>OX439041.1:44582276-45800780 GCA_949317995.1 Acholoe squamosa
TTCACTGTGCTTACCTTCCACATCCACAGACAAGGCACAGTCCATCTGCCACACAACCTTTCACTGTGCTTACCTTCCACACCCACATACCAGGCACAGTCCATCTGCCATACAACCTTTCACGGTGCTTACCTTCCACACCCACAGACCAGGCACAGACCATCAGTCATACAACCTTTCACTTTGCTTACCTTCCACACCCACAGACAAGGCACAGGCTATCTGCCACACAACCTTTCACTGTGCTTACCTTCCACACCCACAGACAAGGCACAGGCTATCTGCCACACAACCTTTCACTGTGCTTACCTTTCACACCCACAAACCATCTGCCATACAACCTTTCACTGTACTTACATTCACATTCCAACATTAACTTTTCGTATTCAAACCTAACTTGCATGATTGGATGCTCTCCATGACCATGTAGTTTCTACAAGTGATGGTAAATTGTTACATGCTAAGATTCTGCCCCTATATTAGTAGATAGGGGGCTCTGGTTATTATTACTCTAATGCTGCATAAGACCATATGTGGTGATAAAGCAATTGATATACCGGCATAACGGATTCTTATTCACAGTATATTGTATAACAGTGCTGGCCGATTGAATCGACAACCTGTGAGAGGCCGACCACAGTGTTTATCTATAGGGAATAGATATCTATGTAATTAGTGGTGTATATGTACCTACGACATGTTTGATAGATAGCCATGTAATTAGTGGCTGCATATCTATATGAGATATATACCATGTAATTGGTGGTGTTTATCTTCTATTATGTCTATCTGCTGGGTATCAGTACATGGGGCACCAGCAGTGATAACATCCGGGCAACTTAATGGGTGAAGGTTGGGATAATATCCATGTTATAAATATCAGTATATATAAATAGAATGTTGGTAATGTCATTGGTGTATACGTACATTCCGATGTTATATAGAGCTTTGTTTTACGACCCTCAGTCTGCAACTTACATGTCGTACGCAACCTTATACCCAATGTAATCTACCGTTTACTATATCCACCTGACATGAGGCTTCAATAGAAATATGGACATTTATGTATTTGAATCATAATGTCACTGTCACTGATATAAGTGAGCTGTGCTCGATCTGCATGTACGTGGGTGTATGTTCAATTTAACGTTAGGCCACCCTTAAAAATATGTTCGTTTTCTGTCCAGAAGCGCATTTGTTTGGGGGGAATGAAAATTTTTTTCCGTGCAACACTGTGCTGACATATGACCTTTATAAGCAGCTTTAAACAGTAGTGGAGAGAATAATTTGAAGGGAGGGGGGGGTGGGCACTAAAGCGTTAAATGATCATGATAACATTCTGCCGTCCTTACAGGGTTGAAGCCGCCACAGCAGCATTCATATACAGTGCACGTCCATATGTTCCGACCGGAGGTGGTGGTGTGGGAATCAATTTGATTATCAAGGCTATGATCGATAAAATTAGCTTTACCTCCTATGTGAATACAACATTTTCACCACAACTCCTACTGCAGAATTATGCAGCTTGACGGCTATATTGTCAGTGGTATAAAAGCCTCATGCACACAGGGATATTCCCTCAGTTAACTTTGAACTATTGAATTTCTAAGGTTTTTTTCACAAGACCAAACCCAACATTTACCAGAATCGGGGCTGTCCCTATTTGTCTATTGATTCGATCCTTTAGTTTTTTAATGGTCGTACAGACTTAATGCATGAATGCAGCAAAACTAGGGATTCACCTATGCGGCAATAATTCATGCTAATCAGACATCCCTGAATTGGAAACATGTTATAATACAAACCTAGGTGAACTAAACAGGGCGCCCTAAACAGTGGGGAGCCATTATGGTTATACTAAAGGCTTCCTAGAATCACCCGGGCCTCCCTAGCCCACTTAAAAGGGTCTATTTCTTCTCTTTCCTATCCCCTCTGGATGTGTGTGGTGCACAGATGCGCGGGCACTGACACATTCCCCTGTGAAATTGTGTAATGTAGTTCTCGCCATGAATATGACCCTAGCTGTTGAAATGGCGTTAAACATGTATTACTCACTCACTCCTAGAATCACTGCTTACCAACAATGATTCACCACTATGTCATAAAGGACACCAGCAGGCAATCCTTCTGTATAGTTTCACACTATACTAGGGTAGTTGAACCATGACTTGGCAAACGCAAACCTTAGCTCTCTATGTAATGGTGATACCTACGAATGCTCTCTTCTCTTTCGAGTAGACAAACATGAGTCGCATGGATCTTCTTGAAATACCCATGGGAATTGTAGTGATTGTACTCTACGCTTACATTTTACCTCTTGGAATATAGTGACCAACTTAAGGAATTAAACAGATACGTGATCAAGTCATGGTTCACCTACCCTACTTGTTCTCAGCCACTTTGGGATAGCAGATACACATGCATAATGAATCCAGTGAGCTACATTTCTCAATGCTCGGGCACTGCGTACTCTGTCCTGAAGACCCATATACACACTGACATGTACAAAACATGTACATGTATACCGGTATTCATTCCTTTGATCTTAGGCTACCTGTCATGCTGGCATAACAATGACATATGACTCTAGAAAGTATATGAATAATTATGTCTATGCCCTCATATTGGTTACAAGGGTCAAAAGGTCGATGACATATCTATACAGTAGTATCCTTTAATGTGCTTTTTACCTGGTAGTCAGAATGTAAGTCCGGGTTTGGTTTGGTTGATTTACGTCCACTAATCGTACTTAAAAGTTAGCAGACATTTCTGTGGTTCGCAGACACCGTCCTTTCTTTTCTTATTGGACAGGTTTTTAAAAGCTGCTTGTCCAAACAGCTAGACAGGTACCGGTATGCTGCTTGCCCAACACAGCAGTGACCGAATCTATGAATGTGGATGAAATATCATCAGATGATACCCAAAGAAATTCATTGTCTAACATTATATGTTAAATTGAGAAATGCCAACATCAGACCAACCTCTGAAAACTTAAGTCTATGTACACAGATCCAAAGGTCTGGTACCCAGCATGTGGCTCTACAATACAGGTACCTACTCCTGTACTCTACTCCCTACGCCTTAACCTTTTCTGCTCTACTTCACGTCATCTTTTCTCCATTATTTATCGTCTCTGTGCGTTTAGGTATATAATGTCTGTCTGTAGGATAGGTGGAGCAGTTGGAAGCTGGGTTTGTCAATGTTTGTTAATGACGTGTACACACGTCATACTCCCCAGGACGTGACTGTGCTCACGTGCGCTGCGCCATACACTGTCTGTATTTGTCTAAAGTTTTTTTAATCGATTTAGTTTATCTGGGTGCATAGCGATTCAGTAAATTTATACGACCTTTCTCCCATTACTGTCAACGGAGGTATACGTTGTATATGGCAAATCCCCATAATTTTATTTTGAGACCAATGGCCTGCCAAGCAAACGTACAGAAAGGTGTGTTTGGGCATCAATACCATATAACTAAGTATGAGAACACCCTTGCATTTCACATACATTTTCATATCTTGCTCAATTTCATTGTTGTTTTTTTTTCATTATTTTCAAGATTTGACCTGTATTTTCACTTTTTCTCTTCCTGAAATACCCGTTGAGATTTTCTTCTGTCTCCACCTTCATAGAAATGCAGAACCATATGATCATAGGGGAGAACAATTATCATATCAGGGTAAAAAAACACGAAAGAGGAATTGCCCTCCTCTGTCCCCTTAAAATGAAATACCGTTATGTGTGGCCTTAGGTTTAGCAAAGTGGAATATCCCAGTGTATATTATATCCATCTGACCTGATCAGCACTCACAACACCAGGGAGGGATCGGGGGATGTCATGGCGGGGTTTATTGTTTGAGTTAACCCTTTGAGCACTGCTGCAAGCCTAAATCCATCATACCTTTTTATCGGCATGATGGATTTACCTGCTATTGCTGAGTACCTGGTGTATGATGTAGTCATGCATCAGTCCATCCCGTGGTAGGTTGATACTCTCTTAAAGGGACCTCATCATCCCGATTGCATCATGGTGCATGAATGCAATACTGGTGAGTTATTTGCTACAAACTTGATGCAATATGAGCATAAGGCGTCCAGCTCTCATCCTGCCCTTAAGGAGATGAACAGTATGGTCCGGATTGGTGTCTAGTCTTGGGAAGGACGTGTTCTGTCTGGGGATGTATACAACACGACTACACCTACTGGTCCTTTAAAAAAGGCGACGTTACACTTGTACGTGGTGCTCTGTTTCTTATCTTCTCTCTCTGATTCTATTTCTATGTCAGAAGAGATTGTTATCTTATGTCCTTTTTACGGTGATATAATGTAGTTTTAAAAACAACTAGAAACGTCCCCTTTGTAGGACCTGCCAGGGCTACATTCTGCTTTAGACCTGTCTCTGTGTGTAGTTATACATTCCTTTGATGGCGATGTATAAAGTTATGTTGGTATGAAGCTCTGCATGTCGGCTCGAGTCTAGTTACCGTCCACACAGACAACACACTAGACTCCATATCCTGTGTCATGGGCATTGACGCACTACCCTATATAGTGGCCAATAAAGTGTGAACTGGTAAGTATACGAAAAAAAAAACTTAAAAATTGGGAGCTTGGCGTTTAGGCTCCATTTATATGCCTACTTTTGGCAAGCACAAATTCATGACAGCATGTTTTTTTTTTCATTCTTTATCGTTGTCTCTTTTATTAAGTTTGGGCATTAGGGTTTTGGCAATTTTTTAACAACAGAGTGGGATGGGTGGATTTTCTTACCAAAAAAAATTGTTGCCCCCCCCCCCTTTCGAAGCAGCCTGAAATCACCGCCCCCTCCCTTTTCTATAGTAATGTGCTGGATCTTTCGCTGAAAAGGTGTGAATTTTTTCTCCCTCACCCAAGAAGAACCTGATTTTTGAACTATTAGCCACAGATACCTCTCACTTCGCTGTTGAAGGGCTCTCATAGCCCCGATCTGTTTTAGGGAAACATCAGTGGCAGCAAAAGGTCATATATTATCCTGTATCAAACAGTGAGTAGTGTTCGGATAAACTAGAACAGGACAAGTGATCATAGAGGTCAGGCCAACCTCAAGCTGTAACCTTGAACCTCATCGATAGTAACCACAAGTGGTGTGGGCAATTAATGTGATAGTCTGTTATCTCTCACTATAAGCACTACACCAGGATGATCACCTTATCTTGTATCGACTCACGTACATCCTTTAAAGGCCGCATATGCATGTGTGTTACTGTGACATGTCCCTTTTGTTAACCCTTTGATAAGGGCCGCTGAGGCAAAGGGCAGCAAAAATGGATGCCCTGGCCATGGGGACGGCCTCTGAAAAAAGTATAGTTCCTAGAGGACGAGCCTATTTTCAATTCCTATACAAATCCTATATAATGGGTGTGGACTATAGTCGATGCTAGGCCTACCATGGTGTCGACTATAGTCGGTGCTAGCCCTGCATCATGCCTATTGGTTCTCATGATGCACCAAGTGCTGGCGAGCAGTCTCGGCAGAACTTCATTGGAGCATCATGACGACCCTCAGGGCTTTTGTGTATCATCACCGTCGGGTCGGCAAAATGCACCAATGGACATGATTCACTCCTGCATATGCGGCCTTTAAACAGTTTAAATAGTTCATAAATCTAACCTCTGCCATATAGCTTGCCTGTGTTTTATTAATGGTTACTCACTGACAATTCATGCGATTCAACTCAATGAGAGAATTAATCTTGAAGCTGTGGGTATCAATCTACGTGGAGATTTAAAATGTAGGTACTGAACATGTACCACAGCACTTGTTGACATGGGTAATATCAACTCACATAGGATGGTCATATCTATCTCCAAGACAAGTCAGCCAATTGTTGAAGTCAATATTTGTCTGTTAATTATAACATCATTCAGTGATGTATTATCCTGTAAAGCCGATATTGAAGTGGTGTTCACTTGGTTCTTACAGCCTTGTTGAACTGAGGTGATGAAATTGGGTAGATCTCTCTAAGATTAGAAGCAGCCCTCCTTCAGAAGCCGACCCCCAAAACTTGAGGGACACATTTAATTAGCTAATTTTGAAACCATCTGAAAAATGGTTAAAACTCAGAAGCCAAAACCATCTCCTCTACTTGTGCAGACTGATATGTCCTAACCTGGTCGAGAAGTGGCACGGCTAGAGCCAATGGTGTTGAACCCCTACTACTTTAGGGAAATGCTTAAATTAAAATAAAAATTGGTCGGCTTCTGAGGGAGCTTTACGAAAAAATGTACTAAGCTATCCGTTGCTGAATGTGTTACTATCCATCCTCAGATCTTACTATAATTGTTTTTGTTTCATCTCAATAATTAGGGCATTGTAACATCTAGGCTCGTGAATCATGAATGACTCATTACGTTTAATCAGTTACGACTTGTACTTTAATACAAAGTCAATATACATGTACATGTACTGGAGAGGGCGTGGGGTGGGGGGATGTATAATTAGGTATATGCCCACGGATCTCATGTAAGGCAGTAGGGGCCAATATGACTGCAGTACCGTACATGCATATATTCACATTGCTCACGACTGTTTAATATGTAGTTGTTCATGTGTAGCAATGCATTATCGACCATGTAGGCATATTGAGTGAAACTGGACTAGTCAATAGACATACAATAACATTTAGGTATATGGCTGTAGTCAGTCCAGAGCTGGAATATTGAGCCATTGGGAGGCCCCCAGGGGCCCCCATGATACCATGTTGATTCGCACCTATACCGTATCCCCCCCCCACCCCTCCCACCTCCAAAAATATGCCCTCTGCTGACATTCCACCTCCATCCTCTACCACATCTCCTCCCTCCCTCCCTGTCCTCTACTATACCCTCTCCCGTCCCATCACCTCTATCATAGCCCCTCCCTCCCTCCCCGTCCTCTACCATGCCCTCTCCCCTCATATCACCTCTACCATACCCCCTCCCCGTCCTATACATAAGTTCTATCAAGGATATACAGTAGATGGCGTTAGTGTCGATGATGCCAAATTGCTCTTGCTACAGGGGCATGGTGAGTTCTCTCTTACTCACTGCAGAGTGTACCTCAAGATTTGAAATGCTCCCATCCCCTGTAAAAAAAACCTCTCCCTTCCCGTCCTCTACCATACCCTCTCCCCTCCCATCACTTCTACCATACCTCTCCCACCCTCCCCGTCCTCTACTTTACCAACTCCCATCAACAATAAAGACACAGGGGCACCTAGTTTCATGGGGGGGGGGGGGGGGGCTGTCACACTCTACCCATAGGTTATGCTCTCAGTGAGCCCTCCTATTGTATCTGAGCTTCTTGACCATACCTCCTTGCCCCGTCCTCTCCCCTCCCATGACATCTACCATACCCGCCCGCTCCCCATCCTCTACCATACCCTCTCCCCTCCCATCACATCTACCATAATCTAGTCATGAAATAATGGGTAGTTATGACTTAAATAAGTATCAAGATATAATAATGAAAAAGTATAAAGTATTTGAATTTTGCTAAAAAATACTAAGCATTTACTGAAAAAATTGCTCAATTTTAGGTAATACCCCAGGTAGCACAGAGACGTTGGCATAACGTTGGGCCTACGTTGGCCCAACCATCGGCTAGTCTTGGGAAGGACGTGTTCTGTCTGGGGATGTATACAACACGACTACACCTACTGGTCCTTTAAAAAAGGCGACGTTACACTTGTACGTGGTGCTCTGTTTCTTATCTTCTCTCTCTGATTCTATTTCTATGTCAGAAGAGATTGTTATCTTATGTCCTTTTTACGGTGATATAATGTAGTTTTAAAAACAACTAGAAACGTCCCCTTTGTAGGACCTGCCAGGGCTACATTCTGCTTTAGACCTGTCTCTGTGTGTAGTTATACATTCCTTTGATGGCGATGTATAAAGTTATGTTGGTATGAAGCTCTGCATGTCGGCTCGAGTCTAGTTACCGTCCACACAGACAACACACTAGACTCCATATCCTGTGTCATGGGCATTGACGCACTACCCTATATAGTGGCCAATAAAGTGTGAACTGGTAAGTATACGAAAAAAAAAACTTAAAAATTGGGAGCTTGGCGTTTAGGCTCCATTTATATGCCTACTTTTGGCAAGCACAAATTCATGACAGCATGTTTTTTTTTTCATTCTTTATCGTTGTCTCTTTTATTAAGTTTGGGCATTAGGGTTTTGGCAATTTTTTAACAACAGAGTGGGATGGGTGGATTTTCTTACCAAAAAAAATTGTTGCCCCCCCCCCCTTTCGAAGCAGCCTGAAATCACCGCCCCCTCCCTTTTCTATAGTAATGTGCTGGATCTTTCGCTGAAAAGGTGTGAATTTTTTCTCCCTCACCCAAGAAGAACCTGATTTTTGAACTATTAGCCACAGATACCTCTCACTTCGCTGTTGAAGGGCTCTCATAGCCCCGATCTGTTTTAGGGAAACATCAGTGGCAGCAAAAGGTCATATATTATCCTGTATCAAACAGTGAGTAGTGTTCGGATAAACTAGAACAGGACAAGTGATCATAGAGGTCAGGCCAACCTCAAGCTGTAACCTTGAACCTCATCGATAGTAACCACAAGTGGTGTGGGCAATTAATGTGATAGTCTGTTATCTCTCACTATAAGCACTACACCAGGATGATCACCTTATCTTGTATCGACTCACGTACATCCTTTAAAGGCCGCATATGCATGTGTGTTACTGTGACATGTCCCTTTTGTTAACCCTTTGATAAGGGCCGCTGAGGCAAAGGGCAGCAAAAATGGATGCCCTGGCCATGGGGACGGCCTCTGAAAAAAGTATAGTTCCTAGAGGACGAGCCTATTTTCAATTCCTATACAAATCCTATATAATGGGTGTGGACTATAGTCGATGCTAGGCCTACCATGGTGTCGACTATAGTCGGTGCTAGCCCTGCATCATGCCTATTGGTTCTCATGATGCACCAAGTGCTGGCGAGCAGTCTCGGCAGAACTTCATTGGAGCATCATGACGACCCTCAGGGCTTTTGTGTATCATCACCGTCGGGTCGGCAAAATGCACCAATGGACATGATTCACTCCTGCATATGCGGCCTTTAAACAGTTTAAATAGTTCATAAATCTAACCTCTGCCATATAGCTTGCCTGTGTTTTATTAATGGTTACTCACTGACAATTCATGCGATTCAACTCAATGAGAGAATTAATCTTGAAGCTGTGGGTATCAATCTACGTGGAGATTTAAAATGCAGGTACTGAACATGTACCACAGCACTTGTTGACATGGGTAATATCAACTCACATAGGATGGTCATATCTATCTCCAAGACAAGTCAGCCAATTGTTGAAGTCAATATTTGTCTGTTAATTATAACATCATTCAGTGATGTATTATCCTGTAAAGCCGATATTGAAGTGGTGTTCACTTGGTTCTTACAGCCTTGTTGAACTGAGGTGATGAAATTGGGTAGATCTCTCTAAGATTAGAAGCAGCCCTCCTTCAGAAGCCGACCCCCAAAACTTGAGGGACACATTTAATTAGCTAATTTTGAAACCATCTGAAAAATGGTTAAAACTCAGAAGCCAAAACCATCTCCTCTACTTGTGCAGACTGATATGTCCTAACCTGGTCGAGAAGTGGCACGGCTAGAGCCAATGGTGTTGAACCCCTACTACTTTAGGGAAATGCTTAAATTAAAATAAAAATTGGTCGGCTTCTGAGGGAGCTTTACGAAAAAATGTACTAAGCTATCCGTTGCTGGATGTGTTACTATCCATCCTCAGATCTTACTATAATTGTTTTTGTTTCATCTCAATAATTAGGGCATTGTAACATCTAGGCTCGTGAATCATGAATGACTCATTACGTTTAATCAGTTACGACTTGTACTTTAATACAAAGTCAATATACATGTACATGTACTGGAGAGGGCGTGGGGTGGGGGGATGTATAATTAGGTATATGCCCACGGATCTCATGTAAGGCAGTAGGGGCCAATATGACTGCAGTACCGTACATGCATATATTCACATTGCTCACGACTGTTTAATATGTAGTTGTTCATGTGTAGCAATGCATTATCGACCATGTAGGCATATTGAGTGAAACTGGACTAGTCAATAGACATACAATAACATTTAGGTATATGGCTGTAGTCAGTCCAGAGCTGGAATATTGAGCCATTGGGAGGCCCCCAGGGGCCCCCATGATACCATGTTGATTCGCACCTATACCGTATCCCCCCCCCACCCCTCCCACCTCCAAAAATATGCCCTCTGCTGACATTCCACCTCCATCCTCTACCACATCTCCTCCCTCCCTCCCTGTCCTCTACTATACCCTCTCCCGTCCCATCACCTCTATCATAGCCCCTCCCTCCCTCCCCGTCCTCTACCATGCCCTCTCCCCTCATATCACCTCTACCATACCCCCTCCCCGTCCTATACATAAGTTCTATCAAGGATATACAGTAGATGGCGTTAGTGTCGATGATGCCAAATTGCTCTTGCTACAGGGGCATGGTGAGTTCTCTCTTACTCACTGCAGAGTGTACCTCAAGATTTGAAATGCTCCCATCCCCTGTAAAAAAAACCTCTCCCTTCCCGTCCTCTACCATACCCTCTCCCCTCCCATCACTTCTACCATACCTCTCCCACCCTCCCCGTCCTCTACTTTACCAACTCCCATCAACAATAAAGACACAGGGGCACCTAGTTTCATGGGGGGGGGGGGGGGCTGTCACACTCTACCCATAGGTTATGCTCTCAGTGAGCCCTCCTATTGTATCTGAGCTTCTTGACCATACCTCCTTGCCCCGTCCTCTCCCCTCCCATGACATCTACCATACCCGCCCGCTCCCCATCCTCTACCATACCCTCTCCCCTCCCATCACATCTACCATAATCTAGTCATGAAATAATGGGTAGTTATGACTTAAATAAGTATCAAGATATAATAATGAAAAAGTATAAAGTATTTGAATTTTGCTAAAAAATACTAAGCATTTACTGAAAAAATTGCTCAATTTTAGGTAATACGTACACGGCTATTTTGGCCAGTAGCCGCTTACAAATATTGGTCACATGATTTCCTTTATAAGTTGAGGTAAAAATTAATTTTACCTTGGAATAACTACCTTAATCAATTTCTAAAGTTAATTTCACATAAGAAATGAGATGTTTAGTGAAGATTTGTGAATGAAAAAGTGAAATAAGAGGTGACCAAAAGGTGATGGTCTTAAATATGGTTCAATTCTGTGGTAGGAATCACCAAATATACCTCATATTGGTGACTTCTGTGCATATCTCACCTCAAAATATGCCAGTGGAACAAAGCATGGTGTAGCCTCTGGGATAGGAGTGTCATTGACATCCAATTTATGTCAATGATGAATATCATCATTTTGATCCTTGATATTTCGATTATATCGATTATTCACAACCTGACTGAAAAGACCTGGATATGAGCTTTTTAACAGTGAAATAATTTTCCAGATACTCCCAACTATGAGGTAAATAAGAGCTGTTTATAAATTCTCTTCATTTTCAAATCTTTTATTTCTAATTTTCTGAATAATTTTATCATAAAGCCTTATTTCATGTGGCTCAGGTGATTTGACAGTGTACTTTTGATCATAACTTCGGTTCTAATAGGAATATTTCCAAAATTCTTTAAGATTTAGAAAGCCTAAAGTCTAAGTATTTAGGGAACCAATTATTACATCGATATAATAGTTTTATCGATGCGATAATTGCGATTTTGTAAATCACGATGTATCGATTTGGTAGGTATCAATGACACTCCTACTCTAGGAAGCTTGAAATCACTTTTAAAATTTAGATAATCTTAAGCATGAGTATCACTATAATGTCATTTTTCTAACCTATGCTGGCAATAGGCCATAATAAAAAAAGATTGTGCAAATGGTGTACCGGTATGGTCAAATATGGCTCATTTAGTCATTAATTTAATTGGCTTCGTACCAGGTCCCAGCCCCCAGGTGGCCAAAATTTTAAAATTTTTATTTTAAAATAAAGTTTTTTATATACACAGAAAAACGTTGTTTCTTCAAGTTTTGCTAAAATATTTCTGCACCATTTCTGGCCAAATATAAGCCATGTTTCACGGATGACTGGGCCTGCCTTCAGCACGTCTCCGACTGCATGGCTGCCCGGGGAGGTGGCCAGCCCGGCCCGGCAACAAGACCCTGTCCCCCCGGTCTCCTATGCCAGGACCCAACACACGTACCCGGAGCCAACTGGGTCAACCAGTGGCCGACGTGTGTGATCAAATTGGAGACAATTACATGGACATACAGGGAACAAACCAAACTTCTCTACTCACTAGGGTTTGCAGAGATCTCTCGTCTTTGCCGATGTAAGCACTATAGTCCGGATCCATTGTGGTTTAGGTAGTAATCCAACAGTTTATCAACATGTTTGTGTGTATTTCAAGTTTGAACGTCACCCCGGACTTGCCGGGTCTACTCCTCCACTTGGTCACCACCGTTGGGCGGCGGCGTTCACGCCTGGACGGGTCCATATCAGGATGACGGTGGGGGCCATGCGACAAGCCAAGCGTGAAGCAGGTCACAGCAGGGACCAAATAAGTAGCAAGACAGACTGGAAAACCCAGTTCTGGGTCGTCTAGAGATCGTCGATCACGGTCTCGTAGTGGACAGTAAGTCCGGTTGGAGGAGGCGGGTCACCAAGGACAAAGGGCTTGTGAGACAGACAGAACGGCCACCCCTTCAATGTCACCATACCGTAGTAGTAGCGTCTGTGAACGGTTGGATCCCGCTGCATCCCTCCCCAGTGGATCCCAATCGTCGACACCGCTCATAAAACAGCTGTAGGGTGAGGGGGGGGGGGGTCCCCCGGTGCTGCTGACTGGGTTATCAAAGGCCAGCTGTGTCGGCTACACGTCAAAGTTTAAGTTTTAATAGTCCCATATAGTCTCTCACCACACTAACACCCACAATTCTAAATTTCTCCATACTTTACCGACTTAATTGGCCCAGGTCCTCCTGGGTCATTGGCGGCGCTTTTTTGGTCAAAAACTGATGGTCATGAATTGGAACTTTAGATGGGAATTGTTCATCAAAATTGGGGGGATAATTAAACAAAAACTCATGGAAACATTCTTTAGGATGTAGTCTTTCATTGCACATGCACAATTCCTGGAAAAAAAATCTTTAGCTATAAAACAGCTGAAGAAAAAACCTGAAATGTTTGAACCTCTTTCTCACGAAAACGAGGCTCCATAGGATTGCATTAGGCGGTCCATTTCGGTGGTCGACAGGGGGTCAAAATAACACATTGACTCCTATGGGAATTGGGTAATTGAGACGCTTTTTTTCACCATAATTTTGTTATGTCGACCTCCTCACTTTCGCCGTTTCGGTCTGGAGACTTGACGCATGCGCGCAGAGTAACCAGTTACTATAGAAGCTTACTGAAGTCTGGTTGTGCCTTACTGGTGACGATTTCATACTTTAGAACAGTTTATTGAAATTCCCAAAATGTTGCCCCCTATACCTATTGGTATAGAGGTATTATGGTAGGGTAGGCCTAGTGAAATTTAATGAAAACAAAGAACAAAGACATAAGACTAAAAAAAAAAGAGAAGATTTACAATGTTCATATTTTTTGTGTGGATGTAATGAAGTCCTGAATCATTGTGAAACTGAACATGAAATGATAATCACCCGGGGGGGGACACTCACATTTTTTCTGACACAGGTGTGTGGCTGGAGCTACAACAACCCTTACCCTTGTTAGGGGGATTTTACCTCAAAAACTGTACCCTTCTTAGGGTACTTTAAAAAAAAAAAAAAAAAAAACTATGTTTTTAAAGAAATATCTCACTCATAAACCATTAGAATTCCCTAGATGTGAAAATATCTCCTGAAAACTAGGGAATTATGGTCAAAATGTGGGTATTTTTAGGGGATGTTTCACACCTAAGTCAAAAGTGAACCCTTGTTAGGGGGATTTTGGTCAAAGTTGACCCTTGTTAGGGGGATTTTGGCCTAGAAATTGGACCCTTGTTAGGGGGATTTTGATGAAAAAGTGCCCTTGCCAGCCGCACACAAGTGTCAGCAAAATATATGAAGTGTCCCCCCCCCCCCGGGATAATCATCTACGTTGCGATCTTAGTTAACGCCATCATACTTGTTCAGTGACGAAGATTTAACGCGCATACGACCTCCTTATTTTCTTGGTCTACATCAGAAAAAAAAAATTATATAGCTACAAGCCATTTCTTAAAATTGACATCTATAAATGACACGGTGAAAATAATTTCTAAAATTGCCGGGACGCGCAGGGGACCCTCTTTTATGTAGACTCACCTCTATTGGAAGGTTCCAACAACCACACAGCATTTGGATCTGCAGCGACCTCAGTGGGCTGTTGGTGTACTAGTCTAGGAGATAATCGTTTAGTGGCTCGTGCTGTCACCTAGTGTAGGCGTTTGGCATTGATAGAGTGGGAACCTGGGACTTCTCTTCCAATATCTAAAGGAGCGTTCATTGTCTATCCCAATATGGTGCATCCTCTGGAAGAGTTTTGTTACATTTTAACCCTTTATAAATAACATGATGATTTAAAACTGCAATACCTCACATAAAAGACGCACCCTGAGTTCATGCTGAACCCATAAGGTGCATTTGGGGCCCGGGACTTGGGGCTTTATTTTTGAGGTTTAAGTAATATTCTATAATACAAAATGTTGGGAATGTCTATAAATCACACCCTGAATAATACACATTCTATAAGGTGCAGCACGATGTACTTATTTTTTGTATTATCAGAATTACGGTTGTTGTTTGTTTTTTTTTGGTAAAATCACGCCTCACTCCTTTTCGAGGTATAGTCCTATTAAAATCTAAATTATGACACGGTCACGTGATGCACAAATGCAGCACTGGTGAGTTATATGCCAGGGATGCATTCATGCATATACATGTAGATTCCAGATAAGGTAGCATGTTCAGTGCACTACAATTGGCACCATACAACTTATAACTGGATATTACATGCACCCTGCAAGTTGCAAATGGTACACTAGGGACATAAAGAGGAAACTACCAACTAAAATTGATGACTGGCAACTAACATCACATAAATGACAACAGTCAACTGGTAACCCATAGGCAGCAGTTAGGAACTGAATACCAGCAAACTATAGCGAGGGATCGGGTTATTATGTCAAGGTGAATATCGAAGCTCCATAGAGAAAGCACTGAGACCGCGTATTGCATCCCTGCGTTAAATAACCAGCGCCAAATCAGCACAATGACGTCATACGCCCACTGCGCATGTGCAGCCCTTTTGAAACGTGAACATCCAAGATGGCGGCGGTCAGCATTTCGCGATGACGATGGGTAAATCAGAGTTAATTATGGATTATATTGATCAAATATCGATTGATTTTCCACTCAAACACCTTGACATAAATGTAAAGATGAACTCTGATTAGTTTGAGCCTCCTGTTTCTTCACTCGCATGTCCTGCCCGCTCCGCACTCAGCCTACCGGCCTCATGCGGAACGTGCAGGACACGCTTGTGAAGAAACGGTCGGCTCAAACTAATCATCGTTCACCTAACTCTCATCGTGTTGCCTGTTCCCACAGTGTACAGACAATTATATAATATAAGGCGAGATGGATGGATCATGTCTGCGTGCACAGAGCCTTCCGGGTCAGCGGTATATGTTTATCATAGTCACAGCACGGACCTGAAACACTGGATATGAAAGAAAGGCCTTCTTTGGGAGAGGTGTGCCATGGGTGTGTTTTCACCATCTGCCACTAGATCCTTATGTGTCACTAGGTGGCAGCACAGAGCCAGTATGTTAAACCTTATTCTGTGAAGTGCACCACGCTCTGTCTTCCCGCCCTTTCTCACCCTTTGCGGCCGGCTAACACTGACGGGTCAGAATCCTGCAAAACCACACCCCCTTTTGGCGTGATACCCCTCTAATTTGACCCTAGAAATATACCCCTTTTTAGGGAAAGTTTTGTTGGTGATTCAATCCAAAAATCGGTAGGCCTACCCCTTTTTGTGGAATGCTCTCTAAAAAACGTACCTGAGGCCCAATGAATAGGATGGATGTGTAGTAGGCCACCAGGGGGCATTGGAGGGGCAAAATTGCTCAAAAATCATTATAAAAATATATTAAGCTAACTTTTGATGCAGAATTCAATGGTCTTATTTAAAATGCACCATTTTCGGTTGAAATGGCCTATATTTGGATGGTAAAATGAACATTTTTCATGAGAAATCAACCTATATGCCTGTTTCTGGTTGCCATGGCAACCATCCCAATAATCAAAATTTTCAGATTTTTATGCCAATTTCTGGGGATAATCACCAAAAACCCAAAACTGAAAACAAAAATGGAAAATTCCTTCTAGATCAAAATCTATGATAAAAATCACCATATTGTTATGTATTTTTTTTATGAAAGGGCTGATTTATTGACTTTTTACACATTATAATGGTTTATAATGTATTTAGAGCTTAATCATCGATTTCAGGTATGAATAAGGCCCTATGTTCAAGGAGGGATTCTGACATAACTACTAGGAATATTTTAAGCCAATAATGTCTCATTTTAAAGATCTTGAGATGAACTTTGATAATGAATTTCCCTGCAGAGGGGTGTTTTTGCTTGCCTGGTCACATTACTGTTAGTTGATACTACTAATATGTTAGGAAGGTTTTACTAACATGTTGGGTATTTAGCCAAATCAGCAGTTTTGTCTAGATTAAGTTAGTATCTACTAACTTGGATTTTTTTTTGTGTGGGCCCTAATTACAATGTCATTAGTGGGCCAATCTAGCCATTGTATTCGTTTGATTTTTTCAAATGAAGAGGGAAATCAGGAATGGAGATAATTGAATGCAAGTAAACAAAACTTACCTACTGAGATACGAGGTGTCTTTACCCTTGACTCGATCCAGAAATTCACCCACGACATGACAACGATAAGCATGCTGGGGATGTAGATACTAATGAATTGTACAAAAAAAAACTCCGTTTGAAAGTGATTTCGGTGGTATGCTGATGGAAAGACCCTGGAATTTAATGCAACAGAGTAAATATTGGTGAAAAGGATAAGAATAGGCTAGATTTCAGGGGGGTGTCACATGTCACTGGATGCCTATTTCCCCATGTCCTTATTTCTAAGTGTAGGGGCCAGCTCTGGCTGTGAGTCCATGGCGGTATGCTATCTGTCCCCGTTCCGGTTGCACCAGCCCCCAGGGGCTGGTCAGCCAGTAAACACTGCCCCCTTGTGTCATACCGATCCAGATGGAGGTGGAAGGTAGAGAACGTCAGGTCTGGGGATGTAGCTCAGTGGTAGAGCGCTCGCTTGCAAGTTGAGAGGTCCCGGGTTCGAAACCCGGTGTTTCCAAGTACGTTTTCGCCGACCTCTACATTGGTGGAAACACCGAGTGGCCCTGCCTGTGTAAGGGGGGGCTACGGAACTCGGTGGCTGGGCCGGTATGACACAGTTAACGCTTCAACCTGCTAGGGGTAAACTAGTCACCTGCTGGAGGTTGGGTTGGAGGAGTAGGGTTGGCTGAAGCTGGTGGGGAGGAGTGTAGGGGCCAGCTCTGGCTGTGAGTCCATGGCGGTATGCTATCTGTCCCCGTTCCGGTTGCACCAGCCCCCAGAGGCTGGTCAGCCAGTAAACACTGCCCCCTTGTGTCATACCGATCCAGATGTAGGTGGAAGGTAGAGAACGTCAGGTCTGGGGATGTAGCTCAGTGGTAGAGCGCTCGCTTGCAAGTTGAGAGGTCCCGGGTTCGAAACCCGGTGTTTCCAAGTACGTTTTCGCCGACCTCTACATAAGCTCTAAGTTACATGTCGATTTTAAGGGAAGGCTATCTGTCACATGTCGTTGACTTTCTATTTCCCTGTTTTACCAAATTCCATATAAAAATTGGATGGCCCTAGTCGAAAAAATGGTATGGCCTTTTTTCTTTCCCTTTCTTTACATAGAAACAAGCTTTGCAAAGATGGGCCAGACCTTAGCCTGGTACATATGAAATCGATGTAACACTATAGATATGCCTATGGTTCGGTACCTAATGTACTAGTAAAAAGTGTATATGCTCCCCATCAAATATTCGGGCTCCCACAAACTCAAACATGGGAACATTGACATCAGATACATCCAATATCCCCTCATCATCGGACCAACGCAGGAAGATATCTCTCGTTGAGTGACCATCTGAAATATAATTACTTATATATGGTTTTCTTTGAAAAATATATAATTGATTATGAGATGAATACGCTTATTCTTTTTGTCCTCTTTTCTAACATGTAGTACATACAGCACTCTCTACGTATGTAGCACTTCTGCATGGGTGTCCATTGGATACCTCTCAAGGCTCATCTCACATGCCAACAATAGGGTCAACCTGCACAGGAGTCAACATGCATACACGTAGTAGCATGTAAAATACTGTATGTTGAATTGAGTAGTAGGCTCTATGCTTGATTCATTGACTGATTAAAATTCTTTTATTTATACTGAAATAATTTAGGCAGATGCGTGCCTGTGGTTACAATCATTCCAGTCGATTGTATATATGCTTCACTGGTTTGCAATAATGAGAAAAAGAAGAGAAAAAAATATATAATACTAATATAGAAGGGCTTAAGGTCATGACTTAAGTTAATAGAAAGTGTAAAGGAAAGAGAAGAAAGAATAATATATGGAGCAGGCAAGTGCCCCGTTTTAGCTTTAGATGGTTTTAAGCTTTGATAGGGCCGGTGTAATAACCCTTAGTAAAGATGGACTGATGTAATTGTCCATATAACCATTGTATGGTGGCAGAAATTGAGTACTCAAAATGATTACATTAGTTCACGAGTGATAAATGATGACCTAAAGTCATCTGCAGTGATGACTTTTTCATTGGCCACGGTTTTCTGTATATTTGCGACTGGTGGTATGTCGATAGGACTGATGGTATTGTCCTATATATATGTAAATAATTTATTGCAAGACAGGAATTGCTTAATTCCTGTCTTCTAGTTTCATATGATAATCTTGAGGAGGGGAGGGAGGAGTGGGTTGGGGTAGGAGTAGGGTTTAGGTAGACCCTGGCTTATAGTATGTTGTTTCTTAAAATTGTTAATTGGTGATGGTATAAGTCTTATTGGTAAGATACTCGATATGAATTGGTGCAAAAAAGGTTGGTTACCCATGCCATGCACAGGCGATGCCTAGAAAAGATTGAGCATGTCATAGATATCACTGGTACATGTATTTAAAAGTGTTGTTTGTCTAAAACAGATACAGCTAATTGATATTCAAAGGTTCTGTCGTCTATGTTTGTCTATACACGCAAAATCGGCTGAAGTATCGCATGTACAATGTGTTTTCCACAAAACAATTGTAACAATTGGTAATAGGGCAGCAGATCTTTACTTTTAAGACGAGTCGATAGGAGCAGTAAATATTACCTAACACTTTTGAAGATAGTTCCATCCTCATATATCCAGATGAGTAGACCGTCACTTTTCATATTTTCCTCACGTTTGCCATAAGGTCAGGCTGCCACACCATGCAGGCTAAAACTCTCAGGTTCCAGGATCACCACGCTCTCCATATTCATGTATCAGCCTTGGGTCTGTCCACTTGTGTCGGAAGTATATAATCACATCAAAGTCCTATAAGGTAGGACCAATAAATGGACTTATTTTTACATGTTTAGTAAGATTCTGGACTCCCGTAGACTAACGCACAGTAAAGCATATTGTGATTATTTACGATATATGGATTCGTATTTGCCAAAAAGTTATTTGACATTTTGACTGTATTACCCCTCCTTCCGGCCTCATCACGGGGCGCAGGAAAGTGTGGAATGTCAACAAAGGCACTTCCGGTCGGTCTATATCCAGCATTTGAATTTTTTTTTCCCACATACCTGATGTTTGCAGACCTCGTTAGCATAGATTTCAATGGAGCCTGTGGAGTTATTAACAGAGAACCATCCTTAGATATCCTAGATGAACATGCCATGCCAAATTCCTCCATTTTCTTCAAAATAAATAAGAATCCATTGATTTTCCACATCGATACGAGTCGGGACCCGCCCCGTCCGGCCATTCCTTGCTCGACGCGTGGCTGACCTAGTTTTTACATCCGGGCACCTACCCGCTCTGTCAACAAGAAGCAATGGCCGTGTACCGGGCCGTGTGCGTTGGATCGTTATGGAAAATCAATGGATTCTTATTTATTTATAAGAAAATGGATACAAAATATAGGCGAACACCAACTAGAGATCGTATATTTTGCGAGATGAAAGCTACTTTTGTGACTTTTGTGTCAGGGACTACTTTTTCTGCGGAGTAGTCCTAACCAGAAGTAAATAACCAAGATGGCGGGACCTGCCCCAAAAGTTCAATTAAACAGTGAGTTTTTGTTTGATTTCATCGCTTCCCTGTGCCTAAACATGTAAAAATAAATATAGGAATGACGAATTTTGTGTATTGAATGTTTGTATTGACATCGAGAGCCGGTCACATTTCCCTCTCGTTCGTATAACTCACTCGAGGGAAATATGACCGGCTCTCGATGTCAATACAAACATTCAATACACAAAATTCGTCATTCCTATATACTTATTTGTGATTCCCTGTGGGCTACAATCTGTGATTTAAACAATACAAAATGACAAATTCTTTTATGACAGCTTAAGTATGAATTTTACTTTTAAAACAATGGTTCATGGGTGAAATAACACACATATACATGTATACTTTGCTCATTGCAGATACTAAGTAGCTTTATTCGAAAAAAAAAAAACAACCTATTATACACTTTTGATGCTGCGCATGCGATAAGGCCAACTCCCACTACTTGAAAATGGGTCTAAAACGCCTGTGATTCTGGATATCGGCAACCTTGGAGTCTTGTCAAAAACAAAATTCACAAGGATTCCCATACCACTCCTACCTTTCTCAAACCCCACTACTAGCCACTATGGAAAGGGAAATGTCTGTGATATTCATCTCTGTACTGACTAGTTGCTACTTTGATTCACAAGTACAACATTCTTATGGCTATAGTGTGTAGAACTTGGGTCCTGATTTATGAAAAATATACAGACCTCTTGTGATTTACTAAAGATTCTTGTTTTCCTCTAAATCACAGGGAATTTCCCTATATCACAGAGATTTCTGGCCTCTTGTGAGAAAAATATCAAAAACTTTTGATGTATTCCACTCCTGAAATAACAACACTTTGACAAGGGTTCCTAGCTGTTATTGGACTTCCTCGGATGATAATACCACCCTAAATATTGGCTGAATAACAACATATCTTACATCACAAGAATTTTCTAACTATTTTCGGGTTGTGGGATTTGGCCTATAAGAATAGTAAAATTAAAGTTGGTCTTCCTACCATGTCGACATCGGTAATATTCGTAATCCTCACTAGCTTGTAATTGATTGAAATATTTGTTGGCACACCTAAGGGAAAGTGAGTAACAAAAGAAGAACGTATTAAAGCAACATTTAGCGATGGAAAGGTTAGTGGAACGTTCGGGGAAAATCTCATTCAAACTTATAAAGGAGAATGTATGTGAAATCACAAAGAGGTAATGCCATTATCCCATTTGACACACTATGGGAAATTGGTACTGATTATCCATTTGTAATTAATTCAGCTAAATTTGTAAATATCTGAATAAAATCTCACACGCTGTTGGAACCTTACCCTTGTCAACCCCTGGACGTATTCTCTTATCATAGCCTCTTTTCACGAACAACTCGTCCAACATATCTTTCATTGGTATGCGGTCACTATAAAATATAAAGATGGGAGCGATATGTAGAAAAAAAAGATTGCCAATCTGTACTAAGTCAATTACAAGGACTGAGTACCTATCTCATTTTGAATGTATTGTATTTTGAAAATCACTTTGTGCAATAAATACATTATAAATTCAAAAATCGGCTTCTAGATTAAATGCAAATTTCGTATGTAAAGGGTTAAAGAACTAAGGAAAACAAATTCGAACGCCATAAAAGTGATATATTTTGATAACTTTTAAGGTTAATATAAAATACATTTATGGTTAATGTAAATTACATACTAGTTGATGTTAGATAAAGTCATGAGGAGTACAAATAGCCCTATAGAAAAACCCTTGTTTCAAAATCTGATGCCATGATAACATAAAGATCCAAAGCCTCTGCAATCTCTGAATTTGTCTTCTTGACTAATACTGCTTGTCTTGTATATAGGGCAGTGAACACAATAACACTGGCTGTTCAATATATCGTCTCAAAATTGCAACCTTATTAGTATTCATACCTGCTAGAAGAATGTTTGGTATTCAAAATGAGAAGGAAACTTGATATCTGACGTCGAAGATAAGAAATTGAACCATCTGGTTTACATTAAAAAAGCTGAATGGGAAGACAAAGGGACGTTGTGGAGGTCGAAATTGGATGTTTCACAAATTTATGTTAATAGGATTTAGATTATTTCATTTATTACCAGCAAACAGTTTTTAAAGAGACAGAAACAATGGAAATAAAAGAAGGCTATTTCTTACGTCAAATGAAAATCCAATCCATGTTTGTTTGTTTTTTAGTTATACAGAATGAAAAATATTTTCGAGAACGTTCAGTCAGAAAAGGTTTATGCTAACGATTTGACTTAACATTTTCGTTACAAACAAGAAAAATGTGGCAAGGACCACGGATAGGAGTTGCGCTCATAGATCATGGCAACATCACTAGCCACTGTGGGTGATGTCACTGAGGCAGCATGACGTCACCAATGAAGTCATCGGTGACAGGGAGAAAACCGGAAACATTATGGAGTTGCTACGGTCGCTACGCTCCCGGCCGCTGACGCAGCTTGCAACTCCAAAAAGAGAAAAAAAGAAGACAAAATGTACCATGGTGGTGTTTTACAATATCCTGGTCCCATACATGTATAGGGTCTTCCATGCTGTCCCGTCGCTGCTGCCTCAGCAGTTCTAAGTGGAACATGCATGTAGAACATGATTCGTTTCTCTCTCAGTTCCCCTGTGCCTTTGACAGGATTCAGTGGCGGATCCATGATTTTGAAAAGGAGGGGGTGCGGCCCTAAAGGAGGGGACGCACCTCTATTTTTGAGCAAATTTTGGGGTCCAAAATATCCCCCCGCGCCCCCCTCTAAATCCGCCATGGGATTCGCACCCACATCCTCGTGTGAACAACACTTTGCGGTCCAAGCCATTGGGACCCATATAATTAGCTACATGTACAATACTCATTGAATAGCTCTGGAAGCGGGTCCTCGCCAAATCCTTGTGGACCCCCCCCCCCCCCCAACAAAAAAAAAAAATCAAAAAAAAAATCAAAAAAAAAAATAAAATCGTACGGGCCGCTTATATTATTGGGTTTGAGAAATGACTATCAGAGCAAGCATTACTAGGCCTATGCATTACTATGAGAAGTTAACAAAAGATGTACTTGACTCAGGTGGCATTTTCAATTAGTATATGAATAATTGACAATTTCTCTTTTATTATCTGGCATCTGGGGACCACTGCTGTATACATTTCCTTGCAATTAAATGCCAATCGGGCAAACCGACTTGAAACTGTTGGGCTCCCAACGGTTTTTGTCCTCACCATCAATTGGTGCATTCTGATGCATTTAAGACCCTAATCAAAAGGCTATCTTAGTCTTATTTCAGATTCCATCGCACATATTTGGGAAGCAAATAGTTCATTTCCTGATGATATAAGCTTTCTAACAGTAAATGGAACACCATGTTCAAATAACTCTCTCCCTATATCCTTTCCCCTCTCCTTCCCCTTTTCTCTTCCCTCTCTCTCTCTCTCTCTCTCTCTCTCTCTCTCTCTCTCTCTCTCTCTCTCTCTCTCTCTCTCTCTCTCTTTCTCTCTCTCTCTCTCTCTCTCTCTCTCTCTCTTATTCTCTCTATCTTCTTTCTTTCTTTCTTTCTTTCTTTCTTTCTTTCTTTCTTTCTTTCTTTTTATTCGGGGGGGGGGGGCTGCCTTATCTATCCTGCCCTCACCCCATTCCAACCATTCCTCTAAGCTCAGGCTCATATCTATCCTGCACTCTTCCCAATCCAACCATTCCTCCCCTCTCAGCCTGGGCCCATCCACACTATAGCTGATGCCATCAGCTTTATTCCTGGCGAAGGTAACCTAAATGCCCCCCCCCCTCCCCTGGGCCAATCCACACTATATCTGATGCCATCCCAGCAAATTGTCGTGAGTCCTCATCAACCTGTGTGAAGTGGCTCACACATGTTGCTAGATGGAACACGACGTTGTTATAGCACAAGATCACCAGGAAAAGCAATTGCTATGCCACATGAGTCTAACACACAGTGGCGAAAGATGAAAGAATGAGTTCTCACTCAAAAAGGAGTCACCATTGATGACCAATCATGGCAACAGATGACGACAACCAGTACACCTGATTGCCCCCCCTCCCCCTGAGCCCCAGTCAGTGACATCTGGAACCTGCAGGAATGACCCCTGTAGTGTATGGTAGTTCTCCCCACCGCCCTTCTTTCTCCCCCTTCTTTCTCCCCTCCTCTTCCTTGTTTTTTTTTTTGTTTTTTTAGGAGGGCCCCACCCCCTTAGATCCACCACATGGTGAACATATGGATATTTGGCGGGAATGCCTTTTCCCCTTGCTCTGCAGCGCCATCTGTTGTGTATGCAAAGAACTATTGCCGCCACCTAGTGGGGAAGGTCTGAACTATTGGCAAGGGTGGTGATGCAGGTTCATGAACTTTGATCAACACTAATAAATTGTGCCCAAACACGCTTTATTTTTGGCCAAGTATGGTCTGGGCACATCAGCTATAGTTTCTTCTACTATGTGTTTATTGTGACTGGATACTACTGACATAGAAGCCGGCGACAAGGAGAACATCGCGTGACTTATCCTATTATCGCCCAGGTGTGACTGGTTGTTAGGCAGCATGGCCTGCCGACTACCTGCATTTCCACGGTTAGTATTAAAGGCATGTCTAGACCTTTCGACCGTAATCTCTCGCATAAAAGACGCGTCTTATAGGCAAAGTTTTAGTTCTCCCTGGATTCGCAAGGGGGACATCGAGACCTTTCTTTTGATATGTAACACTTCCCCTAACTAAGAGTAAGTTATAATAGAACATAAATGATAAAGGGTAGGCACTACCTAATTTTTCAAGACTTTATTCCATGAAGATTATCTAATGAGCAATGGACAGATCTTGAAAAAAGAAGTGGATTTGCTTTTTAATGAAGTCTTTATGCCAATTTAAAGTGGAATTATGGCCAGTCAAAGGTATCAAATCAGACCCAAAATTCTGCCATAGTTAAGAGTTTAATTTGGATCCAATTCTGTGATCAAGCAAGATGAATGAAATGGAGACTACATCACTGAAATGATTATTTTGTACAAGTTTCCTTTGATATAAAGTAAGATTTACCCACAAGAATGTAAATAATGATACATTTCATTATAGTCAAACAATCTAAAAGGAAATTTTTCATGTCATCTTATCCCGCGAAGTGCGCGCTCTGACAGAATCATGGCAGAATATTGTCTTTCACTCAGGATATTTAAATGATCATTACTTCCATTTAAATTGTCATAACAACTTCATTTAAAAAGCAAAATCACTTATCTACATCATATCTATCAATTTCCCAGTATATAAAATGTATAGCATGAAGTCTTAATTGATATTTAAGTGCTCAACATTAGGGAGGTGGGGAAAGGTGTACAAAGTAATCTCGCCCAAAAGTTTGCAGGGTCTGTCAAACATTGTGCAGGCTCTTAGAAAAATAAAAGCTATACATTTTCTAAATTATTTTTAACCATAGAACAGGTGGGAACCATTTATTTGTATGTGCTCTGTGATCTTCTTATCATAAAATGGTTCTAACTTTTTGGTTGAAATCCAATGGGGTCAAAGCTCAACTTCCCTGCATTCAATCTTATATATATAAAAAAGTTCATTTTGAAGGCCTATCCAAGCCCATTAAAATGAGCCCATGATTGTTAAGATCCTCCAATAAATAGATTCAGAATGAGCTTCCAAAGAAAGGAGAGTTAAACACTCCCCAGTTTCAGCTTTATCACAGTTTCACACCTCCACTGCAGCAGAATCACGCACTGGGGTTATTTCAGTGCCTATAAAGGGTTCCAGGGGTGTATCGACTGTCCTGAGGCCACAGATAGATACACATAGCTTTTTGAATTTTTATATTAAAAATCCCTTCAGTAGCACAAAAGTTATGAATTTTTCATTTTTTTTTTTACTAGAATCCAAAACTCTAGGTGCGTCTTATACACGCACTGCGTCTTATACGTGGTAGATTACGGTACATAAAATGACAATAAGGATATCCTCTCTACCTACTGGTAGTACTATCACTCAGCCAGTGGGAAGGTAGGGGTGATAGCTCTGTCAGGCTTATGGGGGGATGTGTTGAACGACTTTGATGAGGGTTTGATTCCGGGGTTTGATTTATACTTTAAACTTAAAATTAAGTAATAAAGTTTAAATGAATAGGCCAGGGGTGGGACAAAAACAACAACAAAATAACTACAAAACTTCTAGATCTACCTAGATCATAGACGTTCGAACTGTGGGGCCCTTCCCTCGAGCGTAGTTTTCCGTGGGTGGGGGCTCTCGACCTAGATCTACCGGGTAGGCCTAGTGTAAAACCTGTTGTAAGGCCACTCCAAAAAAAATTTGTTTCTCATGACCAAGTCAGATGGAGGCGGAAAAGTTTTCGGTCAGCCTCTGCAAAAATCCACCAATGGTCTAACCCCTCCATTGTAAAATTTGTTAACAATATCCACTCCCAAAGCTAAGGTAAACTGCCTTGTGAGGCTTGTCGGGCTATTGGTGCACATGTATTAAATCAGGGCCTATCAGTCAGTAAAGTGCCTGTTGTTTTAATTGTGGCAAATCACTGGGACACTTTTGGCGATTAGTGATGGGAATGATGTATCCAGATCATAAAGGAAGATCAATTGATTCATGTTTTATAAAGTTGATATTAGTTGAAGTTTAGCAGACATGGTACTTTCAATGTTGACATTTTTGTGCAGTCTTTTAATCGTCTAGATGTTTTGATTTGCAGATATTATTATGTATGAAAATCACTTTCAGATGCATTGGGTGTGGGGCATCGCTGTCGAAACGAGCTGTATTAGCAGTTCCTCAACACCAGCGACTGCTCCAGAATAGGGCCGGTCAGTTCACCCGGCATTATGCGCGAGGTAACCAAAGTTAGTATAGTCAGTGTGTAAACACCTGATAATACCTTACTTACTATGTATTGCTTGCCTTACTTACCACTAAATCTCTGAGCTCACTTAATAATGCGTAATCATAGACACATCAAGGTGTAAAATACCTCGTATGTGTTTCAGGTCACCAAACAGACTCAATCCTACATTTTCATCTAACTTTGAGCAAAATTTATTTGGACTTGTATCGGGGTTATCATTGAAAAAAAAGCCCTTGAAGATATCCCCAAAATGTACAGATATCTTCTTTCTAAAACAGAAGAATCTAAAACATAAAACTATTGGCTAATTTTCCGGATATTTGCTGTCGAACGCGACATACGCCCTTTATTGAGCTTATTCGTCATTGACATAAAATCATATGAGTTCATGTGTTTGTTGCATTACAGTAAATTACAGTGAGTCTTGTCATAAGATGATCTATAATGGGGTATCAGTATAATGCTTGCCTATTACTTAGTGCAGGAAGGTTGTAACTGCGTTATTGAAGTTTTGCAGGTGAGGCAAAAGAAGTGTTCCACTTACTATAGCACCAAGTGGATTCAGCAATATTGCAATGGGGCCTGTAAGCACATATATCATAGACAGAGCTTCGGTACTTTCATAGTAGCTAGATAATGGTCAATAGAATAATTGATGTTAAAACAGAAGAAAACTTATTTTTTTGCCAAAATGTCAGTTACAACCTTCTTGCACTCTCCTGACGGCATAATGATAAGATGAATAGCTTGACAGATGCACCTTAATGTTAGGACCATCCTATTGGGTGCACCTAGGTTATGAAAATGTGTCATTCATTAGCATTAGGCCTAAAAAAAATTCTTGTGTTCAGGTAACATAGCTGAAAAAATTAGGGTAGGTACTGGTAGGTCGATTTTTTTTTTTTTTTAATTCCTGGATGCCAAAAACTGCCAAAAATGATATAAAACATTACTCAACATATCAAAACAAATTAAAAATACAAAAACAAATCTTGGTTATTTTAAGCTAGTAGCATTCGTAAGACTATGGGCTTTAATTTGATATCAAACATGCCTATATATTGAGATTTCTTTTACATTTTTCTTGATTTTGGGTCATTTTTATCAAAAAAAATCTAAAAATAAAATTAGGGTTGGGCCAAATAATAAGGGTCGGTTGGGATACCTGAACACAACTTTTTTTTTATAGTCCTTAATCAGCTTGCTTCATGGTACAAGCATTTTCACTATTATTTGAAAGGTTTGATTTCATTTGACTTCTAGTTAAAGAACATACATTTTTTAGTTCTTTCTGTGATTATCATGAAATTTTCTACTTGCATGTATGATGTGAAAATAGCCTACTGGTGTGACAGCCTATACTATAGGCCAAACTGGTCTCTCCAGAACTTCATAAAGAAATATTTCCTTACAAAATTCTGATGTACATATAGATTTAGATTACCACAACATGTTTGTCTTTGAACAGGGCCCTCACAGCAGGCATCTGGTAACCCCTTTGTGAGATATATACGCACACTCAAGTGGGTACCCATTCCGCTCGGTGTTGGCTTCGCATACATATCATACCAACAATACGGCCATGTGGTCAAACGAGAAGAGAAGAAATTGCAGGCCAATGTCGATCCTGAAGAACTACTGGCCAAGGATTGGGTAGTAAGTGATTGAGTGATATTCTGCAGAGCTATAGTCTTATTGTCTTTGCATGGTAACTGCAACCGATCAATTTCTGACAGTATAATCCCATTAAGAGAATACCAGTATATTCCAATTTACACAACAATAATGTTGTTCTTAGTTCTGTCAATTTCGGATTATTTACACAGGGCATACAAGAAAAATAAAGAGGGACAGAATATTAGTGTTCTCTTGGTCATATAAAAGAACAAGCGAAAATGGGGGCTTTTAAAGAACCTCTACCTAGGGGCCTACATCTGAAATTTGAAATATTATTTAATATACTGTAACAGGTCCGGCTATATCGATGCCTTCCTCTGAAGATCCTGTCCCGGTTATGGGGCACAGTGAACAGCCTTGAGCTACCCATGTGGATGCGGGGACCATTGTATAGGACTTATTCCAGGGCATTTGGATGTAACATGGATGAGGCAGCAATCCGAGACCTTGACCACTACCGGAACTTGTCCGAGTTCTTCCGGCGCCGCCTTCGACCCGGTGTTCGCCCTGTAGATACAAAAGCTCTCATTGTAAGTCTTGTAAACATGATTTATCCAATGAAAAAATTAAGGTGTTTGGATTCTTATGAAATATGGGCGATTACTTAAAACTAGACTTTATCACAGCATCAGTACTTTGAGATCCCTATGCTTAGCACCTTTTTGATACAAGGTATTTAGTGCCTTTGAATCTGTCAATGCGATGATGCAATTTCTAATGAATTGATTAATGCACTTTGTCTATGTGTCATTATGATGCAGAAATACAACCCATATAACTCCTTGTCAGTGCTAGAGTGCATCATGATATACAGCAGAGCCTGAGAGCTGATATAGACACGGATCTTTAATGATATAACCAGCATATAACAGTCCAATACTTTTGCTTCTTGATTACCCAACAAACACTTAATAGTCTACACATCCTATTACAGACATGTCCTTCTGACGGCGTCGTGCTACACCTGGGGAAAGCTGATCAGGGTTTACTAGAACAGGTCAAGGGTATCACTTATTCACTACAAGAATTCCTGGGACCCAAAAGCTGGCCAAACTCTCCTCACGAGCAGGTTCCCACCAAAGCGCACCAGCGGAAGAAGTCACAGACTGACCCGGCTCCCTCCAGGATGTCGCGTGAGGAGTATGCGAAGTGCCTAAAGAGTAACCCGGATAGTGAGCTATACCACTGTGTTATCTACCTGGCCCCTGGAGATTACCACGGCTTCCACTCACCCACCGAGTGGGTTGTTGCTCATCGCAGACATTTCCCAGGTAGGTGTTATATATGTAGAACTCCTTACATGCTCCAACTTTTTTTTTAATGATTTAATTGTTTGCCTTGGAAAAGACTTCATTTTTCAATTTTAGAAAAAGATTCTGCAGATTTCAGCTTTTATCATATATCGGTATATATAGTATCGATGAGAAGTTTTTTTTTCTTAGTTGGACTGCCTTCCATTGAATTATCCACTCAATCACCACAGGAAACACTTTTGTATTTTCTGATACTTTTTTTTATTAGATGATGATGTAAACATCACTGGAAATTTACCCAAATTGCCTTTAATGTTTTGGAATTTTAAAACCTATACAAATGCTGAAATACAACATGGTTTTGTTTGACAGGAGAGCTGTTCAGCGTGAACCCAGGTGTGGCACGGTTGGTACGTGGACTGTTCAATCTCAATGAGAGAGCTATCTACGTGGGACATTATAAACATGGTTTTATTGCTATGGCTGCTGTTGGTGCTACCAACGTAGGCTCCATCAGGGTGTACCATGACCAGGTATTTTTGTATTTCATAGATGATAATATACCGTGTTTGACTTAGTAAGCGCCCAGAGTGCTTATAAAACCATTTCTATCATAATTTAGTACTAACGAGCTCTAAAATCGTGAAATCATGTCCTTTTCTAGTTGCCGTTCATTCTTAGGAATGAACGGCTATAGGAGGGGACCCATTCTTAAATACAAGCTCTCATAGTGGTGCTTCCTCGCTCTCCATGTATAATCCTCTCATAGGTACAGTATTGAGTATGCCTATACCTGGATTAAAATCTGCAAATCAGTCAAGCATAGAAGTGGTGGCAGTGGTAGTGTTGGTGGACCTGTTATTGTAGACCCTGGGGACAGAGTGGTGGTAGCCCTGGACACCTCAGGCAGAGCCATGGTATATAGTATATAGAGCCCCCCCCCACTCACCTCTGAATGGTGGTGGTGGCCAAGCTCCTGGGGTGGCCCCATACCTGCCTGGCACCACCTCCCCCAGCACCATGTGGTTCTCTTCTGCTGGTGGTGCGTTTCTCAGCACCACTGACTATTAACCCACTAAAGGCCACCTACATGTATATTTATGTATACATGTACACATAAGTATGACTTTTTTAGCAGTTTTAAGTGGCGTGGCATTGGATTATTTGGAGTCTTGGGACCGTTTTCCATGTGTGTCGGCCATCTTGGTTTTCGGAAACACAGGGGTCCAGGTCATATATGGTCAATTTTGATCTTCAAAAGTTATCAGATGGATGTTAGTGACCATTGGGACACCTCAACTACCCAATTTTATTGTTTTCCATGTGTGTCGGCCATCTTGGTTTTAGGAAACACAGGGATCCAGGTCATATGTGGTCAATTTTGATCTTCAAAAGTTATCAGATGGATGTTAGTGACCATTGGGACACCTCAACTACCTAATTCTTTTGTTTTCCTTGTGTGTCGGCCATCTTGGTTTCAGGAATCACAGGGATCCAGGTCATATGTGGTCAATTTTGATCTTCAAAAGTTATCAGATGGATGTTAGTGACCATTGTGACACCACCACCACCAATACCACCACCACACTACTCCCAACCCTCACACACATTCCTTATTTGCATATTTTAATCCAGGCATAGGTTTACTCCATACTATAGCAATGGGACAGGATTTTACATGGAGAGCGAGGAAGCACCACAATCAGAGCATATATTTAAGTATAGGTCCATTCCAAAGGCCATAGAGTTCATATATAATGATCTTTTTTCCTTGGATCATGATAGGAATATGCACGGCATTACAGCATTGCTGTGTTTACTTTCCTGAAAGTATGTTATAGATTAATAAATTGCAAAACACACAACATATGAAGGGCTTTTAGATTCCGTATTAAAATAATATTTGTTCTGAAAATTTTGATCTAAGATCATATTAAAAAAGTTGTAAATCAATTCTATACTTCTTAGAACATGATATGAATATGCACGGCATTACAGCTTTGCTGTGTTTACTTTGCCGAAAATATGGGATAAATTTCTAATCCGGGAAACGCACTGCAATTTAACTGCTTTTAGAATTGATATTAAACTCAGAATTGATCGTCAAATTTAAATATGAAATCCTAATATCTTGATCATAGATGACAGATCCTAAATTGAATTCTCTCAATTGCATCCTTAACATGGGCCTCTTGATCATAGATCTTAGATCCTAAATTTTCAATTGAATCCTTAACATAATCTCCTAACCATTGACCCCTTGTTTATAGAAGGCTCCAAAAAAAGGGTGGGGAGGTATCTACCGTATGTACTGTCTTGTATGGAAATGATTCATATCGATACACAGTGTAACACTATTCACATCTATATCAGAAAATACGAAAAGTAAGATCTTTGCTTTAGTAGACATCAGAATTTATTTATCATAAAAGATCAAACAACAACACTATCAAAATTCCTTTCTAACATTCTTATTTTTCTTTTTCAGTATTTATCAACAAATGAGCCAGGAAGTTACCCCGAAGGATCATACCTTGACGAATCCTACCATGCACTAGATATGGGTGGTATCCCCATGAAGAAAGGAGAGGCTTTCGGAGAATTTAATCTAGGCTCAACTATTGTTCTAGTTTTTGAAGCACCAAAGAACTTTGAATTCAAATTACAACCTGGACAGAAAGTAAAATTCGGCCAAACGCTAGGAAGTATTCCCAAAAAGTGATCCGTGAAGTCTCTAGGCGTTTCCAATTTTACGGTACTTATCATAGTGATAAGTTTTAGGTTAAGGAATTCAAATGTTTGTATTTATCCTTAATTTTTGAGAATCTGGCGAACGGTCACTACCATTAACTCCTGCGTATAAGGCTTGAAAATTGTAGGTTTGTTATGTTCTGCTGGGTTAAATTCTGGCCGACAAACAGGAACCTGACTATCGTAACATTCTGTAAGCTTCGGGGGGGGGGGGGGGGGCCCTGGTTGACCTTTAAGCTGCGCTTTTTATATGCAGGAGTTTATGGGGTCTGTTCTACAACATTCCTTCATCGACCATGTAAATGTCGAAATATATATTATACTACTTCACCTAATTAGTTTGGGATATCAGGTAGTGTCTTATATCAGTTTTATCATAACTTGTATGCTATAGAATAAAACACAAATATATGGGACAAACATTATTTGAGATAGAAGGTACCATATGTACTGGGGTAGATGTAAAGTCCGAACATATCATACTCAAAGTAGTGAAATGCGCCAATATAAGAATGGTTACTTTGTACCTAAAAGTGGCCGGCTGGATCATTTTAGAGTGATTTACTTAGTCACAGAGGATAGGCCCACATTATACGGGTAAAATAAAGAAAACTTATAAAACGTGTAAAATGAAATGTGGCGGTTCATTACCTATCGCCGTATCGGTAATAGATAAATTAACACCCAAATTAAAAGGGTTTTCTAAATGAAATTGTTTTGATGTGATTTATCCTAAAGAATAAAGTTAATGTATACAGTGCGTTCTTGCTTTCAGTTGTGTATAGAGCATAATATTCACAAACTTCCTGATTCTGGTTACATTAGTTATTTTTTTTACAATAGTTTAGCTGAAATCATTCAGAGACCCTGCTGCCACAGCGATCTTTAGCTTGATGGGCCCCCTGGTATGGCTAAAATGCAATAAAGACTTCCATTAGACGCCTCTAGGGGGCAGCATTGAGTCAAAAAGTCCTACCAAAGTCCTAACAGCAAAAGCACCGTCTCGGGGGAACCTGCCAAGGCTAGAAATCCAGGTCCAAGCGCTATACTGAAATTTTGAAAACGCACTTTGCTCTGCTATGATAAAAAATGATACGAACTCAGCCATCCTTTCCATCAGCTACATATAATTTAAGAGAAGTAGTTACATATTGAAAACTAAGAAGATACTTCAAGTGGTACCCTATTCAATATGTTTCTATAATAATAACAGGAGTGGCCAGCAAATAGAGTAGCCTTCTTGTACACACCATAGAGATAAAGGAGACTCTTATATCTCAATGTACATACAATATAGTGTTTTTTTTTTTGTTTTTTTTTTAGTAAAAGCTAACTTTCATATTGCATCATGTACATATAAAATATAACGCCAATTACACTTAGCTGTCTATCAGTTTTATTAATAAAGGTAGGGCACCTAGATGGTGAACCTTTACTTTGTTCTGAGATAAAATATTTGAAACTTTTGTATAATACTGGAGTCTAGACTAGTAGAGGGTATAGTGGGCCCAGCTTCCCCCCCCCCCTCCCCCAAACAGAAGTGCCCAGATTTTTTTTTTTTGTCCCTCTTCTCCATACGCTTCTGTTGGTAAATGTTAATGAATAAAGGTACATGCATGCACTTTTAGCACTCAATGTCTTAACATATGCATGTCCCACGTCATGGGTTATTTGATAAAAGTATTTGTATATAGCACTAAGAAAATTCAACTTAATCAATGCTTGTTTAAGAATTATAGTAGCATTGAAAGGTTTCAATCAGTTGTTTCAGAACTAAAATCTGTTGTAATGTGTAATACAATACAACACAGTGAGCATTTTGCAACTTTGTGTTCACAAACTATATTTGGAATAAAGCTAGTGGTCAGATATTCCCACTGGAAATGTTTGCATAAAGGCTTTAATAGCTGCCCATTGAATGGTATTCAGTCTGTGGCGTAGTATGCCTATTTGGCTTGTTCCCGTCATTAGCTTCAGTCTCATAGTGTGTACCTGTGTCACTTGCCGGCTACCAGCCGACAGACGCAGCACCCGGAACGCTGCCACAGACGCAGCTTTACCTGGAGTTTGTTTTTGCTGTTCCTTCTTTCACGTTGCCTCCCCCTTAAAGTGCTCAACTTGGGCTGCGCTAATTCAAGAACAAAGGGGATTTTGTAAAGAACACTATTATGCTAAGTGTTATTATCAGAATCCGATGTATCAACCCCTCTGGTGGTATAGAAATGGCTTTGAACTATCTATTTACACTTTAAACCATTGTAGATCTCACAGGCATTCCATACAGCAGGCGGGGGTGGCCTAGTTTAACCCAACAGCCAATGGAATTTAGTAAGATGGCGGAGTTGCCATATACGTTTACTAGTTGAGCTGCTAAGATTGGAGACATTTTACTATGTAGCCGCCCCATATGGAGTACGATATGACAGGGGACACATTCACAGGAGTATAAGAATGGATTAAGGACAGCATGGCATCCAGGGAAGTTGAGGTTGTACGTGCAGCTGAACAGGTGAGTGGGGGTAGTTTTGGGGTTACAAACTTGTCTCACAGAGTGGTGAGGGGTGGTCGTGGTAGTGGTCGGTGGTAGACAGGTAAACTGAAGCACTCACTGCTGTGTATTACAACTAGTACATCGTGAGTACTGTGTTGTTGCCCTTCACTTGGTGGTCGTCTGACATATCAAGCCAAGACTCAGACGTTATACAAGGATTTTTGAATAATATCAGTCCATACTGTATCATTTATCTTGGAGAGGCCCAGGGCCCAAAGGTCTGGGGGTAAAATCAGTAAGAGAGAAGGGTGGTGGTAGCAACTCTGGGGTGACATGAGGACGGCCTTGGCTCTGGAGTTTTAGTGTGTGTGCGTGGTTGACAGAATGCACTCAGGTACTCCATTCTAAAGAAAGGTACTGCACACAATCTAGTCTACACGGCGACACTGTCATACATTATGTAGCTTAAAGCCTCCTAATAAATAATAGGTATATACATACATGTATATTCAACCACCAGTTCTCATCTATCATATATCTAATCATAAAGGAATAAACAATAAACACAGTGACGGGGGGGGGGGGTAAGAGAGGCCTCTCCAATTATAAAGACCAGTCTGTCACGGTAACTACTACAACCAGGCAGACCAGTGGCTTCATATATTGTTGTTTCTCACGCACTAACCTTGTCTTGGTCTTAGTCAAGCCTTTCAGTAGACTATTTAAGTAGTTTCTTGTATTTTCCCTCATTATATCATTAACCTGTTCCAAGGTATATTCACCGTTGATAGGCGTTAGACATGGTAATGTTAGTGTTCTAATCAAAAGCTTAGAACTAGATCCATGGATTGTATAGTAGACTAATAGAAAATTGCCACTCATTACACTGTGGATTAATATTTCAAAGTTACTTGATATAAAAAAAAAAACGTATACATGTTTCCCAGGACGGGGGAAGTTATTGTAAATGTGTACACGTAGACCTACATATTGCCATAATATATACGATGTGTATTGTGTCCAGTGTACATATATAGACGAAAGGGACTTATACAAGTCATACACTAGTCTAGAGGGTATAAACTAGACTAGAGGGTATGCTATCCTATGATGCACTACAGATTATCATCTATTAGGGTATCTAATTGTTGTACACGTACAACCGTCACAGTATAATGCCATATGATAGGGGCCATCTGTCGAAATAGACCCCACATGGTTTGAATCGATGAATCCATTGTAGATGCACTGGTACAGAGAGGGAACTTCATAAACTAAACGCCTTGAGGAGGTGCTTTATAGGGCAAACCAGTCGTCTAGTAGAGGCTCAATTAATAATGCATTAACTGAAGTAATGACTCAATCTGTCGATGATGGCAGTTGGCATAACCCTTAGCCAATCAATAGGACACTGTGAATAAGTGTTATAATCCATATTGACGCGATCTACAACAGGAATGAGAAAAAAAATCATTTTGATATCGGCAAATTGAAGGGTGTGTGAGTGACTGATACGAGAAAATCTGTGGAGGAAATAAACCGCCGACCCCACAACCTCGTATTGAATCGGACTAGACTAGTGGATGCAATTTGGTCCGACAGGTATTCCTGCATTGATAGCATTTGGTGCTGATCATGAAGCCCATATCATTATGATACACAATAATGACAGTGTAGCACATTTTTTTGTTATTGATCTAACAGACCTAAAATGAAGCCAGTGAGTAGTGCACCTACATGTTTCCCAGTACATATGAATGTGATATTCAGTCCCAACTCTGGCTGGTAAATATGTAAACATAATGCTTACTTGTTTGACAAATTCCCTGTAATTGTTATATGTACTACATCATCTAAGTCAGATTGTTGGCATTATATCTGTTAATACCGTGTGGAGCAGCCCACTTAACCTATCCATGAATCTGTCACACTCAATACATATGTCTAGCTGTATGCAATGTGTTATAAGTTAGAGTGGGGAGCACGGCTTGTTGACATGATCAGACGACATCTGTCCCCATATACAGGTAGTCAGGTGTGTTTAGCCAAGGATATACAGCGTCCCTGGTTTAGCAGACGACATTACACCGCAATCAGTGCCGCCTCTATTAATAGTCGGTTTATTGCCGCGTCCTTACAGTAGCAGCGTTCGCCGTCCTAGCATCTTCTCAGTCCATCTCAGGTCTTCCTACTAGACATGCAGACGTCAAATTTACTTTTATTCACTCAGTCCTGAAGGGACGAGTATATTTTTGCGAGGTCGGTGGGGGGCGGGCACTCGCTATCTTCTCCTTCATTGGGAGTAGCAGTGAGACCAGCAGCCTCAGATTCGTCTCCCGAAAGAGTCCCCAGAGCACCCCCCCAATAGAAAAGTGATATACATGATAATCAGAAGGGCGTTCCTCCCCCGGGGGGGGGGGGGTAGGCACTCAGCCTCGGTTTGAGTACCAACTGCGGTACCGACCCCGCAGAGCGGTGGCTGTCGACGTGTCAATGCATGGAAAAAGGGGGGATGTTGACTTAATTACATCTTGAGATTAGGGGGCTGTTAATAACTATTATAACTTGTAAGGAAAGAAATCAAATTGAATATTCCATGTAATCACTGAGTATTATTGTGAAAGAACCTAAATTTACATGGAAGAGGTCCCCAGAAAGGAGGGGGGGGCGGTTATCAGACTTCCTCAAAAAAGGAGGCTGTAAAAAAATTAGCTGTTTTTTAAGGGGCTGTAAAATGGCAAAAAAAAAGGGGGGGGGGCTGTAGTTTCGCAGTTGGTACTACTAATCAAAGACTTAGTGCCCCCCCCCCCGGGGTTCCTCCCCTTTTGATCCACTCATTCTACACATCCCATCGTCAGGCCCTGTTACCTGCCGGGTGCACGTCTACCCAGACGATGAGGACCGTTGGTTCCCTGACATTCCGACTGTTGCCGTTCCGACCCCGTGGATGAGGGGGTGGGGGTTGGTTTGGGCTGCCCGCATGCCATGTGTTGTGGTTGTGGCCAGACAACCCCCTCCCCCCAAGCCCTCCGTAACGTCCACCCACCCCACGGGCTCTGTGACCCGCGACGGGACGTGCCCTCCCTCCCCTATATGAAAAATGTACCTTACAATTTACATCTGGCTTTCTGTCTAACCATAATGGTTTAACTGCTCTATGGTGTCTGTAGTAAATCCTGTAACCAAGGTATCGGGCTCACCCGGGATACATTATTAATACATGATCAGTCACATGTAGGTGCCTTACTGTGTCATGTAACACATGATCAGTCAGTCACCTGTAGGTGCCTTACTGTGTCATGTAACACATGATCAGTCACCTGTAGGTGCCTTACTGTGTCATGTAACACATGATCAGTCACATGTAGGTGCCTTACTGTGTCATGTAACACATGATCAGTCAGTCACATGTAGGTGCCTTACTGTGTCATGTAACACATGATCAGCCGGTCACATGTAGGTGCCTTACTGTGTCATGTAACAGATGATCAGTCAGTCACATGTAGGTGCCTTACTGTGTCATGTAACACATGATCAGTCAGTCACATGTACATAGGTGCCTACTTTGTCATGTAACACAGGATCAGTCACATGTAGGTGCCTTACTGTGTCATGTAACACATGGTCAGTCACCTGTAGGTGCCTTAGTGTGTCATGTAACACATGATCAGTCAGTCACCTGTAGGTGCCTTACTGTGTCATGTAACACATGATCAGTCAGTCACCTGTAGGTGCCTTACTGTGTCATGTAACACATGATCAGTCACATGTAGGTGCCTTACTGTGTCATGTAACACATGGTCAGTCACCTGTAGGTGCCTTACTGTGTCATGTAACACATGATCAGTCAGTCACATGTAGGTGCCTTACTGTGTCATGTAACACATGATCAGTCAGTCACCTGTAGGTGCCTTACTGTGTCATGTAACACATGGTCAGTCACATGTAGGTGCCTTACTGTGTCATGTAACACATGGTCAGTCACCTGTAGGTGCCTTACTGTGTCATGTAACACATGATCAGTCAGTCACCTGTAGGTGCCTAACTGTGTGACTGTGATTTATAAAACGGCTGGCAGTGCTCTGCTGCATGGTAGAAGTGACCTTGAGTGCATTATAGGAATACAGTGCACGGCTGAGCAAGGTCACCATAGCTGTAAACCAGTCAGGTACCCTTAATTCTTCTAGATATACCTTGATTGGGTACTTGATTGATTGGAATGAAATGTAAAATGTTTTATAAAGACAATAGACAACTCCTTCTTCACATCTTGACTGCCTGTTGTCCTATAATGCACTCAGATGCATTCGTGCATTATAAGACAACAGACAGACTCGATGTGAAGAAGATCGTTGTCTATTCTCTAAGTAACACATGATCAGTCACCTGTACATAGGTGCCTTAGGCTTAGTCACATGTAGGTGCCTTACTGTGTCATGTAACACATGATCAGTCACATGAAAGTGCCTTACTGTGTCATGTAACACATGATCAGTCAGTCACATGTAGGTGCCTTACCGTGTCATGTAACACATGATCAGTCAGTCACCTGTAGGTGCCTTACTGTGTCATGTAACACATGATCAGTCAGTCACCTGTAGGTGCCTTACTGTGTCATGTAACACATGATCAGTCAGTCACCTGTAGGTGCCTTACTGTGTCATGTTACACATGATCAGTCACCTGTAGGTGCCTTACTGTGTCATGTAACACATGATCAGTCAGTCACCTGTAGGTGCCTTACTGTGTCATGTAATACATGATCAGTCAGTCACCTGTAGGTGCCTTACTGTGTCATGTAACACATGATCAGTCAGTCACCTGTAGGTGCCTTACTGTGTCATGTAATACATGATCAGTCAGTCACCTGTAGGTGCCTTACTGTTTCATGTAACACATGATCAGTCACCTGTACATAGGTGCCTTACTGTGGCATGTAACACATGTTCAGTCACCTGTAGGTGCCTTACTGTGCCATGTAACACATGATCAGTCACATGTAGGCGCCTTACTGTGCCATGTAACACATGATCAGTCACCTGTAGGGGCCTTACTGTGTGATGTAACACATGATCAGTCAGTCACCTGTTAGTGTCTTAATCAATACATGTATGTAGTTCTGGGGGAATGCTTTTAGATGTATTATACCTTGCCAATTGTGACCCTGTTTCTGAATAGTAGATTCAGAAAGATAATATTCATGGCATTTTCCTTGGTCATCCAGCCATCCCACGTAAACTACACTCAGTAGGTATAAATAGACCTCAGGACGGGGGTCACATTCTTGGCCAGAGTTCAGGAAGCCAGTGGGGTGGACCTGGGCCCAGGGGTGTCAAACCGTGCACGGTACCTTGTCAGACTCCCATTGAAGGTGGACCCAGGCGACTTGCCTCAAGCCTTTAAGCCTTTGAGGGATGCATAGGGAGGGGAAGTCACGTCACGTGCGGGCGGATTCTGAGCTCAGCATATTATGAAGGATAGGTGAATATTTTAGGCCTAACATAACTTTTTTAAGAACGAGAGTTGAGCCTTAAAATTTTATATATGGTGGGCCTCCAGGTCAATTCAAATATTGGTCATTTTAGTTCCAAATCAGATTTTTTTTTACGACATAGTTTATCGCGAGACTTAGGCTCCCTATAGTGGTTGAGCGCACTGTTATGTCAGCATGGTGTATTAATCATCCCAGATAAATAATCTTACAGTTACATCTATAGATGAATTCATGCTCTTATGAAGATGAAGAGAGGTAAAGAACCCCACGACGATACCTAACTCTTGGGCAGAGAGAAGGGAATGCGCATTTGGGCTCAATTGCCCTGGGTTGAAATAATCTGAAGGATTTCAATCTGTATCATATATAAAAGGTCATGCCAATTACTGTACACTTAAATAGGCCAAAGAAATAAGAATAGTGCCTAGGCAAGAATAGCAAAATGTTTTTCAATGAAGGCGACACGGTAGTTAGTGTGATTATAGATGAGTAAACTGGGGGATAAGCACGTGGTTTCAAGACACCCAATGGCTACTGTAAAGCCTTATCGTAATTCACTCATCTCACACTCCAGGCTACCGTAGAGTCTATGGCATCACTTGGAAAATGCTACCTTATTGTACAAGTAGTGCCAGAGAAACTTCAAGCTGCTCTATGTGTTTCCCACCGTCAAACAGAGACGAAAAGAAGAGATTATCATTCTCTATATTATGTAGGTTTTGTCCATTACCACAGCGATGATGTGGCTCTATCACTATGAAGAAAATACCATACCAAGCTCAGTACATGCATGTCATAGTCATTTACTTGAATATCCAAGGTGTGACATGACTACTCATTGGTATAGACATGGCCATCTCAGGAATCATAATGACTCCCAGCCTTGTCCTCATTAGTTTAATCTAACGGTATGTGAGAATCATGTGAACATGGGAGATTCATGATAGATTCTGCAGCTTTTGGTAAGGCCAAATTTTTTTTTTTTTTTTTCAGGTGACCTACTGAAAAAAAAACATTAGGTAGTGCCGGGTTAGCTGAAATACATTTTAGGCATGAGCTATGCCATTAGTTACTGCTTGATTAGGAATATAGTGTACATGTCATACTACTTCAACCAAATTAGAACATATCCCGATACTTAACTTTTATTGTCGCAGTGATGTGTAGCTCAAGACAAGGTAAATCAAAAGAAAAAGAATAGAAATGTAAGGAAAAGAAATCCAAAAAGGTCTTCAAAGCAAGCTGCAAAAAAAGGGTCAGAATTATCATTATCGAGAAGACAGTCATGATTGATATTTTGGCCGATATTTAGTGCACATTGCTTAGTGGTGATAAGAAATACCTAGATCACAATCATGATAAGAAAAACTCATTTCGCATCTCAAAGGCTTATATTGTTTAAACCTACATATTTTTCATACGTTACCTTACCAAATGTCAGACCTCGCAGCTGTATTTCAGCCGGGATTTCAGCACTGCCCATCAGCAGATTCTGATATCACTTTCACTGAAGTATAAACCTATCTTGCCACTGCTGGTACTACTTGTATAAATCACCCACTATACACCTTTGTCATTAATCACCCTATGTACCATACATAGTGATAAATTATATCTCTGCAGGGAGGCCCTTTGCCTGCATCCCACCCCTGGCCCCCTGCCACCCCCTCAATGTGTCCCTCCCTCTTTAATAGACTCCCTTGTGGCACATACAACATAATTCTTTTTCAGGTGCACACACATACCGGGGCCTTATATTGTGAGACTGGTGTAATGTTGGTTATTCAGCCCCACAGTCTGCCATCCTCTGTATTATGCTATATGATGACATTGGAGTTGTGGTAGGGACCTATGGAGGGGGAGTTTCCCACATAAATTACCATTTGTGACAAGGAGGCCATGTGACATTATAAGAGTAATTATCATATGCATGACTCTGCAGACAGACCAGTACAATATTGAATAAGTGTGATTTACCGAATGATGCAATGACCTTGCTGGTATTGGACATCCACAAAATTAATAGAACTTCAGATTGTGAGTGACTTACCATACAGTAAAGCTTGTTATCATAATCTGTTTAATGTTTGCCTCCTTAAATGGAGGATAAATTGATTCTCTAGTCTCTCAGCACTGAGTTACGTTAGATTCAACAGACCCAGAAAGCACACACTATGCCCCAGGCAATGTTAGGTGGTCTGTAGATGTCCAGCTAGACAATAGCTGTCATCTCATGTTGGGTGGTGTGTAGATGGTGGTGTGTAGATGTCCAGCTAGACACTAGCAGTCATCTCATGTTGGGTGGTGTGTAGACGATGGTGTGTAGATGTCCAGCTAGACACTAGCAGTCATCTCATGTTGGGTGGTGTGTAGACGGTGGTGTGTAGATGTCCAGCTAGACACTAGCAGTCATCTCATGTTGGGTGGTGTGTAGACGGTGGTGTGTAGATGTCCAGCTAGACACTAGCAGTCATCTCATGTTGGGTGGTGTGTAGACGGTGGTCTGTAGATGTCCAGCCAGACACTAGCAGTCACCTCTTTAATATTAGGTGGTGTGTAGAACTTAAAGTCCAGCCAGACCTTAATATAATGTTATAACAGTAAGGCCATTTTGGGTGCTGTGTAGATGTCTAGCCAGACAATAACAGTCAGGTCATGTTGGGTGGTGTATAGATGTTCAGCCAGACACTAACAGTTTGGTTGTGTAGGATGTTGTGTAGGGCACAGACATATCATGTTGGATGATGTGTAGATGTCTAGCAAGACACTAACAAACATATCATATTGGATGGTGTGTAGATGTCTAGCAAGACACTAACAAACATATCATATTGGATGGTGTGTAGATGTCTAGCAAGACACTAACAAACATATCATATTGGATGGTGTGTAGATGTCTAGCAAGACACTAACAAACATATTATATTGGATGGTGTGTAGATGTCTAGCAAGACACTAACAAACATATCATATTGGATGGTGTGTAGATGTCTAGCAAGACACTAACAAACATATCATATTGGATGATGTGTAGATGTCTAGCAAGACACTAACAAACATATTATATTGGATGGTGTGTAGATGTCTTGCAAGACACTAACGAACATATCATATTGGATGATGTGCAGATGTTTAACAAGACACTAACAGACATATGTTGGATGATGGTTAATGTCTAACAAGACACTAACAGCCATCTCATATGGGACGTATAGATGTCCAGCCAGACAGTAACAGACATCTTATATTGGTTGTTGTGTAGATGTCCAGCCAGACAGTAACAGACATCTCATATTAGTTGTGTAGATGTCCAGTCAGACAGTAACAGACATCTCATGTTGGATGGTGCATAGATGTCCAGCCAGACCCTAACATGCATCTCATATTGGATGTGTAGATGTCCAGCCAGACCCCAACACTAGTAACAGAGGCAACAGATATCTCATATTGGATGTTGTGTAGATGTCCAGTCAGACACTAACAAACATCTCATATTGGATGGTGCATAGATGTCTAGTAAGACACTAACAGTTGAATCATGTTGGTTGATGTGTAGCAGTGCAGAAACCTCAGACGTGGGAGATGTAAATGCAGTCAAAGTGTCTGTCAATGCTTGCCATCAGTCTACCTGCCTGACCTGGGGACATATCTGGCCCATCCCTATAGAATCAGAGTTCTGTATTACCTACACTCTTTTCTCCCAATTAACATATTCTACCTACATGTAGTATGAGAAATGATAGTTTAATCACTATTGAGATATAGACGGAGTTTTATCATTTCTTGAATATCATGAATAATGATTGAAATAGAGGAAGAGACAACGATAGGTCTATACAGAGAGGATTTACAAAGTAAAAGGGGTATGTCCTGTTCCTTACCATGTGACCCTAGCACTGACTATCACTTACAATAGTAAGGGAGTGGTCATTATTTATCAACGGGGGGGGGGGGTGGTGGATTTTCGCGCGGACGCGCGGAAATTTTTTACGCCCCCCCTCGACGGCAGTCAACATTTTTTGCGCCCCCCCCCCGCGCCGGAGTCGTGGAGAGTTTTCGCGCCCCTCTTTGATCTATAGTAGCGCACGGGCTTTTTTGCTAAAAAGAGGGTGAATTTTCTTAGACCCCCCTCAAGAGGGGTCAAAATTATTTTAGCCCCCCCTCAGGAGGGGTCTGAAAATTTTACGCCCCCCCCCCCCTCAAACCCACCCTCCCCCCCTGTTGATAAATAATGACCATTCCCTAATAGAGAAATAAAAACACTACGTTTGACACTGGCATCAGGTTACACTAATATCCTGCAAAGCCTGAACTTAATCTGTGACTTCACTCCCAGTGTGGGCAGGATCATTTTGCTGTCTGTGTCTCACTCTCCTTTTTACCTCCACATCGCCCTATACACTGTCACAGTGAGTGTGATGTAGTGTTTCAAACTGTTGTCAACATGCCCTGTACACCACTCCGGCACCAGTCGTCACCGTGGTGCCAGTTTTATTTTACTCAAAGCCTTTTTGTTTACTTAGCTACCTGAGTTCTCTCACTGGGACCATCTCTAACAGTATTATTGTGTGGGACCTGATACCAACCTTAGAAAAATGTGTCTTTGAAAAATAACTCGCAAAAGATTGCATACAAATGTATCAATATTATAAAGCTAAATTATAGGTCAATTTATAGTGGCTCATCCAACTAACCCGATTTGTCAGGTATAATCCGTTTTGATCGCCTCGGAAATATCCCCGCCCCCTACATAAAAAAAAAGTGTAGAAAATATGATTTAAAAATGGTTATAAAGTAGATGACTAACAAATGAGCTTGGATTGTTGAGCTGACAGTCCCCAGGGTGAAGTGGATGTGTACTTAAATCTACAGATTGAAGGAGGCAGCTGAAGTGGACATTAAAAAATGCAGCTGAATTGATATAACATCATTATGGAATAAAATGCTAATAAAGCACACGAGAACCCCTGGAGGAATCGGTAATGTTTGTTGGCCACTTGTGTTGTAATACGGTGCATACGTGCATGAACATAATACCCAATGACGAGGTAGTTGTCATATAGAACCTAATGCTCTTTTTTTCTCAAATGTTTCCTTTTGAAATGTAGGTGGAGTCATGCTAGGTAGGTTAGAATCTATATTTCTATAAACATACTATACTCTTAAATGGGACAGGAAGACGCTCATACTGAAAAATATGACCGTCTGAAAATTTTATGGGAATTAGATTGGTCCATTAGAGGAGTGACATAAAACACTTAGTGACTGGCGATGGCAAAAATATCAAAACTAAAAGTAAAGGTAACAGTTTACTTTTATGTGTAAAAAGGGAGCCTGGCTGGAAGGATTGGCCATATAACTGTTACAAGTTGTAATTCTGGTCCATCACTCAAAATAAACGCGTTTTATGGTTGATCTCCTCTGAATTTGGAATAGGTACCCATTTTTCTAAATATTGGTGCTCGTTGTCTGCATGTATCATAACAGCAAAGCATGAGTATGATCCATTTAAGAGTCCCAATACCGATACCATTACTTTTCTCAATGTATGGAGAGGTTGGGGTTTGTCATGTTCCCATGGGTCCCCATGCTGTAGGTGATGTGTGTAGATGTACATGTATAGATAGAGTTATGCCTCCACCTGTTACCCCCTCTATATATGTAGGACATTTGTAAGAAGGAAAACAGCAGCAGTACTGACAGCAGAGGTAATTTTCTCATTGAAGAAAAAATAGGGTGACTCGAAGATAATTGATGGTGTGATTTGCGACAGAATCCCCTACACAGCTGCCAACCTTATTAATGTTGACTGTTGCAGAAAGCCTTATATTTACAGCCGCCAAAACATGATCAGACCCAGTGACCAAACTATACGGCACTAGTATATTGCTAGTACTAAGAGAATCAGCTAGGTGGCTCATGTATAGTCTTGGGCTAGATCAACAATTGGCCTCTTTGCATAGTTTACTTTGATGCTCCCTTCCTCATTAACTACTTGTAGCTATTTTCTGAAATTTATATCTCTGTATAGCAAATACTGCCAACTTTAACTAGATAAGCTTAGTTTAAACCTACTAGTTCAAATATATTAGAAATAAAGCTTTAAGATTCCAATAGAAGGTCACATATCACCCACATTGAGTACACCCAGGCCATTGTCTCCCTATCAAGCTAATCCACTCCCCTCACACCTGAAACAATAGGGAGGTACTTAAGGTGATTAAGATAGGGGCAGGGTGCAGCTTGTCATCCATATCAGTGTTATCAATCACTATTGTTTAGAGGTGTAAACAGTGGCTGATAAAAAGTTTACCCAGAATGCACTGCTGTGGAGTCGGGGGGGGGGGCTACCCATGATGCAAAGCAAGATGGCGGGCTCCATGACCTGATATGCTAGTGCCCTATACCTAAGGTATATAGGCCTACGGGAATCATTAAATGATCTTCAGCACGACACCGGACGGCACCATAATTTCTCAGACATCCAAATGAGACTTTTAGAGTTTGAAATCACATAGACAATAATTATGTCCTATGTAGGCTTTATGAATGATGGTCACGTGGATTCAAAATCCTTACACAGTTATTGTCCATTCCTATAACCGATATATACTGAAGAAAACACCTAAACAATGACAATGATTCTATTCTCTATAAAAAAAAAACCCATTGAGGCACATGAGATAGCAGGATACCAGTTGTAATTCTGGTCCATCACTCAAAATAAACGCGTTTTATGGTTGATCTCCTCTGAATTTGGAATAGGTACCCATTTTTCTAAATATTGGTGCTCGTTGTCTGCATGTATCATAACAGCAAAGCATGAGTATGATCCATTTAAGAGTCCCAATACCGATACCATTACTTTTCTCAATGTATGGAGAGGTTGGGGTTTGTCATGTTCCCATGGGTCCCCATGCTGTAGGTGATGTGTGTAGATGTACATGTATAGATAGAGTTATGCCTCCACCTGTTACCCCCTCTATATATGTAGGACATTTGTAAGAAGGAAAACAGCAGCAGTACTGACAGCAGAGGTAATTTTCTCATTGAAGAAAAAATAGGGTGACTCGAAGATAATTGATGGTGTGATTTGCGACAGAATCCCCTACACAGCTGCCAACCTTATTAATGTTGACTGTTGCAGAAAGCCTTATATTTACAGCCGCCAAAACATGATCAGACCCAGTGACCAAACTATACGGCACTAGTATATTGCTAGTACTAAGAGAATCAGCTAGGTGGCTCATGTATAGTCTTGGGCTAGATCAACAATTGGCCTCTTTGCATAGTTTACTTTGATGCTCCCTTCCTCATTAACTACTTGTAGCTATTTTCTGAAATTTATATCTCTGTATAGCAAATACTGCCAACTTTAACTAGATAAGCTTAGTTTAAACCTACTAGTTCAAATATATTAGAAATAAAGCTTTAAGATTCCAATAGAAGGTCACATATCACCCACATTGAGTACACCCAGGCCATTGTCTCCCTATCAAGCTAATCCACTCCCCTCACACCTGAAACAATAGGGAGGTACTTAAGGTGATTAAGATAGGGGCAGGGTGCAGCTTGTCATCCATATCAGTGTTATCAATCACTATTGTTTAGAGGTGTAAACAGTGGCTGATAAAAAGTTTACCCAGAATGCACTGCTGTGGAGTCGGGGGGGGGGGCTACCCATGATGCAAAGCAAGATGGCGGGCTCCATGACCTGATATGCTAGTGCCCTATACCTAAGGTATATAGGCCTACGGGAATCATTAAATGATCTTCAGCACGACACCGGACGGCACCATAATTTCTCAGACATCCAAATGAGACTTTTAGAGTTTGAAATCACATAGACAATAATTATGTCCTATGTAGGCTTTATGAATGATGGTCACGTGGATTCAAAATCCTTACACAGTTATTGTCCATTCCTATAACCGATATATACTGAAGAAAACACCTAAACAATGACAATGATTCTATTCTCTATAAAAAAAAAACCCATTGAGGCACATGAGATAGCAGGATACCAGCGCACCCTATGTGTACCCCCTCCCCCTCCCCCAGCACACCCATGTCACCCAGTGCGTCCCTACTCATTCCCCACACCCCAGGACCCCATTCCTATCATAATTCAGAAAGGAATCTGAATCACCCCATGACCGTGCCCATGACCACCCCAGTGGTTGTCCACACGTCTCATGATACAGCATACGAAGTCCCAAACGTGCACAGTTCACCAGCATGTTACATGACACACAACCAGTCCCAGAACCCCGGGGGCATAGTACAAAGTTCACGAGTGAGTTCCTCGACCTACCATCCTGGAGGCAGAGAACATTCAGTGAGAGAAGTGCTCAGGTATTCAGCTGTTCAAGTTGTTCCCTCTTGTCACCCATGGCCATTAGCTGGTCTTGAGCTGGTTCCGGCGACACACACTGATAAGATGGGACCAGTATGTCCCTGGAAGTTGGTGTTAACCAGGGACAAGGTACCCATCATGGTATGTCTTATCAGTGGGGCACACTGGCCCCATCTCGTAGTCTAACGATTACGTCACTGGTAAACAGGCATGCTGGGAGGTACTATTTTTCTTAGCTTGTTCCTGGTGAGTCAAGCTGGCAGATGGATACCAGCAAATGCTGGTTCCCACAAGCACCCAGTATTGGGGTCAAAGTAGGTCCAACACCAGCAGCGTATGAATACGGCGATTTTTGGTCAAAATGGTAACCTAGGGGAGAAGGCTTAGTTTGCCCACCAAACTAGGTCGCTGGAGAAGTTGATCAGTGGGGTTCACCTCAACCAGCGAAATTTAAAATGGCGGCTCCACTAGGCCTCTATACTGAGTCCTATACCCCTCCTCTCTCCTCCTCGCCAGATACCACGTGCTCCCAGCCTGGGGCCTCCTGACAGTTTGGTCAGTCTCCATGAGTGGTAACCATAGACACACGACACCACAAGTCCGTATACTGCACGGGCCGCGTCTATACCCAGGGTGCAACTCGATCCGCGGCCGTCAGACGCTGCCCACCCCTGAGCAAATATTTGTGGAACTGTGTCACATCAGTCAAAACACTCAAGTAGCAATGGTAGAGGTCTGGGAGACTATGGTTGGAGTATTAAGCCACCCCCCCCCCCCCACACACACACACGTGCACGTACATATGACTTATATCCCATTGCCTCCAATTTCTTCCCTATTTGCTATAGCTTACTCGCCCAGGCTCCCTATAGCTGCTTCTATCCCTGTCTAATGTCCTGTCGCATTGCCTGCATTTCTGCTTGCCCCTCCCTGGTTGTAGATTTACGGGGTCACGATTATCGCATCGATAAAACCATTATATCGATACAGTAATTTTCCGCCTGAATGTCTAGGCTTAAGGATCGATTTTTTCTTTTTAAATATTCCTATGTACTAAAACCGAAGTTATAGTCAAAATATACGATACAGATATTCAGAAAATTAAAAAGAAAGGATTTGAATATGTGCAGAATATAATGGCTCCAACCAACCATAGAGATATACATTCATGCTCTAAACCTACCATGTAAATGGAGTATTTAAAGCATTTTTTCGCTGTTTGAATCATGGTCATTACAGTCAAGTTATGGCGATATAATCGAAATATCGAGAACAAAATGATGACTATCATCATCGACATAAATTGGATGTCATAATGGCACGCCTTTTCCCTGGTAATAAATGTGCAATCCTGCATTGTCACTAACTGTCAGCCTCCCTGTCCATCTCACGCTCTCCTCACCCACTCCACCCCCTGCAGGCTTGTGGATACCATAGCCACGAGTGCTCCTGTCGTTACTTGGCAACAACAGCATAACGTTGGCATCAACTGAGGCTGTAGTCAGCTCATGTTGACTAATATAGTTAATACCTTTATGACATGGGCTAAGGACACTCTTCAATGGTATGTCATATGTGTATTAAATGGTATGTCACATGTGTATAAAATGGTATGTCATATATATATATATATATATATATATATATATATATATATATATATATATATATGACATACCATTTTATACACATGTGACATATCATTTAATACACATATGACATACATATATATACATATATATATATATATATATATATATATATATATATATATATATATATATATATTAAATGGTATGTCATATGTGTATTAAAAGTGTGTCAAATCTTTATTGATTAAGTCTACAAAGAAAGACACCGACATGAGAAACGCTTTACTTTAATTCACACTTTGCATATACAAACCAAACCCATATAAACACGAAGTGGCCAGTTGTCATTAATTGAAGAAGTCCAATCTCTGAAGGGTACAAGTAACATACAAAACGTGAGTAGTACTACAGCTTTGGCCATATATTTGTAACGGTACATTACAGAATAACCACAGAGTAGTACACTACAGGTGACTCACCCACCACAGGCATTGGCACCAAGAGACCTCAGGTGGGGGGGGGGGGGTCTGTACGTTGTGATCCTGATCAGTTGTTGAACACAGCTCTCTTCTGGTTTATTCCCTGCTCCTCCTCTCTACAAATTTGGGCTGTGAATCCGAGCAGTATGCAAACATTTCCAGTACCGAGCATTAACAATCACTTTACACCAAGTGAGGTTATTGTCAGAAGCTTCTCAGTATGGACACACAGTGGGTCGGCCATTGCTTGATCTGGCACCTATCGAGATAGGCACTGATAAACCAACATGATGGGTACCAAGTATTACATAATAATCCAAAAAAAGTTCTGTGCACAAGAAATACAGGGAATTATCTGATTGGTAATAATGCATCCTGGGTCCACCCTATAGAGTGCTAGAGACACCTTACACCCCGGGCCTTACACTCAATCAAGTCCATGTACAGCAGACGCCCTACACCACGTCAGTGAGATTATTGTCATGTCCTTGTGTATAGAGTATTACTAATTTACTATTACATGTACATAAAACACCTTGCGCTCACTGAGGTTACTGTCAACTTCTAGTATACAACGGATAACAGCCATCTCACACTTTGATAGTGAGGTTACTGCTGGCTACTATACAGAGTATAACAAACATAATATGCTTATTGCCAGATACTGGTGTACAGAGTATAATAGACCTATGCCTTTCTCACTAAGTGGCCTCCAAGTATTGGATCCCACCCTGCTCATTACGTAAGGCATCACTAGGTGCTTTATGCAGCTCCTCCAGGGCGGAAACGATCAAACATGACCGGCCCAGGAGACCACCTGGTGAGCTCAGTCAAGCAGATCCAGAATGGTATGCATTAAACCCTTGAGAAAACAAGTAGTATCGAGAAAAGGGGGAAAATGCATTGATGCTGTCCCACATCCTTGTATCAATATGGAGTTGGATTCTGTTTTTATTTATCATTACAATCAATATTAATATTAGGCTTTATTTTGCATTGTGAAATAAAAGAGACCCAAATTGAAACTAGGCTAGCCACACAAGCACAAAATAGTATTCACGTATTTTATTAAAATTACACATCAGGACCCGCGGAGCAATGTTTTCATCCGCAGTATTTTGAACACTATCTCTGCCCTCCCCTCAACATTCCAAAAAGAGCCAATGACTTCACGATCATATGATATGACGATATAGAGTATTGGCTTTTACCCAAGCTCTTCTGCCAAAGTCTCTCTGTAAAAGTCCTGGGTTCAGTCCTTGCCATGTCTTCTGACAACTAGGATAAATTGCCCATGAACCAAACACTTAGCCTTCTTGCCCCAAACTTACTACCCAGTAATTGCCCTTTAAAATAACATCACTATTAAATGGGAGTTATGAATGTTTCATCGGGTGATTAAGGGGATATTCTATCTGATGCTACCAACGTGAAAGGCGTTTTTTTTCTAGAGTGACAAACCGAGCATAAAACCTGCAGTCTTTAAAAGGTTGATTCAAGGCGGGGTTTACCCACTCACCCTGTGCAGACGCTGATGTCAGGCAGTAGCTATTTAACCCCATGCCCCTGACTATAGGCCTGTCTACCCAGAGTAACACTAGAAGGGCCTTCTCCAGCACCACATTCTACTTAATTGTTAACATACGAGCCATCACTAAAGTCACTATTGAACAAGTGTGATTCAAATCATCTCACTTCTTAAAACCAGGCTAAAAGCCATGGCTTTGTTGAACTGAATTCAATACAGTTCAACATCTGATAAAGCTGTGCGATTTAATACCGCACTCAGAGAGCTCTGTGTTCAACAACTGATTAGACAGGGGAAATTTGGGGCAATATACTATAGATGGACAGTGTAGCATAAATGACCAAATTACTAAAGGTGACATTGCCATGAAAACATAGATATTGTAGACAACCCCAAGAAATTAGTGGTAAATATACACTTTGCATCTAAGCTTTTGGTGGGTTTCTCGACTTAGCATACTTGGGCATCCCGTGTTATAGTTTTCCCTTGATTCATTCTCTTTTTGCGGGGGCTGGGTTCCTTACTTATATAACTTATATATTCATTTTCTCCCTTTTCTTAAAGGGGGGGGGGGGGGTATGGGTCTGTTTCAATTGTGGTCAAATGAAAAAAAGTTCACATTTCAATGTGAATTGATGTTGTCCATAATTCATTTGACCAGTCCTTTAGCTGGCAGTCAGCTGGCCTATACTACAGTTGAATAGGGATATTGACATAGAACATTTCTATGTTAATCTGATCCACTGTAATCACCCCCTCTGGCTATGTTATCTACCAAATCAGGCATGAGACCTAAGGCTGGCCGAGGTCTTGTTGTTTGACTAAAGGTCTACAGGTTTATAAGTAGTATACATAAAGTCTATCCTTGTCCCAACAGGCAGACATTCCTCAAGGAGTAATTACCCCCTGGAGGAATTTGTAATCTGCAAATTTCTCATATCCTGTAGATTCCCAATGAATGTACTGCACAAACCTCATCTCATAGAATTGTCATGGTTGTCCATTAAGCCATGCAGCATCACCCCACCTCCTATAATGAACCAACCCACAGTGCTTAGTATATAAAGACCTCTAAAAGGAAGCAGTGTAGGTCACCTCTGCTGGGGCAATATATCAATGTATGGGATCACCTTATACAGTTAGATATCAAGTACCAAAACACACAACCTGAGTACTGGGGACCAGTCTCTGTGGGTTCAAGCATTTTTCACCCATGGTTGACTATAAAAGGTCGATGTGGTAACAATGGGTAGACTGCTGCATGATTTATGGTATTAGTCTGATAGTAAATGGTCCTACTCCCGAAACCAGCCAAGGGCCAAAACTGGATCTAAATATAGAGCCAGGGTAGAATGAAGCTATATATATTAAAGGGTAGGTCACTCTTTGGTCCACCATATTGGTACAGACTGCTTGACAGTAGGCTCAAAGCAGACATGGGACTATCCGAGGCGGTCGGAGTACGGCCGAGGGATCAATGCTGGTTTGTAAGGCCACCCCCCATTGGTCCTCCCCATGTAGGTCAATGTTGATCCCTGAGTCAACTTACTACCCTCCCAAGCATAGTTAGGGACTGGTACCTAGCCAGACCTGGCTGGGGTGGAGAGGGGTGGAGGGAACAAGCTAAGGGTTTGTAGTTAGCGTTCGAGGACAACCCTACCCATAATGCACTGGGTATACGTAGAAAACCGTACCCCGAACGCCTCGACAGTGACTGACACTCTCCCACCCTTCTCTCCACGACCTCTGCATGGAGAATGACTCAAGTTGGCGCGCGTGACACCAGCCAAGTGTTACTTGGGACCTCTGAGTCCCACTAGCTACCAGTATAACACGTCTGATACATGCGGTCTATTTAGGTCTGATCATTTGATCATTCACTTAACCTTTTAAAGATAGCATAGTACTTTAATGCTGTATGACCTGTTGTCACCACTATGCACAAAAAGTGGCAAGTCCCTTGATAAAGCTATTTTCTTCATCGACTATACTGGGTTGATACACTCCAATGAGGACCAATGGTGACCTGATGTTTTAATGTTGCGCCTGTGAGTCGCTCCCCTGGATAATTATGTGTACCATGTCACCATTAAACAGTTGAGGACTCACTGGTTGTGTAGTGATTCCGATCCCTAAGGCAAATTCTCTTCTTGAAAAATGATTCGCTTAGATCAGTTAGATCTGAAACATTCATAGTTCCCATGAATTTCTTTTTTCATATTTTGTACCCCATTTATAAGAATCCTCCCACGTACTATTCCTGAAAGAACATGTATCATTCCTGTACCATCACTGAACCGACCATCATTCAAAGTACTTACTTTACCCGTATCGTACATGTTTCTGAAACAGTTTGTACATTTAAGGGTGCCAAATGCTAAGGATTTTATCTGAGAAGGGAGAGAATTTTCTGAAGTATGAGCGTAATTTGCACTCAATTCATGGTACATGTGTAATTCATGACAGGTACATGCGTAATTCTGGACAATTTTATCAATTCAAAGCCAATGTTTAAGCTTTAAAATGGCATATTCTTGTTTCAAAGGTGTGAGAACAGTGCCTACTATCCACATTATACCATGGTTATCACATTTCAGAACGATTTTGGGTGCCCAAACTTGATAATCTGAGTACTTTTATCACAGGATAGAGGCGCTTAGAGTTGACACTTGAATATTGATCCAGGGACCTTCTGATCCAAAGTTCTGCTTGCTATCCATTAGGCCACGGGGCTGGACAATAGTGTTGGGTTAGATGAGTCATATGTCTTGGATACTATATACATATTTGTATGTCAGTGCAGACCGTGGTATAAATGCAATGTGTGATGATTATGCTTGCACATGTGCCTTTTAGGTACTTGATAGAAGCACTCGGCTCCGCTATAAATACAGGCCATCAGTCCTCAGGGAAGGAAAACAGACACATGTGACTATGTACATGCGTAATTCTCACTTACAGATAGAGTATGAGCGTAATTCCTACACAGTCAGGAAGACAATATCTCTTGAAGCTGTGGTTGATTTTTTGATTTTGTTGATCAAAAACACTCATTAGAATTTAATTGAAATAATAAACATAACAGAGGAAAAGATATACTACCTAGGGAATCAGCATGGTGCTACAATGAAGTGCAGTCAAACAGACTTCCCAGCACTTCTTTGGATCATGATGCTGACCAATGGGAATAACCCTCTCCAATAAGCAGTTTTCAAAAGGTTAGTTCACTGTAGTCACCTGTATCCCTGGTTGGAGTGGTATGTCCACATACCCCCTAGCCAATACTTATTTGCATGTACCTCCTCCTGCTGAATCATTGCCTCGGCCTCCACCCTACTCCCAAAGTTTCTAATTGTTCTCGATCATTGCTAGAGTTGAAACTGAAAGCCATATGACCTCAGAAGAAGCGGTTGGCTTTACCTCTGAATAGCTTTTTTACAACAGACCAAAACTCCATGGTGGTTTTGTGTAACAGACATTATTGGTGGTCTGAGCAGAAAAGAAGTTCTCTATGTCAAACAGCAGATGTAGATATATGTTTTTGGGGTCTAGATCACCATTTGCAAGTCCTGTGAGAGTAGAAATGAACTCTTCTTGTCGACCAATATCCTTCATCACACTCAAACCCCTCATTTATTTCATCATTTGTAGTACATTCAGTGATGGTGTTGGTGTCATCTTTATCCATTTCATCATGCAACAGTTTCATCCGTTTATTTGCACAGCTCTCTTTCACCCATTTCAGCTTTGTTGTCAAGTCAACTTGATAAGTAAATTCATATGCTGGACTTTCCTGCTCATCTGTGAGAGTTCTACAGGGAAATGTACTGCTTGATAAAACATTTTTCCCATGAACTCATGTAATAGGAGTTTTTTTTTAGTTTGAAGGTGCATTGAGTAGGGCTTGTAATACATGTACTGTGATCTATAATTTCCTTGAGTTGGTTACTGCCAGTATCACAGTAGTCACACATAACTGGTAGATCCGGGGGGAAAATCATAACAATAACATTCAAGAATGACGGGTTTCATTGTATGAGATTTTACTGAATTACGCTCATACATTTTTAGAGAATTACGGATGTAGTTGACAGTTTCAATGACAGAATTATGCTCATACCATCAACTGAGTTTCAGACGTACTCTCCATTTTAACAAAGCTGATTCATGCATTAACTGTTTTATGTAAGACAAATATAGGGGAATATATATCTTCTCTGATATCAATCACATAGCCTGTCCGAATTACAGGCTTTAGCTCCCTACAGTTCTCATGCAATTCAATGAAACAAATATGGACCAAAGGGGCTGTGTACAAATGACGTCATGCTTTTTTTGACCATTTTTGACCCCCCCCTCCCCCCTTGTCATGTTTCGTCATACAACACTTGACCCCCCCTTTACATGACGTCATGCAGGGATACCCCCCCCCCCCGCCCAAAGTGCATGAATAGTGTACAGCCTAGATAAACAAATTGAAATGGTTCAAAGGGAAATAATGGGTGTGAATTGGCAATCAAGGATACATGCAACATAAAACAGATGAACTAGCACTGATCAACAAAATTAATAAACAGAAAAACATGCCGAACACTGTCAGCATCAGCTTATGAGTCCCTATATGTGGATTGAATTTCCGTGCCTTATACACAGAGTACTATGCCTATGGTATTGATCATACACAAGTATTTCCTGTCACAAAATATCCTGAAAAAAAAATCCTGTCTAGATCAATAGTCTAATACATGATAAAAGAAAAGGATCAAATTGTCAGAAGACCATCAATTGCAATCTGACATACAAAGCAGTCAGTTTTTACTGTAGAACCTGCATATAAGGCATAGCCCCTAGAGTCTCATTCAGACAAAGGAGAGTAAGGTTGTTTGTTTCCAAGGGAGAAATGATTTTGACACCTCAAGGTGGGGGAGGGGTCAAAAAGATGTTAGGCCTTTTCAGTAGGAAAGCCTGTGAATTATTGTAGAACAAGGGGGGTGACCAGGGAAATTGCAACCTGTCCAAAGGGAAGGGGTCAGAAAATTTTCTGCACCTCTGCATAAAAATCTACTGCACCCCTCGCAGTCCATAAAACATGTGGGACCAAGGCCATTGCTGTGAAAATTGCTGCCGGGCCTGCAGAAATGACCAGACTGTGGGACCGAATGACTGACTGTAATCTCAAGACCTTGTGTTCTTGAGGAATCCGGTACTGCCAAAATCAGTCCGAGCCTGCAGAACATTAATGTCTGCAGGACAGAATGGCCCGTTGATAAGTAATGAGAAATCCTTAAGTTACCAATGGGTTTTTGAATTGTGAAATATATCATATAGAATAGAATTTGGGTCATTTTGAAGCTTTCTACCAAATTCTCATGGTCAGGGAGCTTCTTACCTGCAGGGATCAACCTATACATGTGGTCCTATGTATGGTAAAACGTGTCCAACTAAAAGGGTATTTCAAAGTGTTACGGGGCCTGGGTTAGAGGTAGGATAGAGTAGGCCTAGTCAACCAACACTGACATTGATGGGAGTGATACTCTTTGAGTGGGATGTCTGAGGAAAGCATGCCTGTATTGGTATTTCATATCAGATGAATGCATTAAACTTCCCTACCTTTACAAATCTTTTTTTTCTTGTTAAAACTTGTGATTTTTTGATGACATGATGTCATACAGCCCATGACCCCCCCTCCCCCCCTTGTCATGCTTGGTCATGGGGAGTGGGACCCCCCTCCCCCCTCCTGCATGACGTCATTTGTACACAGCCCCAAACTCAGCTGTTGACAGGATCTATGTATATAATTCGAATTACGCTCATAGGTGTCCCCACTGTGTACATGTCCAAGGTACTGATCAATACATGTGCATACGTCATAGAATACCAGACAGACACAGCAAGGGCTATCATGTGATATACAATAACATGTATATACAAGGGAAAACGATGTGTTCAGGTAACAAGACGGCGGGTAGACGGGTCGATTATATATGATATTTTAATATTCACCAAGGAGGGTGAGGCAGGTTGTAGAGAAAATGTAGTTATTCAAGATGGATTCATCAACTCTTGATAGGTCGGGGGCGCCTTTTGGACACTGATGTTAGGGAAGCTAGGTCTTTTTGCATCTAAATCGTTCTTGGCACGGGATATTCCTGAACTTTCTTTTGAGATACCTCAAGAATATTTTCTGACAATCAAGCAGCCCTTATCCAATCCAGGCCGGTATGATGCACCCTGTACATGTAGGTGTATAGCATTGTATTTCCCTTTAAAGAAAGGACTCAGTGCCGGACCCAGTGTGATTTGTTTTAACAATTAAGAGGAACCTCCTCCTGTCCTGAAGACAACAGGAATTGTCACCAATATAAAAAGTAAATATCCTGATATAGAAACAATAGCCTTACACGTGTCCCCGTGAGTAATGTTTGCACAACCTGTGAAGCTGATGCCAGGGTCGGGGTGCACATCATAACTCATCACGAGTACAAATGATTCTCTTCTTTTTTTTTTTTTTTTACATTTATCTTTCCCTTTCTCTGAAACTTGTCGCTAGGCTTCATGTATTGGTCATACTGACTGTGTTAAAGGAAAAAGAAGAAAGAAATACACACTCACGTGAGGTGTGAACTGGCCAAGGGAACTTGCAATTGTCCAAAGTGTGAGGACGCCGGCAGTGACATGTCATCCCCACCTTTGATATCGCTCATTGGACGTTAATGATACGTCATGATCTTGTGTATGTTCACACCTCGGCACCTGCCCTCCAGCGTCATCATGACGTAGTACAGCGTCTGGGGTCAGAGTCAGATAGGTCAGAGGTCAGCAGAAGGAGGAAGTGGACATGACGTCCATGACGTGCCCCCAGGAGGGCGACACACCCTACAGAGGACGGCCATACTCTCCTATCATATACATGCCACCTCTTAGTTTTGACAACCTGCTGGACTTATGCTGAAAGAGTGATGGGACCTGATGGTTTTAGGACCTAACATGACACCCCGGGCATGACACCCTGTAGTTCCTTATCACACATACCTCAGTAAAACAATGGATGAAGGACCTTTTGTCTGCCATGGAACGTGTCCCCTGCCAATAAAACTAACTGTAAACACAAAAAGGACCAGATTCTACAGTCATGTATATCATACCTGCTTATCTCTTTTCTAAAAGTCATGGGTGTACAGTGTTATCCCATCTATTCCAGTATTGTATATACTTTGTGTATGCTATTCACGCCAATGCGTTAAAAGAGGGTGTTTGAGAGATATATGTGGTTGATAGCCGTGTGTTTGGGTGATAGATATGCCCCCGGCCATAGTGGCAGTGATCGAGTAGAGACCATTATCTCCCCTTTTTTGAATTGGTCTATAGCAAAAACATAGACAGGACAAAGGTGTATCTTTGTAGGCCCTTGACAGATGCCTTACACAAACTTATAATAGAAAGGTATAAGGCACTGATAAGGTACCAGAAGATAAGTGTGTTAAATGACGGCCTTACTGTGTCTAGGTATCTATTAACCTGACAGAGGACAACACCAGATATCCATAGTAATTTTCATCAAAAGTGTTAAACTACAAAACAGTTGATGTCTCTGCAGGGCTACTGCCTTATACCACCTCACGTATACTGTCTTGCTGCACTGATGCCTATCATTTGAAATCAAAGGGGTTATAATCAATGAGAATAAAAGATCAGGGGATCCAAAAAGTATGATATTCTTTTCAACTATATATCAGAAAGCCAGGTACAATCAATAGAAATGGTGGGCTCTGCGTATGCACATTGTCAAAATGGTGAACTTTGCCCTGAAGGCAATACTGTGAGGGGGGGGGATGGAGGTTTGGACATGGTTAAGGTATGTGAAGCTATAGATAACAGTCACATCATCAGAGTCAGAGTGCTCTCATCCCTCTGTGTACCTGTGATGAGTTTATTGTGAAGCCACAAAGCTACACTTGAGGCTAATATAAACAGTTCTCTGGAACAAAGTGACTTTATGAATGGCTTGTATTCTGATGTCTATATATATATATATATATATATATATATATATATATATATATATATATATATATATATACACACACATATATATATATATATATATATATATATATATATATATTAAGATACCAAGTGAAGCCAGGTGATTTAATATAGAACTATATAATTGAGATTAATATCACTTACCTGATTTTATTGAGATATCACGCAAGTAGAAAGTTATTGTGCTCGCCTGGACAAAGATAAACTGTTGTTTTTTTTTTTCATGACCGAGATCACAAAAGGCTAACCCAAATCAGAGAAAAGTATTTATCTGTTCAGAGATAAATAGTTAGCACACGCAGAAGGTCTACGGAACAGTTTTTCTTTGTTCTCAAATGAAGCACTCTCAAAACAAACCCTCCTTTTCTGAGCTATAGGCCTGGTGCCCTGAACCAACGTTTTCTTCCATCAATCCATCGGTCTAATGTTTCTGCAATGTAACAGTAGACACCTTGTCCGTCATGCCATTTAATAGGCACAGTGGGTGAGCTAAATATGTGATTATGTTTACCTAGATTATACTTTCTTATGAAAATGGAATGCCACAGCCCAGTTACCACCTCATTACCACGTGTCATCTTTAGGCATCAACTCCCAACCATGTATATATATATATATATATATATATATATATATATATATATATATATATATATATATATATATATATATATAGGCATAACCCCTCAGATAAGATAATGATGTAAAGAAATATAATTACCTATCAGCTAAGCAAAAGCACCTATCGAGAAGTTATAGTCAACTCTATAAAGACAATATCATGTCTCAAGGAACATGCTCAGTTTTTGTCATGATTCACCAATGCAGTGCCTGCGAGTAACTAGCTAACACTGTGTAAATGGATCATGCTTATCTCTCTAAAGTATGTAAACCAGGAAGCATAGAATGATGCATAAAATTCACCACTAGTGATGTAGAACAACAGGGCTGTGTTCATGCATGGAGATGACAAAGGGGTATGTAGTGAGTTATTAAACATCATGCTGTTCTTCAAGGGTTAATGTAGACCTGCGGCATGTATACATCTTGATGTTTAACTTCAGAGGATTGTACAGTGACTAAGTGGAGTCATTTAATGGTAATTTATATAATTAGAGTGTGCTTTTGAAGTTAGAGAGCAAAAAGTTAAAATTTCTCAAAAGCACACTCTTATGGTTGTTGGTGTCCGAACGCTGATTTGGCAAGAGGTCTCACGGGAAATGGTCTTGCAGGGAACTGCAGAACGAACGAAAGAAAAAAAATATATCCTTTTGTATTCTATATATATTAAACTATGACATGGTTATGAATTTGTTGTTTGGTTCTTTATGTGCTAGAAGCAGCAAATCGCTGAAAAAAAAAGTTTCTCTTTCTCTTCTTGTGCCATTGAAGTCAGTATAAAGTGCTGAAAAAAAGTCAGAGGAAATCATTCAAAATAAGTATCTCGTAGTAAATTTTTGGTTTTTTTTCTGTTGTCTTGCTTATCTACACAGAATATATCATCCGTTTTATTGGTTTCTTTGCTGGACATCCACCATGACATGTCTTAATCCGACTCAGAAAGAAAGACGTGTTTTTTGTTTTCTGACAAGAAAGGTCGCCGAGTCGAGCAGGACGGTTCTATAGACTTACGCTTTAAGGAAAAAGAAATAGACATTTCTGTGTCATTCTAGTGCTCAGCGTCAACTCTTGTAGCAGTAATGGGGTCTATTTTTCCTGGGATGTATTTTTCCCGACTATATACAGGTTCATTAAATACAGTCCTGATGGCAACGTAAAGGTAGAATGATTTAAGATGTCATAAACAAGTTTTGATATGGTCCTGTTTTCGATAATTTTCCTGTAGTTTGGTGCGTCAGACTATAGGCGCCGTATGGAGCAAGAACGGCCTTCACCTTGTGCGTTCCACATATTTAGCATACCGTACAATCTGAAATAGCGGGCTGATGGGAAGGTCAAGTTTATGTACAATTTTAACTAGAGCCATAGATTGAATGTAGAATCTGATCTTATATGAAGACAGGACGGAGACAAAATGTAGATGAAAAAAAAAACGCCAAACGGGGGTTGGGGGCAGAATAATCAAGCTAGAACTAGCTCGATTTGTCACTGCCTGACACGGATTCGTTCAAGGCAGGTGGTTCCCCTCTACCCTTTACATTTTCCAAGCACCAGTTCATGTTACTGAAATAAAATCTAGGAATTGTTTGTCATACCATGTTCATGGTCTCCCTCTCATACGTTTTCAGGATATTTTATTGCGTAGACTCGCACACAGCGACTTATTTTTTCTGACGAGCTCATTCAATTTATATTATTTACCGCGCTCCGTAGCACATGTTCAGAAAGAAATCAACAGGATAGCGCAAGAAGAAGGAAGAGATATTTTTTCGAATACAAGTCAAATAGAGCTACATATAGGCCCTAACATATGACATCAGTTATTAGAAATTCAGTCATGGGTTTCTGTTTGGATTTTTCGTCCAGTTTTGTCTGTGTTTGAGGTCATACGGTGCAGAAGTTAGAGCAAGCAAACAAGGGACGCCTGCCGTCTCTTAAGGGCTGAATCCATCAACTTCATTTTGATACATCATAGGAAAAGAAAGGCTGAAGTAGACAGACAAAGTTGTGGTGACTTGAATATCACGCTTAATGTTAGTTCCATACAGAAAAAATTTGTCAAAATAGACAGGCCTTTCTTATGTGTCGATGTTCATCCTCTTTTGTTCTGTTTGTTCTATATTAGAACAGAAAACAACTTTTTCAATGCTTTCTTTGTGATAACACCCAGCTGAGGAAAATTTTGTGTTCTAGAATAGTCTGCGTTTGAACTTAATGTTTCTTAACGTTTTCTCTGCAGTAATTTTCCTTTACAATTATATCTTGTACAGTAAAGGACAGTGCAATGGCATCTAAGATATTGAACCCTATCAAACCAAAGCGCAACATTGTTACGTCGGCGTCTTACAATCAAGGTCATGAAAGATTTGGTCAAGCTGCTGGAAAACAGTGTGTTGGCATGTGTTGTGCTTTTGCTTGCTTGACTGAGACTTTGAACATAGAAGATGTTAAGAAGCATGACTTGAATATGATATTAGAAGCAGGTAACATCATTTACAACTTAAGCGTCCGACGCTTGAAGGATAAACAGTATTTGGAAACAGATGATTTGCCTACAGAAATTCAACATGAAAAACATAGTTATTCTTTAATACGAGGAATTTCTAGACATGGAATGATACATGATAGTTTAGGGAGCATAAAATACAAACTGGTGTCTTCTTTTGCTTTGCATCAGTGTGCTTTTTTCTTGTGTAGGAAGTCATGCATTGTAGCAAAATACAAGAATGGAGAGTATTTTTTGTTTGATTCTCACAGCCGAAACGAAGAAGGAAAGAAATGTCCTGATGGAAAGGCTTGTATGATAAAGTTTGCTTCATTTGATGCTCTCTTACATGACATACATGATTTGTTCAAGGATGGAAAGAATGAACAATATGATATTGTTTCTGCTTCTGTTGCTACCGTGGAAAAACAAGTAGAAAAAGGCAAATGGGTCCATGCCATTTTCAGACAAGATATGGAGTATCAGAATGCAAAACATGTAGATCCCTCAGAAAATTCTTCTTCTGATGTTAGCAAAGGAAAGGGAACTCGCAGGATTTTCTTGAAGGAAGATCGGTCTGAAGATGTAAAGAAATTAAAGTCAGATGCTCATTTCTATGTTCTAGCCTCTAATAACGAGGTACTGTCTGTAGACAATGAAATATTAGGAAGAACACAAGAAGATACAGAAAATGAAAACAACCAATCATCTCAGTCTTTTCCTGATATGGCTGGCAGACATATTCCTAGCAGGAAGTGGCAAAATCTCAGATATAAGTTCAAGAAAGAAGATGGTAAATGGAAATATGTAGAAGATCCTAAAGGAAGAAAGTTATCACACATTCCTTTGGAAGCGAGAAAGAATATAAAGAAAGCTCATGAGCAAGATAACATAAATGGTTCAAGTACTGCAGTTTCAACGAATGCTTTGAAAAATCTTAGAAAAAAGGAACTAAACACAAAAAATTTACAGAAAAGTTCTGATCGAGCTCTAAGGAGAACAAGATCTCAAACTAAAGCTTCAAGGTCAGAGGAAAAAGAGACAGAAATAGACCCTGATATAAGAGAAATCGGCAAAAGGAAAGGAAACTTTGCTTCAGAAACTTCCGCCAAACGACAGAAGATAAGAGACGAAATCATTTCTCAGCAAAAAAATCAAAAAATCAAACAAAAAATACAAGAGAAGAAAGAAGAAGAAAAGTTGAAGAAAAGCTTCAGAAACAAGAGATACAGAGACAAGAAAAAAGGCATAACTTCTATCAGTGTCATGGAAGAGTCCTCTGACATCTTATCTACTGAAGAGTTGAGAAATATTCGAAAAAAAAGACAAAAATCTGAATACAATAAAAGATATTACAGAAAGATGAATAAGAAAGAAGATCAGCCAAAATCTGAGTTTTTACCTCAATCTACAGTTGTTGAAGAGATGAATATTATTTCATCTGACTCTGAACATGAATTTTCTGATTCAGAAGAACGTAGCTTTTCAGACATAGATAATGTTAATGCTAGTGACTTTGAGATTTTCGAAGACGAAGAAAAAAGTAATGCTAGTGACATGGAGATCTCAGAAGATGAAGAAGAAAATAATGCAGATGAGAACTGTATTATAGTAGAGGATGATGGTTTAGATATAGAAGATATATTGATAGACCAAATGTTAGACCGAGTATGTGTATCTTGTGGAACTATTTGTTTCAAATATCAGGTGAGATCTGTATCTTTCCTGAAGTATAAAGCATATTGCAAAAGAGAATACACAGAACCTAAGATAGACATGTGTAAAGTGTGCTATTCTTATGCCAGTAAAGGAGAGAAACCTCTTATCAGTTACATCAATGAAACTACTTTCCCTGATCTTCCTGTGGAATTACAAATTTCTAAAGAAGAAGAAAGACTTATAGCTTTGAATCTTGTTTTCATGCAAGTACAAGTTTTACATCCTACTGGACAAAAAAAATTGTATGGCAATGTAGTGAATGTGCCCGCTAAACTGCAGGAAACTGTAGAAATTTTGCCTCGTTATATAACTAATCAAGGAAACATTCAAGTGAACTTAAAGAGGCGGATACAATATGATAAAGTGTACAAATCTATGAACATTCGACCTATTAAAGTTCTTCAAGCTTTGTCATATCTAAGGACTCACAGTTCTCTGTATGCAAAAGAAGATATCCAAATAGATAATGATTGGTTAGATAAAACTATAGCTTATCTGAACACAGACGATGATATATGTTCCGAAAACACCACCAATTATCAAGAAGTACGAGAATCTAATGGTGATGCTGTTTCTACAGATAATGCTCACCATGTTGATCCTTCAAAAGAAATCTCAAATGAGTTTCCTATTAGAGTAGTAGAATCAGAAAGTTCAGAAGTTGAAGAATATGATTTATATAAACAGACAGATGAAGAAGTTTCTGTAAATGTTGTGACTTCTCCACCGATAGTTGTACATCAAGAGCAAGAAGAACAAGAAGATGATGATAACTTTTCAGAAGTAGACAAGACAGAAACTATACTTCCCTTAAATACTTTAATGGATGAAATGTATGATGACAATATCATTTTAAATATAGCTCCTGGTCAAGGAAACAAACCTAAGAACATTTTATATGACCAACATGTAATAGAAAAAGCATTTCCCACAATACATGGAGGAAAATTTGTTGATGAAGTATATAAAAATCCTAAGAAAGGCCGGAAAAAAGTTGGATTTTCTAAAAGAGTTAAGTGGGAACTTAAGAACAAAGACTTACGAGTTAAGAGTAACACCGAATACATTTTCCTCTTGTGGAAAATCTATCAAATGCGTTTCATTGAATCTTCTTCATCTTTCGCTATTCGTTCTTTGAAAAATGAAAGACAATACACTGCAGAAGAAGTTTTAGACGTAGAAAAAAGAAAGCAATTAGCGGCTGTCGATGATGCTTTTTACTTCTTCAAAAACTTACGGAACTCTCCCCAATATCTGAAAGAGCAAAAACATAATCTTTTTTCTATGATAAGGCAAGTAGGAATTCCTACCTTCTTCATATCATTATCTTGTGCAGACACTAAGTGGGAAAATCTTTTACAGTCTTTGAATAAGTCAGTCCATGGAGTTTATCTAACGAAAGAAGAATTGAAAGATCTCACTTTTCCTGAAAGAGCTTACCTCACCCAACAAGATCCTGTTTTAGTTGTTCGTTACTTTGATAATAGATTTCAGAAGTTCTTAAAGAAATGTTTGTTTCATAAATCAAATCCTTTGGGTCAAATATCAGATTTTTATTACAGAATAGAATTTCAGCATAGAGGCTCGCCCCATGTTCACATGCTTGTTTGGTGTAAAGATGCTCCCTCCTATAAACCTTATACAGATAACAAAGATTTGATTTCATATATAGATGAATATGTTACCTGTGAATCACATCCTGATAATGAAAATCAACTTTTTGTTCAATATCAAACACATAATCATTGTGCTACATGCAGGAAAGGAGGTCATCCAATTTGTCGTTTCGGCTATCCTCTTCCTCCTTTCAATGAAACTATTATATTAGAACCTAACAAAGAAAAAAAAGAAAAAGAAAAAAAATTGTGGCATGACATCCAAATTTATTTAGACAGTTCAGAAATAACAGAGGACACTTCTTTAGAAGATATTTTGTTGAAATTTAACATAACCTTTGAAGAATACGTTCTAGCTGTAAGATCATCCTTGCGGAATGCTAAAACTTTTCTTAAAAGAAAGCCTATAGAAAGAAGAATAAATCCGTATATGAAAAAGCTGTTATATATATGGAAAGCAAACATAGACTGTCAACCTTGCTTAGATCCCTATTCTGTTATAGTTTACATAATAAATTACATAAATAAAGTAAACAGGGGCCTCAGTTTGAGTTTAGCTACTATGATAAAAGATTGTAAATCGAAAGGAAATACCATCCAAGAAACAGTGAAATCTCTTGGTTATGTTTTCTCTACATGTACTGAAGTTTGTGTTCAAGAATGTGTTTATATTCTATTAGGGATTCCTCTCACAAAATGCAGCAGACAAACTATATGTGTTTCCACTAGTCCCATAGAAAAAAGAATCAGAGTCTTAAAAAATAACAATAAATTACACGAATTAGAAAAAAAAAGTGAAGATGTGTTCAATGTTGACAAATTTGAATCATATTCTGAAAGGCCTAATTTCTTTGAAGACTACTCTTTAGCAGATTTTGTTTGTGATGTCACCAAGAAAAAAAGAAGTCCCTCTTCTAAAAAAGACCATGAAATAGGGTTTTATACGAGTAAAGATGGAGACTTCTATGTAGACACAGATCATATTTATAGCATAAGGAAAACCAGCCGTATTTTACGATACTATTATAAATTGAAAACCGAAGACGAAAGTGAATTTTATCGGATACATATGCTTCTGTTTCTTCCATGGAGAGAAGATCCAGAAATCACTTCAAGAAAAAAAATATTGTCTTTCTCTGAATTATTTGATTTATTGTCTGAAGAACAATCTACTGCTATGTTGTCCAATATTGAAAAGTATAACCTGCAAAACATTCAATATCTAAATAATGTATACAATGCTTGTATGAACAGTGTTGAAGGTAATGATGATATAGCTCCTTCCACTAATTTTGATAATGCAATTGCTGATCAAGATCACGCAGAAATAGAAGAAGATTTTTATAATCCAGAACAAAAATCCCAAGAAAAAAAATTAACTTCTACTAAAGACAATGTACTTCCAACAGCCTCTATAATGGACAGTTTGTGGCCTAAAAAAGATCTCTTAGAAAATATAAACAAATTGAATTCCATTCAAAGACAGATACTTGATCATATAATGAAGCATGTACAGACAGAAAAAGAGCCTTTATATGTTTTTGTAACGGGAAGCGCGGGAACAGGGAAGTCTATCGTTCTCAAAACCGTTAAACAATGTCTCATCAGATATTACAACTTTCTACCAGATGCAGAACCTGAAGCAGAATGTGTCATGACTTTAGCTTACACAGGAAAAGCTGCTTTCCTTGTTGGAGGAAAGACTATTCACTCAGCTCTCCATATAGGTCGATCCAATTCATATTCTGCTTATTCTGGCTTGTCATATTCTCAATTGAATACTTTAAGATATCAACTTCGCAAACTTAAAGTGATTCTCATAGATGAAATTTCTCTAGTCAGCAAACAACTCTTTAGTTTCATGGACATACGACTTCAACAAATTTTTGCTAACAATTTACCTTTCGGAGGTCTTCATGTAATATGTTTTGGAGATTTATTCCAGCTGCCTCCTGTCTCTGGTAAATGGATTTTTCATGATGAGAAGGGGGAAACATTAAGTGCTTTATCTGAAAACATATGGATCAGACATTTCCGAATGCATGAACTGACCCAAATAATGCGACAAAAAGATGACTTGTTTTTTGCTCACCTCTTAAACCGTCTAAGAGAAGGCAAATCCACTCCTGCTGATAAAATCTTATTACATTCAAGAAGTTTATCTAAAGAAGAAGATTTTGAGCAGAATTCCTGTCTTCATCTGTTCTATTTAAATGATCTTGTCAACGAATACAATAAAAAATGTTTCGAGAAATGTAATAATTTTAAGACCACTGTAAAAAGTATAGATGTTTATTTACAAGATTTACCTCAAGAAAAAAGAAGAGAAATGGATATTCTCAAAGAAGACACAAACAAAACACAAAATGTCCCGCGAATTTTAGAGTTAGGAGTTGGACTCACATATGATATTATTTTGAATATTTCCGTAGAACAGGGATTAGTTAATGGCTGCTCTGGAGTGCTTAAACATGTGTCTTTCTTCCCAGGCTACACAAAACCATGTGTTCTATGGTTTTTGTTAGAAGAAGAAAGGATCGGAATCCAACAGCGAAACAACTATAAACATCTTTATTCCTCAGAAATAGACAGAAAATGGACTCCTATATTTTCTCAAAACATAGATATTACTATAAAAGATACAAATGTAAAAATCAAAAGAAAAACTTTTCCAGTCAAACAATCTTCAGGGAAAACTCTTCATAAAGCGCAAGGATTGACTTGTGATGAAATATCTGCTAACTTTTCAAAATGCTATTTAGATAATGCTTTCTATGTAGCTTGCAGTCGAGTTAAATCCCTGAACAAATTACACCTCATAGATTTCACAGAAACACAAATAAAGACATGTAATCTTGTAGAACAAGAAAATGTTAGACTTCGAAATGAGATGCCAGTAGAATTAAATTTTCCAGTCTATCGTCCTAGCGAGAAATCTTCCAATGAAATCAATATATACTATGAAAATTCTCAATCATTATTTTCTCACATGGAAAGTGTCAAGCAAAATTCTTTAGCTCAGCAGAGTGATATTGTACTTATTTGTGAAAGTCATTTGATAGATTCTGATAAAAAAGACAATTATACGTTACAAGATAAAATTCTGTTTGCCTTCAACACTTCAACTGGCATACAAGGTCGTCGAAAATACAATGGGTTATGTATGTATGTTAACTCTGAATTTGATGTCATTAATGTACTACAATACAGAGAAACAAACAGAGAATTCATGCTTTGCCATATAGAAAAAGGAAATATACCTTTCACTGTGGGAATCATATATTTAAGTCCAAAATGCACGAGAGATGAATGCTTCCAACTTTTCTCAGACATTATTCCTCTCATACATGACAGACAAAATGTTATTTTGTGTGGAGATCTTAACATTGACTGTTCTATAAAAACAAACCGAAAATTTATTAACTACATAGAAGAACAAATCAACTTAAAAAATCAAGTGAAAGAAGTCACAACTGAAGACTATACTTGCATAGATTATCTTTTCAGCCAGCAAGATATACCAGTAGGTACTCATTATTTGGCCCATTCACATCATTTTGGTTTATCCTGTAAATACCAAATTGTATGACCTTGACTGGTTTTCGGGTATATCATATACCTGACTTTATGAGCTGAAAATAGTGGCGGAGGCAGTTTTAGCCCACTGTTCAATGCTACTACGAAGGAGCCACTTTTTCTGTTATTTCTTTGAAGATAACACAACACGCCAAAAACCTTACATGTCCTCTGCTTCATATGAGATTTCTTTCTAGCTATTGTAGAGACCTTTATGATAAAAAACGTAGCAACGTTCTGTCAGCCACCTTAAAAATGAATTCGACAGTCAGATGGATCATGCCCTTAAGAGAGAAAACTCCTTATGGCGTATGTGACAAGAGGTCACGTAGACCAGTCAACAACCTGTCTGAAATCTAGATCATGAGACGGAAGCAACGCAAAAACGATCCACATTTTCGTATCCCCCCTCGAAGAAAGCTTTTTCCCTCTTTCTCTTCGAACTCGTTCACTTTTTTCTTGTAAATAGATGTCTCAAAAAGTATATATTCAACTTTTTTCCTTTCTTTTCCTTTTTAGTCAGATTCGAAAATGACAAAGACTCTATGTTTTCTTGATCTCAACCAATCACAGCCCCCGTCCTGTGTGACGTCACTCAGAGTGTCCCGCGAAGACATACACGTGGCGCGCACTTCTATCACCAGCTTCAGAGGCTTCAAACGTATTTATCAGAATCTTGGATTTTTACCTCAAGATGCCTCCCAAGAGAAGGAGAATAGTCGACGACGATGAGACAGAACAGCCTAGAGGCAAGAGACAAACTTCGCCATCGAGAGAGAGGGTACGGCCTACTTCTTCTCAGGGTACCACCAGAGTTACTACCCCCTCTAGGCCGGCCTCTAGAGGCCGACCAGCCGTCAGGACCCCAACTCCCCTCCGTGAAGGTGCACGTTCTCAAGTCAGTTTTGCCTCCCTGACTGCCCTAGCCCGATCGTCATCTACACCAGAAGGAGTCAGAGCCTCTCCCGCAACGACCTCGTCCTCTCCTTTAAAGTCTAAGACTTCTCTTTCTCCCAAGACACCAAAATCCTCAAGCAAGAGAGGTAAAGAACCTGTAGGCAGACATCCCAAAGGAATTTCTTCTCCCTCTCCGGCAGAATCCAGTGATTTCTCTACCCCCTTCACTGTCAACACTGTGCTGACCCCGACACGCCGTGTCAGACAGGCAACATGTACAGTGTCTAACCCAAGGAGACAACTAGTCCAACCTTCTTCTACATGCCCTCCTACTCGACAGACTGTCCAACAACTGATCCAGAGCAAATCTGACAGAGAAATTCAGGGACCTTTGCGTGTTAAGATATTGGCAGCTTCTGAGATGCCCCCTTTGCAAGAAGGAGTGTCCAAAGTCAGGCAGAAGATTGTCATAGCTGACAACAGTGGAATCATGGTTGCTTATGTCTACTGCCAGGGCCTTCACATCGAAGTTGGACAGTGCATCAACATCTATCGTTTCCGACTTGCCACCACTCATGTGAGAATACATGAGAACACATGGACAGATAGGTAAGCATGTCTTCATTTTCTTATCTCTTTACGTCTGTCTCCTTGTGTTTATCAGCTCAATTCTACCATGTACACACTTTATTTCATGCGGAAAATAAGCTTGTTCATAAGTCATCATAATGCGTCCATGAAGCTTTAGCCGATTCTTAGCGATGACAGCCAAACACAGCTAAAAACCCCCTGTTTCTGTCACAGTGCTAAACAGCTGGTGCTGGTAATTCGATTCTGAGGGTTCTATGGGATAGATTTGCATCAAATGAACACCAAATTCAAGAGAAAATATCTTTCTATCCTACTGGAATGTTTTCTTGATCCATGTATGTAGTTGAATGCCAACTAAGAAAGAGGGAAGTTGGGTCTATCAATCTTCAAAAGTTGTGCCACATAGACCCAAATTCACTGAAATATATTATTTTTTGCCAAGCAGGATGAACATACAGAGCAATTGTCCTTGGACTTTTTATAGGGAATGATTTGGTGTCAAAAATATTTATATAAGCGATTTTTGGCGATTATTGAACATGTGAAGGTACTCTTCAACAGAAAGAAATTGAATTTTTCATTTTTCAGCTTGCTATAAAAATTTCTCTTATAGGAATGTCAACTTAAATCTAAAAGCTTTTGAAAACAAATATTAAGATCTTTCCTTTGATATATAGATTGTGGAGTTCCGTTCAGGTCCTGATTTTTGGCTGTCATCGCTACGATTCTACTCACCTGCTCTTCATGGGAGCATCATACCAATCCTCTTAGTTGTTATAGGTTTAGCCTATATTATAAGCTTGAAACATAAAATCTGCCCTGATCTTTTCTATTTTTTCATGTTCACCCTGTTTTCCATGCTGAAAATAAGTTTGCTTATAAGTATTTACGATGTACCCATGAAGTCCTGGTGACTCTGCTGACTTACTCTTCTTTGGAGCATCATGTCGACCCTCTACATGTCATTGTTATAGGTTAACCCAGTATGATTAACTTGAACCATTACATCTGCCCTGGTAAATGAATTGCCAGACCTGCTTTCATGCTTTAGGCCTAACAATATGCATGATGCACAATTAGAAGACGTTCTCAGCAGAATTACTTTATAAAAATTAATCTACAAGAAAGAAGAAGAAAGTGACCCCATAATTTCCTGAAGTTTCCTTTTCTAAGATGGTTTTAGACGACATATGTCAAGCTGATAAGTTGTCGTAATGCACCCAAAAAAAAATGGATAGTCTGCTCCCCAGCTCTTAATCAGCTACCCTAAAAGATTGAAATGGTTCAGAGTTTACCTATGATTGATTTAAAAGAGAGCTTTCCTACCCCTGCTACGACAAACTAGAACAGCAATTCTAAGATCTAGAACTGCAATATCTAGAATTGCGTTTCTAGATCTTAAAGTTGATCCTCGTGATTTTTACAGATCCATGAGAGAATATTTTTTTTATCTTATAGCGGAAAGGATTTCTTTACTGTTTCAAGACTGAATTATCCAATGAACCACAAATATGTCGTTAGATTAAAGTTCCTACACATAAACCAAAAAGAAATCACTTCTCTGCTGTCCTCTAACGCCATGGGAACTCAGGTTAGAGTTTACCGTCCGAGCCTTTTTGAAAATAGATGAGGAATTTTTTCAATTTTCATCATAAAGGTAGAACTGCCTGGAGATCTCCAGGTTGTATATGCCACCATGTAATTGACGTTCCTTGCACTGTAAGCTTTAATTTGAAACCAAATATGCCCCCCTTCGCTCATTGCTACCATCGTCATATAAGCATGTCCCTATAGATTGTTGAGAAATTCTACAATTTTTTTAAGATAATGAACAATGAAATTTTCTCATGCGGCCCTTTTAAATGCATGTGGGCAGTGAATGGTAAACTGTTATATGAGTTCTGTTGGCCTAAATTTATAGGTCCTGTATGATTAAAACCATTTTATTTCCCCCCTCCCCCCTTCGTCAGATTTTTTTATCATTTTGCAATTAACTTTGATAAATTTTCCTTGATGAAATATATCTTTTCTTTTCTTGCTCTCTACAGCACCTCAGACTTCCACATACGCGACGAAATACTAGAAGCGACAGACGGAGCCATGATGGGATCGGTTAAGCCCCTTCGATCGGTTCGAGATGCAGTAGTTGAAGGGCATGGTGAGAAATCTACATGGAGCATTCAAGGGAAAGTGACAACTGTAAGTGTTATAGTTTTCAACCTTAAACATAAGTTAAATTAAATGTTAAATTAAATCTTCTTTTTTATCCTGAAAAATTCATTTTCCCCCAAACTTCCAACTCCTACCGTGTCCTGAGTCCAATGAACATAGTAACTAAGGGAGTTGGGAGTCCCTTACAAAGGTTACCCAGAAACAAACACAGCTAGAGACAGTGTAAGGAAGAAAAACATATACTGTGGGAATGTACCACTAAGTATCCTTAACCCAATACTTCGTTCAAGTTAAACTAAAGGTGAAAATTCTTTCTCAAGATTTTCAAATATATTTATGAAGATGCCTGTTATCTCGTATGATGTTCATGTTATTTAATATTTTGATTTTGACATGTTATCTCTGAAAAAAAGTCACTTACCGTAATCTCCCGCGTATAAGGCGCGTCTTATACGGGGGGTTTAGTTCTCATTGGATCCACAAGGGGGACACCAAGTCCTTTCTTTTGATATCTTACATGCCCCCTTGGTCAAAATAGGACATAAGGGGGCCCAGGAGGGTCCGGGGTGGCCAAAGCTTCACATAGGTTTTTGAATTTTGAAAATTCATTCAGTAGAACCAAAGTTATGAATTTTTCATTTTTTTGAGAATTTTCCAAAACTCTAGGTGCGCCTTATACGCGGGCTGCGCCTTATACGCGGGAGATCACGGTACTAGAGAGCTTATCTATTATCCATTTGACTTGTTTCTCTGAGTTTTTCCCCCTCTTTAATATGTTCTTTTTTTTCCCACAGGCTTTTGAACCCAGAATGTCAGTGGAGAAGAAAACTGGCAAAAAGAAAATCTGTAGAGGTGAGTAATATTATAAGTAGACTGTTCTTTCAGAGAAAGCTTTATTCTTCCCTGTTTCTGTGTCACAACTCATTGTCTGATAACCTTAAAAAAGACCAACCTTACTGTAATTTTTGTGTGCTTCGAATATCTGTTGTACAGTAGCTAGATTTATTTCTCATACAACGGTTTCTCTGTTGAACGAATACTTCTGAACGCTTTCTTTTCTCTGTTCATTGGGTCCTCAATTCTACAATCAAATCAATCTACTTCTATTTTTAATGTCTGCTCGTTATTTTTTGTCATGAGTGTTACTGTTTCATGACACTTATAAAACAACTCAAATTATTTTCAGAACTGTGGCTGTCAGATGGCCCTCATGTGCTAGTTGTGAATCTCTGGGAGGGAGCCGCCTATCTACACATCAATGAGTATAACATCATTCGACTCCTTGACTGTCCCATGTCTTACAATAGTTACAGAGGGAAAGCTGCTATAAACGTTAACTTCTCTGATCAGGTTATGGTGAGAACATCTTCCTACTATATGGTTAAAATCAAATTGCTTAAAATAATTGTTATATATTCAGATTCACTAGCTTAACTTTTCATATTTTGACGTGTTTTTTTTCAAATACTATCCTCTAATTCTAATGCAAATCAAAACAAGAAGTAACTTTAGAAAACTGCAGATGACAATAATTTTCAAATTCTCTTCTAGAATATTGATGCATGGAAATAGCTTGATGACCTTTTATATTATTCTGACCTTTACTTTGTTAACATAAATCCATATATCTAAAGTACTTAAAAAAAAAAAATTTCTCTGATCTCCAGCAGAAACATAAAGATCCATAGCACAGATTTACCAGAATCTATCATGACATTATCCCATATCAACAAATTCTGGTATGGCAGACCTAATTTCTGGCCTCCCTTTAGATCAGAAAGTGATATACTCTTAGTGTTTAAAGATTTAAATAACCTTTATGTAACGTAACAATGTTATATACAAATCTTTACTATCGTGTTCAGAGTACTCCACAAAGAAAGGGTTTTCATATTTTACACCCCTGAATGTCTTCTACCTTGCTTTTAATCGCTTACTATGAAAAGAATTAGCCTAGTCTTTTAGTTCTGATCTAAAAAGTACACCCATGTGCCTTCTTAATAATAAATCTAAAAGATAAATCTTGATTTTTTTTCTCTCTCTTTTCACTCAAAATTCAAGTTCTAGTGACAGTCAGAGGAGGAAATCCCAATTTTTTTTTCATTTAAAAATCACTTTACATAACTATTCCATGTATCTACTTTTTTCTTCATGTAGTCGTCATGACAACAGACTGAAGACTTCAATTTTTTCAGCTACATTTTCTGGTAACGTTTCTCCTGTCTTAAAAAAAATTTCTGTTTTTCAGATCGTCGAAGCTGAAGATGAGAACCGCCAAATAGAGATCTCGGGAATCAGTGAAATTACCGACTACTACCGCATCACAATCATCGATGTCCCTACCGGCTCCATAGAGAGAATGCTGATCGAAAAACAAACCCTCACTGACGCCATTGGTATCGTCATCAACACAAGTGTGCAAGAGTTGTGCAAGTACCTCCCAATATTTGGGGACTGCACATGTCAATCTCAGATCGTCACTCGCCTTGACATCACACGACTGAACACTGTCATTGAAGAATGCCCAATGGAAACCGATGACGACTTAAACTCTAATTTTGAGAACATTCCATCTGATGAGTGCATGTCGGATGACGAGGATGAAAACCAAGACGAAACCGATGCTTTTTCCGATCATGAAGCTGATCATGCTGATCAGGAACATGTTACAGATGGTGAACTCTCTGATGAACTTGGAGATGTCGTAAAAGTCACTGATGTCTCATATGAAGACACTGACACAACCATCCTTGTGAAAAATGGCAAAGATGATGACGATGTCCTCAACAGTGACAATGAATCATCACAGAACATTAAAGAAAACTTAAATGACAAAGACAATTGAGAGACTGAAAAACTTGCTTTGGCAAATCATATGAAACAAGTTGTCTCCCTACTCAACTCACTATAAAAGAGACTATGCCAAAGTTGATTTTCATATCAAAATATATGATTCTTTTTGTGCTATATTAAGATGTTTCAGACGAGGTGCCCACTGGAGACCTTAGAATTGAGCTGAAGGTTCTCTACTTTTATTTCATTTTTTTCTGTGTTATTCACTGATATCTCATAATCAGGAATGAAATGACAGACTTACCTCAAAGTACTTCATAGTTCCCTGAACATTATTTTTGAGAAAGTAAGTTTTTTTATGTACTTTTGACTTTACTACATTATAACATGTATGTAGATGTTCGACAAAGAGTTACACGACACAGAGTTGTCTATGTGAATCTGGTTATTCACTGTAAGTGTGATATATCGCTGACAGCATTACCTCTGCTTTTTTTTGAAGATGTCTATGGATATCAAATGTTGTTCCTCGAAAGAAAAAAAAGTACTTTTTTTTTTCTTTTTCAAGGAAAACTTTTTACGTTTCTCTTTTATTTAGTAAAAACAAAGCTAAACTGTCGTCATTTCTTTGATAAAATATTTTAAAGAAAGCAGACTGCTGTGTGGAACACAGACTGAAAACTACAGTCTCAGGAAGACTTCTAGTATGACATTTCAACTTAAAGAAAGTAAGACGGAATAGAAAAAATTCCCTTTCTTTCTCTTACATAAAAGTTCACTTACCTGTCACTGAACTTAAGACTTGACCTACTGTATAGAATACACCTTGTGATATGCTTTAAGATTGACGTTTACATATATAAAAAGATATAGTTTTAAAAAGAATAGTTTTAGTATGAAACTTTATATTCAAGATAATTCTTTTGCTTCTCTGAAATGAAGAACAAGAATCTTTTTCTGTGAAAACAGGAACAGCCTTCTACTTTACAGTGGTACACCAAAGACTAAAAGTCTATAACTTGTTCTCTTTTGAGATGTTGAAAACTTTTCGGTTCACATACACTGTTTATAATTTGTACACTTTTTACCTTTGATATTTTGATTATGTCAAAGACAAAAAAGGACATTTTATTTTTGCGACTTGAAATCAAATATAAGTCGACTTTGTTATACTCTTTATTATTTGTTACTTGTTACAGTTCATGAAAAAAAATAAACTGACAAAAAAAAAACCTTTCTTCTTTTTTCAAGCTAGTTGGAAGACATAAAATTCTTTAGAATAAAAAAAAAACTATAAAACACACTACTATACACATATACTATAAAGTTAAAGCACAAAAGCACACTCTATTAGTATACAAGATGTTACTTCGTTCCTGCTATAAATTTAAAGTGCTCTATTTTTACCGTTCAAAGTGCAGGAAGCGTTCTCCTGCCCAATTATACTTGTGGTGTCGTAAGTAGGCCTTAGTCCTTAGTTCATTTTACTTAAGTAATTATATTACCGTCTAAATCGTTAAGTGCTTGTAATTGTCCCAGATGCTAAAGGTTATCTGGGAGGACCTGGCGGGCCGTCTCACTGTGAGGAATACGTACATTTATTAGTGGGATATTAAGCACCTACAGGAGGAGCTCAAATCATCCCTTTTTAAAAAGTCATTATAGACCATATAAAACTTATTAAAGCATTAGAACAATCGTCACTGGGTTCATTCACACCCCCACTCACAACCCTGTAGGAAGGGGTCACTGGGTAAAATATCTGGTGTATTTGGATGCCTTGGTGTAACCACCGACCACAGCTATAACACCCCCACTAAGAAGTGATTAGGCAGGCCCTTTGTCGTCCCCGCCAGGTTCTGGTGGACAACCTTTACAATAGGAATCAACATTTATCATGTCTGGTGATTGTTGGCGCTCTAAAGAGTTTCCTTAAATATTTGTCTTTGATTCCTTGATTTCCATTTGAATTCTTAAAGATGTATCGAACGCATATGGTCTCTGCATGTTAATTTTGGCCCCTTTTGTTTTGTTTAATCCATCGACCAGAAAAAAATAAAGTGACAAAGCAACGTTGTCATCCCGAATTTTGTATATATGCGGGTCATCTTTCAAGTCGATTCTAAGTTCGCACTATGTTTTCATATATCGGCAGTACTCCATCTTCATATAAACAATGGTCTGGAATATAAAACTGGTTTGGGATTGGAATGTGAATGCCCGACCTGTGATAGCTTCTGTGACTACATGTGTCCTGATGGAAATAGCCTCACGGCATAGTGCATTGTTTATATCCATATCCCGATACGAACTTAGATTCAACTTGAACTATTTGAGGTGTACATGACACATCCAGGTCTATGTTGCTACCATGAAGCACGAATGCAGTGCTGGTGTGTCTACTCGATATCTACAACACTGCAATATTTGTGGATCATGCAGGCCGTTTGTGAAGTGTATCAGCCATGCAGGGTCGACATGATGCACGAATGTAGCCCTGGATATTTACTGTATTTATGCACGATGACGCGTTAAGTCTGGTCCTTAAAGTTGAAGAGTTTGCTTCCAAAACGCAATAAACATGAGAAAACAACAAGTTGGGGTAAGTGAAAGAATGTTGCAAAATCTTTTTTTTTTCCAAAACAGTCACCATTTTGCACCTAGGGCCCACCTAAAATCGACTTCTTTTTTTTCCAAATGGCAATAAATCCTACACCTGTTTTGTTCCAAAATGCAATAAATCCACTCAGGCAAACATTGTCATGATATGTATGTTCATTAATAACCTTATTTCCATGGATTGAAGGATCTATTAATGTCACATCACTGTGTTTTATACGTTTTATAACCTTATTCCCAATAAAAAACAACTTTGCTGGTGAGGAGAGAGGTATATAGATGTGAAAGCTGTTGTGATTTTTTTTATTGCGTTTTGGTTGATTGATTGATTGATTTGTGTTTTACAGCACTTTAGCGGCACTAAGTGGCTATACCATGCTTCACAGGTTGATAATTTAACAGAGGAATGTGTCAGTGCCCGCGCATATGTGCACCACACACATCCTGAGGGGATAGGAAAGAGGAGATATAGACCCTTTTAAATGGGCTAGGGAAGCCTGATTGCGTTTTGGAACAAAACAGTGTGGATTTATTGCGTTTTGGAACAAAACAGTATTTATTGCATTTTGCAAAGAAATAGATGATAAATCAACTTTTTGTCTGTGAAAGAACCACCAGTGTAAAAAAAAAGAAGTATTTGTAAATGTTTCATTAATGGTATCGAACAGTAGTCATGTATACGCACTGTTCGGGGGTATTGGTCCTGTAGGCCACCCACCTGTGTTCAATCAGGGTGACCCAGTTCTACCTGTCACCTCACACTCCACTCACCTGCACAGGCAGCCCCCACACCAGTCATTCAGTCAGCCCCTGGTTCAGAGACAGTTCAGTTCAGTTCAGTTCTGTGTTTTTTTCTTTCCTGGTTATTTCATGAATCATGGTTGTATGTGACTCTTGTAGTCATGAGTACCACGGAAACAAGAAGGTGTGCCCGGAGTGTACCTGTCCCAACCCACGTTGGAAAGCGGGCGATCAAATGGTGGGACATACGGCACCAGATAATGGTGGTTCATCTATCCTTGACTCACACCGGGCCGGGATGACAACCGGGGCCAAAGACGGGGCCACCGGGACTAAGAGCAGGACGGCCGGGGAGGACGACTTGCAGGATGATACTACTTTCAAAACTTTTTGTCCATGAAAGAACCACCAGTGTAAAAAAGTACTTCTAAATGTTTCATTTATATCAAACTAAATGAGGAAAGTCAAATATAGAAAAGAAAATAAACTTTTGTGGTTATTATATGGATACAAAAAAATCATGTTGGATTTATTGCATTTTGAAACAAAACTGTTTGGGGATTTATTGCGTTTTGGAAAAAAAAATGGGATTAAACCACTTAATTTAACCATGAGGAAAAACTCAAGGATTTCAAAACAAAATGTAGAGGTGTTTTATTTATGGTCCCTTAGATATTGGAACTCACAAAAATGGCCATCCCCTCTTTATTTTTTTGGAATGATAAATGTCTCATTATCTCAAAACACCGAATATGGATTTATTGCGTTTTGGAACCAAACTCTTCAGTTTTAATAAAGGAGGGATGGCACGTGTACTTAGTCAAATTTCATGTCTATGTGATATCAAGTGCTAAAGCAGGTAAGTAGCAAAAATGGAACTTGGTGGTTTGGGCCCCTATGGAGTTTCAACGCTTAAGAAAGATAATTGCTACCTCTGGCGTGAAATTTGTCCTCATTTGACCTTACAGCCATGGTGGACACGCTTGGGGTAGTGGAGCATTAGTACCCCTCTGCCATCTAGTGGGTATTTCATACATTTTTCCTATATGTCAGACTGTAGTTGATTTTTTACTCACCAGAGGGCAGTAGTAGTACTACTGAGGGGTGGTTTACGCTTGGGGGTGGTGGAATGTTAGCACCCCTCTTCCCCTAGTGGGTATTTCATACATTTTTCCTACATGCCAAACTGTAGTTGATTTTTTACTCACCAGCGGGCAGTAGTAGTACTACTGAGGGGAGGTTTGTCATAAACCTTTCATTCCTACATACGCTAATTCATTACTGATAGCTCAGTGAAACTTTCCTATACGTACATATACACTTGATTTTACACAGCTTCATACATCAACATGTATGGACGTACTACACGTGAAGATGTATTGAACTTTGAGTTCAAGGAGAAAGAAGAAACAACATATGAAGAATATAAAGACGGATTAAGAAAGATTTTCTGCGGGTATGGTAAAATACCGGTGCATTATTATGCAGCTCAGATGGAATTGGTTCTACTTCACTCTTTTATACCGGAATTTCACCACAGAAAAATGTTCCGACTGTATCATGAGATAGCCCGAGATCAATTTCTCAATTCGCATGAACTGATTCCTCAGTTGATTCACTACGGATGGTATGATGTGCGCTCGATGTTGAACATCCTCACTAGCAGTGGAATGCCACATGATGTACTACCTCAGATATGTTTCAATGAAGCTAAGCGCGTAGTGAAGAAATATGATTTTTCACAGGGGTTTTCTCTAGAAAACTCATGCATTGACTTAGTCGTTTATGTTACAGTGGAGAAGATTAAGAAAGTTGTTGGACCGGCAATTTTCCATTCTGAGTATTATCATGACATGCCTGGAATGGGTCAGGTTGAAGCTATAGTGGAGGAATACAGTAGGCTGCTTCCCTCTACAGTGTACGAACGAGTCAGACAGAGAATCGTGGGGACAGTCACCCCTTTCAGAGGGAGGGAAATTCTCACAAGTCCCAGATGTAATGTGTATAAGACTATACACAGATATGCTAGTGGTAATTACCTTTAAATAACAGGACAGAAACAGTGTATACCATCTAACGAGTTTAATGGCCTATTTCTACAGTGTTCTCTAGTTCACCTCCTACACACCAGTCGGAGCTACTAATCAGATACAGTTATATCGCTATCAGACGCTATACAGTGAATGTTATACACGGAGACATTTTCTTATCACCCTAATATTGTTTTGGAATTATCTAACGTTTTCAGCACTGCAGGATACTTTTCATTATCCTATTACTATTTTTGGAAAGTATCTAACGTCTCAGTAGTTATGTACGGTCAAACAACACCTCAGGAAGTAGATTCCTTTAATGATTTCTCATTTAATGAGACTGATGAGACCACTCGTGATGAGTTCATAAATAAATGCAGGACTGTTTTTTGTGGATATGGTAAGATACCAATTAATTATTATGCAGCACAAATGGAACTTGTCTTATTGCATACCCACATGGAATCGTGGTTGGAGCCTAGAATGTATAGCATATATAATAGAATGGCACGACATCAGTATATGGCATCCCATAATCTAATGACTCAGCTTTTTAGAAAGGACTCTTATGATCACAGAGAGATGCAGCGAATACTTGAATCAGCAGGACTGGTATGGCATGAACGGAGCAGTATTGTTCGCCGGAATGCAATACGTGCTCTTGCTAAATACAATTTCTCTGAAGGATTTACTCTACTGAATACATGTATAGACATGATAAGCGGTGTCATAGTCGAGAGGGTGAAGAATACAGTAGGTTCAGGGGTGTTTTTCACTGAGTACTACGATGATATGCCTGGAATGACTAAAGTCAGAGCTATTCTTGATAAGCTTGATCAGCAGCTACCTGCCATTGTATCCCGTTGTGTTAAGTTCAGAGTTTTGGGCACTGTTGCTCCTTTCAGAGGTCGTGAAATTTTTACCAGTTCTCATTGTTTGTTATACAAAACTCTGACTGCTTATGCTACTGGTAAAATACGTGTATAGACCCATTTGTAGATCACATGATATTGAAAGAGATGAATTAGAAGTTCTAAACATCGACATAGCTGAATAATCATTATTATATGATATGGATATATTATGCTGAGTACATGTAGTAATATACTAAAGTGTAGTATAGATATATTTGCACCTATATATTTCAGTTAAATGTATCTAGATATACATCGGATTTCACCGGATTACCGGATATACTGTAACTCAATACACAGGATACGTCATAGGGTCGTGTCTACTTAGTTTCATTAGATTTTTTTTACACGCTCTTTTAATTCAATGTCACGGCCAGATCTCAATCTCATGCACTCAGGGCGTTTGGGGGTTTCTGAAGTCACTGGCACATCACATGTCAGTTCAGGCGATGACAGCCATTTGTTAAGGACGCCTGCTTCACACTTAATGATAGAGGACGCAGTAGGTGTAGTGAACCTGTCTTCTCCCATGCTTAAGACCATAGGGGTAGAGGTTGTTCTGTGCAGCGTTGAGGAGTTAGGCGATTCTTTCAAATTTCCGGGCACTGAACTTTTGGCACCACACTGTTCAACACACTGTTCAACATCTTGTGTACCCCCAACCCAGGCACCTGGTTGAGTAGGTTTCCATGAGACTGATTGGTCGTTAGAGGTACTGGGAGGCACAGTAGCAGCACTTTGAAAGGGTTCTGAGTAGGGTCGGGTATCCTCGTTCCCACAGTCAGCATTTTTGTCTCTGGATGTAGGGTCAGTCAACCTTAAGTACAATAAATGAAGCATGAGGAGCGTGAGAGAACCCTGTATGGTATTCATGTATGTCTTGCGAGAAATCAATCTTAAACTTTGAGTTTTACAACACATTTAAGAATCTGATATAATATATGAGAATATATGAGTATATGTATGCATGATATTATATAGGTATTCACCTGTTCTGATGATTCTCATTTACATATTCAACACTGGCCTGTGCTGTCATAGGGGACCTGCATGATCTACCTGTTGGAGACCTGAAATTGTATGAGGACTTTTATATCATGAAATAAAAATATTAATTCTATTTTCATCGTTTATTACTCATTTCATTAGAGAATAGAGTGAATACATCAATGGAGTTATTACATTGAGACTCCACACAGATATCCATAGTAATGATTTATTATATCTATAATAACCATTATGAGTAAATATAACAACAATAGAGATTCATACTTACATCCAGTCCTGATTCATATGGGGAACCAGTTCTAACGCGGTGTTGTTGGTGCCGGTGTTGTTTACACTGTTTCCACACATTAAAATGTTTCTCCAGGTACCAGACCTAGATCGCTTAAGCCAAACTATGACCATTGTGATCAGTGTAATGATAACGACTATGACTCCTAGCACTGATAAAATAGGAACATACAGCTCAATTTCCCCTTTCAGGATGACATGAGTCTTGTTTCCATCTATTCCAATACCGACAGTAATATTGCCCTTATTCAGCGTTTTAGACAGCTCTAGTTTCATACCACTTCTCTTTGACTCATCTCTACCATAGGTCTTTAGTTTAATTCCATTGTCATTGTGTGGGGTGCTAGAATCATTGTTATAAGGTGCTTTTAACGGTATGAAATTCTGTTGATAGGGGGTAGAAGGTTCATCAGATATTAGGCGCAACCCTTCAGTGGTAGAAGTTAAATCATTAGACCCGTCTCTAGAGGTAGATTCAATTTCAGTCATAGTTTCTATGCTCGCCTGAGTCATAATAATATCACTTTGCGAGACTTTGTCACTCAGTTCACCACGAGCCTCACCTGACAGCCATGGAGATGGGGTGCTGACGTAATGTGTTGACACGCTACCATGACCCCATGACACACTCACTAAATCTGGATTCTTCATTACATCATACGTAGTGAGTAATTTAGATATAGTGGGAGTAGAGCTGTCATCAATACTAGGGATCTGAGTGCTGCTCACTAGAGCATACACGTCACCCGTAGTCACTAAGGGTATGACAGAGTTCAGGGCTGTACTCTCTACGGAGTTCTGTGCTGTAGTCTCCATATGTATTCCCTGCGTTGTAGTTTCAATTGATTCACTTAGACCATTCTCAGTTGTTCCAACACCGTCATATCCTGTTACATACTCTTTAATGAGGTCCTTGTTGTGGTCCATATCCTCAGAACCTTTTATCTCCAGTGAGCATGAATTTTGTAGAACCCATTTAGGTAAATGTTCTCTGCATGATATAGGGTTATTTCGTACATCCAAGATGTCGTATACCTTAGTTATTCGTACATATCTTATGTCATTATACTGTAAAAACAGTTTATTGTAATAATTGTATTCAACGCCTAACTCAGGAACTGATGTTAATCCTTGACCGCAGCATAGAATCGATCGAGTGTTTGGCTCACAGAGGCATCACAATGCTGGTCCACAATGGTGCATACCATCGGTAATCGACATTCCGTACATGAATAAAATCATGTAAATGTATGAATTAATAACATTCATGGTGCTTCCAAGTACTTGTATCTCCCCAGCCTGTGTCTTAAGAACTACTGTTGTCTGTGTGACTGGCGTCACTTTAACTTAGAGCGGATATCAGATGAGAACACTCAGTAATTAAACAGTCTGACATAGACTTGATTTAACCCTACACATAATGTATTTTTCTATGTGCTGTATACATAATGTTCACGACAGTCATCAGTTTTACCCTTTTTTATTTTCTTTCTACCCCGTATGATCATTGTAATGCATGTGGTTTTACCCCATATGCTTTAAAGCCGTGTTAAGTGAGTCACACAGTACATCAAAGTGTTCAAAGGTTTCACCCTGTAACCTACACTCCCTACTTCATAACTGGATATTGTACAGTCTTTTATACCCCAACTACTATACAACAGTACCTTTTAAAGAATAGGGACTTTACCCCTTTTTTCATAAATGAAACATTGCTTTACCCCATTCATGATAGGGTATACACCATATCCCCAAAGGATAACAGGGTGCTCATGCACGTCTACAGTCATGACCTGAGGGTCAAGATCAGTAATCTAACTTTACACATCACAGTATCACAGGACAGGAGTCTGTAGATGTGTTTACCCTCGTTAAAACAGGATACTGTACGCCGTTAGTAATCTTTTATGGCTGTGGGAGGTTGTAATTGATTCCCCAGGCTCATCCTACACCACCCTCACACAGACGCCAGGTTGTAAAGGTGTAATTTAAGGGTGCCATTTAGGGTTGGGTCATGGTGATGAAAAGCAACTTTTTTCATCACCACCAAGGGGCATACATAGTAAGAAAGAGAGAGAGAGAGAGAGAGAGAGAGAGAGAGAGAGAGAGATAGAGAGACACCCAGAGGGTTGATAAAGCAGTCCTACAGGGTGCCTTCTGTCCTTCAGCGGTACCTGGCTGCAGGAGGGGCGGGGTTTACTATGACGTAGCAGCACCGTTATTGGTCTTAGGGGTGTAGACGCATGGTCACCCTCACTGACCACCTGAGATGTATAAAAAAGGTGTGGCGTGCGGGGAACGCTACACTGATATTGAACCTTGCTGTAGACTCACCTGAGCTACTTTCAGTTGAAATTTACCCAGTTTTCAACCTAATCAGACAACAATCCTCAAAATGTCTAAGGTGAGTTATTCGCTATTAACTTCAGCTCTTTTCATTCAATTATAGCAAGGACACGTAATGTAAGGATGCATAAATCTTTTCATGGAATATAATTCATCTGTTTATACCTGAAGTTCTCACAGCGTTCCTGTTTATGACATATTACATTTGATTATTATAGATAATATTTATATAATCATTTATGATTTTTATTAAGACTTTTTTTTCTTTTCTTCCTCAGCCAGCTTTGAAAAGGAAGCAGACGCGCCGTGCAGTGCATGTAGCACCTCAAGCCGAGAACATCCCCCCTCCTGAACCCTCAAATTCTAAACCACCTGTTGAGCAGCCTGAAGACGAGGACGTTTGGGTCCAGGACGCACCCAGCGATGATGATGTTTTTACACCTCCGCCCAAAAAGGTTGTCAAAGCCTTAACGTATGCCGATGCTGATGAGGAGGGTGACACAGATACTGTGGAAGACTCCGAGGGGGCATCTCAGGCCACACCATTTAAAACCCCAACTAAGACCGGTAGGGTTAAGGGTGGTGCGCCGCCACGCGCTTCAACACCACGACCTTCCCCATCATCATCGCCTTTACACCCTCCAGCTTCACCTAAGACTGCCTCGAGCGGGTCTAAAGCATCAAAGAGGGGGGTTGTCGAGCCTAGAGTTAGCAGAGGGTCATTCTCAGCCTCCCCACAGCAAACTGAGTCCATCGTGAGAGGTCCAAAAAGAGAGTCTGATGTCCTGTGCTGGCTTGAGCCTGAGTTTATCCGCCGAGGAATTCCTAAACCATTCAGGTATGTTATGATTTGTGATTAACTGATTTATGTTATTCTTGATATTTATAATTTTAAGTTTGTTATGTTAATCTACTACTGACATGAATCTGTATAACTATCACAAAATAATTTCATATAATCTCATTAAAATTTCAATTCCACTCTATCTACTCACTAGTGACATGGAATCTGAATTATTACATAGTTCAATAACAAAGTTATATTACATTGCAAATGCTATAAGTATTATCATAACTCTCATTATATGATATATGAGATTTATTCTAAATAAATAAAACATTATACTCCTGACTTTTACAGGAAGTGCATTCTGGTGGATGATGATCTGACTGGAGAGCCATTGGTCTCGATTTACACGGTGTTAAGGATAGAGACGGCCGGGGACCCTGAGGACCCAGACTCGGTGCTGTGGCAGCCAATTAAAAAGGGTGGGGCTGTCCTCACTGTGAATCAGTGGCGGACCCTTTGCGACAACATAGAGGCCATTGACGGCAGGATTGAAGAGTTGGAGGACAGTGAGTAATGAGACGTGTATTACGTGCAAGAAATCCTCAACTTTTTTTGGGTGTATTTCAGTTTTCAATGTAGAGGCAGTCAGAGCGTATAGAAAGAGTATAGATAATCTGACTCTTTAGTTTATGTAGGGTCGTCATATAGACACTTTCACAGTGTATTCATTAAGAATTATTATTCTTTTAATCTATGTAAGGTCTTATCATTTATATTTTTAGTAATTATAAAATTTGGAGACTTCTTACAATCAAAGGGTATATCCTGAGGTGGTTTGTTGTCAGTTATCATATACATTCTAACATTTCACATGTTATGGATAGTTCTAGCTCTAGCTTTTCACTCTCGGATCTCCCTCAGGAGATTTTTTGGTTAGTCATTACATTCTTAGAACATGACAGAAAAAGCTTACACAGATTTGCTATAGCCTCAAAAAGAGCTCGGGGTGTTCTTTCTTTAAAAGAGACCTGGAAATACTTTATAAAGAGACGTTTTATAACACTTCATGACTGGTCTGATATAGAGGTTTTTATTGACAGATTGAATTGTCTCAAAACCCTCTATCACAGGCTTTTTGATGTGTGTGATAGTTTAGATAATATCCACAACAACATTGGCTCGAATTTATACAGGCGTTTAGGCTCAATTCTCTCAGAAAACAAATGTTATAGCAGATCTTATGAATTACTTCTGATATTTAAAAAGTTAATTGTAACTCTCACTATCTTTAAGGTTTATTCAGAAAAAAGAGACCTTCACTATGTAATGCAATCGCGAGAAGGTTTCAAAATAGGTCGGGGTCTGGCAAGCTGTGGTGTAAAGGTTGTAGATTCTGGAGAAATTGTTTCTTTTTTTCTGGAATTTTCTGGTAACTCTGAACACTTTGAGAACTTCAAAATTCCTATTCTTTTTAACTTAGCGCATATTGGTAGAGATATTGATATAAAGTTTAAAGAGCTTTTCTTTGACGTATTGATAATAGAGATTAGGAAATATATCAGTCCTTCAGTAACATCCAGGCATACATTCTTAAATAATGTTTATAATCTGAGATCGGATATTTTCTGGTTGGTTAATGCTAGTGCATTTATCAGAGACTTGTATATAACAGACCCCGATCTAGAGAATATTTGTGATAGAATAGACGATATTGTAGATCCTGGATTTAAAACACTGCGTCATCTCATGATAAGCTGAATAATAGACTGATTCTCACAAGACTGAAATCATGTTTGACTGTCCTGTTTGTGGTAAGTCATATAAAAAGATTTTTTATCTCAATAAGCATATTGAAACACACATTCCTGAGAAAAAAGGAAATGGTGCCTCCCCTGCAGCTCACACAGTTACCAAACATATCTGTCATGTCTGTGGGAAAGAATTCCCTAAACGTGGCAACCTGAATCTGCATTTAGACAGGCGTCATGGTCTTAATGCTATTGGTAACGATAATGATAATCATAATGATAACCAGAATAGCAGCCATGCCGGTTCTCAACCTATACCAACTGATCAAAATTCCCCAGACATTACTGATCAGGGTTTTGGATCAGGGGGGTTATATTCATTGCGTCAGGTGAATGAGCAATTTTCAAGAAAATTCCAGGTTAGACATACAACATACACTTTTAGATTAAATATGAATGAAAAATTTAAATCTATGAAGGATGTTTTGGCACGGCTTTTTGAAGTTTTTGAGAAACTGGTTGAAGAACTGACTTTGAAATTTGGTTCTGACGATCTAATTAGAATGACCATAGACAGTAGAGATATAGACTATCCTATACTCATACATTTCAATACGGTTAGTAGCATCAGTGCTAGAGATATTCTAACCGAGATAGACAGAGTTTTACAGAGTTTCAGTGTTTTTAACCTGAACAAGGGTTGCACGATAACAGTCACTCATGTCAAAGTTCCTTCAGGATCAGGGCGGGAACCAATCACTCATCTTCTCAAAATTAAAAGGTGTGTAATATATATCAAGAATAGAGATAATTGCTGTGCCATTCGAGCCTTGGTTGTGGGTAAAGTTCTAGCAGACAGCAGTGGTAACCGTCTGAACAGCGCAGTACGGAAAGTCTGTGAAAATAAATTGCTGCAGTTACGCATGGTAAAAAAATTATATAAATTCTCTAAGATACCCTACAACACTCGTATAACACTGCCTATGTTTGACAAATTGTCTAAAGCCCTGAAAGGATACCGCATCATGATAGTTTCTAAAGATCACTTAAATTCTATAATCTATGATAATCGTGTTAAAACACCCCGGATAATAAGCCTATATCACTCAGATGGTCATTTTGATGTTCTTACAAGTCTCCCTTCCTTTTTCGGTAGGTGTAATTTCTGTACTATATGTTATGCACGTACTAATAATCACCACCAGCATGCATGTAAAGACATATGTAAATTGTGTAAACATGAACATAAACCTGAGAACGATGCCGAATGGTTTTACTGTGTGAAATGCAACCGTAGTTTCAAGGGTATGGACTGTTTCAATTTTCACTCTAAAAAATACCCTGCATATCGTGGTAGTGGTTCTGGTACTAGTAAAAAAAAAAAAATGAGAAAATCCGTGTGTCAGACCTGGTATAAATGCAGAACCTGTAATATGTTCTTAAGAAGAAAAAATAAGCTTTTGATTAATAAGGGTGCATCTAAACGCCATGTACGCTTCATGAAAAAATGTGGTATCTGTCATGTTGATTATAATACCTTGAATAAGCATATTTGTTATATTCAAAAGGTTAAGTCTATTTCTGAGTCAGAAACTAAAGACTTATCAGTCCAGCGATATATATTTTTTGATATAGAATGTACTCAAGATACAGGCAAGCATGTACCCAATCTATGTATAGCAGAGCGCACATGTCATGACTGTATTAAATCAGGGCATGCTCAGAGAAAATTTGACGCTGCTTCTAGTTGTGACACGTGTGGTATAAATCAACATGTTTTTTATGGTGAGGGGTGCGTAGAGAGGTTCTGTGAATGGGCTTTAGTGAAAGAACACAAAAACAGTAAAATGATATGTCATAATTTCCGTGGGTATGACTCTTATTTCATTTTAACCTACATTTATTCTAAAATACTGAAACCAGGTATTATTTACAATGGTGGTAAGGTAATGAGTCTCAAAGTCCCTCCATACAATATCCGTTTTTTAGACTCCCTGAATTTTCTCCCAATGGCTCTCTCTAAGATACCTAAGACATTTAACATTCCTGAATTATGTAAAGGATTTTTTCCGCATTTATTCAATAAAAAATCTAATCAAAATCATCATGATCAAGTTCTACCTCCAACTTATTTCTATATGCCGTGGATCATGAAACCTAGTGTACATAAAGAATTTGTTAAATGGTATGATTCAAACCTTTTAAGTGATTTCAATTTTAAAAAGGAGTTAATAGATTATTGTAAAAGTGATGTACATATCCTCCGTCGTGGTTGCTTGGAATTTAGAAATATTTTTATGGAAATCTCGGGCAAACACAAAATCGATCCCTTTGAGAAATGTCTAACTATAGCTTCTGCCTGCAATCTTGTGTACAGAACTATGTTCATTAAAGAAAACACTATCCCTGTAGTAGCTCATTTTAAACCTTATGATAATCATTCAGTACATAGTATGCTATGGTTAATATATATAGAAAGAACAAAAGGTATTCAATTAAGACATGCTAGGTCTAAAAAAGGTGAATTTAGAATAGGTGGTAGAAAAGTAGACGGGTATCATTCAGGTTCACGCACTGTCTACCAATTCCATAGTTGTTTTATTCATGGTCACGATAAATGTTACCCATCTCAAGTGTATAATACTTTTTTGAGTAAAAGTATGGGCGTCCTGTACCAGAATACAATGAGACTTGATGAAGAAATTAGGGATTTAGGGTACTCAATTGAGACCATCTGGAGTTGTGATTTTGATGAGCTACGAAAGACTGTAAAATACAACTCTGTAATGAATGATGTTTCAATTGTCGAACCCTTACAGCCAAGAGATGCTTTTTACGGCGGTAGAGTAGATACAACTAAAACATATCATAAATGCGGTAGGAATGAGAAAATTGAGTACATGGACTTCACTAGTTTGTATCCTTATGTAAACAAATACTGTAAATACCCGTGCGGTGAGCATAGAGTAATACCTGCTGAACAGTGGAGTGAGAATGTTGACATAGAAAACATTGAAGGGCTGATAAAATGTTCTGTCTTACCACCAAGGAAATTGTATCACCCTGTACTACCGATGAGGTATAAAGATAGGTTATATTTCACCTTATGTAAATCGTGTGTTGTATCAGCCGATAATATATTTAATAGCACCAGTGATAAAGATGACTATTTCTCTGCATTTTATGGTTTTTTTAACGGGCAATCTTACTCATGTAATCACTCTGATAGTAAACGTATGATCACCGGTACATGGGTATCCATGGAACTGAAAGAAGCTGTAAGAGCTGGGTATAAAATAGTTAAAGTATATGAGGCATGGCACTATGACAACGTTTCTGTATATGATAAAAAGACAAAAACTGGAGGGCTTTTCACTGAGTACATCAATGCTTTTCTGAAAATAAAGCAAGAGAAAAGTGGTTGGCCTAGCTGGGTTAAAACACCTGAAGACCGGCAAACCTACATTAACCACTATTACGAGAGGGAGGGAATACTTTTAGACCCTGATAACATAGAATATAACCCTGGGTTGAGAGCGGTTGCTAAGCTAATGCTGAATTGTTTTTGGGGTAAGTTTGGTCAGAAGCAAAATCAAACGAAATCAGTCTACATTACAGAACCTGCTGAATATTTTAAACTTATAACTGATAAAAGAAAAGAAATATGCAACATTCAACTGGTCAATGAAAATGTTATATTTGTGGAATACAAATCAAAGAGGGAATTTGTACAACCTAATAGTAAAATAAACATTGTCATAGCAGCATACACTACAGCTCATGCTCGAATGAAACTGTATTCTATCCTGAAACGTTTGGATAGACGTGTCATGTATTATGATACTGATAGTATAATATTCAGATCATACATTAACCCTCCACATAACTGTAGCGAATACACACCACCTACTGGTGATTATCTAGGCGACCTAACTAATGAGCTACCTGAAGGTCATTTTATTTATGAATTTGTTTCCACAGGGCCTAAAAGTTATGCTTACAAAACATGTGATTTTGAGGGTAACAAGCAAGATGTCATATGTAAAATAAAAGGTATAAACCTGACGCAGAGTGTATCAGAAAACATAAACTTTACCAGCATGAAAGACTTACTACTTACTGAACTGAGAGCTAGAGCTGGTCAGGAGGTGTACAAGCCTCTCAAAATGATGGTAAAGAACAGAAGTTTTATTACTCGTGATAAAGCTTCTGCTGTTATACGCACTATAGAACAGCTTAAATGTTTTCAATGCGTCTTTGCAAAGCGTTATGTTTTAATCGATGGTGAGACTATACCTTTTGGATACTGATGTGTGCCAGTAAGTCACAAACTCTGTCCCAAACTTCTATAAGCTACTCCTATAGCAAATCTGTGCATTGATTTAGTGTCAATAAAACAAAATAAATTTCACACTGATGTCACACTGATGTGTTTGTTTTTATCAGAATATATAGATAATCTCAACAATTTCACATGCTTGGTAGTATCAAAATAAATGAAGTAGTCAATAATCATACCCGGTAGGGTGATATAAACATGCTACATACATGACGAGTAGCAAGTCTGTAGTATCAATTCTGGAATATTCAAGTCTGGAGTATTTAAATCTAGAGTATACAGGTCTCTAAAAAAGCAGTCATTCTAGTATCATTTGAATGGCATGCATTGCGCAGTCTTTAGTCTGTCGTTAGGACAGAGTCTTTGGTGATACACTGTAGGAAAGGTCCATGGTATTACGTAACAGCATTATCAGTTAATGCAATAAGTCTTTAAAAATGTCCCGGCAGGAGTGATTTATAATATTCCACGCTCTGGACATTTGCATGCTCCAGCATTGAGAACAGACGAATCAATTCCACACTGTTCATTGTGAACGAGTCATAAGATCCTAGTGCAGAAAAGACGGTGAAATTGTCTTTACCTGGGGTCTTCTGGAAAATGAATCCCTTCGTCACACATTTAGTGAAAACAGGCCAGGGTTCCGTTGCTAGATCGTTAATAAGTTCAATGTTTTGAACCATGTCGCGCCACTCCTCGAAAGTTATTTCTATGGTATACTCCTCCGTGTCATCATCGGGGCTGGGCATTATACAGAACTCAGCCTCACACTCCTCAGAGTTAACATCATTATAATTCAGGCGCAGATTCAGTGTTGGTGACACACGATAAATAACCTGCATGAACTTATCGCCCTCCTCATTTGCATCCCACACGAGCACATCGTTATATGCTGTGAATTTTAATGCAGGCATTCTGGCTCAAGTTAGAGAGCCTAGAGTCTTGAGCGTGTAGGTCCCCGCCCTGTTTCCTGGCGCCTTCTGATCTCCAAATGAGGTCAGTGTCATAAGGAAGCATTCTAATCAGGTCTAGTTATCTACCAAGGTCAAAGGGGTCAGAGAGGACATCAGGTATTAGGCAATGATGCCCTGGTTATTCGGACAGGTCAGGAGCTAGAACCCTCCACTGTGGCGGGAACAGGGATAGTATAGCGCAGTGAGGACATCTAGCGGTTAATCTGGTAACTACTACATCTCTACGATTTGAGCGCCGTCTACAGGGTTTTAAGCTAACTCTATGCGGTAGTTTAGTTTGACCTTCGACTAAACAAAAAACGACGTTATCTCTCAAAATTCCGGAACAGGAAAGTCTCATTCTATCGGTAGAACATCATGGATTTCCTCAGAAGAGGTGTAAATATGCTCAGACGTTTGTTTGGAAGGTGAGTACTATAAAAACAATTTGTTAAACCTATCGTTTTGTTTTATAATCGATGAACAATACAAGACTTGATGTATGATCAGGGTACCGGTGTCATGTTAAATAGAGGGCGTATAGGTTTATAATAAGATATGGGTGTTCACAAAACTTGAGTCCGAGTGAGCAGTTTAACAGCAGTATACTAAATAATCTCTCTTTCTCTCTCTCTCTCTCTCTATCTCTCTCTCTCTCTCTCTCTCGCCATATAGCATAGCGCCAATACAAGTTCATCCAAGGTCTGTCACCTCTCCGGAACTCCCAACTATGCATGATGTATCTCAGGACTTTGAGGGGCGCCCAGACACTTCAGGACCAGCGTCACCCTCTGTGCCAGAGGATAATGGGGATCCCGGGGTTGGAGGTTCACCATTACCTGAGTGCATAACTGATTCTAATAAAGTGTATGAGACGGTTCATCTTAATCTGACATTAAATCTGACGGTCAACGATCAATCAGATCTAATAGATAGACCTGAAGTACCCACAGTAGAGGTTAACAAGGTATGTGTCCAGTACACACGACAAATGTCTAAAAATTCAGGGGAGGAAACACCCCAATATAAAGTTACTGTTAACACACAACCCCATGACCCTAGCACCTCAACACCTAGAGATGTGGAAACCAATGGGATTGGCAGTGGTAGTCCAGTGACCCAGAACGTTCAAACTGCACCCAGTGACATGATGCACTGTGTCACATGCGGCGGCTGTGATGAGACTGCCACTCCCCCTAACGATAGAGATGTTGATAACTGTAACGTAGCGTCATGCAGTACACGTGCTACATGCACTGAACCCGATATCATGACACCCACCGATGACTGCGGTCCAGGATCTCATCAAGGGTCCAGTGTTAATCCACTCAGCGTTGATATGTCAGAAACTGACTGTGGTTTCAAGGAGAATATGAACATGACTCATGCAGACCTCCCTAGCTCCAGCAATGCTCTCAGTGGGGGTAATTTTCAAGAGCATACTGAGGAAATGCAGAGTCCCCGCAATGGTGATACAATTTTTAAAAACCCCAATCCTGATAGTAATATGGGATATCTCACCGCACAGCCTGACACCCATACAGGACACAGTGTACAGGAGGGGAAGAGCTTAGTGTTCAGTCGTTTTAAGCTGAATTTATCTCATGGATCAGATAACATGTTCTCTAAGGGCACACCCAGTGTTACAGCCTCTGAATTGGGGTCTGTTAACGATATCAATCCAAGAAGAGCCAGTAGAAAGCGTCGAAGTGATATCGATACATCATCCATCATGGGGGATCTACTCTCACCTGTTGCTAAATCAACAAGGTCTTGCATCCGTAAGAAAAGGCTTTCTGAATAATAAGTATCCACAGGACTATATAAGTATATATGGATCAACATGATAAGATAAGTCTATTATACGTCTATTATTTGTATCTATACGATAGACTACATGTATGACCAGAATAGTTAAATGCCGAGTATATAAACTAAAGAAACACATATTTATATGTCTATTATTTGTATCTATATGAAAGACTACATTTATGACCAGAATAGTTAAATGCTGAGTATATAAACTAAAGAAACATGTTGATAAAAGTAACACAGAAGCATGTATGTTGATATATATTTTCTTTGTTCGTGTTTATTTATGATTAAGGTATAGAAAAATAATCGTGAGGATTAAGACATACATATTAGTACAAAGATATCAATACACGGTATCTGATACATTGATTCGAACCATCACCCTGATACATAGGTATATTTTTCTACCCGTTACCTCTGGTAGCATAAGTATATATATATATATATATATATATATATATATATATATATATATATATATATGAATGGTGTAATAAAACAGTATTCTTGATAGATAAACATGAAGAAATTTGTTGAAACATAATAAATCAGTATTATGGTTGTTTCTGTAATAAACAGGTTTAAATACATTAACGTAAGTAAATACAACTCTTGGTTTATTTCATTACGGTCACAGCTCTATTCATATCTATTTTAAACATTGAAGGAAATGTAGAATAGATAATCAGTGACACACTCTCAGGGAGAGACTCTGAGAAATTCATCTGAATTCTTAAGTTACCCTTCTTCATAGTAGGCCATACAGTACCATCTGATTCCTCTCTAATATCAGGTTCTAAATCAAAAGCAAACAATGTATAACCTTTAGCAAACTCACTACGTGTTATGTACAACCCCTCATCACGACCATCTGTGAAACGTTCTCGTCCATACATAGCTATGTAGGCCTCAATGAAAGATGACTTGTGATGGTTACTATCAAAAGTCATTTGCAGTGCTTTCTGGGGTACACTCTCACCATCAACAGTGAGATTCAAATATTTCAAGTTGAAATGTTGAAAATTATAAGGATTTTTTTTATAAGCCCCGACTGTAGCCTGTTCTGAAACAAGGCCACATATCAGCCTGGACGGCACATTTCCCAGGTAAATGTTATCGGCTGTAAAACAGTAATGACCCTTAGAAATAGAGTATTTTTTAACATCAGTCTTCAGATAGGGATACACGGCAGCCCAGTTTTTCTTTTCCATAATCTCCTGATGCTTTAGTAAAGCATCTGGAGAGGGAGTCACCATACACACAGACAGGGATGCATCGGTAATTTCTGTTTTATATTCAGGCTTGGTAGCCTCCGACATGAGATGAAAATTAGGTAGAGTAGGCCAAAATCTCATTTTTAATTCCACACCATTCAAAATGTACCTATTAGTCCAGCATACATCACTTAGTATAGGACCCATCATTTCAAAAGTCTGACTTTTCTCACAATAAAGAGCACGCACAGTCAAACCTGAATTACCTAATGATGCTCTGGCGGCATCCATTGTACCTGTATCCTTAGCCCACAGCTGAGCATGGAGATGTGTGTTCTTAGATTGGGTATCATATTTGAATAAAGTATTTAAATATGCCTCGTAAGGATAGTTTGAATTAGATGTAGTCAGCAATTGCTTCTGAAGATAAATATCTACTTGAGAGAAAATAGAATGAAGAAAATTATTAACAGGACCAAAATCACCAAGAGTAGTACCACCAGTTCCAGCTGGTATATCAGTATTATCAGACTTTCTAATTCGACATTTTACAACAAGATATGTACGTCTAAAATCAATGTATCTATTACCCGTGTTAGGTATTTCAAATTCCAATCCAACATCCTGATTAAGTTGATTTAAAGGTTTATACTCTACATACCTGACTTTCCCTACACCCACATCGACTGTGGGCATTGAGAATAAGTCCATGCTCTCTCCTATACCAACACTACTGCGATCATCAACTTTCGATACTTCATAAGCCATGGTAATATCTGTGTATATTAATAATCAAAAACAGTCTGAACTGAGTCTCTTCAATTTATAATTTATCTAAATCAACACCTTGGGTTTCCACACTTAGGGACGTCCTTTATTATCGAAATGCTGTGGGGGTCTGTGGTCAGCTGACACCCTCCAGTAAAGTTCTTGTATTTGAAGGGATGCTGATGATGACCCTCAATTTCCTTAACTCTATGTCTAGATGGGAAATACACAACCTTCACCACTCACCAGTAACGCTCTGTGGAGTTTAAGGTCCGGATAGAGCTGTGAGATAGTCTGGAATGACTGATGAGAACCCAGCGGTTACGGGTGAATGAGAACGAGTTTTAACATTAAATGTAGCATTAGTTTTTGGACTTCCTTCATGCATGTGAAAACTCCCTGATGAGACGTCAGAATGAGTGTCACATGAACTGCATGTATAATAACAGCTATCGACTTGAGATGCAGCACTGGTATCACTGGTGTCGGGGTCGCTTGGAGGTGGGCTACTGGTAGGGTCGTGATGATGTGATTTCAGAGTAGAGTACTTAGGGTCTGGATGTGGAGTGGATTGTGGTGGTGATTCACGGCCTGAGTACTTAGGGTCTGGATGAGATGTAGACTGTGTATTATCAGATGCCCTGTGTGTGGTGCTTGTGGAGTCCTGAAGTTCTGTGTCTATCTCTAGGAAAAGCGCCTCATCGCAGGTGTCCTCAGTTTCTGCAGAGAAGAACTCAACATGGATTCTGGTCCTCTCAATATATGGTATGCATGTAGTACCCTGGCGACAACAATGCTTAGTGGGTGTTGTCTGGGTAGGTGCATTCGATGTTTTAGACGTGTCCTGGGGGCGGGGGGGTTTACATGATGAGGTAGCACAGTCATTCTCCACAGTAGACTCATCCCCCACCCCTGTATGAACACCCTCAATGTTCAACTTCTCACAATCCCTTGCTGGAGGGGAGGGTGGTGGAATTAGTGGAGGTGAGGGTGGAGGGTTCACAGAGCATGAGGAAGGTCTCATATAGCCTTGAGAATCATGCCATATAGGATCACTATTGCAACGTCTAATGTTTTTCTCCTGGGTACGACCCCGTAACATTCTCCTCAAACGTTCAGCGATGGATACCATTATATTGTATGGTTGTATGTAAATATATCTATATATGTAAGTAATGAGAGAGCTAACTAAAAATATCAGAATGTTTTTTCCTCTTGTGAACTTTAGGTCTTTGACTGCCAGTCCCCTCCTCACGTGTAGGTCTTTTCCGGGGTGTTGCCTTCTCTCTTCTAATTCTGTGCACTGGGGGGTATTCAGTCTTTGGTGTACTGACAACCCCAGCGTCACGTGGATCAGGGTTTGACTCATTTGACCCCTTACTTGGGTCATGTTTGGGTGGGTCGGTTTCTTTTGACTCTGATTTAACCTGTTTTACTGTGACCTCATGCTCAGTCAGAAGTGGTGGTTTTGATACAGGTGGTACCTCAACCTGATGAGTTTTGGCTGCTCTTAAAATTATAATTTTACCAGAATTTTTCCTAGAATTACGTTTAATACCACCATTTTGTGATTTATCAGCAGCTTTTCTATTAGATAATATGCTATGAATATGATCTTTTATAGCCATTTCTCATAAATCTGGAATAAAATGGAGAACACATGTGACAATTCCTGCTGAAGTGACCTTTATGTTTTTGTTATCTTCTTTTAGGAAAATTGTTATCTTCTCAAATTCAGCAAATCTAACTGGAGTATAGATAATGTGTTTGAATTCATAATTTTCTATGAATGTGTGAGTTCCATCAGTATCTGTTGGTATAGGATGAGAGCAATTGATACACTTTAGACATTTCTCACACACCTTAGGATATGATTTATACCCTGGAGGAGGTACTGACCCCCCTGAAGAGAAAGTAATAAATGACGGGGTAATCATTCTCAGTACAGGAAGTCCCACTCTCCCTACACTCTGCAGAGCAGCAATATCGGAACATATATAATACGACTTACTCTCCTCAGTGTACACTTCCATACAGCATTCTACCAGACCACAATACCACTTGCCTCTTTGTAATGTTATACGTTCGGGTAGTGTTATAGTGAACAGTCCTCCGTTATTATCAGGATATAATATTTGGTCATCTTTCTTATTGAGATGTAGATAAAACCCTTTCATTTTAAATCTTTTATGTTCTTAGCAGGAATCCACTCATTAAATTTGGCTGGATAATTTTTAAAGCTAACAAAATACTGCTTGACACCATTCACGGTTCTCTCTTTCAACACCTGATCTACATCATAATGTTTATTTACATCATGTGTGGCTCCTTGTAACTCAACACCATAGAATGACCCTTTCAACTCCTCACCTTTAAGATCTTTTAAATTATATACCGGTATACCATCTCTTATAGAGGCCTGTGTAACTTCAAACACCTCCTCAGTCCACTTAGGTTCATAATCTTTAGTGAAAGGTTCTTTTTTGACAGCAAGGCGTACCTGCTCACCAACTTTAAATCTTCTACCCTGAACTCTAATCTTTTCTTTCTTGAGACTATCTCTTATATCCTTACTAGTAACACGATTGTATTGGTAATCAAATATCTGTTTTGTATTTGAGTTCGTCACGTTAGCTGGTTCAACACCTATACTAGAGTGCACAGTATTGTTATAAGAGTCAGTCACTTTAGGAAGTACATCTATCCACTTGTAGGTCTTCTTACTGAAAAGATACTTGGCTATCCTACCCTTGACAGTTCTTATGCAGCGCTCAGCATATGAAGCTTTACCCTCGTTGTAAGCTATGTAATGTTTTATCTCGTGTTTTTTGAACAAATCCTGAACCTTGTGAGCGGTAAACTCCTTACCGGCATCTGTACGTAAAACCCGAGGAACAGCTTTAGCAAAGACTTTAGTGAATCCTATGCTAACGTCCTCAGCGTTCTTGCTCTTCAAGCTCTCTGTATATATTTGACGGGAGAAAATATCGATACAAAGCAGTACAAATCTTTGACCATTGTTATAACGATACAATGAATGCATATCCATTAAATCAGCATCCCACATATAATTTATTCTAGGTGAAATAATCCTAGAATGTATCTGGACTTTTTTAGGTGGTGAAAATCTTAAATGAGTCTCCTGCTCTTCTAACCATTTTTTAAACTTTTCTCTCAAAACTTTTTTTGATTTCTTTGATTTAGAATTAGGTCCATCATGAAAAACTGTTTTTTTCACACTGCTAAAACTACCGGGTTTAGAAGGGTTATAATAGTCAGTCTTAGCCTGCTGTATCTCCCACCCCTTTTTCTTTTTACCCCGTCCTGATTTCCTATATCGAGACATCTACAACATAAGCCAGGACCTTTTAAGCTTCTTAGTCTCAGGATCTATGGAAGATGTATTAATAGTCAATGTTGTATTAGATGCACCACCCTCAATACTTGGGGAGCTCTCCTCACACCTTTTTAGATAAGACAGAAAATCATCAATTGTAAAATTCTCATCAGAGCTGCTCTGTTCTTGAGGGTTTGACTTATTCTGATTAGCTACGACCTCTTCACGATTATCATGTTCTGAAAGTCCATTTTCTTTACATGATGACTCCTGGGGTACTTCCTGAGTCACTTCACCTTCAGAACCTAGTGATTCTTTTTTATTATATTCAGAAAAAGGTACAAGAACAAATTTTTCCGTGTGTTTCATTGTTTCAGAACTTTTCCTATGAGAAAAGATATTATTTTACCTACTTTAGCAAACAAAGCACGTCTAATTTTCCATGAGGTTCTTGATCTACACCCTAAACGTCTCAAATCTTTTTTGTACACCGCTACTCTTTTTAACTCACTAGGAGATAAACTAATATTACCGGCTAGAGTGTTTAAAATAATTTCACATATAGCTATGACCTGATCTTTAGTAGCTATTCTTAAGAGACTCTGTCTCTGTTTTTTAGTAGAATTAGCTATAAATCTAAGAAATGACTTGTTTTTCTCTATTTTATCTGAGGACATTATATCGTAATCAAATTGTTTTGAAATGATCAGTTATACCCACAGGAAAGCTTACCTTAAGGGTGCGTATACTGTGGTGTGTAGATCAGGTGTGACACATGCACGTAGGCGCATATTCTCTTCACATTCCTGAGTAAGATCTATAAATAAATACCCATATCTCACACTTCCTGTAGCATCGTTGTATGCCTCTAGAAGTGTTTGGGGTGCTTGAGGGAATACCTGACGTGCCAGATAGGCAATCTGACTACTATCTCTAGGATTTTTAAACAGAACCATATACTGGGTATTTAAACTCATAGTTCTGTTATACCCACCTTTATGAAATATGTTCTGAGTTAAATAAACAACACTGATATCTAGGTGATGTGATTCAACTAAAAACAGTTCCAGCATGTCTTCAGATTTTTGAACACGAGTAATCATATCATCTAAAATAATCATTCTATGTCCCTGACTACCTAGACACTGAATAGATTCCTTTGTCGGTAGTCCTTTATGAAAATTAACATTAGGTAATTTTTCCTTGATTTCAAGATACATAGGCTGCTCCACCGTATAACAGTATAATATAGAAGTCGGTACATCATTGTCAGCGTACATGTCCTTAATATTCATGAGAAGATTCCTTATAAATGTTGTTTTCCCAGATCGTGAAGGTCCTGATATACACATAGTGCATGATCTTCTAAGTAGAAACTGATCTGCTTGAACAACCTCATGATCCACAAGAGAAGTCATGTCACTCATGTAGCAGCAGCGATACTCACTTCTAAGCAAAAGATGTTTCAGTCATACGGTATATATCATTATAAATGATATTCGGGGTATGCCTTCTCCTCCTTCTCATGTAGACCAGACATCCAAACACAAGCAAAGCACCGATAATCACTATGACTGCGGAAGCAGATATAATGGCTATGATAAGACCTACAAACACACCACCCTGCCTGGGTGGAATGGGGTCCTGAGTGGTTGGCATCAGGGTAGTATCATTATCATGGGTGAAAGTTTCATTAGTACCTGTTGTGCCACGCTCCTTTAACTCTGTAGTGCTGACTGTAATTTCACTTGGGTTCTCAGTGGTTATTACTGCAGACTGTCAGTAGACCGTTATAGGTATTGTACTTATCATATTTATTTTTCACCTTTGACTCTACCATGTAACCCAGTGTCCGAGTCTACCCACAAGCCAAACCATACCAAAGACCAAAGGCTGGCGGCGTCAACTGCACTCAGTGACCCCGCCTCCTCCCACTGGAGGATACGCCGTCAATCACAAGCAGCTCGCTGCATGCTGGAAATTCCTAGCAGACAATGTTTAGAAACAACTCCCCATGCTGGATGACATGCCCATTGATCATGAGCAGCTCACAGCATACCGGGAGTTCCCAGCAGCTATATTTAGAACCACACTGAACTCTGTGAACCCCAGTGCTATGTTTGGGATCTCCCCTACATACCTGCACTGGAGTTCCCCAGTTACTATATTTAGCTCACCTGATACTATTTTTAGGATGAGCTGGGTGAGCGGCTCCTACTACAAATACCTGTGGAGGGAGCAGCTCACTCATCTTTCCACCTTCATACTTCATACCTCACACACTCACGTGAGATCGAGCCCTTGGCTCAAGGGCTAGGCTTGGACACTGTTGGGCACCTTTATACTGTATCACCATCTATACCGCGTGGACTTCTATGAATAAAGTGGATATCAAACTGGATTCCTGATTCGTCTGTATTCATCCTTATTCAACATTTACGGACTCGTTGACAATGGTGGAAAACCCTCACGTATCATCCCACAAGTTACCACCTCTCATGAGCCATGGACAACAGTGAGACCCTACCAAAGGAGCCAGCCCCACAACGTATCCCTACATCTCAAGACAGAGACCAGCAAGAAGCCACCAGTACACAGTACGCCGCCCCGATAGACTCCTCGCCAGACGCGCTCCAGCTGGACCCAGTGCTACCAGCCCATAGACGCACACATAAACAGACACCTGTGAGTTCAAACACCTTACATTTCTCATCTACCATAGTGGACACCAACACAGGTGCACCTACCAGTACACCAGCAGGAGCCCCACCACCAGGTTTAAACCTCACCCTACCTGGCTATTCACCCTCAGAATCACCACCCCTAAGATTAGGTGGTCTTCAAAGTACCACATACAGCACGCCTGAAAATCAATCACCTGGTTACCTCCACCTAGATAGCCATCTAGAGGAAAGATCCAATAGCCTGCAGGAAGCCCTGGAAGCTGCCGGACGGTCACCCTCATCCAGCAGTGATTCTGACCCACAGTGTACACCTGACCTAAGTTGGGACAACCTTACTGTACCGGACATCCAAGCCCACCCATCAGTAGCAGACAATTACTGGAGGAGCAGGCTAGACTCAGCAATCCACAGGTGGAGAGAAAACAGACTCAACACAGGACGTGTACAACTGATACCAACCGGAGCTACACCAAGCTACCAGTGTGGTGAGAGTCCCTCTGTTTTTCTAGACAGGATAAACCGTATTCTAGAAGAGCAGTGGCAAGACAACTCCAATCCCACCAATTTGCTAAGGCCGCACCAAAACCCACAGCCTGATAGCAATCCACCTGGAGGAAACCCTAGGCCTTACTACCCCTACTTTACCTCCGAGGAAGACAGGGCGACACCTCCAGCACCAAATTCATCCCTGAGCACGCCTCCAAGAGCCAGATCCTTTGAAAGGCCATACCCCACCCATAGACCCAGGAGAAGAGTGCAATCATCCTCCCCTCAAAGGCCAAATACACCTGTATTTTACAGACTTCAAAGAAGCTTGGACTCTGCAGCTAGAAGAGGCGACCTTGTGGCCACTACTCCCATACTACACAGAAACAGTCACTTCCCCGCCCATTTACAAACAGAATCCACCTCTGAGGAAGACACAGAAGTAACCTTCCCCCACCTGCACAGAGCACCTGCCTACCCAAACATGGCCACTGCAGCTCCACCTCCAGAATACAACCAGGATGACATGACGAGGAACATAGTCAGAGAATGCACCCAGGCAGTCAATGACTCCCTCTCCAACCTATTAACAGGACAAATGAACTTATTGTCCGCTGAAATAAAAAGGATTGGAGACGACTCCTCCTGCCAACTGTCAAGAATAAATGACAGGTTAAATGACATGGACACTTGGAAGTCGCACCTGGAGAATGACATTGGCCAAATACAAAGAAAAGCAGCTCAGGACAACGCTGATGTACTGAGAAGGTCTGAAATAGCGTCAGCCAATCTGTCTGACAGAATCAACAGAAATATTGATGGAATGAGATCTGAAATATTCAGGGCCATTGATAGAACAAGAACACCTACCAGCCAAGGCCAAAACAGCCTTTTCTCACCCACCAACACTAGGCTACCCCCTTCAGGCCAACCTTCACATGTTATGGGCACCTCTACCAGAATGCCGACATCTGTACCGGTAGGATACAGGCACAGCCCACTTAGACCCTTTTTCCTTTTATGACTTACAGCCTGGACCCACCGGCAAATAAGCACGGCCCAAATGCTACATGGACCATACACAGCCTCCTTGGACCACATGGGATCAGGAGTGATCTCATGGATCCTTTTGAAATTAGGAGCATAATCATGGAACAGCAACACCTCATCACCTTCCTCGCCCAGGAAGATATTAAGCATTACCTCAGCAGCCCTGTGCTAAGACAGGAGCTGGACTTGAGCAATCACTCCACAGCAGCAACCATCAAAGCCTTTATGGTCGCTGTAGCTGGGGATAATCCCCGCCGGCCTCCATGGGGCAGGTTTAATCATAGATCTGCATCATACATAGCACTTTTATGTGCTCGCACGCTTATAGCGTCGGAACAGCCCCTCAGGGACTTACCCCGCCAATACTCCAGAATTGGACGTGAACTGGCCATAAGGAATACGGCCAGCATAGTATTCCAGTTTGCTGTCTTCGAGATAAACAGATTCCATGCTCAAGCTCGTGTGCCGCCCCTGACGGTGACAACAGGCACCAGTCCATCTGCATAAAACCTTTCATGTGACAACAAAACCCTACCACCCACAGATTCCCCGACCTTTGTAAATACTTGACCATACTAACATCCCATTTGTGACTGGGCTAATGTTATTTTTTAAAGTGAACCCCACCATCAAAATTTTCAAAATCCTCAAAATTTTCAATTTCTTCTCATTTTTCTAGAGCAGCAGCCATCCTAGCAGTCTGTATATTCCTACATCTGCTCCTCGGCTGCACCTCAACATCAGACAACAATCTGAACACCATCTTCAGACCCAACTATGGCGCACTGTTTACCAAGTTACCCCAAACATTACTAGCCAATTACATGGACTATCCATTGACCTTTAGCCTTAACTTGACCTTTGATCAGAACCTAAGTCAGCCAAAACTACTCAGCCCTCTCATCAGCACTGAGGCACCCCAATACATTAAGCACACAGCCCATGCCCTAGACAACATGATACAGAGCCTATTCTCCAAGTCAAAAACAACACTAAAAACTTTGTCAAAATTGATTTCACCTCCAAATATCAGAAAAGCCAGAAATGCCCCCGGCCAAGTCATTGGTGACATTTTAAGAGCTTCAATAGGCCTCGGGACTCAACCAGAAATTGATATTTTGAATTCTGAAATGTCTGACCTGGATAAAAAGTTAGCCACCAAAATGCACGTGGTAGAATTAGCCACACATTTCTTGTTAAATATTTCAGAATTTAATTACAATTCTGTCAACATCTTCTCAAAATTCCAAAACGACACTGATGATGCTCTATCTTTTATTTCCGGAAAATTAGAGCATTTAAATTCTAACATCTCATCAATATTATTAAAATTAGAACTCCAATCCAGACAGGACACCTTCTATTCAATGTTATTCACAGCAGCAAATTCTCAAATAGAGTCTTTAATTGACCTCCAAAGCGACTTGGAAAATCTGCTCTTAACCATTAATAATCTACTTGAGGGCACCCTACCCCAATCCATCATCACACAAGACGACCTCAGTTTAGGTTTAAACAATTTGTCCAGCCTCCTGCACGAGGCACACCACGGCATTATTTTAGAAGGCCTACCCATAAGTTATTATTATCGGCGCCGAGTACATGTGCACTGGAGCCATAACTCGAGCCTGTTAATAACCATACCAGTACCCATAACCAGAGGGGGAAGCACCTTTTCTATATTTAGAATAGAAACCTTCCCCGTGCCTTTCGACACCTCCGACACTAAGTCAGTAGGTCACACCCAGGTGGAGCCACTTCCCGGCTACTTGGCTATGTCCAAGACCCACTCACACTATATACAGTTTACACAAGCTGACCTGGATATGTGTGACCTCGGCCACCTTATCAGCTGTAACCTACCCCTACCTCTGTTGTCGGCCACACACCCCACATGCACTCTATCCCTATTTTTAGACCTACCAGAGGCGGTGCACCATACCTGCAGTTTTAAAGCACACATGGCAGCACCCATACCAAATCTTATCCAACCCCTATCTCACAGCACTTTCCTATTAATAACCGACCATCCCACTTCCATGCTCCAATGCACAAATTCAGGCCAAGTCGAAATTAAGAATAGAGCATACTCAGTCATCTCAGTCCCATGTCTGTGCTCCATTAAAAATGCCGGCATGATTTTAACCAATTCTGATTTATCTTGCACCCAAAATTTCACCTTAGAACCCATATCAAAGGCCTACTTCAATTTACCACTGTGGCGACATTTTGGTCAACCTCCAGCCAATGTTTCCGGCATCACCATGGCAACCACTACCCAGACCCTTCACCTGCCCAATTTTGAAAAATTAAAACACCTACACAATCAAAAAATAGCACCCCTCTTCCAAGACACCCTAAACCTTAGAAGAGCCGCACAGGGACTTAAAGACCAATCAGCCCTCCTATCCACTAACTCCCTGATGCATCTAGGATACCACCTCCAGTTCTCACCCTGGATACATTTGATATCACCCCTCCTGGCACTACTTTGCTGCGCATTAACCCTTAAGAACCATCTTCGTGTCAATCAATTGGCGCGCTTTATCACACTAGTCTCAGCAACCCGAACACCCAAGATGGCTAATGCGGAGAGTTGGGATCGTTTTAAAGATCTGATACGCCAGGCTAACAAAGACTGGCCAGCTCCACAAACGACCCCAAACACAGATCTGGATTTTGTACAATCGCCTGACCGCTACCAGGACATGTTCACCTGGATCTTAATAGCAACCCTCCTGTACATCACATGGAGTACCGCCAAGAGGTGCCTGCGACACTGGCCCTACTGCAAACAGGACAGCCACAGGACACCTTCGATTGTGGCCAAGATCCATGCTAATGGTCAAACCTTTGATTTCACCGTTGGCAAAATGATCTATGGACAGAATCTCTGGGCCCCCACCATCACAGCCCCTAAGGTCTCCCCAGCTCGCCTTACGGCACCCCTGGGCAGACACCTGGATCTCCATTGGAAGTCTGACATCAGGACAATAATCGGGGGACAAGTCCGGCAGATCCCGCTGCAGCGCTATCCTCCGGTACCACTTCTATGGAGAATACCGCTGTACAGGGTCTTAAAAGGAGCTCACCACATGACAGTGGTCATCTCCTCAGAAGGACAACCCGATTTTCAACTTGCCTCTAGTGACACTGACCCCGCCATACAACTACCTTGTGAGTCCTGGCCGGCTGATCGCCATGACTCCCCGGCTGAGCTCACAAAGTACACCCCACTCCGGCATCAGCCAAAGAAAGACAAATACATGTACAAGCAACCGGAGATGATGCTCACACCACCCTCAACATCAACCAGCGGTAAGTTTTCATCAGAAACCTACTTTGATCCTCATGTGGGGATCATTTAACCGCCGGCCACCCCCCATATAACCTGGTAATGGACTCTCCCGGTCGCCCAATCCACCGGATAGCCCAATCTAACACCTTCATGTGGGGATCATCCCCATCCTTAATAGCTCTAAATCCGACCCCACCCACAAATAAAACCCTCTTTAACAACATCTCCAGTACCATAGCACAGTTTCGACCCACAATAACACAGTTATTTCGACTCACTGTGAAGGCCCACCGCACGATGAGACGTCGCCATCTTGTTTCTGACGTCGCGTCTGGTTCCCCGCCAAACGCTGCGTCAGAACGCCGGCGCAGCGTCTCACCACTGCCGTCGGCCTCCCCAACGTCAGATCTCTTTCATTTTTCCCACGTTGGCATGACAACTTAACGTCAGTCAGGACACCCGCAATCAATATCTGCGTCAAAACAATAACATAAGCACGTGTTAGCAATATCACTAGACTTGTTTTCGACCCAAGTTAACAATACCACCCCGCATGAGAATTGAAAGCCCGCCATCCCAATTTAGAAGCCCAGAATAAACAACATAACTTCTAACTGGTGGTGGACTTCAAGTGTATTATTGGATCAAATCACAGGCATAATCAGGCTCCCGGCAACATGTATAAATTATCACAGTTTTTGGCATCACAGAATCAATTTCAATCACATTTTCGCATTAGGCTCGCCACCTTCCGGAGCTAGTCCTTTTCCTTTTCTGTTTTTCCTTCAGCCATCCTCACTCTTCCTCCTTCAGGTACAGATGCCACACACCCACAAGATCGTTCCCGCGTCTACCTCTGCAAAACGATCCAAAAAGAAACCCCACTGTAAAAACCTACATTTCGATCAAAATTTTAATTACGATCAAAATTCAAACTCAAGCAAAGATTCAGACCTGCAATTTCGGTTTTACACATCAAATTAGCAATCATACTAATCAATTCTACGTACCAGCCTGATCAGCAGATCACCATACAGGGCCCACTGGCCCCTCCCTCGGGCCTGTCATACGGTCCGGGGACGCCATGGCACTGAGCCGGCACCAAACCCAGCGGCACCCATAACAGAACGACCCTGAAATCACACCAATACACATAGGTCAGACCACCGGCATCACACCCAAATAACCATCGCCACCAAGATTTAAAACCGATTATCACATCCGTACTCACCCAAAGAGTCCCACCAACAGGATGGCCAGGTATACCATGCCCCCTGGCATCACGACCAGCTTGGCGCGGACAATCATGTTTTCCTTTTGTGTGGATCTCCTTTATCAGCAATAGATAATCCTTTCAAGTCAATCATAGGTCGCTTTCTGATCCCAAAATAGCCTCCGCTCTCTTTTATATCAGGATCCAAAACGGGAGCATAAAGTTAATTTTTGGACCTATTTTTCCGAAAAAGCGCATCATCAAAATTCAAAATTCCAGCCAACCAAACCCACCTTTGGGACCCAGAATCGCCTAACCCAGAGTTGAGACAACCCTTACACATGAACCCAATGAGTCCATGGCAAGTCTACACCATTGACCATGCCATTTGACCATGTCCTTACACGAACGCTGAACAAACGCCAGCTCAGTGGCGCCAGCCAATGTTTTTCGCATGAACTAAATAAGAACAGGTCCCCATGCAGTGGCGCTACCCGTGCCGCGCAGCAGAACTAACCTGGACCCTGGATATTCCAGTTTCCCGCTCACATTTGGCCATGAGTCTACACCGGCCCGGTGACACTGCACATCAATATGCACTGCCTAATTCACTGCCTTACCTGTCAATTTGGTATTTTTGTTGGTCGCCTTGTAATCCATGCACTATGATCGACCCTAAAACTAAAAATCCCCCTTCTCTTGTTCTGTTTTTTCAATACAGAGGCCAACGACCTAATCGAGGAGGCGGAGACCGCACTGACAGGCCAACAGGAGATAGTGGCAGACCAGGCACGCCCATACCAACCGGCCTGCCCCATTGGAGCACACGAGTCTGCTCTCCAATAGGGCCACCTACTAGATTCGCCACCCTGGGAAGAAATTGTCCCCACCTAATGTATAGCTACAGCTGCCCATGCAGCATGAACAAAGACAATAGACCAGAAACTTTCAAAACAATTGGCTCGACCCAGGTCTGGAGACCCCTACCCAAAACATACCAAGCTTCATCTGAGGAGGACAGTGACTCTGACACCTCCCCCTCAGCAGAACAAATAGACATGGACCCTGCATACAGTTCCGATCTAAATTTGCAGCCTGACTCAGGCAAGCCTAGCAGAATGCATTTCAGCAAAATTGTAAACTTTGTCCCCAACACCAAAAAATCCAGATCCAGGAGAAGACCCTCACTAGGTCGCTCCCTCAACCCACATGTCTTTAACCACCAAGACCCACCACCAAAGGGTCTTGCAAACCAAAGTCGCCATAGAAGGAGAAAATAATTTCATTAACCATCCTCTATTTATTTTATTTATTTTTGAAACTGTCTTTAATATTATGGACTAAAAGTGTAGAGACACACTTCACTCACCGACCGCCCATGGACACTATGAACACTGACTCAGTCAGCCTAGTCAACTGATTTTTAAAGCCAGTTTTTCTTGTTTGTATAAGGCTATGATACATAACCATGAAAACACGCTGCATTTTTACATTTATTTTCCTTTATAAGAACATTATGAAGAACACAAGCCAGGCAGCAGGTTTTTGTGATCTTAAGATGCCATAAAGTTCTTTTTCTCTCACACTGTACCTTTTCAAACCCAACCATGTCAAATATTTATGGGTTTTAGCTAGTTTATATTTTTCTAAAAATTTTACAAGGAAGCACTGGCAAGCAGTATTTTTGCAGGATCAAATGAGATCCAATCCAAATATCAGCCAGAGCCACCATTTATTTTTTGTATTAACCTTGTCCTTTTCAACCAATGATAACCCCAGGTAGACTGAAGGCTAAACATGCTAAATTTTCCATTAACTAAGACAAACCTTTCTACAAATTAACAGAAACTTCTACAGATAAATAAAAGACCAAAAATCCAAAATTTTTTTTTTTTAGAAAATTCCTTAAACATATCACCTAAAAGCCTTCAGACTCCCTAAGCCTTACCAGTATTATAAGGAATGATTGATCGACTCGCCAGCCATCAATTACCTTACCTCTGTTTTTATTTATTATATTGTATTGTATATTGGCTCAAGACCTAAATAATAAGTGCCTACCGGTACTGAAACAAACTTCAGTATTAACTTGTCTACCTCAAGGTCTGCCTTAAAGCCAATAACTGCATGTTTTAGGATAGTTTTTGTTTCCTTTATCTTGTGTGAACTTTAGTGCTAGATAATAATCCAGCCTTTGTATCCTACCACGACCTGAACTTTTCATATTCTTCTTGTCAAAATTACAAACAACACCTCTTTGGCACAGTTTCGTTTTGTACTGTTTATAAATTATTCATGTTCAATCAAAAACCAATATTAAATATCTCCTTAATACTGCAAACTTTCAACTTAAATGATAAGATGTAATACCTATTATTACACATCAAACATATTGTCAGTAGACCTTTTCTCACGAACTTCCTCCTTAAAACCTCGCGTGGAATCGAGTAGGAATGTGGGGATTTGTCAGTAGACCGTTATAGGTATTGTACTTATCATATTTATTTTTCACCTTTGACTCTACCATGTAACCCAGTGTCCGAGTCTACCCACAAGCCAAACCATACCAAAGACCAAAGGCTGGCGGCGTCAACTGCACTCAGTGACCCCGCCTCCTCCCACTGGAGGATACGCCGTCAATCACAAGCAGCTCGCTGCATGCTGGAAATTCCTAGCAGACAATGTTTAGAAACAACTCCCCATGCTGGATGACATGCCCATTGATCATGAGCAGCTCACAGCATACCGGGAGTTCCCAGCAGCTATATTTAGAACCACACTGAACTCTGTGAACCCCAGTGCTATGTTTGGGATCTCCCCTACATACCTGCACTGGAGTTCCCCAGTTACTATATTTAGCTCACCTGATACTATTTTTAGGATGAGCTGGGTGAGCGGCTCCTACTACAAATACCTGTGGAGGGAGCAGCTCACTCATCTTTCCACCTTCATACTTCATACCTCACACACTCACGTGAGATCGAGCCCTTGGCTCAAGGGCTAGGCTTGGACACTGTTGGGCACCTTTATACTGTATCACCATCTATACCGCGTGGACTTCTATGAATAAAGTGGATATCAAACTGGATTCCTGATTCGTCTGTATTCATCCTTATTCAACATTTACGGACTCGTTGACAAGACGCTGATAAAGTGGTACCACCACAATTCATGATTAATGTGATATTCATTCTATCACATTTATCTAGGAGTCGCGCTCTCTCCATATGACAATGAATGTTCATATTACCAGAAACGTGTAATTCATGTAGAGCAGTCCATACATCAAGATCTAGAGTGTTCAAAGACCTAATTGATGTGTTCTGAATAATGAGTAGTCTTGCGACTCGGGATTCTGTTTGGAAAATAGGTAGAAACTCGATATTAGGTCCATCACATAAAACTACCCAGCTATTATCAGAACAGAGGCAGTTGTCAGGAACTCCACATGTCTCCACATTAACATCGCTGTGACTTCCTATACATAAAATAATGAGAATTCCTAGACTCTTCAGTATCTCCATTATGATGCTGATACCCTGAGTGAATATCACTATAAAATCAGTCTTTATGTAGTGTACAGTATACACCGCTTACCGCTATACGACCCTATTTATGAAGTGGAAGGATGTTTAGATGAAATAGCATAGATAACTTATCATTTTATTGTCATGTTTATTACCCTATATCAAGTGCTGAACTGTGTGTGACCCGGTCCTGTATATTGCCGGATTAATTAACAATAATAATTCAGTGTATGTATAGGGTCCAGACACCTGAACTCTATAGTGTCCTTATAGACCCATGACAGCCTGGGCTGCGGGGTCAAACAAATTTAGGTGAAAAAGGGGTACTAATGCTCCACTAACCCAAGCGTGTCTACCATGGCTGTAAGGTCAAACGAGGACAATTTTCACGCCAGAGGTAGCAATTATCTTTCTTAAGCGTTGAAACTCCATAGGGGCCCAAACCACCAAGTTCCATTTTTGCTACTCAGGTATTGCCGGTTCATCCGGTAAATAAACCCAGTAAATAAATCAAAGGAAATAAAATAAAATGGCGTGACAGACCATATATTAAATATATGGTCTCTATTAGGAAATGGATAGATCGTCACACGTACCATGGGAGTGTTCATTTCAAATGTGATTTCCCTCTGGGGATCAGTTTAACTTAAGTACTGAACTAGGGCAGTTCTTAGTTCTCACTCGCCAGTATCTCTTTGTCCCCTAATCTAACCCCAAATAAAACACAAAATGTACCAAGGTGACCTGTATCATGCCCTGACTTACTAATAAAAGCTTCCTCCATGGACTACCCTGGCTCTAGTGGGGGTTATTAGTTATGCTTTTCATCCATTCTTGTTCCAGCGAAAAAAATATTGTTGGCTTTAAGAAGGTCTTTGGTCAATTGTAATCAAGGTGACACAGAAGTAGGCTTAACCACTTAATCTCAGATATTCTAAGTTACTATAGAATGGAATGGGCAATGTCCCAATTGGAATAATCTGTCACAAAATGTACTAGCAATGAATCATTTGGAGAGTCTATAGGCAATTCGCATGAGCTCGGCCAAAATACGAGAGCAAAAAAGTGTAGGTCAGAAATAGACTCGGGCTTCATAGTGATGTCATACAATGATAATGGTATGGGTATGTCCAGACATGTAAACTGATACATAAATCATTGCCGCAGTGAAAATTGACTTGATACTCTTCTCGTGCACTAGCTAGAACTTTATAGACTAAATTCAGCACCTCCCACTCCCAGGGGCCTCATTCTGCCCATTCGCACAGTCTCGCCAGGATCTGGTGAGAAGTGGCATTATGCAAGTCGATAATATATAGCACTGAGAAGCTAACAATGGGTCTTTGTTTGATCCGTGCATTGTTAGTAGGGGGCAACTGCATCTGGAAAAGACATTATACACCAGTTGTATAGGAATGAATGTAGATCTAAATATAGAGCAGAGAGCTACATGATGTTGTAGTGTACAGCTGTACATTTCCAAGCAAAAACATGGCTTCCATTTGAATCCAAGTCTGAGATCTTGGTCTGATTTATTTGGGATTGAAGCCATCACTATGCCTATCAATAATGAGTGATCAGTTGAAGCAGTCCATGATAAAGGATCTGTTGAAGCAGTCAGGGAAGCCATGATGATTGATCGGTAGAAGCAGTTGCATTCAGGGGAAGCCATGATGTGCGATCAGTTAACCCTTTGCCTACCGATAGTGCATTAATGCACTACCGTTAATAGTGCAGGTAGTGCATTAATGCACTACCATGGGAAACGCCAATAGTGCATTAATGCACTATTTATCATTTTCTGTCTGAAAAGTTTTTCTTACATTTGATGGTGAAAAAATGATGCTATGAAGTACAATTTTTAGCAAGACATAAAAAATATCATTGATAATCATATTCTAGGTGTATATTTACTACAAAACTTTGCTTAAATTATGTACTGTGCTGCTAAAATGGATATGATGCATTATTCTCAAAAATGGCCGGCTGTGCGGGTGCATTACATGTGCAGAGCATGGCTGTTATGTAATATGCACTGGCCTATACACCGGTAGGCAAAGGGTTAAAGCAGCCAAGGAAGCCATGATGTGCAATCTGTTGAAGCAGTCAAGGAAGCCATGATGTGTGTTCTATTGAAGCAGTCAGGGAAGCCATGATGTGTGTTCTATTGAAGCAGTCAGGGAAGCCATGATGTGTGTTCTATTGAAGCAGTTAGGGAAGCCATGATGTGTGTTATGTTGAAGCAGTTAGGGAAGCCATGATGTATGTTCTGTTGAAGCAGTCAGGGAAGCCATGATATATGATCTGGTGAAGAAGTTAGGGAAGCCATGATATATGATCTGGTGAAGCAGTTAGGGAAGCCATGATGTGTGATCAGTTGAAGCAGTTGGGGAAGCCATGATGTGTGATCAGTTGAAGGGCGCCAGTTGAAGCAGTTAGGGAAGCCATGATAAGTCTTCTGTTGAAGCGGTTATAGGGAAGCCATGATGTGTGTTCTGTTGAAGCAGTTAGGGAAGCCATGATAAGTCTTCTGTTGAAGCGGTTATAGGAAAGCCATGATGTGTGTTCAGTTGAAGCAGTTAGGGAAGCCATGATAAGTCTTCTGTTGAAGCGGTTATAGGGAAGCCATGATGTGTGTTCAGTTGAAGCAGTTAGGGAAGCCATGATAAGTCTTCTGTTGAAGCGGTTATAGGGAAGCCATGATGTGTGTTCTGTTGAAGCAGTTAGGGAAGCCATGAAGTTTGATCAGTAGAAGCAGTTAGGGAAGCCATTACATGTGATCTGTTGAAGGAGGGTATTCTGCTACACTTTGCTAGCTTGTCCAGGAAATCACGATTTGGCTTGCCTCTGAGCGTGCAACTTTGAAGCCCTGGTAGAGATTTGGCCCAGGTTCAGTTGTTTTGCTATAAAGTATAAACCATTTTGAAAAATGTGCTCCAGTTACCCTTGAAGGCACAATAGATGTTAAAATAAATGTGAATTCTATGGCTTTCTATGAGAAATATCTAGTATAAAATTGCCTCATTACGAAGGGTGGCCTGGAGAGGTATTTTTTAAGTATACACACAGTAATGGGAGGATCAATACGGTAACTAGGGTCTTATACATGTATGATGGTTTCCATGTGGTCAGTGGGCCTAGGGAGCTGGTCGTTGTGAAGTCAGACCCATAGTCTATGGTAGGACTGCTACAGATTAGGTAGAGCGGTCGTGCAATAGTCTGGAGGACGATGTTGATTCCTAAGTGGAAGAGAAGCCATATATCGCGTACTATGATGTGGAAAGCTAGACTGGCGCACAAATTTACTTAAACTCTTCCTCCTATATAATGTTGTACTAGTAGAGGTATCCTAAATTGGTAGATGTCCTGTTTTACTTTTTTAATTATCTAGAGGGTAATAGTTCCCTTGAGACTGTACAGTCTGTACATTGGGAAAAGTCCCAGTGACCTCATATTACCTGGCTGACCCCACAGTCATCCAGTCAGTCCAGTAGTTTGTCAATTAACCACAACCACCCTTCTCTGTCTACAAGACGCTGACATTTACCAAGACTACTGGGCACTTAGTCAGCCCAAGTCTAAAGAGCCTAAAGAAGCACTTCAGGAAGTCTGCAGTGAAGGGGAAAGAGGGCAACTTGAGCAGAAAATTCCTCTTCTACAAAATGCAGGGAGCTCCTATTGATAGGATGGCCACCAGGTGTGCATTATTGATGTATTGTGGCGCCGCCCTACCCAGGTGTTCAGCCTCCAGAGACCCTGGAGGAGGCCTCCATGCCACCGTCAGTAGTACACTGAATCAGCATTTTACTGTCTGGTCATAGAATTACTGGTGTGTAAGATCTAGTGGCTAGTTAGAAACAGTGCCATTGTTTTGTTCACCCATCAGTCAGAGTCCACATGGGAAATAACTATGTAGTGTTAGGAGATAGAAAATGAATAGATTGCTGTCATTCTCAAGTGAATTGTTATTCATTATGTCTTGCACTGACTATTATTAGATATTACAGATCAAGTTAAGATAGGTAACGCGTACCTAAAGAAGAGCTCAATATTTTTGAATTATTGGGCAGTATGAAATGCCACACATGTTAAAAGACATCCATGCAACCGTCCGAACCCTTGCCTTGTTGTGGATCCTTCCAGGACTGGATCCCCATAGAGGTTTAATCCCTCATGGCACATACATTTTGTTGAATTATCTGTGGCTTCCCGCAAAATGAAATTTAAAAGGCCTTTGTGATAGTGCTATGATCCTATAAACAACCATAACCGATGACGGGGGTTGCACTGACAAATTAGTCTCCCCATGCTATCTCCCTACGCCTCCCCTCTAGATTCATTAAATCCCAGTTATATGATCTCATAGTGATGAAGGGATCTACAATGCACTACGATATTGGAAATACCAGGGAGCACAGTGCAGAAGGTACTAGGGTAACTGGCCAGTTGCCCCATCCAACATGACAAATCCGATATGAAGTAGAGTGAAGTAAAAGGGGAGAGTATCTCTATTGATTTGAGTAATGCTAAATTGTTTAGATGTGGTGTAAAACATGCACAGTCATCTGAGCTAGTAGGCTGACATTGACTAGAACAGTGGTGTAGAGAGGTTTTACATTTGTCAGTACTAGGGTAACTCAGTTTGTTTACAATGACAAGTACAAGGGTAACTTTATGAGGAGTTGCCCCCCTGTACCCTATAGTACATAACTTTCAGTTTTGCCTGATTTCTATGTAATCCAACATTATGCAATATTATTATGAAGTAGAACAGTCTATTAACAACATAGACTAAGGAAAAGTGTTCGCACTTGTTTGTATATGACCCTTCGTGTTGGATGGGGTAACTGACAGTGAGCTAGATGGTGTGTAGTGTGTAGGGTAAGATACTCAGGTAATGGGAGACATCAGGCAGGTGATGCCCCTCCAGGGGGGAGGGGGCAGGTGTAGTGGTCAATAGTGGAATGGCAGGGATCAGGTGGTTCTCAGTTATAGCAAGTTTCCTGGTTCTCCAACCTACCCTTCATTGCGATACCTCGGGTCCGTTTATACCTGGTATTGATGCACTTCCATTGTAGCCTTTGCTATAATTGCTAACATTGATTGTCTGTATAGATAACTGTTGAATCTACTAGGAATTCTCGTGAACTGTGAAACACCACAATTGTTTTGCGTTGAACCACTATAGTTTTTACCAGAAGCCCCAGGTGGCAATAGGGTGGTACATTTGTGTACAAGGAAGCTCTGTGAAAATAATGAGGATCTCTGGCAACTTTGGAACGAGGATTCCATCGTTATTTCGACATTTTTTACAGTGTATGATCTAGGCATGGGAATATAGGGCATACTAGTGTCTTCTATATACACAATGGTGGTGACTACAAATCAATAACTACACTATGCAGTTTTTATACACCATTCTGTACAGTCTGAGGAAGCTGAATTGTCAATGGTAATATCATTCAGGCCGAAGGTTCCGACAATGTTATACTGGTACATACTAACTCCAGGACTATATATATATATGGCTAGTATTGATACACAGTGGGTCATACAGAGACAGTTTCCTCCAGAACAGTCCTAACATGACTTCGATCTATATTGTAGAATATACCCTGGGGACATACTTAGTGGCACGGATAGGTAATCAATAAATGATTATAGGCTGTAGGTAGAATACACTGCTGCTCTAGGAAGGGGAGGAAATCATGTTTAATGTAAACTGGGTTTACCATGACTGCCCCAGCTATAGAGGGTTCTATGAAATTAAATATAGACCCATGAGACAGGGATATGATTCCTCCTACATCTTTAGGATTTCCTATACTTTTGGTCCAATAAATTGACACTCGTGATTTTCCCAACCCCATTGAGGAAATGTATTAACATCTACAAAATGTAGAGGGGGGGGCGATGGTTTTAGTATTTTGAGACTGACCAAGTAGAAAATGGGCAAATTTCATCCGCACTGATTTCGTTTACTACTCTGTGGCCAAAATAAGATTACATCCTTGTTTTAAGATTGCACCATAGACATAGAGGATTCTGTTATTGTACTATATTGGCTTCCAGCCATGGAATGGAGAACTTGTAACTGAAGCGCCCGGTGACCGAATCAGAAGGCTTGCATACAGTACATCTCTACTATGCCAGTGACACGCATGGAATTTGGCCGGCGACCTGCCTCTATGTTGGGGACATCATAGAGGCAGGCCATGTCTAAGAAGTTACCAGTCAATCATCCCCTGTTTTAACCCTTACTCACAAGAGGGCACCCTAACACCCCAATGGTCAACCTGTCTCTCCTATACAGATGTTAGGATATAGTTTGTGATTGGAGAATAGAAATACTCCCATCTAGTGCAGACCAAGAGTACTTCTCCCCATGATCTGGGGAGAATGTCATCAGACATGGCCAGCGGGTATCTAGCCCTCAAATACCTGCGGGGACCAGCGTAGCATGGAATATGCATGGAAGTACAAAGTACAGAACCGTTGTGTAAACCACATACCATACCTCTATTCACCTTGCAGGGTGATTTCTTGTAAATACCAGAACCATATCTTCTCTGTGGGGATTTTCTGTTATGAAACATCCAACTTAATCCCCAGAACAGCACACGACCCTGTAGTATGGTAAGCCTATTGCCTACCTCTCACAAAGACACGGAACAAGCAGAACATACCAGGATAATCAGTTGTTTAAACGTATCCAGCCTTGTTCATGGTCACATTATACAACGTTATATGCAACCCACAAAGCTGCTCGGTATAGGGTCTGTCTGGAAAAAATCTGGGGCTGGTTGGTGTGATTTGCGGAAAGGGAGCCTTACTGGAGGTTGCGCTGAGGCCTTTTTTTACCTAAAAGTACATAGCACACACCTTTCTCACAAGTGGTCATATAGGATGATATTAGCTATAAGGTGACTTATGAACTACTAGAACGTTCACAAATGACATTACTGATTGGAGAAATTGGGGAAGAGATCTTTAGGCCGCCTCTTATGACAAACCAGTAATATATACTTTACAAATAGTGAGAAAGGTCATGAAATAAATGTCATCCATGAATATTCCATATACTGATGAATAGGAATTAACTTGTCTATAAAAAATAAGTAAACAAATGAACAAACAATGCACAGATTGATTAAGTAAACCAATGAATACATTAGTAAAGAAAACAACCTTACAGTAAATTTAATAAGAAGCCAGGGCAAAACCTCCATGCTCCAGTGTGGTTCTATATGTACGATATAGGTCAGAAGAGTACAAAACGCCTCTAAGGTATCCTCTACCAAAACAACTTGTAAAAAAGTAAGAAGAAGATGAAATGTAAAAGTGGAATAGAGCTACTGGTGTGCAAGGAGGTGGTATTTATTCTCTTGTAAAGCTTGCCTTTTATGTGCACGTTAATCCCTTTTGCTGGGTTGACTTTGGTGGGGGAGACATGACGTGGCATGTGACTTACATACATGTGTATACATATAATGGATTTCATATCCATCTTTAATCCCTTAAGGGGAGGTATCATGCTTTGGGGCTTTTTTTTACCATGGTACTACAACACCTCTGGTGAGTAACTCGCTCAAGTAGCAGCAGAATGATCGACAAATAGACAAATAAAAAAAGGAATATCTTTGAGCGTATACATACACAAATTGCTTGATATCCTGTAAAACCGGTGACCATTAAATGTCTAAAAATACAGCAAAAGTTCTACTAACATGCTGTAGTCCTCCATCTAAATTAGTTCTATATTGATCCGTCCGCTTGGTCTTTCCAGGGGTTAATATGTGCTTTAGAAGTTCTGAATCTCTACATGGGTCCAGGGGAAAACACAGCGTCATAAGCTGTATGATTTGTGCAAAAACGAAATATCAATTCTACCCTCCTGTACTGATGGAAGCTACCGCTTGAATGAAGTTTTCATGGGAAAACGTTCTCTATGACATCACAGTGACAGTAGCTTGGATACCAGTGACATCACAAGTAACCATGGATTGGTGGGTTGCTTGGTGATAGTCTGAATCGTCAAGGGGATCAACAACTGGGGTTGTTGATGTTTGACTGGAGATTGTCAATGATTGGTTATTGGCAAAAGTGAGCGGTTTCGTCCAAGGGACTCATCAGGAAAAAAAAGCTGTATGATTTAACTCTTGTAAGATTCTTTTATTAAAGTATGCAGTATTCTCCTTTGTCGCCATGATCAGTTGGGCGACCACAGTTTAACTTAATTGATACACTCTGATAGGGGTACTACTTTGGTGAATGATGTTAACACATGAACACTGAGGCATCATGCCGTCCTGACTTTATATATAAAGGGATTTATAACTGTCTCATTCATTACAGGTAACTGGTATGTAGGGCACCGTCTATACCAACAAATGACATGCAAGTCACAACAGAAGTAGATTAATTAGCTCGTAAACTATGGAATCAGCCCTGAACATAGTATGTAGGTCTTGTGATGACCACCAGGTGTACTTACAGGGCTTTGGCAAGGGAATGATTTCCTTCTTTTCTTTTTTTTCCATTGATTACTAAAGTGAATGTGCATTTTATGAACTGTTCTACCTGACTAATATATACCGTTACCCATGTACAATGGATAGATGTTATGACTTGTATTATAAATATCTTCATTTGTAGTTTCTTGTAGTCTACAGCACAATTCTTAGCCATTTTGAGTTTGTTTATGTTGCATAGAACCCTTTTTACCCAGAGAATATATAAGAACTATTCAAAGACCTGCAGGTATATATGTGATTGGACACATTTTAATACTCATATGAACTACATGTACATAACTGATTAGCAAAATTCTCCAGTGACTTGTTCCAGTATTACAGTACAATCGCCATATTCGAATATCCAGTTCACTTCATCTCACCATAGTGTATGGTATGTGCAAGGGAAATGCCTCGCTAGCAAGTTAGTGATAATTGGATAATAGAAATAGGGGCCTATTTCTCTTTTTAAATCATGTATTTTATATACGCATCTAGTTAGGAAGTAGCACTTTCCCCACTCCACAAAGCATCTCACCATACCTGGTCACCTGCCACATTCCTAGCTGTATCATTAAATCACCAATTACCTCCAGTGGGTCCAAGTGACACGGCTATTAGTGTGTGAGGTGGTACTTGTCCCCTTATGTTGATTACTATATGGCCTTAGGAGGCACGCGTCTTCCACTTGATCCCAGGTTAAGGTTGATGGATGCAGATTTGGCAAGCCCTGTAAGTGTGTGTATATATGTACCATGGCAGGTAGACTTGCCAGTCTACATGGCAGGTACAGTCTCTGCTCAACCCTTTGAGGATGGGATGATGCCTCTCAAGGCAATGAGGTACCAGCGAGCAACTCACAGATTCTGCCTTTTTGCATCATACCAATAGGTTCGCATTATGATGCACAAATACAAAACAAATGAGTTACAGAAGTATTATACCAAGGATATTGATATTGCATTGAAGAAATGTGCCTAAGCTGGTGTGTTAACCTTGGATTGTTATGCGAACCATGAGTAGAACTCGACTGTAAATTTGGTAAGAGGCAATTCATTATGGGCCTTAACCAAAGAATGAAAATGATGAGCCTAATCTGTGTTGTGCTATTTGAATAATGTTGTTGTAAAATGGAAAGGTATAAAAACCAGGATTCATTTTTATCGTCCATCTTAATTTACAGCTACCCTTAAGAGTTATGATGATGCCTTAGAACATTGATGAGTTTTAGGTATTATACCGGAAACTGGTAGATATAGGTCGGATGTAACATGCATATTATCTGATTAACAATTCTTTTTTTTTCAAATAAGAACAAACCTGAAAAGCAATATACTACAATAGATTTAGATACTGAGAACACATTAATTTCTAAGTTCGGAAACCATCACACGTATCGAAATACTTTGAAAATGATGCAGGTTATAGTACTTTCTACATGTACTATAGTACTGAAGTTTGTAGCATTATGTTCTATTAAAACAGCATATATGTCAAGGTTATTCCCAGGGAAGGTATTTTCACACCGCCTTGACTGACTGCCAGCGATCCCATCAGAACTCCCCTTCTTTTTTACCTATTGAGCCAATAAACTTTTCATGAAGAGTCTATACTTGATTAGGTGAAATCACTCCGCCATTATCGATCGCCCTATGATAGCCAAGTCTGATTGGAGACCGGGTCTTAAGAAGCCACACTTCATTGACTAAAGGCAAAAGGCCACTTATTGAGTCAGAGGTAGTCGAGCAAAATACAAACAAGACCAGGTTCCTAATCAATTAGACCCTAAAGGTTATGGGAAAGAGAATGGAATAAGTAAGTGTACTACATAGTGTATATAGGTCAGTGTTTTTACATTAGAGGGGCATTTTGATAAAAGGACCTGCTGTGATCAAATGGTTCTTTCCTGTAATTTAGTGTAAATAGATATGTAAGGCTTTAGAAAAGAAGAGCATTATAGTTTTGGTCTTTCCTGTAAATTAGTATAAATAGATATGGGCAGATCCACTGAGCGATGTTTGGGCCCATTTTGGGGATTTTTTAGCTTTGGGGAGCTACGGTATAAAATGTAGATCACCATTCTTCCTTATTCTAGTCACATTTGATAGAAAACATCTTGAGCTTCAAGCAGAGTACAGGTTCATGTATATCGACCTATAATTAGATGACTTATGGAGGCTCGAAGTTGGACAACACATCAAAAATGCCCTTTCTCCATTGCCCCATTCTCACCCATATTTTATCAAGGTAGACAGCTTTACAGTGTCATAAACCTGTTTTAACATTAGTAGGGGGCCATAGCTATCTATTAAAAATGCTTTGGTCATATCACTACCTCAACCTTCTGTCCCACATGTCTTATAATATTGACCTGCGAGAAACCTCACATACCGTCGTTTTTTATACCCCTAACTTCCATAATAATAATGTATCATCATGGTTCTTATTAATTGTGTTGAGCAGAGTCCCTAGGGGGGTTATGATGGTAAATAAATAAAACTGCTGGTTTGTCGCACATATGAGCTAGATCTCATAAAGCAAAGTTCAACTCCCGAAAACGTTGCGTATGGGAGGTACACTTTTACATGTCTGTAGGCTATATAAATGAAAAATTCTTTTTTTCTAGTGTATTCTTGTTTAGTATGTATAGAAACTGAATGGTTAAAACAAAAATCAAGACCAAAGTCCAAGTAGTACAACCACAGTGGGGGTCTTTCAGTCTCGGCAAGGCAAACCTTACATATGCAATGTTTTCGGGTGTGTCATAGTAGAATGAAGCTGATGGTCCTGAGTGATGTTTTATGTTGATTATCTGTTTTGCAATGAGTAATAGAGTTATGTGCTCTGTAAAAAAGAGTATTTGAGGTCCCCTAGTCTGTATATATTAAGTAGCACATGACATGCGCTCGGAGTCAGAAGTTTTGTAAAAGTGTGAGAATTTTTTTCAAAACAGTCAAAATGACCCATACTACACTTAAACTGTCTACATCTGGCTTTGAAATAGTAACTTAACTCATTCTGTACAAGATATAGTGATGCAGATGGTCTGTGAGGATTAGAAGTATTACTGAAGTGGAAAATTCTATCTAAAACCTCACATACACAACGTTTTTTTTTTTTTGGTGTTCAGAAGTGTCCACGCAGATCTGGACCATACTAGCTGTATCAAATATTGTTGCAAAAGGGTAACATTTATTGAAAGTAGAGGCACATTGTAGATTATAGAGATTAACTTTCATACTATAGTCATTTTTGAATGTATGAGGGTAAAGTTGAGAATGCTAAGCTACATTTTCAAAAATTTCGATAATCTCCAAATTTGGGGATGAGGTGTAATAAAAAAAAATTCTTGGCACAGCGATTTGATTTTTACTACACATAAAGATATTCATTGTAACATTATGGACATGAAATATGATGCACTAATTCATTACGATTCCTCAAAGGGTCCAGCGCCTTGATAGCCTTTTCTGAGGTGCGAGGTCTTTCAGCCATTGGAATGAAGAGGAAAAAAACTGTTGCAATAAACAAATCAAACACATCAGTATCATCGTACTACGATTTAATTGAACCTGTTTAATAACTGTCTGGTTATCTCTCAAGAACACTCACAGGTAATACACATTCCTTTGGGCAAATGATCATATATTAATGTGATCAAACATGACTGAGTTAGTGTTCCATTGTATTAAAGGGGACATGAGCTCTTTTGTCGTCATGGTGCATGAATTCAATGGCAAATAAAAATGAACTAGGTTACACTGAATACATATATGCCTCTCACGCTAACCCCTTTGGGACTGATACAAACACGAAGTGTCAGCTACCTGCATCAACACACTACCGGTGAGTAACTCGCGTGTGCTGCATTGGTGTATCATGAGATCAGATGAACACAACTCATCAAAGCAGCATACATGCTATCTAGGCCTATGAGAGGCTGGGGATAAAGGGTTAAAAAATAACAATAGCCTACAGACAGTGACCACCCTGACAATGGTAGAGGTATCTGACCAGGATGGTTGCTCCTGTGCACACAGTAAGCCTATTGTCACTGACATCATGTGGGTACATCAACATGGCTAGGGCTATTGAGATAGACATGATTGAAAACCTTTTCATGTATTGAATTTCCATATTGAATCAGAAGGTGAACTGTAAATTTATGTGGAATTGTTAGTAGGGCAGGGTGATCCCGATTTGGCTGAGATATAGATAGGAAGATCTGACTGCTATACATGTACATGCATATGAACTAGAACTAATGAAAGGTATGTGAGATAGAGGAACTGTTGTGGATTGGCCAAGAGATATGAATGTTGTGGCGACCCAGGACATGGAGGATGTACACACTGACTCTTTGGATAAATAGAAAGTGAACTGCTTGGAAGATTATTTTGCGAGATAGATGTTGATAAGAAATGTGGGCAGATGAGGGGAAAGGGCCCTCCCTGTGGGATTTTTAGTACTGTGTTTGGCCACTGGGGGAGCTACAACAACCATAAATGTGAAAAATAGGCCAAAAATTACTATTATGTACTTTTTTACATAGAAAAAGATGGTTTTCTCAAAAATGTTCTATTTTCTGGCACTTCCTGTCTATTTGGAATGTGAATGGAACGTTTTGAATCCAAAAAGAGGCTAAAATAGGGGTTCTCAGGTAAATGTGTTACCATGGCAACCAAAATAAATGTTCCAAATAGAAAAAAATAATGTCAATTGATAGAATGATCCATCATGATTCATATGCTGAAAAAAAAGCATATAGATACCATTTCTAGATCCAAAACTGTGTCCAAAAGTATGAAAAAGTTTGGTCATTTTTGATTGATTATTTAAATCATTATGCTAATTAGATGTCAAGTTCAATGCAAACAATGAATAATACAGCTTATTGCCTATATTGATACAGTTATGTCATTCCATTTTTGTGAAGCAATATCTCCAAGACCAAAAGGGCTATCTGCAAGGGTAATACCTCATTTTAAAGCTGATAACTTCAATTCTAAATGTCACATTTCACCTCGGAGGACCCTTTCCCCTCATCTGTCCACAAATGTGCTTCAGTCTTATATAAACACGACAAGTATGCTGACAAAGTGAATTTCTGAACATTGTGTATTCAAAGTTATAATATAAATAACACTGAAATCATTTTAAGTCACGAATTCAGTATTGAAAGTACCGGGGAATTAAATAAAACCTGAAGTTTACAAGTCCTAGCGTCATTGTGTTCAGGCTGTCAAGTTGTTCCATGCTAATAGGTGCCATGATTGGTGATGATAACAACAATGGAAAGGGTTGATAGAAGACACGACATAGTAACGGTCTGAATACCATATAACATAATTCACATCCCATTACTCGATATACACTGTAAAAAGTTTATGTATACATACAGCAAATTTTGCTGTGATCATACAGTAAAAGTTGCTGTAATCTAAAATACAGCAAGTTTTGCTGTACAAATATCAACTTTGTTGCTGTAAATACAACATTACAGCAAGTGTTGCTGTAGATATACTCTCATATATTTGCTGTAGCCCCAAATACAGCAACACCTACTGTTCAGTTACTGAGTGTTTTGCTGTAGATGCAGGATTACAGCAAGTACTGCTGTAGACATTGTGGTTCTGTGCTTTGGCACCAGGTGGTCTTAGTATCTCTTTGGCAGATAATTTTACTCAAAGCTGAATCTATTTTTATCTATGAAAAGGAAGTGAAATGTGTCACATAATTGAATAATTTGCAAGAGTCAACATATTGTATTTTTGTTTGATAACATGTGGAACGTTTCATTAAACTATGTAAACTAAAGCAGAATCTTCTACATTCTGTCACACACACACCTTTCCTGTGGCTTAGAAGTAAATATGAGTATGACACCAAGCTTCCTAGTGTATCAGCTAAAGTGCCAGTTGCAAAGATGATGTAATACACCACACTTGCCTGTTGTGACTTGGGTGTGATACTCAATGGCTAGTTTTACACCCATTTAGTCATAAATGATGCTACATAGCTGGCTATCATGATGGCCCAACTATATATTTCTACTTGGTCAGGCCAACCAAAATGCAATGACCAAAACATTACAATCTGCTGTACATTTACAGCAAATTACAATCTACTGTGTATTTACAGCAAATTCTACTGGAACAATTGCTGCCAGCAACTTTTGCTGTTCAACAACAGTAGTATGATTTACAGTAGAAGTTACTGTAATTCAACAGGAGATGTTGCTGTACCTTTACAGCAAGTCAGTTGCTGTAGACCTACAGCAAAATCTACTGGAACAATTGCTGCCAGCAACTTTTGCTGTAGATGTACAGCATTTACTATTTACAGTGTAGCTGGCTACCCTGTAGGAGAAATGCCCGTTTTCCCACCGATCTCTAACAAGCCTGCTAACAATTTGATGAAATTCCTCCAATTGTCATGGGATGGACATTGCTAGGGTACCGGTAGATTTATCCTGAGACTATTAAAATGGAGACATTGGTAAGGGCGCTGGCGTTGTACCAATAGCAACAACTTGTGTCTGGGGTGTGGAGAGGTGACTTTGAGTGTCTGTTTTGAACAAACCAAGATGCTTTCAGTTCATTAAGTAGGCCCAGCTGTTGCTCCAGTGTCTTAACCTACCCTGTTATTGGAGAAAGAACCGTCCTTTTAATATGTTGCACCAGTGGTATTTCCAAATTGAAATGTTTGAACTTGCCACCATTACCAGAAATGTCAATAAAGTAGTGGGACCCTACCTGGTGGCTTGGTTATGAACTAGAAATTGATGGCGAGACCCTCTGGTGTGATTTATTTATTTCTGGCTTTGAAATGCTCTAAGGTCCAATTAGCAATCCTTTAATAATGGGGCATATATTCTAAGTATAATGGCCCATGACTGTTGAGAATAACACATTATTTTCCCATGGTCTCATTTAGAAAAAAAAAACATATTAACTTCACTGGGATATATTAATTTTCATAATGTCAGAGGAAGGCGGGAGGAGCAGTGGTAGCAGTGGCATCCAGTGGCTCCCTCTTGTTAACATTTGGGATGGGAGCAGTGGGGACACCTGGTGACAGGAAGTGCCAAGTGGTGGAAATATCAATATGGAGGATCATAGCAGGAGGCTTTTTGTGTGTATAAACAGATTCAATTGCATTAGAGAATGCCCCAATCATTTTGCAAGTTAAATGTAAGTAACAACTGCACATAAGGGACAAGTGAACAAGGGGATAGTCTATTATGGAGGCTGAATGATCATGTTATGCCAGTTTGACCGGAAGATCTGGCGGTCGGACAGGGTGATAAGCACGGGAAGCACCACTCTTCAAGCAGAGGCGCTTCAGAGAACACTAATAAAGTATAATAAGGGAGTGCGGGCTTATTTACCTCTAGATGGCGCAACCATCAATATCAATATGTATACACCAGATGGCACTACAAACTGGCTTTCAGATGTAAATAAACAATGGTACATGGACATGTGGCAAGTGTATGAATCTATGCATTTTACCTCCATGCACTTTAAAAAAATGATCTACCACATGTGCTGACATAATTAGACATCTAACAGGCTAAGAGATATGTAAACATGACCAATTGATGGAGCATATTGTCTGAATATCTTCATTTGTCCACATGGTCCATTTCACAGGAAGCAGCATGTGCCATGTGGAAAATGATCAGGGTTTGTCTTTGTTTGTTGTGGCACAGGAGATTGTGCCACATTGAAATACTCTACTAAAAAATATGTGTCAACCTAAAATAATCACCATTTAATACAGCATACTCGTATTAAGATCTGGTAGCCCCAGTAAAGATTTCAATAATTTTATTTGAATCTGTTCCAGTCATGGGTATGGGGAATGAAAGTACCAGCAACATGACACAGGAGACTGTGCCACCCAGCCTGCAGACGCTGACCTTACATCATGCATCAGTCCATATGTACCGGAAGTGCTGATGCGCATGGTGATAAGTTTTATAGCCAAATATGCAAATGAGGAGGTAGCTGGTAGTGGGCAAGCACAGGTAATAAGCTGACACAAGCGCAAATAGCGTGTCCGACACCTATCTACTTGCCAGTTTGACTGTCTCAAAGTTTGCTCTCCTGGATATAAGCCACTCCTATTACCGAGGGTCTGACTGATAAGATCCTAGGCCGTGATTCTGAGTATCCTGAGACGTCCACATACCCTTGGACGGTCCATCAAACCCAGTGGCCATAATTAACAGTTTGATGGTTAAATAAATTAACAGCCTCACCTAGGTGAATACAATGCAAAATTATTCACTGGAGTGGACATTTGCATTTATTTCATGGTTTGGGGGGGGGGGGAGTAGGCAGGATTACAGCTTTTATACATAGCAATCTTGGCCATATGAGATCACGTGACTAGGACATGGTATACGGCGATGTCGTATTCCATTGCCCCATGGAATATGGAGCTTCTTGGTTAAACCTATGAGGCCGTCGTATCCACCATGAAATAAACACTGATATTCGGTTGGTCAGCAATGCTTTAACCGATTGACAATGTTCATTCAGCCTAAAAAAAGAGATGTACCCATCTTTTTTTTGCAGGTTCGGGAGTCTTCATAGTTTTCCCCTGGGGGCTGTGTACAAATGACGTCATGCTTTTTTTGACCATTTTTGACCCCCCCCTCCCCCCCTTGTCATGTTTCGTCATACAACACTTGACCCCCCCCTTTACATGACGTCATGCAGAGATACCCCCCCCCCCCGCCCAAAGTGCATGAATAGTGTACAGCCTAGATAAACAAATTGAAATGGTTCAAAGGGAAATAATGGGTGTGAATTGGCAATCAAGGATACATGCAACATAAAACAGATGAACTAGCACTGATCAACAAAATTAATAAACAGAAAAACATGCCGAACACTGTCAGCATCAGCTTATGAGTCCCTATATGTGGATTGAATTTCCGTGCCTTATACACAGAGTACTATGCCTATGGTATTGATCATACACAAGTATTTCCTGTCACAAAATATCCTGAAAAAAAATCCTGTCTAGATCAATAGTCTAATACATGATAAAAGAAAAGGATCAAATTGTCAGAAGACCATCAATTGCAATCAGACATACAAAGCAGTCAGTTTTTACTGTAGAACCTGCATATAAGGCATAGCCCCTAGAGTCTCATTCAGACAAAGGAGAGTAAGGTTGTTTGTTTCCAAGGGAGAAATGATTTTGACACCTCAAGGTGGGGGAGGGGTCAAAAAGATGTTAGGCCTTTTCAGTAGGAAAGCCTGTGAATTATTGTAGAACAAGGGGGGTGACCAGGGAAATTGCAACCTGTCCAAAGGGAAGGGGTCAGAAAATTTTCTGCACCTCTGCATAAAAATCTACTGCACCCCTCGCAGTCCATAAAACATGTGGGACCAAGGCCATTGCTGTGAAAATTGCTGCCGGGCCTGCAGAAATGACCAGACTGTGGGACCGAATGACTGACTGTAATCTCAAGACCTTGTGTTCTTGAGGAATCCGGTACTGCCAAAATCAGTCCGAGCCTGCAGAACATTAATGTCTGCAGGACAGAATGGCCCATTGATAAGTAATGAGAAATCCTTAAGTTACCAATGGGTTTTTGAATTGTGAAATATATCATATAGAATAGAATTTGGGTCATTTTGAAGCTTTCTACCAAATTCTCATGGTCAGGGAGCTTCTTACCTGCAGGGATCAACCTATACATGTGGTCCTATGTATGGTAAAACGTGTCCAACTAAAAGGGTATTTCAAAGTGTTAAGGGGCCTGGGTTAGAGGTATGATAGAGTAGGCCTAGTCAACCAACACTGACATTGATGGGAGTGATACTCTTTGAGTGGGATGTCTGAGGAAAGCATGCCTGTATTGGTATTTCATATCAGATGAATGCATTAAACTTCCCTACCTTTACAAATCTTTTTTTTCTTGTTAAAACTTGTGATTTTTTGATGACATGATGTCATACAGCCCATGACCCCCCCTCCCCCCCTTGTCATGCTTGGTCATGGGGAGTGGGACCCCCCCTCCCCCCTCCTGCATGACGTCATTTGTACACAGCCCCCTGATTTCAGGGATTATCATGGTCCAAAAGCCTATACATTCATGCACAAACCTATATTTAATTAAGGGGGTTCTTATTGATTATTAAGTGGGATTTTTATTAGTAGTCTCATCCCTGCTTTTTGGTGACATGGATATCTCAGTGTATGTGGACGCCTCAAGGTGTCATAAGACAATCTTTGAATATAACGTTGGCACCTGCACAGGTAGGTCAGGCGTCGCGTTCCACGCGGTCAGGGATCACTGCACCATGACCTTTTTAGTTTTCTTTTTGTTTTTATACATAGTATTATGATAACTATCAATATTCACGGTTCCTCACACATTCAGAAAGGTTCACACAAAGCCAAGACTTGGTCTGATTATTATAGATGATGTTTTATATTTCCATAATTATGTAGGTATACCACTCCCCATACCTGATTTCACTTTTTATTTTAAAGCTGTTTTACAAATGATATTGTCCTGGAACTATGCTAGGACTGTTGTATGACCAAGCAATGTCATTGAGAAAAACTTCTCTTTAAACCAGGACTGGTGTCAGTTTCTCTATGATAGAGGGTGAGGGAAGATACACTTCATATCCAAGGATATCGATCAAAATGCACTGATATCAAGGATTAGAGACTATGGTTAGTCTAGTGTACACCTAGATGGAGGATGGCTCTATAGATGATATAGTGTTTAAAGACCCTACCCACCTGTACCCAAGCTCTACCACCATGTACCCAGCCTCTATACCACCATGTACACAGTGGGCTCTCTCCAGGATACATATCAGTTACCATGTTTGTAGGACAAGTACATGCAAACTGGCTACACCGTGTCAACTTAGCCATATTGGATCAGATACATCTACCATACCCATTGCCGTTATACTTTAGGTCCCAGTGTTCAGCTTAATATACAATTGTAAAGTTACAGATCGGTAGAGAGAGAAAAAAACAACTTGTTGAATGTGGCCCTTATGATAGTTTGTAGAGCCTGTTCTCAGAACACTTTCATCCATTGATCCATATAGGATGCAAAATGATAGTGCTGATGTAATTTTTTTCATTAGGTTAAATATAAACTTTATATAGGACCTCGCATTGTAGCAGGGCTAGGTCCATTATACCGAACGGTCTCCCCTGGAGCAAGTAATAGAATATCCTTCTTGTCAAATGGCTTCTGTGTGCTTATACTTTCTATTAAAGCGTCAATTGTGGATGTTGATGGGATTAGAGTGTAATCCCCACACTCCTGTTGTTAAGTATATCATGACCCAGGTAGGGTTGATGGGGATGAGGATGGGGAATGCCCCAGTCAGCAATTAATCCTCTACAATGGCTGAGTTTATAAGGCAAATACAGATCAGACCGTTGGTAGTTTTATACCTACTGATGTCAAGATTGATAAATGGATGTGTGTTTTAGAATCTAATTGAAATTCTAGTTACTTTTTCCCCCAGAGCTTTTTCATTACCATAACTTGACATGTCAGTATTTTTTTTCCATAAAAGTCGGATTCAGTAGGACAAATTTAAAACGATGTTTTCTTAATAACACATGCACTACAATTTATGTTGAAATGTCCAACGGTTGATACCAAACCTGCCTTATATTCCCAGGCCTTAAGTATAACATAATTAATAGATCACTCTAAATCTGTGTCGTTTCCAGGATGATAGTGAGTCAGAGAGCTGTGCGAGTGGCTCACGGGGGACCAAGGGCACCACCAACCCCACCCAGTTCCTGGAGAAGGTCCGGCAGAGTAATGAAGCCATCCATGCTGGAGACTTCCTCCAGGCTGTGGCCCTTTACACGGAGGCCATCAGTCTGGACCCCGGCAACCACATATTGTACAGTAACAGGGCAGCTGCTCATACCAAGCTTGGACAGCACCAGAAGGCACTGGAGGATGCACGATATGCAAGAGAACTCAACCCCTCTTGGTCTAAGGTCAGTCTTATCTCTTAGAGAATTGACTTATCTTTCAGCGTATATTAACCCAAGTTGTGGACAAGACGCTGTACACGTATTTAAATGATAATTACCTATGGTGACAGGGGGATGAGGGTCTTGGGCAAGGTATCAATCTTAGTGACATCATTTGTAAGTAAGTTCCAAATACAGATGTACCGTTATAATCCCTGAACACACGGTCAGGGGTTTGCTTAATCAAGACTAAAGCTGTAAGGGTAGCTTTGTGGTCTGGAAGGACGTGGGTGTGGTAGAGTGGAAAAGGCTCTTATATATACCGAGGGTCAAGAGGTGGGTGAGCTACCAACGCCTTGACAGACATGGAAGTCATCCATGGTTAATATTAAACAAGGTCAAGCATTTGTTTATGCCAAGAAAGGGCTATACATGTACTTGGAGTTTATACTAAATAGTAGGGCAATATACTTCCACTGGCCGCTTCTATGAGCTGCTACGATGATTTGTGTATTATTAAGGGCGTAATGATCTAAAAACAACGAGTGGGGAGGGTTTAAGGGAGGATTTGCCCTGTTTTCAGATTATGCATTGCTATAGCTCACATAGCCATTATCAGCTGGGGGCCGCCATTAGACCCCGACTCCACTATGACTAACACCTTCAGCCCCCGACTCTGCAGTTTATGCCAGGGGTGCCTCCCATTGGTCAATAATACAATAGCCATGTGCCGTATAGGGTTGACCCGGGATGCATTATCAACCAATCAGATAATTCCCTTTATTCACTGCAGATTTTTAGGGTACATTATGTAACGCCTGGTACCCGTCATGCTGGTTCTTATCAGTGTGTATCTCACTAGGTGCCAGATCAAGCAATGGCAGACCCATAAGGCGTCCATACTGAGCCCTATAGGTTAATGGCGCGTTTTGACTTTCGGGGGGGGGGTGGCAAAAGAATTTCGACATTTGAAAGGGGAGGGGGGGGGCATTTTCCCCTTGCTTCCTCTCGCTTCCAATCACCCCTGTCGTTAAAATGATCACTCCCTAGGACCAATGGTGTAGCATAGCTCACTAGCCTAGGCCAATTTTTCCCATTGTTCATTAATCAGCTGCAGTAAACTCGCAATGTTCGCGAGTTGCAGAAAGCAGTGTCAAACATCCAGAACAGCAGATTCATTGATACTAGATGTCTCGTGCACCAAAAGGCTAAGTGCATGTAGTTTACCTAGTCAGAATTCAGCCTTTTAGTTAAGTGGTTATTTGGCTTCAAGTGATGCTTTCAATGTCAGACTATAACCTGTCGTAACCTTGCTCCCTATCACAGAGACATCAAACATATGAACTCAAAGTGTACTTTTCAAGGTATATTTATAAATATCTACAAAGAAGGGCGTTTTCTAAGATATCTTACACCATCTAGTCAGGTATTGAGGGATGTTGGTTACTGGGGTTAGAATTATATCCTGTTACATAGAGTTTTATATACCAGACAATAGAGACAGTTCATTATATAGGCGGCAGTTAAACCTTATCGTGACCTTTCTAAGGGAGCCCTTTGACAAACGGTCATGGTGAAGTACCAGGCTTATCCTTGAGTCAGATCCCAGTAGTGACTGGTTTCAATACAGGTGAGATGGAAATAAGGAGCGCTGAATTACAATTACAATTTGAATAAAAAGAGGGATAGGTCATTGTTTAAATTCGGTATCACAGCTTCATATGTACAGATATGGATCATTTTGTAACACTGTTGTCATTGTTGCTAATATTGATCAGTACTGATAATAAAAGCAGGGATAGAGGGGGGAATGCAATTTGGGCTGGAGCTAGTCTGGATTGAGAGGTGTAAGTGTGTGGCAAACCTTTGGCGAATACAGTGAGCCTACTGGTGGTATGTTGATACTGGGGTGCTGAAAGGCCCAGAGTGCACCAGCATATATATACTTGTGTTAACTTACAGGTTTCTTAGTATCGACTCTGCTGCCCAAAGCTTTCAATATATTTTTTTTACTTTATACTTGCTGAATAAGATTTCCTAATTGTTTTGGAAACTAAAGTGAGGTTAAAGACTTATTTAATTCAAATTGAATTCTTAGAAAGTAATCATCCTCTGACAGACTAAGTTGGGAAATCTTTTCATTGGAGAAAGTGGAAATCACAGAATGGTTTTCAGGGCTTTTCCCGTGTCCTCCAACGTTACATGGGTAGGGCTAGATGATCCACCCCTCTAATATATTTTACCACTGGCCCTGCACGAGTTCAAGCAAACAGCATAGAGCGGGTAGACATGGATCAAGGCTAAGTTTGGCATGGTGCTTTAGCGCTTCATGCTCAGTTTGTGTCATGATATGCTGATGCATTGCTGGCAAGTTATTGCAACTGCGCTGGTGCATTCTGTGGACCCTTTGAGGGAGTGGGTATGATTTATGGATACAGACCTAGCGAGTCACTCACCATGGCTATACCCATTCACCCTAAAGCATATATACATGTACTGCGTTAAATAACCCTGCTGCACTAATAAAGGGTTAATATAGCCCTTTCTGCCTTATGAGGCGCCTGTTTGTTTAGTATACTTGTATAAAATGGCAGGTTTACAGGCTGAAAGAACCCCCTGACAGCCACCAGGTTTGCCAAGCCCCTGTGAGGGGGGAGCGGCACGTCCGGATCAGGCTCTCACAGAATGGGGTGTTTTCTCTGCCGCATACTTCACTATAATTAGAGTAGGGCGGATTAAGAGGACTTGACCTGAGGCCAGAGGCAAGGCTTAGCATTCCTAAGCCTCTCTCAATAACTGTTCATCATCATATTGAAGGCCTATGTGGGAAGCCTCGCGTTACCACTATAGAGATGTCCATAAGTTGTATACACGTGTCCCCTATCATACAGCCTTCAATGGTAACTCAATATGGCCATTCACATTCCCTATATCTCACATGAAAAGGGACAGAGATGAGGGAAAGCGAGGAGAACTGAAAAATATGGAAACCCTGGGCTGAGTGTTATGAGGGTATTGGCATCGAGTTGGTCTCTTTTGTGAATCAAGAGTTTTAATTCTGAAATTTGATACCCAAGGCAGTGTGTATTTTGGATTTGCCTAGTGGAATTCCATATCATTGAATACATGGATTTATACGTTGTTTGTGAAAAGTGTGCAGTACACATGTATATGCTACAGTGACTCCTCCAAATTGCGAGCTTTATTTACCCCTAATACAGTCAAGTGTGTAGGAAATTAGGACTTGTGAATTTGCTAAAATGTCAATACGGCTATTATGAAACTCCAATCTGATATAAACGGAGTTGGTGAATGGTGCCTAGCCAATTATATGACAGTTAACATCCTGAAAAGTATGTGTATGTATTTCGGTCCTGGAAACAAGCTGGGAATGCTCCCTCCGCTGGAGATCATCTTCAACGGGAACTTGCTACCTACTTGTGAAACTTATTCGTATTTAGGCGTAGAACTTGACTCTAAGCTGTCCATTAATCCACACATAGCCAAAGTAAAGAAAAGTCTTGGTAATAAACTATAAAAAACTTTGCAGGTTAAGGAAATGTATGTCAGTGGAAATCAGTCTATGCATATATAAGATGATGATTGTGCCCACAATGGAGTATTGCTCCTTCTACACAGGTTGTTGTAATGTTGGTGAGTTGAACAAGCTCCAGAGGATGCAGAATCAAGCCCTAAGAGTGTGTCAAAACAAACGGCGAAATTAGCATAGCCAGACTACATGAAATATGTAGAGTAGACAGCCTAGATGCCCGGAGGAAAAAAGAGGTGACCGCAAAATTCGTTTTGCAAAAAGAAGGGCAAAAAGTTCATTCTATGAGAAATGTCCCTATTACAGGGGTGTAACACTTTGGGATACCTTATCTGTTGATGTGCAACGTCTACCTACTCTTTGGAGGTTTAAGACAGCCATACATAAACTAATTTTACACCATTTGTGAACTACTCAACATGTCCTTGCTCCATGCCTGTCTAGGTAAATCTCTGCTATATGCACTGTGTCTCATTAACAAGTTATGTATATATAATCCTTTACATATTATTCATTATATGTTCTGTTACATTTGATTAGCTTAAGCTCAAACAGAAGTCTCCATTACATGTAAATACCATCAGAAAATGTAATAGTCACCAAGATGAACGGTTGCTGTAGTTCAACTTTCAGTGCATGGAAAAACGTTCTATTCAGAATGACTACACTATGAATAAAATGATGATAATAATAATAATATGAATAGGGTCTTTGCTATGTGGGTTTGAATTTCCATTCACAGAAACACAAGTGTTTTGGGGACGGTAAACTCAACCCCTGTTGTACTCTCCTACTCTATCTATGAAGTGTGAGATGTAAATGGACTCTTGTCTCATGAAGGTGTACAGGAACAGAAACCCTGCATGTATTTCACCAATATAGATTCGACCACCATCACTGTCATTTGAAAGGCCTCGGCTGTATATAGTGTAGCACGTGCATTAACTTGTACACTTATAAGTTAACACAACAAATTCCAACCATCATTGGCCGTCAGAAGTACTCTGGCATTCTAACAGTCCCCAAATCGCCTGTGCCACTTGGCACGTCCACGTTAATTCCCTCTTTATGGGTTATGTAACGGAACAAGCAGGTATATATCATTGGTGTGCGTTGGTTGGGTGCTTTATCCCTTTTCATTTGTTCGAAAAAGATAGATAGCATTAAAATGTTGAGCCGTTTGAGGCAAGTCGATTTTTCTAAACGTAAGGTTTTGTGCTGTTTTGGTGATTTATGTTGGTGCCTGTCCACTATACAGTTGATAGAATCTGAATTCTAGTAACTTAGAATGCTTATAAATTCTTGTACATTTAAAACGGCAACGGCCACATTTTATTTATAAAACAAAGGGATGAAAGATGTCACCAGGACAAACCAGAGAGGCCATTATAAGGATAACGAAATATTCTGTGGTGAAATACCAGACTCCAGCTCCAATATTCAACATGGGCAATCTTTAAATTTAATACTACATTCAGTGAATAAGCGGTAAATTCGCGTCAGTTTACAATTGGTTTTAATAAAGATTGAGTTACTGAATCGTTCATGGATGTCAAAGCTGAGAAGTACTCCCTGGAGGAAGTGCAGTAATATCCATGAAAGGTGCATATTTATTTCAATCACCACTTGCCTCACCAGTAGTATCATACGATATGACCAGAAATATGAAAAAGGAGCTCAGGGGGAGGGACAACAGGAGGTGGATGAAAGACAGTAACTTAACCCTTTAGAGGCCGCATGATGCCACCAAGTTTATGTTTCTTGATCTTCATCCAGGGTCTTCATGCTGCACCAATGCAGTGCTGGAGAGTCTACCTGTGAGCACTGCATTGGAGCGTCATGCCAACTGTTCAGGAGTTTTTTCAGCTCTGTATAGGGTCAGCATGGTCAATGAATGTAGTCCTGCTAGTGGCATCAGGGCATTATGCGACTTGCATGGGATCAGTGACAATTCTGTGTGTTCTGCCCCACCACAGCACTCTGGTATATACATATGGGGGTCTATTGTGTGTCACTATGTAACTAAAAAGTAGGTTTTTGACGAAGTGCAGACAGACTCTTACCCCACCCCTGTCAACCACTCCCTTCTAGTACACCACCCTCCTCCTGACAACATAGCAGTCATGCCTCGTGTCACCACCGCTTGACCCTGGGAAACATTCAGGGTAAAAAGTCTACCCTAGAATACACTGGATTTCAGTAGCAATATGATCAATAGGAGGTCATTGAAATACAGCAGTAAGGTACAATTGATTTGGACCTACGGTAAATCAAAATTTGAAACGTATCCTGCACCCAAATTGGTCATAGAATAAAAACAAAGTTTGAATGAATTTAGCCCCATAAGTCTTGCGTTTTCGGTTTTGTGGTTTATACCCAAATCCCCCCCCCCCCTAGTTGGCACGGGATACCAGCGTGAGCGCAAGGCCGACGTGTTCTGCTCACACCTTGTTGTAGATTTACGCACTAAGCTATACCCTTCTCTTGTTCCACTGGTGATAATAGGGGGTTGACTTGGTTTGTCATCTGGACAATTATCTAATCTTAGACCTAAAGTCATATCTCAATTTAGAAAAGGATGTCAGGATATGGCCCATGTTATTAACTCTATGGGTTACTCTGAGTGAGAAAAATAGAAATCTGACGAGGAGCGGGGTCAAACTTCTTTGTGGACGGATATTGAGGAAATGGGAAAATCATACAATAAGTTAGCGGATTTAGAAAATAAATTTTATCAATCAATCCATTCTAACCCTTTCCATCGAAAACTAAAATCTCTAGTTTAGGCAGGCTATACAATAACAGAGGAATGTTATAGCTTTTCCCATCATTACATAAGAAATGAGAATGTGAGATTAAAAGGTCGTGAGTCAGACCCCAGTGGGCCCCCAGGGATGAGGTAGGGATGGGAGTAGGACATAGAAGGGGCCGGGGTGGTTTACCATTGTGGAGACTTAGGCTATATTCTCACATTAAGGTGCATGTTTTGATGAGTGCACGGTATAAACTGGAAAATTAGTTTCAGCGTTTCCAATTTTGTGATTTGGAATCAAGTAAAATATCTCTCACACCAAAGTTAAATCCAAAGCTCTAGCCAATGTATAGCCAAGCTAGAGTTAAAGAAAGAATTGATGTGGCATCAACTTTTTGGGTCCATACATCGAGTTAAGGACCAATGTGCCCACCACCTGTGGTCCACCTCTTGAATGAAGGGACAATGACATGCCCACTACACGAATTTCATATTTTGAGTGAAGGGCTGATGTGCCCCCTACACAAAGTTAATATTTTGAGTGAAGGACTGATGTGCCCACCACTTGAGGTTTGTACATTGAGTGAAGGACTGATGTGCCCACCACTTGAGGTGTGTACATTGAGTGAAGGACTGATGTGCCCACCACTTGAGGTTTGTACATTGAGTGAAGGACTGATGTGCCCACCACTTGAGGTTTGTACATTGAGTGAAGGACTGATGTGCCCACCACTTGAGGTTTGTACATTGAGTGAAGGACTGATGTACCCACCACCTGAGGTTTGTACATTGAGTGAAGGACTGATGTGCCCACCACTTGAGGTTTGTACATTGAGTGAAGGACTGATGTGCCCACCACTTGAGGTTTGTACATTGAGTAAAGGACTGATGTGCCCACCACTTGAGGTTTGTACATTGAGTGAAGGACTGATGTGCCCACCACTTGAGGTTTGTACATTGAGTGAAGGACTGATGTACCCACCACCTGAGGTTTGTACATTGAGTGAAGGACTGATGTGCCCACCACCTAAAATCCATACAGTGTATAATCTATAGGGACAAACCAGCGCTCTCAGTCGCCTAGGTAACGTTACGGTTAGACTTGTCTGTCACTGAGAGCCTTGTGGATGCCCTGGTGCCCTGGGGGCATTACATTCAGACTTATAACTATAGCTACCCTACCCTATAGAACATATACAACCACATCCTGGCCTGGTCTATATCTACTATAGGGCTACACTTTACTGAGCAGTCCCTCTGGGCTTTCATACAATTATATATATTTTATTTTTCACATTCTCTTCTTTTTAGAGGTGTGTGTAGGGGGAAGAAGGGGGTGTCATGTTTATAACGTCCCCACGCGGTCTCTATCTAGTATCATAGGAGGTAAATCCACCACCTTGTCTATGTGTACTCGTCACTGCTTAATTACCATTAGTTAAAAAAAGATAAAGGTATAGAACTTTAGAGACACTGTGGAAGGGTACAATATAAATTTCTTCACCCCATAACTCAAAACTACCCCCTTAGTCGCGTCCACAAAATATCGCATTTAATTGTCAGTATATTTCATGCCCAGTGCTTGTCTGAATACTGTCCAACTGATCCATGAGAAAACATTACCTAAACCTAAACTGTGTTTGTAGACTAAGATCATGTTTACCCTGTCTTTACTTTTTATTCCTTCCTCCTGTAAACCCTACAAGGGTCCTAAACATAAACATCCCCCAATTACATGGCCCTTAAGCTCTACATACAATTCACCCAAATCACATTCTCCTTACAATAAACATGTAACAGCAGGTTAAGTGAAAGCCTTTAGATTACACCACTTATTCATCATTTAGCTTAATGTATACTTCAGCCTAAAACAGTTAAGTATATCTAGGTTGCATTGTCTAGGTGGAATTCAATATAAAAGATGGTCATCAGTTGTATAGGTGGCACTACAGTTCTTGAGGACAGAAATTCATCCATGTAAGAAAATAGATAGGAATGAAAGGAATGTATTTTTTTTGGACCTTTGCATTACCCTAGGATAAGTGGTTCGGTGGCCTGCCTCAATTTATTCCTGTTTAGACTAGCTAGCACAATGGTTTCTTTCCAATCAGGGAATCTATGTACACTGAAGAAGTTGTCCCATTTTACCCTCTTTCTTTACCCCCCCCCCAGCCAACAGGTAGCTTACCTGCCTGTTTGTGTATGTAATTAAGGGGGTAAAAAACAAAGGATTGGGGTCGTTGTGTGGGAGTGAGGGGGCGGAGGCAGATTCTATAAAATGAATAAAAAGAATTCTTTTTGTTTGTTTTCCCTTTACCTTGGTATGGAGCAGGCTGCTTGGATGCTATGGGTTGACAATGGATCTGATATCTGAGATATAAGACTACAAATCCCTGTATGGCAACAAACTATCTTGGGCCATAGGCTGCTGAAACCTAGGGTTTTGCAGTAGAATCGAGGACATACAAAGTCTTACTGAAACCCCTTCACCAATGTGACTTGTTTTTGATTTAAATGATTTCAACCAAGTAATTACCAGGATATAACCAAATACATTCCTTATTGGTATCTGCCTATATAGGCACAATCCTGCTGTACTTTCCCATTTAACTATGTCTGGTTATACCACGATTTCGGCACTTCCGGTGGGTTTATATGCAGTTTAGCCGTGCATTATTCTGCATATACCACCCATGTGCATTTTTGAAATTTTTGGTATATACTTTTTCGGGGTCAAGTTGGACTTAGAATATTTTTGGAAATGTTTGGCGGACATACAAAGCCAGTCTAGCCATCTTCCATTCTGAAAAATCGTCCAAACTCGTATGAGAATTGAACCCCGGCCGCAGTGGTGGTAGGCGAAGGCCTAAGCCATAGCGCCACACTGAACGGTGATGAAATCCAATGCGAAGGTAAATAAGTTCTAACCTGCTAAGTTTCCAGTCAGTTTTCGCATGGAATCCAACCTTTTCATGTTATAATATTGAAATCCCAAGAAGTTTTCGATCCATAGACGAGTAATGCGTGCTAGTTTTCTCCATTTTCTTCGATATAAATAAGAATCCATTGATTTTTCGATCGTACGCGAGTCGCGGCCCGCTCAGTCTGTGCGAAGCCATTGTTTTTCTTCCTTGACCTATATCTACATCCGGGCCACTGACACAATTTCGTCGGACAAGGAGGCGGGTGGGAATGGCCGGACCGCGACTCGCGTACGTTGGGAAAATCAATGGATTTTCCTTTATTTTGAATTTATCCGACATATCAAGCATGGAGTACTCATCTAGGATGTCTAAGGATATGTATGTTTTAATTTGAAAACTTGTCATGGTTGGATTCGATACGAAAAATGAGTGTGAACACGGCGGTACCCCTCCCGGGAAGGAACCAAAACAATGGCTTCGCGCAGAGCGGCCACGGGCCGTGTCGCTAGCACTTACAAAATGTCTTCGCCTGGCTATATTCTTTGGATTTCAGGTAAGAAATTGATACAAAATGGAGGAAATGGTGGTATAAACCTATTAGGTGATGCATATCGGGGCCCCACGGGCTGTATATGGTGTATATACCCTCGCCGCTTCGCGGCTCAGGTATATACACCATATACAGCCCTAGGGCCCCGATATGCATCATCTATTAGCTTAATAACAGCCACCCCATAAGCAATATTTATCTTGGACGCCATTATTCTGAATATTATTCTTGGCATTCAAGTGCATGTACTTTCACTTTGAACATATAAGTCATGCACTAGCTAATATAAAATTGATTCTTTCCATACTGATGATTTCCAATACTTCACTATGTGGGTGCTAACGGTAAAACAGAGTTTTAACATTGAAATGTGGAAATAGTCGTACAAAGCTTTGTCAAATGTATGTGGATAGTCTTTGTATTTATTCCCTATACCATATTACATGTATGACCTCTGAGTAGACTGGTCTATGAGATTTCCAAACTATAGACCAAGGAGGGTCAGGCTTGGGTACGCACAAGTATGTTATGCATTGGCCCACTACATGTAAGAATGAACCCTCTAGCTATGGCTAGTCATAGGAATGTTATAAAGACTCCCAAGTAGGACCATTCATCTGTATTTAGGCTTCAAGTACTTATGTACCACAACTTCATAAAACCATACTGTTTAGGCATATTTGTTGGTTATGGTACGTTGGAGAATTGTTATTTCTTCTACCTTTTTTACACTGGTGTAAGTATACATACTTCCCCTATTTAGTTTTTGCCCCATCCCACCCCACCTCCCAACTGCGTCCTCCCCGAGGACTATTTACCATAGGTCTACAAAACATCCAACCATTTTACCCCCAGGAACATAGAGAAGGGGATTGGGGGCAGCAGTCTTAGTGAAATCATAGTAAGCTTCATGTAAGCCTTTACACCAACCCCTAACAAAAGGTACCAAATGTCCACATACCAGATACACGCCAAGAATGCTGAGTCATTGGGGGCACAGATCAAGCTGGTCCCGGCTTAAGTACTTGTATGCTCATGTACTTAATGTATAAAAGAACTTAAAAAGAAATCAAGTGAGAAATGTTTGAGTAATTAAATACTTGTCTAAGGTTGTACAATGGTGTGAGTTATACATAGCATGAGTATGGGGTATAAGCATGAGTTGACCATAGGTATGTGTACTGACGTGACAGCCATATGCAGTTGGCAGGTTAAGTTGGCCAAGTGATAAATCTTGCTAATTAGTGGATTCCCCACACCTTCAGGTGAATGTTTTTACAATGCATGTCCTTAGTATCTAATACTACATCATTGGGTTGAGTGAACATTTGGATGAACTTCATAGAATCAGGGGAAACTTAAGAATTAAAAAAAAGAAAAGTTTTGACGGAATTTGATTATTGCTTTTATTCAATTCCCTCAGGGATTAATTGCCCCTGTGTTAAGGCAATGGCATTGACTTAGTATTATGAACAGTTAAAACGGTACATGAGTAAATGTACAACCCCAGTGAAATCGACAAAGAATGTGCTCCAGGCCCATTTAAGACATGGTCAGCTCAGTGAAAATCTTAAAGTGTACTCCACCTGTGCTATAGCTCACATAGCCATTATCAGCTGGGGGCCGCCATTAGACCCCGACTCCACTATGACTAACACCTTCAGCCCCCGACTCCGCAGTTTATGCTAGGAATGCCTCCCATTGGTCAATAATACAATAGCCATGTGCCGTTAAAGGGGGGATGGGTTTCCCATAAACACCTGGTGAAAGGTTCATAATTTGCAAGTGTACATGTGATTCGTTTTGTGAGTTAAGGATATACCCAATCCGATCAATCTATAATATGAAAATGTAGTGATTCTGAAAAGTCACAAAGGTAAAAATTCAGTCCAAAAATAGGATCTTTAATTTCCATTAGCATAAAACTTGAGCAGGCAGACAATTAAAATGCCACACTCGTGATTTATACCAGACCTTGCACCAACACTAATATATCACCATTAACCGAATTGTCTATATGCATATTGCTTTTGCTTTGAGCCATCCTGCAACTCTATGACGGATATGCCCATGTACAGAGGGTAGCCGAGAGAATACCTACCTGGCCCCAGGTGGGAGGATGGATGTCTGTCTTAGAGGTGGTCTCTGCAGACTTGGCGCCTGACCTATTTCATTAGAGGAATAACTGATTGTCAGGTGTCCCCCCAGTAACCCATCGCCGTCCTAATAGTAACACACTGGAGGTGCACTGGGCTCCCCTGGTTATGCCCTTTCACATGTAGATGGCTGGTGAACTGGTCTTAGTTATAGTACATGTACTGCTTCTAATTTAACTGTTATCTGGCAGGGAAAAAAGACAAATAAGGTAGAAAGGTAACCATTTCAAGTGCCCTCCACTGCTAGCCGGGACTGCTAGGAAGTGCAGCAGGGCGGAAGTCAAACAGCTAGCACTTTATATGGATGGTCAAGGAGGCTGACATTTAATTCCCTTTAAAAGTTGAACCACGAAAGTTTACAAATACATGTAGCATGGCCTATGATAAAATAGCATGCTTAGATTGCTGATGATAACCTATATTCTCCCTGGCGGCATTGCCAAAGTGGTAAAAACACACATGTATATCAAGGTAGATAGAACTAGCTATGTAAGCATCAGAGGTGCAATGTTTTCTATTTTTTATAGAAATTCCACCGTTTCCCATATTGCCCCCTACACTTTTTTGTTGCCCAGGTACTGGCATCTGTAGTGAGAATTGTTTGTCACAGCTATAAGGTTAGGTGCTATCTCCTGTATATTCCTATTTTAGCGATCAACACAGAAAAATGTGGATATGTTGTGTCAGCTGTGTCAGGTTCATACAGATTGTGCCAGGTAGATTATGATATTTGCCAAAATATACACAGGGGTGACCAACTGACGCATCTCTTACTTATAATAACATTCACATCAACTCCCAACCAGCTGCTGTCCAAAAGGATTATCATACTAGATATTAAAGTTTGAACCTAACAAAAAATGTTGTATGTTAATGGGATCTCAATATTCAATTGGCGCATTCTTATTTACTGATATTGAATATTTCTTGTGGTCACTACTTCATTTTGCAAAGGGATCCCATTATCAACTACACAGAAAAAATAATGATACTCACCGGGAGCCTAATGTAAGCCTCAGGCAAATGTCGCCAAAATGAGTATATTTTGATACTCAGGGTGAGCCTAGGGTGTAGGCATACTCCAGCAATATCTGACACTCTACTCTAGATTGTTTATGGCCTAGCTGTACCCTCTCTACTGCCCTACTTTCACAGTGCAGGAGTCTCTTTAGAGACAGGCTCAGGGTCAACTGGAGTAAAATAATAGAAGAGAATAGGACATTGCCTGAGTATCTCTAAGAAGAGGGTCAGGCAATGCTGGATCCTACCTGAACAGGCTCCACCATTGCAGGAGTCTTTCTTACCTATGGTGTAATGCACTGCCAGGGTATCCCAATACATGGGATCACACTTTACTGGATTCTATCTTCAGAGTGAGTCCAGCAACACCACCTAGTGGGCACAACCCCACTTAAAGAGTTACTAATCAGCACTGCATTGTAGGGCTTACAGACAGTCTAAATTGTAATGGTTATGTAGCCCTGCATTTGTAGCCCTTATTGAACTACTAAGCTGTAGGGTGTATTAAGCCCAACACATAATTGGTTTGTTAAACATTATAAAGAAATATAGAAATTAAGGTCACCGTTTGACAAAAGCCCATAATTTCATACACACAAGGACTTCAGATGGTCGAACATTCAACTTCCTAAGGCAGTCTAATTAATCGATGAATAGTTTGTGCATTCCTGGTTTCAGTGTCCTTTTTGCTCCTTGGTGGGATTTGAACCGGGTACCTCCTTATTGTGACTCCTTTGTGCTCCTATATGTGCTAGCGGGTCAGGTGTTGAAAGTGGCACTATCAATATGATATTTCAACCAGAGACCTACTACAGTGAGATGTCATTGGTCATATGATGCCCAGTAGACTAATAGGGAACACAGACTGGAGTGACCATAGTAAGGAAAAATGCCCATTTTAAGGACAAATGTCCACAATGTCCTCAGTAAGTATTGCACAGTCCTACTTATATGCCTATTGCAACCTGGCTCACCAGTTGTGAGGCGGCACAGCGTTAGGATTCTCGCTTTGCATGTGAGGGGTCTCAGGTTCAAGTCTAGGTGGTGCTGAGAAACATTTTTCTTTTTTTCAGTTTAATAGGAAACATCTCATCTATTACCGTGTATTTTTCTAAGACCTAACTTTGTAACTAATTGAAATAGATGCTTGCTTGAAAACTGACAGAATCTTCAACGTCTGCCAAGTCAGAAAATAGCAAGAAAATAAATCGTTTGCATAACAAAATATTTCGGGTTGAAAACTTGCAACTTTTGAAGAGCATCCCTGGGCTGGAATCGGAACTCAGGACCTTCTCATATGAAGGTAAACATGTTACCACTACACCATCTTGACTGTGCTGAAAGATCTCCACTTGAAATCTCATATGATCTGCTCCCTCTGTGTGTTGAAATCTGGTATTCTACTTTTTTCCAAGCCCCAAAACATTAGAAATATGCCGGGGACCATATGTTACTTTTACATTTACTGCAAAGATATGATCATACTCTAAATGTTTTAGTGATTAATTCCTAATATATTCCTAAATTGATAAGATTATATTCTTAGATATCATGGTTCTAAGGACTAGAGGATAATAGAAAGGATATTGAGTATGTGCAAGAATGGGTGAGGGGGGGGGGCTTAATAGGGAAAAATCTTCTCACAACCCCATTATGAATGCATATTCATGCTCACATTGTAGCAATAAGATTGACTTACCGAGAATGACTTTACAAAAATTCTCAATGGGGCTTGAACTCACCACCTTCAGATGCAGAGTTCAGTGCCATATCAACTGAGCTAATGAGGCACATGGTGTGGTGGGTGCTAGGATATGATATAATCTCAGACATCAGCGTAAGGGCTAGACCCCTGCTTTGCTGGAGTATTCAGTTAGATTCAGACTGAGTATGGCACCATGCCTGAGCCTTGTGCCATACTCATGCTGATCCTTTTTCCCAATGTGTGGCATTGAAGCAGGCTCAGCATGAGTATGGCATGTCAGGGGAGAGCCTCTAGCAGAGGCTTTCTTGATACTGAGACAGCACAAGAGACTAGGTGAAACTCAGGCCGATCCTCTTTTTTCTGTCAGTGTAGAGGAGCAGGGGTCTTTGATCTTTTTCTATGTTTTAGGGATTTTACAGTTGGCTTAAATCCAGCTTTGTAGATGGCATTCTGGCGAGTGTCCAATATTGTAGATCCAATGATAAAGGATTTGCTGTAAGCTGCAAAAGTTCATACATAAATCAAATTAATGATAGTGGATTCTATAATAACTTTATATAAAATATGATACAATGTTTGATAGCATACAAATCATGTGGTAAAGATATTCGATATGTACTATTGTTATAGGGCTGTGCTCATTTTAATCATGAATGTAGTTCAAAAAGAGCAAAAATAGCGTTTTCAGGTACCTGATAGATCTATGTGTTTTGGAGTGTAGGTTGAACAATTGTATACATCATGTATGTATGGCAATTGGTAAACTGTTACTACAGTGTGAAAACAGATCAGTATATTCTGGTGCCTAGATGGTAAACTTAATTCACAACTTGCTGGCAATGCTGACTCAATCTATGTTTGATGGTCCAATGTCAGTTGTGGGAAGTTTCAAGAGAATGTTTCAAAGCCATGATAAATAAATCTGTGCGTTAAACATGGCTATACCAACTTTTGTCGATGTAGGAGTTCCTTTGTTTCCCAATTTGCAGACCAGTAGGATGTGAAGCTTCCTAGATAATGCAAGAATTGAAGCTTGGATTATCTAGGCCACTAGAGTGATGCTAAATATCATACTTGAATTATACGGAAGGGTATAAAATTACTGAATCTTGTAATTATGATTAGTATTCTGCATGGCTAGAGGTTATTGTTATAGCATGAGAGAGGAATACCAGTATAACGGAATGGTCCCCAACCCGAACACAGGCTTAGAGGCAGAGGGAGATAGCACAGGTACAGGTAGACATTACACCTGGGGCTGTCAAGGAAACTGAACATTACTATGAGCAGCATTGTCCTTTTCTTGGAAAAATGTTTGCAGAGTCGTAAGTCACCTCTTTAGCATTGTCTTCTGAGAACAATTACTAAGTGATGGAACTAGTGAGTCCTACTGAGAAGGAATAAGGGCAACGTCAGATATTATGTAGAAATGCAAGGAATGGGGCTATGCTTTTGTCCACAGCGAAAGGGCATCCAAATGTACACGATGGACCAAAGTTATCTATATCTGATATCTGGGATGGGTATAATGGTGTGCAACTATAAGGCAAAGTGTCACTTCATCCAGGCATACAAGAAACACACACACACCAGCCTAGGTGTACAATAATTCGAAATGTCGACATACCCCTGTATAAAATGATTGGCAGTATCACCTTGCCCATCCATAAAAGGCAAGGGGAATATTACCGTTTTATATAATCTGTTTTAGATAGCACTTCTTTTTGGTTTCCTTTCTCCCTCTACTTATTTTCCCCCAAACCTCTTTTCCCAGCCTTGGGAGTTCATTAACTGCATATCCACAGGTGCATATCAGATATTGAAATCATAGGTAATCCAGAGTGAAGGGTATACTGGATAAAGCTTGCTGAGCTACTTCATATAAAGTATACCGTTAACAGGTGATGTCCATGACCCCAGAACCTAACAAGAAGTGGAGGCATGTCTTAGCATAACATGCACCACCAACTCCATGTCCTAGCATACCATCCCCATGTCTCTGTGTTAGAAAGGTATTAACCCTTAAAGGACCGCAGAGTGCCTTAAGGTTAACATATGTTTTTATGTCACCATGATACATCAATGTATGCAGTCCTCAGGAAATAACATACCATTTGATAGATCAATTCCCGCAACTGTGTTTCAGTGTTTCATAACTACCAGTGGGGACTTTTGAAATAACAGATAATCTAATTTGACTTTATGATGAATGTAGCCCAGACTAGTTACTCACTGTATTTATGCATCTTGCTGACAAAAGGGCGTTGCATATTAGTGTACTGTCCTCTCGTTAAAGGGTTAACATCCCAGGTTTTCACATGTCTCTCTACACTATAGATGCCTATCTCGGTCAGTTAAGGTGGTTTTACTGTGGATCCTTTTCAGTAGACAACAGTTCATGGTGGGCTGCAGGGTGGGGGGGGGGGGGGGGCGTCTGGCCACTGTACATGACCTTCTCATACTAGAGTGTTCATAAATTATTGTCAAAGCTGGCGCTAAGACGTTTGTCTCCGTGCCAAGGGGTGGGCACGGCGTGTTCTTTGACACGGTCGTCGTCCTTTTGTCACGGGGCCTGGCTGTGTGGGGCCCTGGTAGAAGCCCTGCCAGACACCGACTCACACCTGCGTACTCAGTATAGGGACAGGTAGTTGGATAGGAATAGGGGGTGTGGGAACACCGGTTGGCATTTTACTTCCATGAATTAGTCCCCAGGAGTACAGGGAAAGCTCAGTCTCATCCGGTCGGGATTCAGGGAACTCCCTCTCTCGTGTTTGGGGATTGTGGGTCCCCATATTCTGGGGAATATTACTACGCATTGTACCTGCCTATATTTTACCACTACAGCAACCAGCGGCCAGAACTACTTTTACCCATAAACGCTGGTCGCCAGAGACGACTCACGCTAGTGGTCGAGCTGGGGCAAGATTGGGGAAAGATTGATAGAAAAGGTCAATATCTAGGCTTGTATTCTTGGTACATGTATCAACACTTGGGGAATGATTCCCTGATTTCCAAAGCACTGTATATAAATCTATACGTGCAGGCTTTAACGTTCCTCTCCCTTTTATTTCTTCCGTTATTTTCTTAACCAAGCTCTTTTTCGTTCTGCGTCCTCTGCCCCCATCAATATAGACCCACCACCTCTTTCAGCAAAGACACATCCAAACAAGTCTGAATGTGGGCCAGATGCATTGTAAATCAGCCTTACAAAGGTACAAAACCCATAAGTTGTATCTTAACAGTCGCATCTCATACCCTTTAAAGATAATGGGTGTGGACCACTAAATTCGACATGATGGCATGGCCATTTATTAAAATTGACATGTGACATGGGCTTTAGTGTAATGAGGTGACAAATTAGTGACATGACATAGGTCCTTTCTTAAATTCGACATGGGACATGAGAGGTTCTTAGAGGTGACATGGGCATGGGGATTTAAGTGACATGTAACATAGGGCACCCCCCCCCCCCATCCACACCCCCAAGATAAGGCCCCGCCGCGGGATGCAGAAAACATCGGGTTGTACACCCCACCATCCACCTCCCTTGCCGTTCAGGCTATTCTGTAACATAATAATGCGATGAATCTGGATAATAGATTTTTCTTGACCCTTTATCTGTGGCAAAGTACCTCTATTTTGGATGCAGCTCTGGCGAGTAACTTATCACTGACTCACTGAGCTGCATACATACATCACACTGACCTTATGTGCCGATACACGCCCTGCATGATACAGCAACATATCTATGCCGATTATTCATTATGTATAGATGTATATTCTGAATCGTTATGAATATCAATCATTCTTGTTGATAGGTCATTACCTATATGGTTGATTTTTGCAATAATGATAACGTCCTAGCACAATAAGAATCATGCACGGCTGCAAGGTATCCTCTTGCGTTGATGCGCCCTTCTTGTTGTCAGTCAAAATTGAATGAATTATGGTTATTTCTATTAATGTTGTTCTTAAAGGTCAAGTAGCTCAGGGGCTCCTACACTTGTGCACAATTGCGACATGTGCACACTTGAAACTTCTGAATCGCCTAATCGAGCAATTAGGTATATCTGGCATTTTAAAAAAATAGTCTCTTTTACCGGAACTATGCCCAAATTATGTAGTTTATAAAAAAAAGCTACAACATTTGGTCTATCCAACAATTTCGTTTAATGAGATAGGTATAGAGATCGAAATGCAGTCCTACAGCCATGAACCACCAGTAAAACCAGCGTTCGTTGATCAAATACATACCTTGCCGCCCTCTGGTGGTTTATATATAAACTAGGCCCAGGTTGGTTGGCAGGTGCTGCTGCCTTGGTGCATGAGGGGGAGGGAGGTCTCTGAACTATACTCTGAAGAAGACACAACGCTACTAGTAAATCAGACAAACTGCATAAAAGATTTCTGGTCAAATATTGCTCTCATCTATACGGTTGGAATTTATTGCAGTATTAATTGGAGAATGCATGTACTTTGAGGGTCGGTGGTGAAAGTGGCATAACCAATAGAATGATTCAATTGACTTTTCTACAAAGGCCATAATGTTATACAGATGCAATGCTTTTAAAAGAAATACAGATGTTTTATGTATAAAGTGTGTACTGAAATTGCACAGTAACGCATTCATACTGTACCCTTTAAGTGGTACATGTATGATTCGTGGATGCAGGCCTGGTGATTGCCTCACAGCTGCCTCACTATGGCACCAGTGATGCATCATGTCGACATGTCGGTATGTGATGTAAATTTGTGCTGCTGGCAAGTTAACTACTCACACAGAATTTGTACATGTACTATTATAGAGAGAAATGGACATAACCTCGAAGCTAGCTATATCTAACGGAGGTATAATAGAGGAGCTGATGGTGTCAGTACGTCATAAATCTGGCACTATACTACCCCCTCCCCCCCTCTATATAATATGACACATGACCGTGGGGAGATACACACCGCTATGTCTTAGTGTCCAACATTGTGTGCTACCTAAAACATACCATAGGCATCTTCAACAGTGCATACGTTTTAGTTGATGGTCCTCATGCCAATCGCAGCACATAGGGTACCTGGATTCGTTACTACAGTAATCTAACCCGTTAAGGACGACATGCTACCCCGAGCTCATAATTTTGACTATGTCATCTTGATGTACCAGTAGTGGCATCATTTTATAATTAACTATCAGACGCTGTGAATGAGAAGCCTGGAGGGAATGAAGCACAAGCATTGAAGTGACTTACTTACTATAGGATTGCTGTGCACTCGTATATCGTGTCTACTAAATTGCATACAAATAAGGCATAAAACACCTAGCTTCATTTCAAATATTAATACATACTACATGTAGTTGCACTTCGGGCAAGATATCTTCCTTGCTTTGGGCGAATCCAGAGGTGGCAGTTAAAGGAGGAGGAGGAGGACGAAAGATGGAGATCGATAATATTGAAATAGGGCCTACATAGAAACCCAATGCATAATACACAGATGTTAATGTTAATGGGAAATGGAGGGCAGTGGAATTGGATCCGTTCAATGTATAGCCGAGAGTAGAGCAGAGATGGAAGGACAGTCAGTTATTAATATCAGCTTTCCAACCAGTCATTCTGTATGTTTCTTTTTGATGGATGGCAGTCTAACATTTACTGATAATATCAAATGCCATGGTTGTTCTAGCGACAGGTACCTAGCGTGTATAGGTGTCTTAATAATTACCTTAGACCCGTGGACCAAGCTCCTAGCCCATAGCACTAAAATATCCCTTCTGACTTATGTGTACCTGAGGACAGAGGTCAGAGATGCTGGTGCACCTTCCCTCCACAGACTGACACTTATAGGGACCCCCAGGGGCCACACTAGTCCTGCACCTGTATATATAAATGTAGATTATAGAAAGCTTTGTATCTCAATGAAAAGACTCTTTTTTTCTTTTATTAAGTATCAGGTGCGTTATTTTGATACACAGTGCAATCTATTAAAGGTGAAACCCACCCTCGCAGTTAGGATACAGTATGCATGTATATACATGTATGCATGTAAGCCTTTGTCACTTTATTATATATGATAAAGCCCCGCTTGATGTATATATGACATGTTGTACAAAGAGCATCTGAATTAATTCATACATTATGGCCACATCATGTGCCATAGGCATTTGCATGCACCCAATAATCTTGATAGTACTAAGATAATCAACTAGCGGTCATCAATATACATGTAGACCCATGATTAACGTTAGTGAACATAAACTAATCCATTGTCTTCTCCATTTTTGTTACAGGTAAGCAATGAGGTCCCATTCCTTTCACAACTGCCAGTTTCTGACGGTAGGTGCCGGAGACACTAGTCGTGGTTTTCTATCTTGCAGCCAGATGGCGGGTCTGTGCTGTGTTGAGGCAATACTAGTTTATGTACTGCCCTGTAGGGGGCGCACCTATTTCAGCCTCGCCCACGAAATGGGTAAATGGGCAGGACCTAGTAAATGTAGACCATAAAAACATGTTCCTTACAATACTATGCTCGTTGCTCTAATTTAAAGTGAACTTTTTGGGCCAAAAAGGGGGAAAAAATCGATCGCTTTATCTTCAAAGGAAGCCATGATCATAAAATAGCCTTTGCATTTTAAGAGTAAAATGCGGACTTCAGATTAAACTGCAGATAAAGCACCGGTAGTCATAAAATAGTATTTATAAAGGACCAGAATATCAATAGCAACTAGATCAAAGTTACAGTGATATAAAATCTGTATCCTACATTATAGCTTCATGTATAGTACAGGAAGCTATAAAGTACATATTATAAAAAGTGGACCAAAAATAAGGTTTACACCTTACTTTAAAAATGGACTGGTATTATCCTGTGGAAAGCTGCATGACCAATGTCTTTCAGGGATGAAAGTCTTCAGGGAATTCCCTGATTTCAGGGATTTTGTGGTTCCATGGCTCTATACATTAATATAGAACCCTAGGTTTTTGGGGCGAATATTGGACCATTTCAGGGATTTTTGTGCTCTGTGACTTTCATCCCTGGTCTTTACTGTGTGTAAAGTGATTGATTAGCTAACTTTCAATATAGATTACCTGGCCACCATACACATGTTACTATTGAATTTGATACACAGAGGTTGTACACGCTTTATTAAAGAAACTCTGATTTCTCATACTACTTTATTTATATGTATGATATGTTGCGATAATGTCACAGCACTTTGTCGGGCCTCCCTAGCCCACTTAAAAGGGTCTATTTCTCCTCTTTCCTATCTCCTCAGGATGTGCGTGGTGCACATATGCACGGGCACTGACACATTCCTCTGTGAAATTGTGTAATGTTGCTCTCGCCATGAATATGACCTTAGTTGTCGAAATGGCGTTAAACATCTATTACTCACTCACTCTCACAGCACTTTGTGATATGTGTAATATCTACATTATATACTTCCTATAGCATTTACATGATAGTGGCTGTTACTGGTTGCGAGGATATTTTCAAGCTGTATTTATAAGCTTTTTTCCATGTAACCAGGTTAATATAAAAAATAAACGGGCTGGTGCGTTGTATCAATACCCATACTAAAAAAAAAGCAAAAAAAAAAAAACCTACAAAAAAACAATGGGTAGTCAAATTTGATTCAATATAAAAAAGGTGGATATTTCTCATTTTTATATTCATAGGTTAATTAAGGGGAGACGTTGTTTAAAATAAATGAAGTCACGCTGGGAGCGCGAAGAGTGGGATTGTGTGGTAGGATGGTCGACTCACTGACGTTTTTAGGGCTGCTTATTTTTTTTTAAGACCGAGTGTGCTTATATGCCATGTTTCATCCCAAGCCAATGTGGCTTGTGTCTTGGTATCTTACGCAGGGCAATTTCCTCTTATGCAGGCCATATCAATTTACAAAATCAGAATATTAGTAGTAGCAGTAATAGAAATAAGGATAATGGTATAGATAACAAAGGGGTTATATCAATGATTAATTACAGCATTGGCCTTACCATTAAATAAGAAGTGAATACTTGGTTCACCCAAATAGATCACGATCATATCTAATGCCGCTGATAATTGTGATTTCTCCCATTTGTTTAAAAATCTTCTCTTTAATGTATAGGTTAGCCTGGGGTAAGCAGTCCATACTTCACGATTTACTAGTACATTATGACAATGTGAATCAATTACCACCAATGTGAATCAATTACCACCATTATGAATCAATTACCACCATTGAGTTGAACATTCAGCCCATGGGTTTCACGATGGTATTATTTGTCAATTGTCATATAACAACAGCAACATGGACCATCAGACTCCCATTGTGTACTTTCAAAAGTCAATACTGACATAAAAAGATAGAACAAAAACATTTTTTTCATAGAGATGACGTAAATGTTCTGTGTCACGCGATCGTATCAGACGTGAGTAATGGGATTCATTCATCAATAAAAAACAGCTTATATGTAGGCTATAGCTTGAAATATGGATATTTATTTTAAAGTGCTGTTATAACTCCCATTGTGGTCCTATATTTGTCATTGAAACGTCCATGTCAATATTGAAGTTGACTTAGTCGTGCTATAAGGTTTCCAATTACCACAGCTGGATTACAATACAATGCATGACAAATGTGACGTAAGGTACCCGGTACATCCTCGCTGTCGAGGCAATTCTTGCTCGTCTTATGCACTAGGATGTATAAGGGTTATTTTGATAATTCTATTCTTTGTATTAATCACATTCTATCAAAACTAGGAAGAGGACAAAAAGGTTAGGAAATGATTTCAGCTTGAGATTGTATCGTTCGTTTTTGGAACTAAAGTGGATGAGCTATTTGATAGTATCACATGCACAATCTCTTGTTGGCAGTGAAAGCGCTGCTGTTCTTGGTCCACCTCCACCCCTACCCCCTGACCTCCTGTTCTTACTGGATTTACATTGACAAGTAGAAATAATTGTGCACAACATGCAAAAGGATGGGTAGCTGGGTGTGGCCTGTCAATAGTACAGTAAATTCCCACAAGGGGACGCCACCCTGAGCCCACCTGTAACTGAAGCTGAACTTAAGTTTCTGCCACTATTACCTTGTCATACCTGACTGCCTCCACCTGCCACTCATCCTCCCTCCTCATCTCCAATTGGTCCACCTCCACCCAGACCACGCCCCTTCCCTGTATGAACCTGGTTCATGTGTAGGTTAGCTTTTTACACTTGTTGTTGTGCCCAGTGATGAGAGGTGGCAATCCAGTAGGAGATAACTAGAACGCTGTATACATACCGAGATAGACCTACAGACGATGTAAGGATTACATAAGGATTGTACAGAGGAATCATTAAGTCTTCATAATAATTAATACCAATAACTTGGATTCACATTGGATAATGTCAGCATCTTGGAGATGTATAGATATGTCACTGAGTACACCTATTGGATAGGATGAGACTCCAGCTATCCTTAAATTATTGTCATCAAAGTAATGGAATACAACATAATTGACCAATGTAAGGAAGTTCTGCTGAAGAGTATGATTTCAAAGGAAATGATCACATAGATTGATATTGCATTGCTTTACTATATACTGTAACTTAATGATCATATCTGTAGTGAGTAATGTCACTACACCTTTCCCTCCCTGTCCTTTTCTCAAATGGCCTTATCAGGGGTTCGAGTAGCTAGGTTCGAGTAAATTTACTCCAAACTATATAAGATATATCTGTATGCCATAGCAGTACATCTATGAGGAGAAGTAAAATATGAGTAGTATAGAAATATAATGGGTCTGATTTAATTCACTAGGTACTTTGGTGAGTATCGGATTCTGGTCAGTGTGAAATGCATCATTGCTTATAACACATCAGTGTAAGATACATTAATGAGGCCAATGCATCGATTCTACGATAGGCAGTTGAATACACCAATGTAAGACTCACTATAATCCGGTATACACCTTTACAGAATGTGAAGATCACTGAATTCAATACATCATTATGAGATGTATTGCAGAGTCTTATACATTAGTTCGCTGGGGGTGGTAGATTCAATAGGATGTATAAAGCAGGGGGTCAGTAGGTTGACCCCTGAGGTAACAGTAGGGAGGGGGTAGAGTAGTTTGGATCTTAAAGCTGCATGCAGCCAGCCACATCCTCCAGTACACACCTCACAAAGGATCTGATTTATGTAAGGGCCCTTAGGAAATCCACACATCAACTCCTGAGATGGTGATACAATTTCAATTGACCTTATCACTCATACATTTATTCTGACTGAGTGTACTGAGAAGAAATAGGATTACAAGAAATGTCTAGAAATATATGAGGATACTATTTCAATTTGCCCAATCCCATATGTGATCCTCATGCGGCTAAGTTAAGTGCAGAAGTGTTTCTTTCAGAAAGACTAAAAGATGTGTAGAATTGTATAAACCTGGGATGGTGAATTATTGTGGGGTGAGGTGTATGGTTGAGGGCCATACTAGTCTATAGCCAACAGCATTGAGTGTTAAGTAGATAGCTTTAAACTCAAATTGATTTATCATTGACGGATCCCTGCCTGTATAGGTGTGTTAACTCAGGTAGCTGATCACCTCCATACGTAACCTGATATGAGGACATCACAGGACCCTGTCCTAGGCCTCCAACCACCATGAAAATTTAGGGAAATGAAAAGCCCAAGTGTAGTATATAAAACATAATCTAGCTGTGTGTACATATATCTGGCCTCTACCTGGTGTGTCTATATACACAGAGGTACATGGGAGACATACTGACTCAGGGCATGGGACTCAGGTCTTCATTTTAATGGAGACCTCATCACTACCTCTTCCTTATTTTGACTCGCCGTCAGTACATGACTCTATGAACTTTGTAAGATATTATCTTAATAAGACTCCTGGTTATTCTATGCATAGCTAATACCATGAGAGTAGAAATATTGTGTGAAACAGAATTAATCAAGGCATGAGTATACTCTAGGCTTTGCGGACTAGGAAACAATAGCAGGGGAAAAGAACAGAGAAAGGAGGGAGCGGACAATTTGGTGACAGGCCGGAACAAGTGGAACATATTAGGACTAATCAGGACAACTTACCTTGTAGTCAGCTGGCATGGGATTGTAATGAGACTGTAGGCGTGGGCATGATAAGATAATTAATGTGACAAACAAAAAATATTTCATGCATATGTACCTCAAAATATGTTACCTCCCCTCTTCCATAAATGTAGGCCTAGTCATTAAAGTGCAAATCTTAGGTAGACTTAAGGAAGATTAGATTTCAAGTCTAGATATCATACATGTATGCAGTAGTAACAGATTTGGCCATAATCATGAGTTGTCATGCCATGCCGTGATGATCCACATCAACATACATGATAAATATGGTATTTACCGTGATCTCCCCTTCCACAGATTTGCCATGCCCTAACTATTCTGACCAAACAAACTCTCTCACTGCTGAAGATAAGCACTGTATTTCCACTCACTTTCTCTTCAACCAACCTGGTATGGAGGAAGGGGAGAAATAAGAAATCTAAAAAAAATCAATAAAATGCTGTCCCCTCATTGTGATTGGTCATAGTATGTGGGCAATTTACGAGGCGGGCCCCCATGGCAGGGGTGTCTTCTGGAGGGGGCCTATACTCATTATTTTGTCGTCACGCCTTTGAAGGCTTTACCCCAGAGGGATAAATAATTGGTAAAAATGGCAAACGGAAGGTTTGAAGTGAGTAATGAGTAAATAACTGTCAGGTGGATTTTGAGGCCTGTTCCAGTTTGTAAAGAGGGCCAGATTCCTGATAGCTTCATACCTATTAACCAAGGGATCTGGTGGACTCGTTTAATTACCTTAAATGGAATCATTATTGAAGGACTATAGAGGATTGGGCCCATACTAAATCTTTTATACGGCTCCAATGATATATGCCATTCAAAAGATGTACTGCTTTGATAGCACGATACTCATTGAAACTCCTCTACAATAGTGCCTTTACATTGGAGTCTATCCAGACACCCGGGATACGGCAATTGCAGTTTCCCGCCAGTGTTGCATTCATGCATCATTCCGACAAAATGATGTAAGGCATTATAACACTAGGGTTAATGCCACAGGTAATGTGTATGGTGACCTCCCCTGGATGCCCTTTTCTGATATCTCCATTTAGATTAATGTGCACTGATCCCTAACCATGCCCTTCAACATTTGAAGCACCCCAAAATTAGCTCAAGGGTTTTATTGAAAAATTCCTCAAGTTCCTTCCAGGTAAAGCACGGCTGGATCTCATCTCCCATAACCACCCCCTCCTCCCACTTCCCGGACACCTCTCGTGGTGACTCACGAGATCCCTTGAAATCTCGCGAGATGCCCCAGGGAAAATCTCCCCAAAAGGCACTCCGAGCAGATGTTTGACAGTCGGCATCAGTTGGAGTATCTAAGCCCTGACAGGCAGTGTTACGGTGGGAGAGTGTGGAGTGGCTAAGACGTCTGTAGGAGGGCTCTTATTGACCATTGTAGGCTCCTAATCTGTCTGCTAACTCAGTTAAGGCAAGAATGTTAGCTTTTGGTAACTTGTCCCTACCAGGCAAACTGTCGACCATCATTTTAAGCTTTTCTTTCTTGATAATTGATGATTAGACTTCTGATTTTTCATTATGCAAAGGGAGTTGATGAAATGTAAACAAACCCAGTTTTGTCAGGAGAAATCCAAATTTTGTCAAGTGCATAATTGATTTTTTTTTTTACATGTACCATATAGACCTACACAAAATTGTAATTCAAATGACTATAGGAATCAGGATGTTGATAATCAATGAAGATTGGATTTCCGAGCAAATTAATCGTCCTTTATCAGGTTTTGACGTTTTTATGTTATTCTTTATCGACCCACAATTAAGCAGTGAACAAAGGCAAAAGAAAAGGTAACAAACGAATACAATTCTAAGCTAACATTCTCATTTTTGGGATCCTGTTATCTGAATCAAACTGTTTTCTTGGCCTGGCCTGCCCCACACAGAGGCCTGTGTGTACCTGTGGTGGGACTTCTCACCTACATCAATTTAGATCACTTTACCTGGCTACCACACGTCATGTGGGATCCACCTCAAGAATGCCCTGTTCGCAACAGGTGCATAACCCAGCCAGATAAGAGGAGTTTATGACATTCCTTCCTTGCTCAGAATTTACTCTGTGGGGAGTTTACGGAAATATTTCAGTTGAAAGGGTAGATGTAAATGAATTCGGTGGCGGAAAGGGAAAAGCCAGAGTAACCACAGGAGCCTGATTGACAGTAAGAGGATCTGGATTTATTCAGAAATGTCTAACCACAACACTACTTTATACACTGAGGTTATGTTCATCATTTCCCCCTTTTATCCTCTTTCTAAGTCTCAAGCCAGATGTTTTGAAAATTGCATAGTGCCATAAAGCTAACCAGCTGATATTTGTTTCAGTTAACAAACTAACACCCCAAAGTTGAAATGCATACACAAATAGTTCCACATTGAACCCAAAAAATAGAAATAACACATCTATAAAGTTTTGTTTTCATAATGATTGTTGTGAGAGATGAATCTGCCCCTGAAAGCTGCATAAAAATATTGATGCATGAAGCATCGTGATACAAAATGTCAGGGAATATATAAATTACTCGCTTAGTTTCCATGCTGCCCATGAGAATCCCTCCCCATGTAGCGTAGCCCTGTGCCCGTGTCAGAGCCTTTGTGTACCTGCAGGGCATAAAAAAGAAAATGAATGAATGAGGGTTAAACTTGATGTATTGATGTTTGGTAGGCACAGAGTCAACATGGAGACCACCATTGGTATTCCTGTGTGCGCGTCTCTGTCTGGACGTTAAAGCTTGCTGGTCGGGGCTACAGGCAGGACCCATGGTAATCCTTTAAAGGCTGCATGGTGCCATGGACCTACACAATATGTGCAGGTCCACTGTACCCCTTGATCGACATAATGCTTAAATACACACTGGCAAGCAAGCCATCAGTGCTGGATTCATTCATGCCTACCCTACAAGTTTAAGACACTCCCTCTGGGTTGGTATGATACATTATTGCACTTGAATGTGAGATACCTTTCAGTACCGCATCGATGCATCGTGGTGAGAAATGAGCATGATGCTGGTTAAACTTGCAGCACCCCTTCCTTTTGCACCCCCAATTCCTCCATGCTACTGCTACTACTTCCCCTACTCCCCTCCCCTACCATCACCACCAACCTGAATACCATCAGACTCATCTACCTGAGCAGAAAGCTCAAGTACTTTTTTAATTGTGTCAATGTTGAGTTTTACCTTTTGTAGATGAAATAATGTGTTTTATGTCAGAGGCATCACGTCATATACTACATGTAGTAGAGTGGCTGTGGTATAATGTAGTTAGGGTATGAAGGACCTTATATGTCATAAAATTACTGACATGAGCTTTAAGCCTCAGTGTATGTAGAACAGCAGATTAAAGCACCAACACCCACAGTTGTATAGTCTTTTGTATAGTCTTTTCTTTATCTGTGCATCGGACGTCAGGGATGACTCCCCATAAGTCTGAAACGGGTATCCCTGGGCGATGCTTTTCACCATGACAATATGATGCCATACGAATTAAGGTACCATATAGAGTGCTCGATATAGTGTGGATCTGTTACTTTCTTGTATATTCTGGCACCCATTCTGGCATTCCAGTTAAGTGGTTAATGAATTACACATGCTAATTGGCTAAGGTTCTGACATTATAATTCTGAATATATAAATGGCTATTCATGAGCTAACTGCCACAGTATCATCCCCTCATAAATATGTCTAATCCAAAATGTGCATTTTATGTTAATCAATCAATTCCCCATAGGCTACATTATAGTGAAATATATTCACAAAACGTACGTAGCGTTGCATCCACCATAGAAAAGTGCATGTCAGGTCTTGTCCCTATCCTTATTGTTAAAGTGCACTATTGAGCAGGAACTGAACCTTATATTTATAGCCTATGACACTTTCTTCGCATTTTCTTTGTCCAAGGTGGGGATACCCACTCCAGGTCCTAAGAACCCATAAGGGGTTTGGAGTAGGGGTGAGAACCTTTTGTTATAAATAAGTCAGGGTTTGAATACCTCCACCTGCACCTTGCCTCCTGATCCATGGTGACCTGGGTCCAGCTACCTGAATGGCCTTCACCATGCTACATGTGGGTGATTTTGTGATTAATTAGGAGCCAGCACCTTGGCCTTACCTTGATGAGGTGGGTGTTAGGCCGAGCAGTGCACGGCGTGGTACACAGGTCAGTGTCATACATGTGTGGGTGTCCTCCTGTCCATATACATCACATGCTGCATCTTAAGTTAGGTGATCATCCATAGGTAATGTATGTGTAGACCTCCCCACCTGCCCATGTTAATACCTCGCGTCCACCTGGTCACTGTGTCAGCGTCCCTTACAATTTAAGTCTACTCAAAAAGACTGCATTTAATCTACTCTGGCTTTATCCAGGGTTACTGCGTCCAGTCTCCATAAGCTAGTCAGATCAAGGAACTATACAGCTACAAATATGTACCTGGAGTTATGCTTAGGTCTATCCCATCCACACTAAGTCATATTGATCCATACCCTGACCAATCAGACCTACAGTGTATCCTCACATTCACAGCTTTTGATGTCTATTTCTGACTATTTAGAAAAATGTCATTGCTCCTCTAAGCTTTACATAATAATCTTATCCAGAAGAAGACCACTGCAAGGAAATACCCCTCTGAAGGCTGAGGTTAATTCATATGGGATCTACTTAAGTCAATTTCTATACCCATGTGTGTAAGAACTATACCCCAGCCCCAGATTTAGTGAAGAAAGAAGGAGACAATGTGGCTGTCTCCACATACCAAATATGTGAATAGTGATCTGGAGGAAACCTCCAAACATTGTCAGTGAAATAGGATTTCATGAAGAATAATCTAAGAGTGATCCATCACAAAGATTAAACCGGTGTACCGTAGTTCCTTTCCCTTATCAAAAAGTAAAGCCATAAAAGTTTTCAAATGCCTTCCCACTTCCTCTCCATGGTCCCTAAGTACATTCCCCTGCAATACAACTTGACAAATGGACTTTTAAGTCAGAATCCCACTTTGATACAGATTTAAGAACACCCCTTTCTAACAGTAGCGTATGTAGGTGGTGGTTAAGACGTTAAAGATAACATGATGTCTCCAGGTTAAAGATCCTTAGCAGATATACTGATATGGTGCACTTATGCAGTCCCAGTATTGGTGCATCATAGTCACACTTCAGAGGTGTATCAATATTGGGTTGTCATAATGCATGAATGTAGACGACAGCTAGATGCATACGTAACGACTGAGTGCAATTATGTACTATATGGTCCTTAAGGGGTTAATAGTAATTGATGGGGTGGGAGGAGCGTGGATTAGGGTGTTATGCTGTCTACTGTGGTTTAAACCATCCTGTATTGCTAAGAGAGACGCTGGCTGAAAATAACATATAGCCCATAGGCTTCCCATCATTGTTGATATCCTTTAAGGAGCGCCTTCCGGCCGTGTCTGCTGCAGCTAATCCTTTGAGTGGGATTAACGCATTCCGGGGATTGTCTCCTGACAAAAGATGAAAAGAAAGGCCTGAGCCCAAAAGTAAACTCTGACACAATACGACTCTGGTCATTACATCAACAGACAAGTCTGAGTGATCACAAAGAACCCTAAGGATGAGGTGCCCAAATAGACAATCTTAATGGGGCATGTCTGCCAATAAAGAAAAGCTGTTCATTTGCTATGGTACTTTCTTAAATTCGAAAGGGTGTTTAAATGAATAAATGTGAAATAGGGATTTTGCTAGATTATCATTACTTATGATATTGACAGTTATATAATGATAAAGATAAAAGAATTAAGTCATTATCAAGAAGCGTACAAATATCTGGTGGCATGGGGCTCAATTTAGCAAATGCATTAACGTGTTGTATAGAGCAGACTGTTATCTGGTACATCCATGAGACACCAATCTCCTGTGGTCATCATAGTTTCACCATTTGTCATTAGTAGCACAAAATGTACTTGTCTCAATACAACAGGTAAGGGCAGATGGAGCATGGGGGACAGCAGGCTGGGATGGGGAGACCAATATTGCCTTCACCAAATGGCACAATACGTGTTGATAAACCAGGCTTTAGGTAGGTCCATCTGTGACCTCATCCTCCCCTCACACCCCTATAACGTCACCATGGATACCTGTTGATAATGTCCACTACTCAGACAGAAGTTAAGCGTCATAGATAGTTGACCCTTTTTTTGACAACTTTGTGCTTTAAAGTTAAAGTCCCATTAAATCAATGCATCATGATACCCTTATGGGGTATTTACATACCTCAATTCTGGGCATAACGCACAGAAACCAATACAGAGTTGGTGAATTACCATCCAGTGCATCGTAATGCCAGATTAACATTTAAAAGCCTCGAGACATCATGCCTTTCCACAAATCGCTGCATCCCGGCTTTGTTTGACAAAACGGGTCTGGCCAAAGTGTAGACCTGTATGCATTGCTGAAGAACCTTTCATGCTTGTAAAGAATTCGAAGTATATTTTAGCAAAATACACCAAATATAATTTAATGAACGTAACCGATTGTCCCTCATATGTCCTTTTATTGAAACAGAAAGGGGGAAAAGTCTCAAACCTTTTTCAGCGTTTACTACATTAAAATCAGTGGAAGTCTTGAAGCATTCTGTCAAGGTGGGGGGCGGGATAGGGTCCTTAATGTCCCTCTGATACTGTCTCCAGGATTTATTGCCTCATGAGCTGACTCAAACTCAAAGCCTGCCAGAAAGGAGATTGCCTCTGATGATGGTCGCCCACACAGGCCATGATAGCATTCACCCACCCACCCACAAGCCGCTGTCCTCTACCTATATATTGATAGCACCATTGTCACCCATTGTCAGTTAGCCTCTACACCTGGTTTTTGGTATAAAGGGTGGAGGTGAATCTGGTGACTAAAGCAGGTGAGATCAGACTGGTGGTTTTTGAAGAATTTGTCATCTCTTTAAATAAGTCCTTTTACCAGCCAAATTTATGTTCATAATGGGCTACAGAGGAAGGCTTTAGTAAAGGTATTAGTTAACGTTAGTAAGTTATTATAAAGTGGGATTGAAAAACTCCTCTGGGCCTACATTAAAACATGATTTATATTAGGTGTATGAAGGCAATTCGAGCTAATTACCATCAGAGATACTCGATCCACACCACCAGAAAAGAAAAATGTTTCAAGCTATATTGTGCACCTATCTTCAAAGGTTCCCAGCCTAAGCTAGCTTAGAAACGTATACACTTTGGACATATAATCAACAGAGTAGATTGATTGGAATGGATCAATAGGGGCCCCTTCTCACTGGTGCAGTACCCCTTATTGAGGCCACGTCTCATGTCACATGGGTGTGTGGAGACATACATTGTAACACGTCTTAAAGCCCCCCCCCCCTCCCGTACAAGCATACAGGCAGTCCTACTGATGCTGTCTCAGCCCAGACTCCAGTGTAAATTTAATGGGACTCACACAAAGGACTGAAAGGCAGACCACAGCAATGGTGTTTAGTATCCCTCAATATCTCAGGTAGTATCAAGATTGCCACAACAGATGGGAAAGGTCATGGGTAGGTCGGGGCTGCATCATAAGGTGAGGATCGTTCATGGGTTACTGTTAGGTTAGATACTGTTAGTCTGGACATCAATAAAGGTGGTTTTATTATAAGGATGACTTTTGACTAATGGCAGTTGAATTTCCTTAGTACCACAATTTATTTCACCACAGATATAAAAGGGTCTATACCTAGTATAGTTGTGTATTTCGCCTATCCATGTAACATAGTGATATTAAACTAGTCGTCATTTGATTAACAACTTGGAGTCTACAAGTAAAAATATGTCAATACACTGCATTAGCGTTAGCCCCACCCCCAACACCCACGACTCTCCAATAATGAAAAAAAAAGAACACATGTATGATCATACTTTCGAAACAATAGTGTAGATTGTACCCTACTATAAGTTCTTGGAAATTTCATACTTCACAGGCTCATCGATTAAAGAACCACAGAACGTCTTCACATGCACATGATAGAAATAAATGACAATAGCCTACAGATGTCCAGAGCCGTGGAGGCATTCTACATGAGCTTATGATAGCTTTACCCTACAGGTACAAATACCAATGTAGTCTTAAGAACCAACTGAGGGACTTTGAAAAAGTGAATGGATCACATAGACATTGGTAATACATTCTTCTAAGGCCCAGTATACACATTGCTTACACATTAGAGGCCTTTTTCAGATGATACACCATGTGTACTTAAAAAAGGCTCCAGCGCTCGCAATACACTTGTGCGGACATCAACATTCCTCCACAACAATAGGCATCCCTCAACTCACTGTGGACACACATTATGCAGCTTTTCGTGAGAGGAGATTATGACAGTTCTTAGACCTAGATGGACTAACCTGGAGAGCTATAATAGACTGATTTAAGGATCTCCACCACCATGTGCAGGTTAAGGGGAGGGGATAACCTTTAAGGTTAAGTGAGTATTCACCTGGATGTAGCAGCTACTATAAGCTCATCTACCTGTCATCCATCATGCTGTAGTGTACATATAGAGTGGACATCTCTGAAGGTAGACAGGTGCTACCAGTCCTGGTCAGGACCTGTTACTACCGTTGGAGCCTCATTAAGTTCAGCCTGACACCACCTGACCGCTCTGCCCAATCTGTGGAGTAATGCACACTCACTATGCTCATCATCTATACACTGGAGGAACAGAGACAAAATTCTTTGGCTTCCCAAGCCCGGAAAAGCTTGGACGTTGCTAGTAATGAGGAAACTGAGTAATGTAGTTAATATAACTTATTGGATAGCTTAGGATCTTCGTACCTGGAGACACTACACTAAAATGATACTGACAAGGTTTTCAGTTATTAGGTTGCCTTATATTTCATTGTGTTCTGATCAAAGCTCTCAGATCACGCACCGTTATGTGTATTGAATGTAGGGTAATGCCTGTTGTGACCTTACCAGTGTCAACGCCTGTCCTGACAGTGTATTCTGTATAGGTGTCAATGTGTGTATTGTCAGCTGTCACCCTGAGGTCCAGATCCCATTGATGGACATAAAAGTAACGAGGTCTACCCCCTTAGGAGTTCACAATATCACTTTGAGACTTCTCCCAATACACTATCACGGTGTCACTACTATAAACCCATCTACCTCCTGGACTAGTGATTAGACAATCAACTCATCACACCCAATTTGATTCTACCCCCTGGAGTTCCAAACCCTACCTGAATAGGACATCTCTATATGTAAGCCACCCAAACCTAAACCTCAGAAAAAGCCAACCATTGGGAACACCCCCCACCCATCCCTCCCAGACATGGTAGGTCTGGTTACCTTTGGGTTACCTGTGAGGGGGTTGGTGCCTGGGGGTAGGGGTGAATATCTGGTAATGGCTACACTTATATAACCCCTGCCCAGGTGGGGAGAAGCCTGTCGCCACCTTTGCCGTTGGTGTACTGCTTTAATCACCAGTTGGCGGCCATTCTAACTGTGGCCTCACAAATGCCGCCTCTGGTTATCTCCCTGGATGATGATGGCCTGGACACCAGGTGGGAACTGCAAACAAATCTATGAGGTACAATACAGGATGAGATAACTCATGGTGTATTAACGTAAACCCATTAAAGGACCCCAACTCAGAGTCAGATATAGAGGAAGTCATCACCATTCTATGTTATGGGTAATTGCCGTCATCAATGTTCTATGAACACAGACTCAGAATTTTCGACGAGATTGATAAGATAAGAGGGAGCTACAAAATGAAAATAACAAGTCCAAAAAAGAGAGTAAATTTGTAATTAAATTGACTGTAAATTGACACTAGAGAACACACATAGCCTGTTTGAGCTTGTCTGTAACCTGTTCTGTGTGAGTTGTGTGTGACCGGAGGTATAGGGTGTTGAGCTTTTTGGTGCTTGATATTGACATTGTGAACGCTTGTCTACTCGTTACCATAGAGCACGGTGGGACTCCTGGGCACGCCTCCCAGACCCTATTCAGGAACCCAGCTGAGGTGTGAAGTCCAAACTAGGGGGTGAGAACTGACCAGTGGCCACTCACATGGATAACTGCACAACCTGTGGGAAGCACATGGATGTTGGGACTAATATCATATCAATCCATCACTCTCGTCCTCCTGTGCTTAACCAGCTTCACGATCATCATTGAGGGAACACAGATAGCACAGGTGACCAGAATGACACCACCACTGCTCTGCCCCCTGGTGAACTAATTGGTCCCCACCCACCTGGACAGGTATGGTGAGGCAGTGAGTGTGTGGGGGAGGGTCAGACCACACGACCTCCCAACCTCTCAGTGTTGACCAGAGATTAGCATGGCAGGACCTTTTTAATCTGAGGAAATCCCACCTGGAGCACGCCACGCGCTACCTTATTGTTGTGTCGTGTACAGGGGTCTGGGTTCTACCTCCTCCTGGGTTGGGCTCAGGAGGTTAACTTACTGCCAGACTGGACACTGGAGGAGCATGCATACAACACCAGCAGGGTATACTCCCAGGCTGTATGATCCAGGCTCCACATTACTTGCACACAGCTTAATACTCTCATCTACTCCTGCACTCTCATACCATTGGTGCTACTACTACTACTCACATTTGTAGTACCGTGCATGGTATTGGGAGTATTAGCAATACTGAATGAACTGACGACTGGAGGAACACCGCCAACTCCTGTACAATGCGGCATAGGGAGAGGGACTCTTCCTGGAGTTTATAAGCATCACCTGGAGTTTGAAACACTGGTTATGCATTGATACATGAATACATATACCAAGTCACACACCATGGGTTTATTCCAGTGTTTACCTATGTAAAACATGGATACCATTACTTCATACATAGTACTGTAGGTGTGTCCACATTGAGGATGTACGTACAGGAAGAGTTACTGGAGGTTAATATCGGGACCGTGGAGCAGTAGATAGATCTATGGAGGACTATACCAGTGGATGTAGCGACGGCAGCAGGCACTGTGAAATAGAATGATGAAATGGTCATTTAGTACCAAATACAATGTCTGTAAGGACAAGAAGGTGAGTTGTTATTAGAAATACTGTGTATCCAGGTTTTTTTTTCAGTCCTCAGATTTGGATAACAAAATATATGACTAAATGAATTGCATGTGATTGAAATCATAGCATTGATCAATCGATCAGTAAGGCATTTTAAAGGCAGTACACTTTATTTGGGGACATTTTGCGACAGGAAATCCATCTGAAAAAGAAAGATACTGTCAATACAATATTGGTAGTGTAAGCCTTTATTTTGTTAAGTAGAGGAAAGAAGGAGATAGAAGGTCACATCCATTGAATTCTAAAATCACATCCTTTAGGTGTATTATTTCGGCATTTACCATAGCCACCTACAACCGATGGATAAACCTAATGGGATTAAAACCTCGTGAATAAGATCTAATTAACCCCACTTGAGCAGAAACCCTCAGTCTGAAAAGAACCTGGGCTCTGTTTGAATGGTGTGTGCCAATGTTGGAGGGGACCTCTTTTATCGTCCATTGAAGGTGTACTAACAGAGAAGGTCAGAAAACAATGTTTTTATAAATGTAGACCGATCCCACGTCACAATGTTGACAAGGTGTACGGCATTGGTGCCTGTGGTCCTCTTCCACGTGGTGTGGGACCTTAGGAGCTGTGTATGGACTTAAACCTCGGCTAGATGGCACATAAAGGTGACCAGTACTATAACCCTATAAGGGGAAACCCCTTCATTCTGCTCCACAGCTTAAGCAAGTCACCTATACTCTTCATGAAGGCGTTAATGTCTCCTTCCCACACTTTACTCTAATTCTGTATAAGTATTGTGTTATCTCTGCAACTAGGTATAAACATTTCAATAATAGCCTAATTTAAAATGCTTTGCAATGAGTGGGGACCGGAGCGTAGGGGAATGGTGGTGATTTTTCACTATGGTGCACTCCGAGCTATTAACAACGCTAAAGAAGCCAAGGTAGTCTATTTGGACTACTGGACCCTCACTGATGGTTATTGGTCATTGCAGGTTGTTTGTGCTGGAGGCAGTATTGCGTGTAAATTTCTTTAGGTCCACACGGACAATTGATGTGGTGTTAAAACTAAAGATCACCAGATTCACTTTCCAAGCGAAGAAATCCCAAATCTAATTAGAATAATGACTTCAATTGGTGAAGAGTCTCTGCAAACCAGATTTCACTCAACCAGGAGCACAGCGTCCAGCAGAGACACAGCTAGCAAGGCTCTGTGTGGAGAGTGATGATGAAGTCCCTACCCTGGAGCGGACCCCACTCTCATGCCACTTACATTCCTCCTCCAGGTGGGAACTTACAAGTAGGCCTATAACCCACCTGGAGGACCTGTTGAGCTAAGTTAATGTTGTATCAAGGGCTCTCTGTGGGTACGGTGTAAATATGTCATCTTTAAATAGATTTAGCTAGACGTACATCTTGTGAACATATTTTAAGACTGACACGATAAGCTTTGTAATGCATTGGCTGTCGTGTAAGTGTTCAATCTTTCCACCCAGATTCAAAGTGCGAAATGGTGATTGGATTGAACATTCTCTAGTTCTCCGGGTAGGGGTATGGCCAACTCCTTTCTCATCTCACCTCTTAGATGCTATAATGAGTTGAGATTTGCACAACAAATACCGTAAAGTCAGGCTACATTGCAGGTGCTTAGTCAGTTATTTCATCTTTTAACTATCATAAGTTGTCCGGCCGGCGCTGACTCTTACCTAACGTTCAAAGTCAAAGTTTAACATTTTTGTATGAAGGCACCTAAAGAGGTTTATTTTATGAAATATTGTTATGGCAACCATTGCGACCAGTATAGGAATGATAGGTCATTTAGTGCTCCACAAAATAGCCCCATGGGTGCATGGGGACTACCAGGGTACTTTGTATGCATTTTTCCCCATAGACTCCAATGGTAAAAAAATCCTCCAAAGTAGCCCGCAGTAGCCGCAGGGGCAATTTTCCTCCAAGGAAGCCCCATTTTCAGCAAGGGCAAAATATTGTTATTTTTTTTTATGAATATCTCAGCTGCTGGTAGCAGCATAACATTGTCTACATGTCTCAGTAGTCTCATGGCTTAAGTATTTTTAATGATGGGTATGAATATTCCATTGCCATAGCAACATGGTTACTACTAGGACGGTAATTTGACACATAGAGAAAATGGTGGAAAATACAATGCTTTTCTAGCATGCATTCTGGGATAGTCTCAGGTCAGGGAAAAATTTAAAAAAAAAAAAATGTTAAAAAGCAGAAACTGAAAAGTAGGTTGTTAAATATTACTTAAAAGTGACTTTTGGATCTCAATCACACGTCTCTAAAATATCAATTTTTCACATCCCTACAAAGTAGGCCCACACAAGCAAAGTAGCCCCACTTTACGGTACATGGAAGGGGGGGAGCAATGAGAACAATTATAAGTTAATCCGCTTATCCTAAGCGTCAGGAAGTAAAGTTCCACTATGGCATGCCTTAAAACAAGTTCCTCCACAAGATAGTCAGATACCATCCAATAACACTCTGTATTCCCTGCCAGAAGAAGTCTTCATCTTCACATAACCACATCTCACAAGTTCTCGCTATGGACGAGATCAGGAAACCATAATTCCCCGATTATACGCCGCGTTGCGTCACGGGAAGGGGGCGGGGTGTAACATTTGGGTGAGGAACATTTTGATCTTTTGTCCCAGACTTCAGCAGACCTTCATGGGGTTGGGGCTCTTTATGGCAGGCTGCTCCAGCCTTTGTAAGGTCCTGATTGTTTGTCCGCCTCAAAGAGCATGGCGTGGATGTGTGACGAGCGGTGTTGATTATGGCTCGGTATGGCGGTCTCTCTGTCGGAGCTTGGTGTTTGCAAATATCCATGATGTAAGCCCATATTGGGACTGGTGGTCCCATGAAAGGACAGCATCGTGCTTGGGTGGTTCTAGACGCCAGGTTTTGTCAACTCTTACCATTGAGTTTAACCCCTTAAGGATGCCTTCTTGCTTAAAGCTTCATATATGAATCTGTCGACATGATGCAATAATGTATAGTTGGTGAGTATACTCACCACCGCTACATTGGTTCATCGTACCGACCATTTTCATGGCCACGACCTCCTTATGGGGTGGTCGTAATGCTTGATTGAGGCATTAGGGAGTGGTCATTTATTATCAACAGGGGGGTGGTGGGTTTGAGGGGGGGCGTAAAAAATTCTGACCCCTCTTGAGGGGGGGCTAAAAAAAATTTGACCCCTCTTGAGGGGGGCTAAAGATATTTACCCTCTTTTTAGCAAAAAAGCCCGCGCGCTACTAAAGATCAAAGAGGGGGCGCAAAATTTTTTTACTGCCGTCGAGGGGGGGGGCGTAAAAAATTTCCGCGCTTCTGCGCGAAAACCCACCACCCCCTGTTGATAAATAATGACCACTCCCTTAATAAGCTACTCCCTTACGCGCTGCACTCATGGACCATTAGGGCCTAGTGCATTAAAGCACATTGAGGCTAACTACCGCTGGAGATTGGTCAAACGTTTAAAGAGCTGCAGGAGAAGAGGGTAGGGTGAGTCAGTAATGTACTCAGATTAAAAAGGGACCTAAAGCCTCCTCACCCCTCACACACCAGCCCATGTGCCTATTTAACATTGTATCAGACATCCTGAAGTGAAAAGCAGACAGGAAGCTCTCGTCAAGGATTAAAAAATCAAAAATTTAATTGATATGATCGATGGCCCAAAACAATGGAGGTATAGATAAAACCGTTAAAATGTCCATAACTCCCACATACCAGTGAGCTGTTCTCAGGTACACAGAAATGCCCCTCAAAGGAATGCATAATGTACTATGGCCATTCGTCATCATGGGTCATCATGAAAGGAGGCTCACCAGGATTGCATCGATGCATCATGTTGTCCCTGTGGGATTGTTACACTCCCAAAGAGCCATCATGATGCCCTAATGCAGTGCTGGCGAGTTGACTGGCCAGCACTGCAATGGCATCATAACCACCAAGCAACACGAAGGCATCATTTGGCCCTTAAGGGATACGGTTCACGTCAGTGTTGGTGTTTATGGTACTACAGTTCTTGTACAGGTATACACACAGTACAGCCTTTGTTAATGCACATACCAGACGCCCCTATCCTCCACCACCCACCACAGACACTCACCTTGATCCTTGACTAACCTTGTGGTCAGTGCCTCCTACCTCACAATCAGTCAGCAATCTTGATGATTTGGTCACACAACACAAAGGCTTCACATTGAGGTGTGTATAGACGTCTGAATATTTCACTCTTGTAAAATACCTCACATAGCATGGGTGGGTAATATATGGACGGTTTGGGCACACGACAAGGGCTGGAATGATCGGGGGTGTGAGAGGAGGGGCTGAGGCGGAGGACATCATGGGATATCATGGAGATTTTGTGGTTATAATACTGTGTTTCCAAAGGCGGATTATTTTGGTGGAACACAGGGCTACGTTTTGTTTGGAAATCAAGCTTAAATACTTAAATATACAATGTATATGATTACCAAGAGCTACAGGGAATGGCATTTACATTAAGATATGACAGATCTCATACGTTTATTGCCAAGAGCCAAAACAATGGAAACACACACTTTGGCATTTTGGACGATTGTTCAAGAGTAAATGAATATGTAATCAATATGTCAGCCTGACCGTATGTCAACACATCTCTGCATATAAATTCCATATATGCTCCACCATAAACATTATCACCTATGGTCAATCACTGCAATTGACCCCGATACTGATTAGTAATCAGTCTACAGAAAGAGCAATATATCTGCCAAGCAATCTAGACGTCTTCTCTAGGAAACACAATAATAAAAGGAATGCATTAATACAGACTACTAAGTCTGGAATAACAACAAATTAGTTGCCTATCCATGATGAAACATTTGGGGAGGAAAGAATATTCACATTATCAGTTAGCTGTCTTTTGCACCTGTACATATGAAATCACGAAATACATCCCCACAAAACCTTACCTATCCCCTACCGCTCACCTTCCCTCAGGCAACGACCATTAGATAAATGGTAATTTATGCTAATTAGATTAAAGCATGAAATATTCTCAGATTATTTTCAGTGTTTGGTATGAATAATGTAAAGAAATCCTCTGACAGACAATCTATTTTATATCTATAAACTAATTGATATCAACGTGTTGGGTTGACCAAGTGATTATGAGACTAAGATATGTAGAGATGAGATGAAGTGTATATCAGTATAGGGCATACAAATTATCGTTTTGCACGCGACCATGTCCCTATTTATACCAATTAAATGTGTATCCCAAAAGGTGGCTTTTCGTATGAGCCTGGGCAATGGACACGATGTACCTTACCTAATAATGTAATACATCATAATTTAGATATGTAACAGTGACAGTGAATGACTGAACTGCTACCACTAACTATATAAATATACCCTGGGGGAGGACCTGGCTCTATGGGAAGGAATCAGAAGAACACTTCCATTGTCCCTGGGGTCCTGCCTGAGAAGAACAATATGTAAAATAAGAAGGAGATTGGAGATGTATTGTGTCGATGGTATAAACAGCACTGGGCATGCACAAGGAAACCGGAACACCTATCCAAGAGATGTGTGCAAAGTGATACCATTTGTACTGTTAGACTTAGTATTTGGCATAGAGAGAGAGCCACATTCTATATGAAGTATACATTGTATCGTCAATGGAGTCAGATTGCTAAGAGTCTATGCAGTGAATAGGGTCTGTGAAGGAATTCTACCACATTGGCTTACTACATACTCACTGAATAAGCTTACCAGTTGCCACCATTCCCCCTTGGTAATGCACATAGAGCAGGCAGCTATTCAACTCATGGGCCTATCTAAAATATTGACCCATCACCAAATGTAAAAATAACAAATAAGGATATTCCTGGGTAGCACAGAATTAGGGTTACATAAGTACAAGTGTGGACTACACACCACCTGCTCCCTTTGTACAAAATGTCTTTCATTTTCTACTCACTCATCCCTAAGAATGCAGGGTCAACGAAATCTGTTCCATTGTGGGCTAGCATCGACTATAGTCGACACCATGGCAGGCCTAGCATCGACTATAGTCGACACCATGGCAGGCCTAGCGTCGACTATAGTCGATGCCAGTAATATAGGATTAGTATAGGAATTGAAAATAGGCTCGTCCTCTAGGAACTATACTTTTTTCAGAGGCCGTCCTCATGGCCAGGGCAACAATTTTTGCTCTGCCCTTAAAGGGTTAATAAAATTATTGGATGATTACCCATAAATACTGCTGCATCAAATTGATTCAATAGGTACAGGAATTAACGAGGATGTACAAGGGCCTGGTCATCAGTGAAATTCGAGCCAATTAGCTCAGTGTTAAAGCTTTTGATGCAGTTCCAGATATGTTGGATTCCCTGGTTCTTTGTTCTATCTGTGATTTGGAGGTTTAGACCAGACTCCCATAGTCTTGAGAAAGGTGGAAGTGTGTACATGTTTTATAGAAACTACCCTTTCTTATTAGAAAGTTTGCAGAGAAGAATTCAAACCCTTGAAGAAGGTCAAAGCATACTGGATGATTTTTGTTATTGCTCAGAACCGGACATTGCAGCTATCAGATATCTTCTGCATGTTGGCAGTTTTATTGTTATTGGCCTCATCGTATACAGTACACATTAGGTATGATAAGATTTGTTGAACTAATGATCAGACATATAGAGCCACAGATAGAGGGTTTCTCATCTTTGATGGCACTACAACTGTCTATGTATGAGTGCTTTTTACTTGGGTTTCCCTATACAAATGACTCTATATTTGGTATTTATGATGCCAACAGTGTCTGGAATCATTAGCAGGTGAGTAAAGTAAACTTCACATAGGCAGTGGCAGTAGTAAACCTGTGTCTGTTGTAGACAGTAAATATGAGGTAGTATTTGGGGTTGTTCCCTTATAAGGTACTATTAGTGAGTGACATGGCGCCACAAAGGTGGACACACAGAGCCAGAATAACAGTCCTCAGCCCTACCTCACAGCTTGTCACTTCCAGCACATACTCCCTCTTCATCCCCCTCACAGCATGGTGACCTCCCAGTATAGTCTTTAGACCCTACCTGTTGTCCTATGTGTAGGGCCTTTGAGGAGTTGGGTGTTTGAGTCAGAATGAATAGATTCTACTTGGCGGAGAGGAACATGTAATTGGCCCATTGTCCAGTCAGGTTCTTGTCCACAGGTGACCAGTAGGGGGCCATGAGGGTGCAGCTGTCAGGCCATCAGGGTGTCCCTTGACCTCAGGTCCTAAAAGTTGTTGCAGTTCTTACAAAATTAAAAATCATGTGAAGAATTCCTGGATTTCCAATGAATATATCCAGGCATAGAAGAGAAACTGATTTGTCACATATCGTAGATACATCTTTTATAAAGCAAAAGTATGGATTGTGTATTCAGGGGTTTGTCCGCCTGTACATTTTCAATTCATCCAATACCCCATATTGGCATACCAGGTAGACAGACCAGCAGAAGTCAACAACATTGCTTACTTCTGTTGGATATTACAAACCCATGTTTGTGTAGATACAGTCTGATGGTAAAGAAGGTATGTCAGTATATGTGTGTGTGTATGGGAAATGGGATGCAGGTTGAGGGGGTGGGAAGGTGAATTTACCTTCTGATATTTGACCATATCTAACTGTTTGGCCAGACAGAACCCCTTGTGTTTGAGTTTCATATGGTCCACTGGGCTTGTTACAAGGGGAGCCAAATTCCATTCCTGTCCCATCCAAGATGAAAGGTTAAGGGGGCTTTTACCAGCTTTATTGCCTCCAGGTGGATACGAAGAGGAGATTTAGATATTGTTAATGTTTGTAGAAGTCTTACACGCCTCTGGCAGAGATGATCGACTTATAAGCACCTTTTATCCTACAAAATCTATCATCAGATTCATTATTTCTCATTGAGTAGTCCAAGAGCCTGCCTCTTTGATTCCTTTAGTCCCTGGAAAACTGTGATTATACACAATGGTCTTCTCGTTGTTTTGGTCAAGCTCACGTAGGTCTCTGATAACCTCAAATATCACCCAATACCCCCTAATCAACAAATCTTATTTTGGTGGACCAGAAAGGTGTCTGAAACCTCAGACACGAAGAACTAACTCTTTATGCATCGCATGTTGCTTTGACACAGTAGAGTCTTGTCCTTAAGCTCCGCGAGTTAAGCCCTGATTAGTTACGCGCCAGGGCTGCATTCGTGCATCAGGCACCGACTTTAGGGCTTGATGCACTCTTGAAGGCTCAGTCTGATGTGCTATGCAGCATGATGATGAGTCACTCACAGTTATTGGTTCATCAGGAAATATAAAGAATCATGTCATCCTTCAATGGTTCAGGTATGCTTACTGACACAAAAAGTGGCCAGCAGAAACAAGGCTGCAGTCTTGTGCGGCGACACCTGTTGCCCACCTGGCACCCTAACAGCACACACTAACCACACACCAGGTAATGGATCCACTGTGTGAGGATTTACACTCACATCCTTAACCCTATAAGGATAACATAGTGCTTAAATGTAATATTCCGACCTAGCGGGATACATTATTGATCAATCAGAAAATTCCCTCCAAGCAGTGCAAACTTTTTAGGGTGCATTACATAACAACTGGTCCTTATCACGCTGACTGCTATCAGTCCTTATCCCACAGGGTACCAGATTCAGTAGGGGTCACCCCACTTAAGGTTCCCGCTAACCTAGAATACCCTTTGGTCATCATTATAAATGGATCTGACGAGTTTCTCCATGCTGACCTTACAGGGTGACACTCCCGAAGGGTCTGATGCAGTGCCCTCAAATAGTCTCCTCAGCATTACATTGGTGCATCATGACGACAAGGGTATATGGGGTTGGAGTCATCATGCACCCCACGAAGAGGTTAGCTACCAGCTTAATAACATTCCAACCCCATTACCCCCCGCCTTCTAATATACATGCTGAACAGGCACTTAGCTGTGAAAGTGGTCTTGGAATTCAAGTAAATAATGATTTCCGCCCAGACGTATATATGGGGTAATAATCATTATAAAGTGCGGCCAAACACATTGCATACAGTGAGCTGAAAAGGCCGGGATCACACTCTGTTTCCAGAGGTGAATATTTCCTGCGCTGAATTGATGCTCTTTTGCAACAAAAAGAAATCTGTGTTACTGAACTGCGTTGGGTTTCTGTAACAATACTGAACAATTTGTAAAATATCGGAACGGTGGAAAACTTTCTTCACTTTGTTAGTATGATTCTGAAGATATTAGATAACAGTTATGAATGAATCAACGGGCATGTGTCATTCTTACTCCTAACGGTTTGATTAATAACGTAATTCTATCCAACTCGTAAAAATAATAGATTCTAAAATAGAATGAGATTGGTGGTGCCCCTAAATACTTGCTGATTTGAATCACTTAGCAAAAATGTTTTATCATATTACAGGCAGGAAATAGTGCAGCATATTACGGGTGCAGAAATCTGATGTTGCTTTTCAATTTGTAATAACGTACAGATAGAGAAGCAGTCTCTAACAGCTGGTTGAAGGACAGAGGCACTTTAAAACTGACAAATATATACTCAACTCGCATACTATATTGGTTACCACGCATACTATTTATAATACTCTTGTGTAATGTCGTTCTCGCCATGAATATGACCTTAGCTGTCGAAATGGCGTTAAACATCTATTACTCACTCACTCACTATTTATAATACTGATATACTGGCAATTGTAACACTGAAAGGGGTTTAAATTGAAGGGGTGGGCGAACCCTCCAGCGTAGTGTACTGTAGCTAACAAGGCAGGGGGAAACATATCATCTTAGGGAGGATGGTTCTCACACACTGTTGATGCTGCCTTGTAATCTTCTCAACTAGCAAACTGAAGACACCTATTGTGTGAGGCTACCTACACATAGAAGCCCAATGCCTCACCTGGACATGCCTTAATACACACTGTCAGGTACCATAGGTGCTGTGTGATTAGGCACTTGGGAGATCATACATCAGTCACAGCGCTCTACATCACTATGTGCAGGGCTCTTAGTTACTGAAAGGGCACACATAAGGTGATAAAGTGTTACATATACTTCTCAACGGGGAGAAATGGGGGGGGGGGTATAGTCATAGGTGTTTGAAGCAGGAAAAGAATAAAGTTGTAAGCTTATTATTTATGTGCTCTTTTTCGCATCAAGGAGGATCCGTGGAGATCACTATGGAATGCTCAGGATGGTACATAGGTTGTATGCTGAGATAGAGAAGGGGATGAGGTTCCATTGAGACCCGATTCAGTGGATATGACTGGTCTCCAAAGTAGGTACTGAACTTTGCGTGAATAGGATATATTCACAATGTGTGACCAATACCCTAAGTAGAAAGTGTATTTATGGACCCTTTCTTCATAGGATGCAGGAGCCTGAGGTTAAAATCATGCTTCTATTGTGCAAGTCACCGAATATACTCACACTAGTCTGTGCTGATTTACCCCCTTGCCAATACATAAATCAAAAGCAAACCAGATGTAAGACATGTTCAGTGTAATTCAACATAAAAAGAGGATTGGTATTTCATTCACTGACAATTTGGAAGTCCTATAGCCACGAGGAATAGAAGTTTTAGGACAGAAGATATTACGTGAATGATCTATAGATGGTGAACATTTGTCGGATTTGTTTTAAAAAGCCACACAGAGCTGTATCTCATTTTTTCTATAGAACAGTGCCACAGGTCTCCAGTTTCTTTTACACCTGTATTCTTAGCCACTCACATGGTGCCCATGTCACCTTGAGCCCACACCCCCCTCCCACACACACACACATGCTCCATCCTGCACTGAGTCACACTGGATGTCAGCAAATTAAAGACACCAGGTACATGTAGGTGACACACTGCACTCACTGACCCCTCACAGCAATCAGTGTCTTATGGTGCCAATACATTGATGAAATGGGAACTTGGGGGTTGCTTGAGGATATAACCCCAAAAGTAAAGTATTGTTTTCTTAAAACAAAAATACAATATAAGAAAGACATTTGAGATAGTGGCGAAGTCCTGTAAAAAAAAGGAAATACATAACTTTTCTCATCCATTTCGCCAGTCTCAGTTGTGATCAGCAAAGCGATGTTTAGGACTTTGTGTTATCCTAGTCAAGTAATTTCAGGATTTATGTATGGAAAACTATGTTTTTGGCTTTGACGAGGATAAGGTTGTTTTCATTAGGTGAAATGAAGTGTCACTCCTCAGTCTCTGGAACCCACAACAAACATGAACACTTTGTTTTGTTTTGCTCTAAGCTCCCATTCTCTCACCTGCCATGACACCATTGTCCAATGCTGCTGGGAAGCATGCAGCAGGGTGGTTCCAGTACAGTGTACCTGAGAATGGCACCAGCCACAATGGGGGCTTCACAAGGCAGTGGTCAGCAAGGGTGTGCCACAGGGACTGGTTCTCGGCCCCTTTTAATTGTGCGAAGGGATATGCCTGGCACCGTGAGCATGCCGTCTTTTTAAGTCGTTCCCAGATAATGCTTTCACTGGCAGGTGGAAAATGGGGAAAAGAAGCATGGAGAGTCCATTCATTAACAATGAAGGATTAACTTGTTAAAAGAAGTCAAAGGTTGTGTTCCGTTTAGTACAGAGTGTAAAATATGAGATGAAAGTCTTGTAGTTTCTACATGTGAGTGCAAATAATCTAGTAATTCAAATTTTCCTTATGGTAATACCAGGGCCATTACAATAGGTCGCATTCCTTCCTGCGTGGACTGTGGGTGTACTGTGTTGAAATGTGTGAGACGATCGATATGGTTATTCAGGCACTAAACTAATTGTAAGCTCACATCAACCACAAATGAGTGATACAAAGATTCTAAGCATGCCCTGGGATGATCTGTTGGCGATATTAAAGTGTAGGTAAGAAGATTGGGGATGGGCAGAAAGAAGAAGGCACACACGTGCACCCTCTGCATACATGTGAGGAGATAAGAGTATTATATTACTCAAAGGGACAGATGACATTGGGGAACATGCTGCTTGTGTCTTACCTGGGAATAGAGACAAAGGAAGTCAGAGCGTAGCACCCAGGTAGCACCCCAGCCAAACGCATCCCCCACCCCCAAATCCTCCATTCACTTCGATTCCCAATTCTTCATGTCCATCTACATTGTTCGATTATGTCGTAGTCCTCCTACTCAGCTAACGATTAACCCCTTGTCCATCTTCCCTACTATGTCCTTCCATCCCTAAGGGGATGACTTGATCACCTGTTCAGGTGACATTTTAAGGTTATGGTGTTAGGTCTTGTATCTACTTGCCTGTGGCATTGGGTTAACCTTTCACCTGACAATACTGGTTTTGGCAGTGTAGGATAGGGCCCTGGGGTGAGAAGAGAACATACTGGGAGGTGGATATTGTCACAGCAATGTGTACATGGCCCTTGACCAGGGTGTCATCTTAATCAGGTCTCTCTATGCAAGGAAATGCAATGCGCAATCTGAAAGTGCCATCACTTTGGGACTGTGACTGCTGGACAAATGTACCTTCTTTGTGTTCTTGGAAAATTTAAATTAAGAATTTTACCTGCAAAGCAATTGATGCTGTGCGAAGCTTTATTCCAAATACTAGCAATACTCCCTCTGTCAACTCCTATGAGTTGAATGAAAGCGTTACCATCCCGAATTTGCCATAAATATGTGTAACATACTATACATGTGCCCTGGTGTGCAGTCGTTAGCTGGGGATTGACTGTTTAGAGTCTGAGGGATGTTTCATAGGTGCCAATGCCCCGTGGTTACCACTGGCACTCTCCTATTAACAAGCCTTCAAACACTGACATATCCTAAAACAAGACTGACCCAAAACTAGCACAAAACTTGAGTTCCAAGTACCTATGTTACTTACATTTGTCTTTGCCCTCCAGATTTTGATAAGGGGTTTGTCCTGAATAGCGATAGCGGGTCTTGGAAATCTCAAAGTTTGAATCAATGAAGGTATTGAATTAGCGTATGTCTTGTAGATTTATTATAGCGATTTGGTAAAACTGGGGTATGAATATTAAGGCGTTACACTGAAGTAGCTGTCTTATTACTTAAATAAGCGATGAACTATAGGTCACATTGCCCAACTCCACTTTTGCATTTGCATTGCAAAGACCTATGTTGGGAAATATGGGAATACACCGCCCTCCCTTTATATCAACGCTGTGAGTGTTTTTGACTTAAATGGATTTAGCTTGTAATTTGATCAGAGGAAATTGAGTATTTAAACTTCGAGATACCCTATATAAATTGCCTTTCAAAAACTGACAGGACTCTGTGATGTAATACAGTATTGCAATAACACTTGAATTTTCTGCGATTCAACAAAACAAGGCAGCCGTTAACTCCCCATCAGAATACATTCATTCCATAGTGAGGTATTCAGGTGGGAGCAGCCTGTAATTTGTATGGTGACTTTTTATGTAATGAGCATTTCTAGATGAAAGCCCAACGGAAACCAGACAATTGGTGACCTAGGTGTGAGTTCTGGTTTTGTTGCCCACCAAGAGGTGTTTTATAGATAAATGAGTCACTTTACAACCAGAACACTCCTGTCTTCTTACACTGGGCTCCAGTGGTAATAGATTAGGTACCATTGGCAACCAATTGTAAGTTACAATTCAGGTTGGTTTTGGAGTTCCCTGAGTGTTTTTCTTGAGAGTTGCCTCGGGGAACCCGCTGACATTTCTCTCCCCTCGCACCAGGGGGTCTTTTAGTCTACTCCCCGACGCTGGACCTGGCCATCCGGAACCGGAAATACATGTCGCCACTCGGGCCTGGGACCATTGTGCACTACCGTGGCTGTTCTGTGTTGTAATTTGTCCATTGGGGAGACTTTTTTAACTCTAGTTGGAGGCGTGTGGTGAGACAGTGTGTAGGAATTGCTGCTACTGTTATAGAGGTTACGGTGTGTTACGATGTAGTACGTTAAAGTAGCGTTACGTTTTGTATTATGGGGCACGCCTTCTTCCCTCCCTTCTCTCCTCCTACCACCATGTCCCCCCCCCCATGAACCTATGTGTAAAGCTTTAACCCTCTAGGGACAGCATGTCCAGAGGCAACTTAAATCGTAATAATACCAAGATGATACCTCAGCTGAAAGTAACTCACTGGCAGAGCATGGTGCACCACATTAGGCCCATATTGGGCTGATGCACCACTAAAGGGGTTATAATGTTATATGAATGCAGCCATGACAACAATCCATCAAGGATGCATTCATGCAACATGGCGACCAAAGGACATAGAGCTTTAAAGCATTATGTAGTATTCAAGGATTTAGCAGGTGACATGGGGTGACCACAAAAGTGAGCTCAACACAAAAAGGTAATTCAAAAAGGTCCTCAGTAAAAAGAAAAACATTTCGTGCATTAAGGGTGACGGTGAATGGGTTTGATTATCAAAACAGTATTAAAAATTACCGACCCTTCTTTGAGATAAGGATGATTTGTAAGTTCTCTTGGCATTTAGAAAACTCCCCTTCCAATTCAAATTTCCCGCCTTTCTCAGCTTATGTCAAACCACCTGGCGGATATGTGGTAGCCTACTTCCTGTTGTAAACCACCCTTCTTTACACCTAAATAGCCACACAAACCCAAACTACTGTTCTGATAAGGGGATGTCCCATGTAGGCTATATTAAGGTGCCTGACCTCACCTACAGTCCAGGTGGCACACGCTGCAGCAAGTCACCAGAAAAATCTAATTGTGTGAACATTATTCCAATATCGCAGCGCGGAAATCATGAATCATGTATAGTATAAAGCTACTGTGTTCGTGAACAATAAGCTAAATTAAAGGCTATATCTATGTGTATTTTGCCTATGACATGAGTCTTAAATCCCACATGAATCTTACAGTACTGCAGGGAATCGAGATCTTGGGCTAACCACGTGTTTGTGGCATGAAGAAAATAGGGTTGACATGCAACACCTACTTCCTGGAAACAAAGAGTATAATACCCATAAAAGTCGTGTCACTGAATGAATTATTGTGAAGTGTTAGGCTTCTTTTTTTAAAATAATATTTTGATATCAAACCCAATCAACATTATTCGCTATCGACGACCATATGACTTGGCCCATATGGCAAGTATAATACATATAAAACTCTTGTCACTGAATAAATTATTGTGAACTGTTAGGCTTTTTTTTAAAATAATATTTTGATATCAAACCCAATCAACCTTATTCTCTATCGACGACCATATGACTTGGCCCATATGGCCAATATGGGTTACCTAATAATAGGGACACAATTCAGTGTATTGGCGTGAGGTTAATGTTCTGATCCTTACGAAAGGCTAGCTTAATACTGCACCATATATTGGTCATCAGTATGTAAGGAATTCTAATCCTGGTTTGTTAAGTTAGGATTCCTATGGGCCGTTGATGCCTCATTAACTCTTCTTATAAGAGTCAAGCACGTATTATAAGCCCACTGCCAAAATAGTACCTGTCTCTCTTTTGAATAAGAAAAAGAACTAATTGAGAGCGATGACATATTTCCTTCACTCACGGCAAATCTCTTTGCTTCTGAGGAATGCCGTTATTTTGCATGTCCATGGCTTTCTTTTCGGGCAAGTAAATCTACCAGCATACCAATTGGGGGTAAAAAAGAAGGAAACAAAATAAATTGTCACGCAATTTACAACAGTTCCATGGTCATGGTCGGATTCAGATGCGGGTTTCGCCCAGTAAAGGTGATATAGTGTCATACTTGTCTCCCCTAGAACTGAATAGGCCTATACCTCTGAGGCCACGCGAAAACTATACCTCCGATTATCTTGCACCATATATTGAAATAATGATACACGCGAAGGCTAGAAATAGCTTTTGATACCTTTCTAAAAATGAATAAAACTTAGATAATATAATGGATATATTTGTGTCTGTAGGTGTTGTCTTCTATACGATCAGCAAGGCAAAACAGGGAAAATGGGGTGATGACGCCCAGTTTTCAAGGGGTAAACCCTTCGATTTAGATATAGTTTTGTGTGGCCTAAGATAACTGAAGGGATGTCTTTCATAGCCACATGCAGAGCTGCACTTTCAAAAGCAGACGACAAAACGTCTATGTCAGTCCCACATTCTGCAGGCGCACTGATTGCCTGTGGCATGACAAACAGTCACTTTTCAGACAGAGTCTCTGAAGAGTACAGAAACACAAATCACAACAAGTGTGCATGTACATTTTCAGGGCATTTTTTGATGTCTTGCTGGGATCGTTTAACCCTCGCTCCTCTTGTGCCCCTATGCCTTTCCTGGATGTGTTGGTTTCCTATTTGAGTAGGTCTGTAACAGGGGTTTGATGACTAGACCCCTATGTACCAATAAAATACCACTTACCTTCAGATTACAGTAGTGTCATCTCCAAATGGTTTAGACCTTCAGGCTATGCATTTTAACTACCCCATTTCAGACCTCTATAACATTTAGACAAAGTGATATCGGTAGGCCTAACAATTACCTATACCAGCAACTTCCCGCAGTGGAACCAGTGAATGCCCAGAACTCTTGGGCTAAGGATGCGTTACCATGCAACGATTTGAGACCCGATTTGAAGCATATTGGTTAATGAGCAACAATATTTGCCATTTTGACGAACAGTTCTGAAGGTATATATAAATATAATTTTCTTGGAATCTTAAATAATCTTACCTGATGGACAAAACTACCAGTTTTAATATTTTAAATTTTCTTGAAACTGGTAGGTTTGTCCGCCATGTAAGATCATTTTTCTTATATTTTTGAATCAAGAAAAATATTTTTAGCTGTGAGATTTAGGAGGGTTGTTTGAGAATCTTATTTTCTCAATCCTCAAAACTGCCCTGCAATGAAATCGATTCACGAACTGCAGCAATGAATTCTGAAGTTTACTGAGACGAGATAGGAAACAGGAAATCAACCGAAAAACTCTCACAAATTGACTTAGAATTTTTGAATATGGATGAAATTTTTAATATGAATGAAACCCTCAACGACCAGGCCTCTTCTACTAGGTAGAGTATGGAACCTGACGCTCATATTTTCACCTCAGTAAGACTACCAGACTATTCAGATCGGGATTATGACTTAGATGGGATGCTACTTCGCATTATAGCTTTTAGTTTTCATCTCCTTGTCCAACAAAATCAAAGATAGCTGAATGCATACACTTGTCCATAGGATGTAGGATACCCTTCGTTACCTCCGATGTGCATCCTTTGTTGATAATACCTTGTGATCTCTTTTGCTGCCCGAATGCAAAGAAGTGCACCAAATCCTTGAGTGATCTAAGTTTAATCAGAGATCCACATATCGCATGATGAATCTGTGGCATACACATGTCATTGCGTTAACCCTTCATTTTAAACACTGCATTGCTTTAACCCTGAAATGGCAACCTTCATTGCTGCTCTGGCTGCTCCAGAGTCTCACATCAACCATACCGATGCAGTCCTGAATGAACAGAATGATTTAGTTTCAGTGAGGTCTGCATTATGAAGACAATATTAATCCTATAGACATCTTTCTTACAGTTCTGACAGTCTAAGCAAAGGGACTTTATGGGGGTATATTATAGGTTTTCTGCTGTTGACTGACTCCCTCTGACCCATTGATGCTGTACATAGATAGCCTGAGGGAGATTGACAAGCTTTGAGTCTGCACACAAAAGACTGGTGAAACAAACAAAAAAGCTCAAAGGGGCACATCGAGGGGAGGTTCTACTCTATTATACCCCAGTGAGTGGTGTCCAGAGATGACCTCTGTGTACCTGTGTGGTCACTATGGGGGATACCATGCAGGTACACTGGGGGTTATTCTGCAGCAGATTCAGGTAACCCGTAATTTGGAAAAGGCAATTTTGAGTTATTGTGCGCTAGAATAAGCTTTCATCTTAGCTGTTTGCTTTCAGCAAAAACTAGAGCTGGAATCTCCCAGATCACGCTCTACAGTCACAAGTGTACCACAATGTGAGTCCAGATCTAAATTAGTATACTTAAATTATAGTCACAGTTAGGTGGGACACAAGATGAATTGGATGGCCAGTGTATCGCACCCTTTATGACTCTCCAATGATCTCAGGTGGTAGGCAGATAACAAAATTGATAGTTTAGCTCATACTCTGTTAGTGTATACCTGCTCTGTCAATGCAATGTACCTGAGAGATTGATCTGTAGATAAGGGAGACAAATGTTAAAGGAGATTGATTCAATCCCCTACTTGAGACAGTGAAATGAATACATAGACAAAGGTTCATGAGAATTGGTCCTTTGTATTTACCCCAAGTTAATTTCATCAGATTTATTTAGTGTGGGGGTTTCCACACCGTCTGCCGCTCAGGCCCTCAGGGAGCTCTGTACGGTGTGGAATACTTATATTGGAAAATGTTTCAGTCCTACGGGAGCACTCTCCGTGCACCTCTCATGCATTCAATCCTTAATCAAACCTTCTCAATCCTTCTCAAGATATACATACATCCAACCCTCCTTTAGCTTCGCTGAAAGTTTGGGGATCCTGCAATTATTTTAAGATAGGAAAAATTGAAATTTATTAACCCAGGCCGAATTGTGCATGGGCAGGATACAGCACCAGTAGCTGAAAGGTCTATTAATAGAGAGAAGCCTGTCCCTAACATCATATGCCTAGGGACCGGTTGGCAGGTCTAGATTTATTTGGCATTAGAAATGATTTTATGATCAGTTAGTTGACCATTTTGTATGTATTCCTTGGCAGTGTGATACGGGGAAGGGTTATCACACTGTGGGGGGTGTGATCCGGAGGTTCTTGGTTAAACCTATGGGGCCCTTAAATATCCAACTTGAGATAATTGTACATACCCCACGGACATAACCCTCATTTCAGTTGAAGACCCTTTTATTTTCTGAGGGATAAGAAAGCTACCAGTCACATTTCTGCGTAAAATATCTATACTTTGGGTTGTCTTTGAAAGATACTACCATCGCTTATATTTAATTCCAACCCCAGTAGAACAAATACCCTTCATCTCTGAGCATCATCTGCAGCCTCTGAACCGGAAATGGGTAGCAATGCGTGACCTTTGACCCACAAATTAGTGTCAGCACCTACCTGTGTTAGGGCTAAGCACGGGGCACATCAAAAATAGATGATGGACAAAAGACCCCCAACCCCGTCCATCTCACCCTGCGAATGACAGGTGTTACCGAAAGACACACCCCTTCCAGTCTCATGGTACTGGACATTGTAGGGTTAATTTGATTGAGAAAATAATCAGTTTATAAAGGGTAAGGGCAGGTGTTAATTCACACGCTCATTACAGGCGTGATGAAGGAGATGTAAGGTAGATGAGGAGGGAAGTGGAGGGATACTCCATGTAGGAACTTATTGTATGACATTATACATTAGTGGTAATAGTGCACTCAAGTTTAAATCACGAGGACAAAGTAATATCCGAGAATTAAGATGCCATCATGGCACTTGTTAAGCAACGATCATGCCATAATACTTCCTCCACTTTTATATCTTAATCGTCACCATGGAAGATATGGAAAGCGGGCCTCCCTAGCCCACTTAAAAGGGTCTATTTCTCCTCTTTCCTATCCCCTCAGGATGTGTGTGGTGCACATATGCGTGGGCACTTACACATTCCTCTGTGAAATTGTGTAATGTAGTTCTCGCCATGAATATGACCTTAGCTGTCAAAATGGCGTTAAACATCTATTACTCACTCACTCAGATATGGAAAGAACTAGATCTATATGTCGGTCAGCTTGTTATGAGCACACAGCTCTATAGACTAGTGAAGTACTCAATATTATTCTACCAAATTATATATCATACCAACAGATAAATATAAACTTTAAGGCGTGTATCACGATTGCTTACATATATGACATTGCAAAGGTAAATGTCCATGATAGGCCTGATAATTATGATAATTGGAGTATGCTGTCTTTTGCCTGTCTGTGACATGGGGTAGTTCTCTGCCTTTGAACTGACAAGCGTCAGATAATATAAGAGTAAATTGCTTGTAATTGTCATCATTAATTGTCAGGATGTATTTTTCCTACAAACCATGTTCCCCAGCTAAATATGGCTGAGGCTGTGTTTATTATCCAGCCTTTTTGTAATAATTTCAGAAAGTGGCTCAAAAGTTCTTCTCATATTTCGATTGGTGTTAATTAGCATCATTCATTGAATTCCGTAAAAGGGTTTAACATATTTCCTTTCTACACACACACACACACACACACACACACACACATATATATATATATATATATATATATATATATATATATATATATATATATATATATATATACATACATACACACACACACACACCATTGAAATAAAATGCTCAGTGGACCCAATCCCTTCAGCCTCTCCTCCAGCCAAGTGTAAAGGCAGTTACTATAATAAGAGGGGGTAGAATTGATAAAGTTCTTTGTCTTATGATGGTTCTGAATGAGAATCATGGGCTTTGATGTTTTATCCCTGTCGGAAATAGATAGTAATTATCGTATCTGGTTTAGATAAGCTTGTAGTGTGATGAATTACTTATGTGCACCTGTATAATTGGTCCTGCTACAGTTCATGGGTATAGGTTGGACTCGATAAACCAATCCCTGTGTAAAATGATGTACGTGTACACATATATCATAATTGTATTCATTACTATTTCTGATATGATGGCTTGAATATATATTTTTTTTTATTATATATGAACAAATTAAGCTTGGCCAATATCGACCTAAATTCTACGAGTTTATGTATGAGAAGTCGGCAAATGCATTCACAAAATATGATGTCTAGTTGAACAATTGTTTAGTTTGTGTACTACCATAATTATTTTTTCATCGATTAAAACCCTCGTATTAATGTTTTTTCTCATTGCTCATTGCAGGCCTACTACCGGGAGGGCGTTGCCCTGCAGGGCTTGGGGAAGGATGCGGACGCTCTGGCTGCGTTCGCGTCGGGGCTGTCTGCTGACCCCAAGTCGGCACAGCTCCTGTCCGGCATGGTGGAAGCCGCCATGAAGTCTCCTCTCAAAGGTCAGTGGTAGAAAAGATTGTATGGATACATTCACAAAGGCATGGTGTCATAAGAAATTATAAAGAAAGTGTGGAAGTAAAAGGAAGCTTCTCATAGTGCAGATGATATAAATCAACTCGTAAGAGACTAAAGAGGGAGATCCTGAATTACACTATACAGAGAGTGTAAAGAAGAAGTAGTAAACAGGCAGTCTTACAATACAGCTAATTCTATGACCATACAGACAGAGAAAGAACCAAATTAAACACACTCCCTAACTTAAAGAGACAAGTAACGGTGTCAGTCCTTTCTCGATGTGGCTAATAATGATGCATAGGAAACATTCTTGCTTCTGACTCTGCTTTGGTAGAAGCAAACTGGTCTTTACTCTGCATTTGACTTTGAATAAACGAGTTAATTGTAATTAATTGACGCTACACTAAATCGGAATTCTCGCCACCTCGACTCTTTATTATAAAAGAACAACCCTGGAAAACAAAAAAAAACGACACCAACACTTCCTTATGCGCAGAACAGGCTTTCGTCCTTCACAAATTACACCCAGTGTTAAGAATCCCCTGTTCATGGGTTTGTAGGGCATGAAAAAAATTGTCAGTTCTTTTATTTCTAATCAGGTCTTCGCTTTTTTAATCATACAAAACCTCACCTGCTAACTCCTATCATATAAGAAGCAACAGTGAACACACATCATTGGTATCATTTAATTTTAAATATAGGCATTGGTATACTCTAAACTCATTGCCGTGTTAAAGTGACTACCTTTTGCACTAGGGACTGGAGAATGATAAGATACATGATTCAATTGCTTGTCCATAGACTGGAGCTATGGTGATGTTTCTGGAGACTCCTCCTGGTTAAAAACCTACATCCAGGGGTCCTCCAGTGTCAGCTAGTGCATGGCTTTCTGGCACCCTCTTATAAATGTAGCATATAGTTAGAATCACCACGGTTTTTACAATGTCATGTTATTGTGTTCAATGTGTGATGAATGGGTAAGGCATAATGGTACAATCCCTGTGCCTTAAGGCTGTACATGGTTTATACTGTGTTTGTCATTCAGTAGACAACATTCAATGATGTATTACACTGTCTGGTCTAGACTGATTTAAACGTCCTTCATTTGCTTCATTCAAAGTTAAAAGCTATGGATATGTACATCCCAAACAAATTTTTATTGTTCAAGGTGTGTGTATATATATATATATACATATATATATATATATATATATATATATATATATATATATATATATATATGTGTGTGTGTGTGTGTGTGTGTGTGTGTGTGTGTGTGTGTACACGTATAGTTAGTCACGAAATGGAAAGTAACATTTCAAAATGGAAAGAAACATGTTAAAATGAGAGCTTAGGAATATGTCATTGATAACCATTTCCGATAGAGGGCGATACAGAATAGAGAAGAACTTTTACATGAGAGAATTTTGAAGCACCTTTGCTTGATAGATCGAACAAAAACAAAAGAATATGTTGGTCTTCGGATTTGGCGCATCATTCCAATATATCTATTCCTTGGCAACGTAAAGTATGCAATTATAGCAAAGATTTTCAATATTAGTTATTGGAAAGGAGAAAAACAATTAAAATTCACATGATCTTAATACTCTTCACACCGCATTACTTTGTCTCAATCTTCGTCTCTTTTAATAGCCCTTAGTTTATTCCAATTGGAAATATCCCACCCAGATTCTTTTTGACGATAAAAGCAAGAAGGAGGAGGATTAACGACCCCCTTAGGTTATTGTGAGGATGTCAGCCCAAATTACAAGTCGGTCTGTAAGGGAGCATTTGGCCAGGGAGAAGGATATAACTCAAACTTAAAGCCTTCTTATAGAAACATGCAATTAAGGAATACTGTCGCAGTATATGTCATAAAGATAGATAATAAAAAAGGGCGTACCCTTGTGCTTTGTGTGAAGGGTGCATTCCACTGGTATCATTTTCCATTGTTTTTTACCAAAAATATATATCTGTACTTGTAAATCCATTCACGAGTTCCAGTGGTACCATCCCTTTATTTTGATAGAGGATTTTTGCAGCTGTTGAAAACCCTCAGATCCTTCTAAAGTTTCACATCCTTACTGTTGTAGTGTATTGCAGTCTATATGAGACCCTTTCCCCCTTCCCCTGCTGCCCCTCATTCCCCTAATTTTTCTCCCCTGTCCCCATCCTCCTCTATCATTATCTCACATACATCTAGCTGTGGTTTACACCTTGTTGGATTCTCTGTAGGAGCATTTAGGAACATGAAAAATGCTGGTCTTTCCTGAACACATTGCTAGACTCTGACTAATGCTCGGTATCGATGTTTAGGAACTACACATTGGAGTGTTCAATAAAACTTTTCAATACTTCAATATTTACGTGTAAGACATGGTACCATTACATATTGCACATCATAATGTCGTTTTACATTAGTCTTTGCTTCCTTATCTCATAACATCTGTCATTTGAAATATTTCACAATATCTTTAATCCAAGATGCCAATCAGCATAGCTTCTCTCAGCCAATAATAATATTAAATGTCACTTTTCTCCATCTTCAGATAAGTTCGGGCCGGTGTACAGTTCACTGGTAAAGATGAAGCTGGATCACTCACCTTTCGTGGTGATCTCAGTGATTGGTCAGGAGCTCATGTCGGCAGGCTGTTTCTCAGCCTGCCTTACCGTGCTGGAGTCTGCCCTGCGGATAGGCACCTGTAGTCTCAAACTGAGGGGGTCAGTCTTCTCAGCCCTCAGCAGCGCCCACTGGGGGTTAGGCAACACAGACAAGGCTATAGCATGTATGCTGCAGGACCTGGCCATAGCCAAGTCACTAGGTAAGTAGCCATAAATCTTGAAATTCCGTTTGAGGGTAGGATAGGGTAATAAGTACATGACCTTTTTGATTGATACACGAAGGCAGCATCAGTGTGTAACTCACTACTGCTCCTGATACACAAAGGCAGCATCAGTGTGTAACTCACTACTGCTCCTGATACACAAAGGCAGCATCAGTGCGTAACTCACTACTGCTCCTGATACACAAAGTCAGCATCAGTGCATAACTTTTTACTGCTCCTGATACACGAAGGCAGCATCAGTGTGTAACTCACTACTGCTCCTGATACAAGAAGGCAGCATCAGTGTGTAACTCACTACTGCTCCTGATACACAAAGGCAGCATCAGTGTGTAACTCACTACTGCTCCTGATACACAAAGGCAGCATCAGTGTGTAACTCACTACTGCTCCTGATACACAAAGGCAGCATCAGTGTGTAACTCACTACTGCTCCTGATACACAAAGGCAGCATCAGTGCGTAACTCACTACTGCTCCTGATACACAAAGGCAGCATCAGTGTGTAACTCACTACTGCTCCTGATACACGAAGGCAGCATCAGTGTGTAACTCACTACTGCTCCTGATACACGAAGGCAGCATCAGTGCGTAACTCACTACTGCTCCTGATACACAAAGGCAGCATCAGTGTGTAACTCACTACTGCTCCTGATACACGAAGGCAGCATCAGTGTGTAACTCACTACTGCTCCTGATACACAAAGGCAGCATCAGTGTGTAACTCACTACTGCTCCTGATACACAAAGGCAGCATCAGTGCGTAACTCACTACTGCTCCTGATACACAAAGTCAGCATCAGTGCGTAACTCACTACTGCTCCTGATACACAAAGGCAGCATCAGTGTGTAACTCACTACTGCTCCTGATACACAAAGGCAGCATCAGTGCGTAACTCACTACTGCTCCTGATACACAAAGGCAGCATCAGTGCGTAACTCACTACTGCTCCTGATACACAAAGGCAGCATCAGTGTGTAACTCACTACTGCTCCTGATACACAAAGGCAGCATCAGTGTGTAACTCACTACTGCTCCTGATACAAGAAGGCAGCATCAGTGTGTAACTCACTACTGCTCCTGATACAAGAAGGCAGCATCAGTGTGTAACTCACTACTGCTCCTGATACACAAAGGCAGCATCAGTGCGTAACTCACTACTGCTCCTGATACACGAAGGCAGCATCAGTATGTAACTCACTACTGCTCCTGATACACGAAGGCAGCATCAGTGTGTAACTCACTACTGCTCCTGATACACGAAGGCAGCATCAGTGTGTAACTCACTACTGCTCCTGATACACAAAGGCAGCATCAGTGTGTAACTCACTACTGCTCCTGATACAAGAAGGCAGCATCAGTGTGTAACTCACTACTGCTCCTGATACACAAAGGCAGCATCAGTGCGTAACTCACTACTGCTCCTGATACACAAAGGCAGCATCAGTATGTAACTCACTACTGCTCCTGATACACGAAGGCAGCATCAGTGTGTAACTCACTACTGCCCCTGATACACGAAGGCAGCATCAGTGTGTAACTCACTACTGCTCCTGATACACAAAGGCAGCATCAGTGTGTAACTCACTACTGCTCCTGATACACAAAGGCAGCATCAGTGTGTAACTCACTACTGCCCCTGATACACGAAGGCAGCATCAGTGTGTAACTCACTACTGCTCCTGATACACAAAGTCAGCATCAGTGCATAACTTTTTACTGCTCCTGATACACGAAGGCAGCATCAGTGTGTAACTCACTACTGCTCCTGATACACGAAGGCAGCATCAGTGTGTAACTCGCTACTGCTCCATTCATGCATCATGCCCACCCTACATGGTTGATACTTTCGCAAATGCAGAGATGCCACTTTTCCTGGTTTACCAGGATTTCCTGGTTTTGATTCTAAGATTTCTGTATTAAATTATGTTAAATTTCTGGGAAAATATGTCCGTTTTCCTGATTTTGTCGGCCAGTGAGTGGCATCTCTGCAAATGCAATGCCACTGTCAGAGAGTCACTTAATTTCAAATAAGTCATTCTTTTGGTTGTAAATGTTTCTGAAACGCCCCTAGATCCAGAAGAAAATACATCTATGTAGCTGAAGAATTATATGGCACTTTAGATTGAGCCACTGACGTTCAGGTATTGATAGTTGTATCCGTAGAAACTGTGGTCACAACACCATAGATTGCCTGACTGACACATCTTCATTAGACATGTGATTGTAAAGGGACAAAAGGGCCACGAAAGTTGCATATTCAATCAATGAAGTAGTAACCAAAGTATAAAATATGCATCCTTTCCATTCAGTAGATTTCTACTGAATGTGCAAACCCTCACTGAAAAGAGGTTAAAAAAGCAAAAGGGCTATAGGGGTACACAATGGTGACTGACGGTGGTTATTTGACTGAGAATTTCCTACTGTAGGTTCTATATTTGGTTCTGTCTAATGTATGTTCATTTAGAGTTATCATAATACATTGAATAACTATGTATAAATGAATTAAAATGAATACATTCTTGTATAAAAGTTCGATTAGACAAAAAAATAACAGTATCCCCCGAGTCAGTCAATATCTATTTGAACATCGTTTCTTGACTTTTATTATGATCGTGTGGATATATATAAATAAGAGGAAGCTTCATCATAAATTGGAGATCTTTTCCTTCTTTTGTATTTCAAAATTAAACACATAATATGTAAGCCTTTAAAAGCGACACAACTAAGGTCAGTTATCCAAAGAGGTTTTGTTATTGGCATGGTTACTGATTAGCTGTTTCCTCCTGTGTTTTCGATTAACAACAAATAAGATCACAAATTATTCATTTCAATGGAAAACTGCAGAAATAGTTCAGTTGCCATTCGTCATCCCCGAGGCGTGATTAGCATGAGTCCAGGTATCATTGTAAACGCCTGAATGTACACCATCTCCATTCTAAGTGGGTATATTCCGTGCTGATGGCTAGAGGCACGCAAGGTGCAGTGTAGGAGTGTAGGCGGAGGGAGATCCCATGGTTTTACCCTGAGTGCTGGAATGCATTTTGATGGATGAAATGTTGTGGCCGTCGCCAAAACAACCACCAAGTATCCCAGCTCAGATAAAATGAATTTATTTCAGATGACTTTTTTTATGAGGTGGGGGTAGTGAGTGTGGGTAATGATGTATCACATTTGAAAATATGCATGACATTCAAGAGAAATCAATATTGATTAAAAATGTAGAATTGTTTCCATAACTAATTTAATGAATTCTCACGACTGCCATTTCAAATCATACATATTTTGAAGATGCTTCTCTGTATTCCAAATATTTTATGAAAAGAGAAAGAAAAAAATTGGGTCTGGAAGGAGAGGAAATGTTTAAATGTTGAGTCTGATGTAAAGGGACAGTTCACTATCAATTGAAGTTTCATGAATCTCTGTCTACATATTAACAAAAAAAGGTGTAGTCTGGCACAAACAGTATTTTGTGTAATAGCATGCAGAGTCACCCCTATCGGCCCTATGGTTCCCAAATGGCAGACCAGTCCAGCTGCATGGAGCCACCTTACCAGATAACAGCAGATAACATTATCTTTACAACCCAGTGCACCATTTGATACAATTTCCGTAATCTACTCCACCGTATCAAACCTTTAGATCTGATCAATACAATTTTTTTGTGTGTGTGTGTGAGTTCTTAAGGCTAAATTGATCCCTCAACATTACTATCTTTTGGTGGCGTGCCAGCACGTAGGGTTCTTTCCAAGCATGTGCGTTTCCAATATATAAATAGACCAATGGGGCTAGTGGCTACCTTTAAAACAATTAGTATAGCTCCTGGTGGGCCTCCTTGGAAGTTCAATTATTGATTGGCCTTGCTGCAGTTAATTACTTGTGGCATGATAGACTTTTAACATACCTATCACGACACAGCAGGCGCCCTTTATCTGCTGCCATTGTGTGATGGAGGCGCTAAAAGAAGATAGTGAAACCAGGTGTGTGTGTGTGGGGGGGGTGTGAAGCACTCTATTTCAGTTTTCCTGTAGGGCCCCACCATAATCATATGCTTTAGTAATTTGTAGCACCAATGGCTTAGAACAATGGCTAGATGATACTCATGTTCACAAGTCCTAACTCACTTCCATCCCTGTGGCACGTAATTAATACCATAGGCCCCTGATACTACCATATATACTGGCAGATAAGGCATTTGTCGGTTTTCATAGGAATTGCAGTTTTTTTTTTCAGTATCATAAAGTTTCCAGTTCGTTGTGGACCAGGAGTGGTGTCTCTGGTCTATGACATGCTACACCATGCCCGGTACCTGGAGGACACCTGACTCCATGTCCGGGACTGGTCACACCTCGTGTTTGTCACCAGAATGGTTTATTTAACCCTTTGAGGGCCGCAAAATGCTTTAACGCACCACTACACCCCCCCCCGTTATGACGCATATATGCAGCATGGTTGTGCATCACATCCACCGTTTGGGCTTGATAATTATGCTCCCATGGAATTAGCATGATGCATCAAAGCAGTGCTGTTGTCAGCACTGTTTTCAATGTATCATGACAGCCAAAGAACCTAAACCTGCAGGCATCATACTCCCACTATATAGTACAAAGATGGCATCTCAAACATCATGTAGGAGTGGCATTTTGACACACACATTCTATAGAAACTTGCAAAGTAGAAGGAATTCCTAGCAATGTATACTGTTCTTAACTCAGATGAGATTTTCAGGGAATCATCTCAAATAGATCTGCTTTTCAGTTACATTGTATGTTACCTCTGTGTATGTGGGTATCCATGATGAAATACCTAAAGGTTCGCATCAAAAGTTAATATTCCATTGATGTAAAATAAACTGCTCTTGGCCTTATATGGTCTATTTCCTGACACATCTCGAGTCATCATAATTGCCATATATATATATATATATATATATATATATATATATATATATATATATATATAGGCTTATTAGATGTAACATCTGGTAAGCCTACATGTACGGTAATCATGATGATTAATTTATGCCTCTTTTTTTTTCGTGAAATCAAACAGCACTTGGGCACAATCAGGCTATATTCACAAACGATCATCTGGAAGCTTATAATATAAAACAGGGATGTATACTAAAAAAAAGAGAAAAACACGTAGGGTCTGATGATATCTTGTCATAATAATTGGACAGATATGGACAGAGTTGACATTGGTCATAGTGACATGGGCAGTTCATAGTGTGAGTTCAGAGAGCAGGGACTTGTGACAACCTACCGTATGTCACATTCTGCTGACCAGTGTCAACCAGGCTGCCAACTTACTGTAACTAAACCTGTCCACATTTATTGTACCTGTACCTGGGGTCAGAGTCACCTGCCTCCCTCCTCATCTATCAACTACCCTACCCCACACCACCCACCCCAAACCAACGCTTAGATGTGCCTATACATGGGCACCGAGAAGCTTAGAGTGTCGGATTTTAAATTTTCTGTCCGTAGATTTTTAAACCCCCTGTGTGGCCAGTGTCGATATTTAGCCATGTATTGGCCCTTAGATTCTGAGTATAGATGATGAGGATTTGACTCAGCTATCAGAGCATACCAGGATAATCACCTATATTCTTTGGTTTGGTGGGTCATTGTACGCGCACTGCCTTCTGGATAGGCAGTTTCACTTCCTGCTGTGGGGGTCATCTGTGGTACAATATCTAGTGACATTTGACTTAACCACATAGATTCGATCACACTTGAAAACACCTGAGATATTCATGTCATTCAGGTGATGGGTGCTGAGCAGCCTGGATAGCTGAATCAACCTCCACACTGCCCTCTGTTCACCATCCACCCCTCTCCACTCCCCCACACTTGTGGCAAGCGAAATGTTTACCACCGACTCGGAGTTATTATCTCTAATATCAGTTTCAGGAGTTGATACTGCAGTTTTGTAACTTCGATCTCACAGTTTAAAACTTCGATCTCACAGTTTGAAACTCTGATCTCACAGTTTAAAACTTTGATCTCATAGTTTAAAACTCTGATCTCACAGTTTAAAACTCTGATCTCACAGTTTAAAACTTTGATCTCACAGTTTAAAACTCCGATCTCGAGGAGGTTACATATCGCTTGCCATACACACTTCACATCACGTCCACACTGCTCCTGTCAGACGTGTTGACTGTCATGGACAATGTTAGGGGATCACATGGACCCTAGTGTACATGGCGATCAAAGACTATGTCCTGACTTGGCCTGAAATTCCATAGTGTAGGAGTATAAGATAATGTAGGTGTATACCACACATTGGCGTTACCGTAGCTCCCCCATTTCTGACTAGGTGGCCAGGAGAGGAATCTGTAATTCAGGCAAAACTCAGAAGGGGGAGAGTTGTTTGCCCCCCCCCCATGCAGTAGCATTTCTATGGTGGTGGCCACCTGCTGTTATATGGCAAAAGTATGGCGGTCCTGGGGACGAACAGACACACATCCCAACCCCAAGGTCCGCTATAGAGACCAGCACGTAGCTTTTATTCCTCCGGAGGTATTACATTTTAGACCCTACCCAACTCCAGAATACACAAACTGAAACGCCCTCCTACTATTGAAACGATGTATACACTTTGTCATTGGGTTTCTCCCATAAACCTAAACCAGCTTTCTTTTCCTCCATGTTACTACTTTTCAGAAAAGGGATTAAAAAATTCAACATTGCCAACAGCTGTATCTCACATCTCATCAAGAAATTATTGCAATCATTTTTTTTTCAAGTAGCCAATTCGAAAAGAGGTGACTAGACATTTACCGGATAGCAAGGCTTACAAACTAGTATATATGGGAAATCTAAAAGAAAGAGAAAAATAGAAAAAAACGAGTCATATGGTTTTGAAATAAAAGTACCCATCAGCAAATAAGTATTAAATAACGCCACTATACGCACGTTCATTCTCACTGATAATGGGATAGGTCCTAGACACACATTCTCTATAATTGAATATACATGTTCAACATAACTGCACAGCAACTCTCTCAATACATGTGCCACCCAGCCTGCCTGCCCACAGAGGTAAATAATACTGTGAAACAATCCATGACACATGCCAGTTAAAGGTGACCAAAAAGGACATTAACTCTGCCGTATTCCTCACTCTAATACCACAGGGTGTCCGAGCATAGGGCCTGCTGTCAGGGTGCTACTTTATGGGGAATTATCACGAACAAGGGACTAGTAGCCAGCTTCTATACAATGTGTGCTGGTCAGAATAGAGGGCAATGTGTTTGAGCTTTTTAGCCTCTAGGTATCCCTGTTTGATTGAAGAGGGATATATTGAAATGCCAAGTAGGGTCAATGTGACCAATTTTGACATGCGTTTCTGTGTTTAGTGAATGATGTACTACTTGCCCTTTTTGACATTGCTTATGTGAATAATAAGTTTATGTGAGCACCCTTTCATCCTACAAGGTGATGTGACAATGGAGAACTGTGATGAAAATATTTACCCAAAAGAATCATGTTAACATCAGATGTTGAGTATAAAAACAAATACTTTTGAACTCAACTAAGGCAACCTCAGATAAATCACTTGTGGACTGTCAATCTGTTAAAAGCTATAACTATGTGATGTCATCTATTTCTTTTTAGGCAGTTCAGTAATGCTATGTTATCTAATTACAGGTGATCAGGAGGGCCAGTGCCGAGCGCATGGCAACCTGGGGGCATCATACTTCTCAAAGGGTAACTACAAAGAGGCGCTCACCCACCACCGGCTACAGCTTGTGCTTGCCATGAGACTCAAGGACCGCAAAGTCGCCTCTACTGCCCTCAGTAGTCTTGGCCATGTATACACTGCTATTGGCGACTACCCGAACGCCCTCGCTAGTCACAAACAGTGCGTTTTGGTAGTCAAACAGAACAAGGACCGCTTGCAGGAGGCAAGGGAGATAGGCAATGTGGGTGCTGTGTATCTTGCTATGGGTGACTTTGACAGTGCGGTCGAATGCCATAATGAGCACTTAAAGATTAGCAAAGTGCTGAAAAATCGGACTGAAGAGGCGCGAGCGCATAGCAACCTTGGCAGTGCCCACCATTACAAAAGAGATTATGAGAAGGCCATAGCATATCATAATGAAGTGTTGAATGTAGCAAAGGAAATGACTGATAGGACTTTAGAAGCAAGAGCCTATGCTGGCTTAGGGCATGCTGCACGCTGCCAATCAGACTACCAACAAGCTAAATTCTATCATGAAAAGCAACTAGACAATGCTCTGCAGACAAAAGACAAAGTTGCTGAGGGTCGAGCATGTTCCAATCTTGGCATCATCTACCAACAGTATGGTGAATATGATGCAGCACTTAAATTACAAAAGGCTCACTTGAACATCACCAAGGACCTTGGTGATCGGGCAAGCCAAGGCCGTGCCTATGGAAACATAGGCAATGCGTACAGTTCCATGGGGGACTATGAGCTGGCAGTTCGGTTTCACAAGCAAGAACTGGCCATATCCAAAGAGGTGAATGATAGACACTCTGAGGCCTCCACACATGGGAACTTAGCTGTAGCCTACCAGGCACTAGAACTTCATGACAAGGCCCTGATACATTATGACCTCCACTTGAAAATGACTAGAGAACTCAGAGATATTGTCAGTGAGTCGCGAGCATTAAACAATCTAGGTAATTATCATTGTTCGCGGAAAGACTTTACTACTGCCATTCCATATTATGAACAACACTTGATTCTTTCGCAAGAGTTACACGATATAGAAGGGGAAGGGAAAGGGTGCCACAAACTAGGGTATGCTCACTACTGCCTAGGTAACTACAAGGAGGCCATCAGGTATTATGAGCAGGATCTAGCTTTGGCCAAAGACCAGCAAGACAAAAGTAGCATGAGCAGGGCTTACTGCAATTTGGGTCTAGCCTATAAGGCACAAGGTGAATATGATAAAGCTCTAGAATGCCAAAAGTACTTCATGGCCACAGCACACCTTACCCAGAACTCAGCAGCCAAGTTCTGTGCATTAGGTAACATTGGTGATGTTCTAATCAAGTCGGGAGAAATGGAAGAGGCACTGAAGATCTTTCAGCAGCAATTGGTGTTGGCCAAACACCTTGAGGAGAAAAGACTAATAGGAACTGCTCATGGCAATCTTGGCTCTGTTCACAGATATCTTGGAATGTATGACAAGGCCCTAGCGCAGCACACACAAGAACTCACCATCTTTCAAGAGATCAATGATCTGAAAGGGGAGTGCCGGTCCCATGGTAACCTTGGCAACGTCCACATGGCTCTTGGGAAGTACAGCAATGCCTACAGATGCTACGAGGAGCAATTAGATCGGTCACGAGACCTCAAAGACAGCATCATTGAGGCACAGGCCTATGGCAATCTAGGTATAACCAAGATGAACATGGGTCATTTTGATGATGCCATTGGACTTTTTGAGCAGCAGCTGGCCCTGTTGGAGCAAGGCCAAGGTCAATTTGTATTGATGGACAAGGGTAGAGCTTTTGGAAATCTAGGTGACTGTTATGAGGCATTGGGTGATTTTGATGAGTCGATCAAGTGCCATGAACAGTCCCTGGCTATATCACTAAACAGTGGGAACACAACTGACCAGGACAAGGCCTACCGTGGACTTGGTAATGCACACCGAGCCATGGGTAATCTCCAGCAGGCACTAGTGTGTTTTGAGAAGCGACTAGTGGTTGCACATGAACTTGATAAACCAGCAGCTAAAGGCAGTGCATATGGAGAGCTGGGTTGTCTTCATAGTCTACTGGGTAACTTTGAACAGGCCATCTCCTGTCTGCAGAACCAGCTGCGGATAGCCCGCGACATTAATGACAACATTGGGGAGGGTGACGCTGCCTGCGGGCTGGGCGGTGTGTACCAGCAGATGGCTGAGTATGAGAAGGCACTGGAGTACCATCAACTAGACCTTAACATTGCAGAGGACACTCACAATGCTCAATGTCAATGTAAGTCCACAATACCTATCTTAGCAATTTTCAGTAGCTACAAGCTTAATAGGTTTCACTGTATTGAATCACATTTTCTTGTGTGAGGAAAGTCACAGTTTCTGATTCCATTCAAATGTCTATACCAATAACTATTATAGGCCATTCAATGATATACAATTACAATAGTAAATAAAGAAAATGTAATAGTGACTCTTTCTGAGGTCTCCTGTTATCTTTGGAACTTCTCATCAGCAACACTACACACTTGCTTTGATATTGCAGGTCGAGCCTATGGCAACTTGGGGTTGTCACATGAGTCTCTTGGCAACTTTGAGAAGGCCATATCCTTCCAAGAGCAGCACCTCAGTATAGCCGCCCAAATCAATGACAAGTCAGCCAAGACATTAGCCTACAGCAGTCTAGGTAGGGTTATTTTCTCATGTAAATCATTCGAATTTGCATCTTTCTTTCATGTATCAATACAAACACTGCCAATTTAAATGTGTAGTTGAGCGACCATCAAGTGATTTTGTGATAAAGCCTTGTGTAAATAGAACTGACCTATACCATTCTATACCATACCACCCTGTGCAGGCCGCGTGCACCATGCTATAGGTAACTACCGACAGGCAGTTCAGTACCTGCAGCAGGGGCTGCAGATAGCCGAGCAGCTCTCACGCCGTGAGGACGAGGCTAAGATCAGACACCGACTTGGCTTGGCCTTATGGGGTCATGGTGATCTTGAGGAGGCACAACACCAACTGTACCGAGCCGCAGATTACTTTGAGTCGATACGAAGAGAAGCTCAAATCAGCTCAGACTACAAGTTGTCTTTGTTTGACCTGCAGACCGCATCCTACCAAGCCCTTCAGGTATGTGGCAGAAAGACATGTGGTATCAATAATCTAGGGAGGTATAGGTATGACTGTAGGTGTATGAACTGGATCGATCGTATAAAAATTTAGGATATGAGTTAATGATGCATAGCCCAGCTTGCCTTTATGATCAGTCAATACTTTCAGATGGGATACAGTTGAGCTGTTTTTATACTGATAAAAGCGAACTAACTACTATGATCCAATATAAAATATTAGACCTACAGGATTATAGCAAGAAAGAATACTATCATTTCGGTGTGGGTATGGTGTAACTCTCCCCCATAGAGCTACAACCATTTGCAGTGCTGCAACGATGTGCATTTTATATAAAAATCTAATATCAGTATATATGTACACACCCTTAATTTGTTCTCTTACCTCCAGCGTGTGTTGGTGGCGCTGGGCCGGACGGATGATGCCCTTGTAGTGGCAGAACGAGGTCGAACAAGAGCATTTGTGGACTTGCTCGTTGAGCGTCAGCAGATGGGACCGGACTCCTGGTATCACAGCGTCGACTCCACCCCGGTCACCAAGGAAACCATCCTGGAGATAGCTTCCAAACAAAGAGCTGCTATCTTGTATTTCTCCATAGCAGCTGGGTATCTCTATAGCTGGTTAATCACACCCGACAAAGGTGAGTACTTTAAATAGTCAAAAAATGGAAGGAGATATTGTATAACAAAATAGTAATTCTTGGGTTGAAATCTTCATCTAGAATTTCTTTTTCCAGATCTCCACATTATCATTAGGCTGGGTGCCTTGATTTGGCGGTAAAGGTTTTTGTATCACCCACCATTGCTCATTAAAAGCCAAATTAACATTCCTATTGTCATCCAAGACAAATGATCACAAGCACCATCCTTTTTGTTTCAGGTATCGTGCAGTTCCACGAGTGCAGTGTAAGTGAGTTGGAGGTCGGCTCAGACCCTGAAGACTCCCAGTCACTACGCAGCCTAAATGTATCTACAACCTCGTTACTAGATCAGTTTGTAGGCCATGTCAGGGAGAGTCTAGGAGTGGAGTCTCACCTCAGCTCATCCAGGTAAATCTTAATGTCCTGATTTATTCATACTTATCTCTTCTAAACCTTTTGGGCCTTGGCAGTTCTGTCTTAACCAACTATTAAGTTTAATGAGCACACTGGCACATGCTATGTATTTTTGCTTTAAGATTCTGTATTTTATGAATTTGTCTAGTCATACCTGGTAATTCTTGCTTATGCCTGATTTCTTAACGTGCGTTTTCCACTCTTGTAGACCCTCATTGAGCCGCTCATCCTTTGTGATGAGTGAGACAGAGAGCGAGGCTGATGACCTTTGGCAGCAGCACCTGGAGGAGATTGGTGACAAGCTGAATGCTGAGAATGACCGGACTGGGTTCTTGCGGATGGTCAATAGGAACCACATCTTCAACAGCAGCAGCTACAGTGTCAACTCCTTACTCAGTCTGGGCAGCTTCAATGGTCTGTCAGCCCTGCGCAGCGGCAGTATGAGGTCTAGTAAGTCACAGACTGGAGGCAAGCCCCCACTGAGTGCCCTATATGACCTGCTCATCTCTCCCCTGGAGGAGTCTCTGCCTGCCACTAATGGGAACACGCCCTATAAGGACCTGGTTCTGGTGCTACAGGGAGACCTGTACCTAGTTCCATTCTCAGTACTGAAAGGAACACAGGGTGCCCAGTGCCTGTATGAACGGTTTAACCTCATTGTGGCGCCTTCACTCCGTGGGCTCCAAGCCAGCCAGGCGATAAGTCGACACAACAGATACAACCCTGATTGCTCAGGTGCAGTTCTGGTTAGCAACCCAAAGCTGCCCCAGGCTATCACTGACCAGTGGCAATGGGGCCCCCTGAATGGTGCTGATCATGAAACAAAGATGCTTGGAGAAATCCTGGGATCAAAGGCCCTTAATGGACTAAATGCCTCTAAAGAGGCTGTAGTTAGGCAGATGGGGCGGGCAGAGGTGCTGCATTTTGCTACACACATTTCATGGAAGCTGACTGCCATTGTACTTTCCCCAGGTGAATTTGCCTCTGGTACCACCAGTATCCATGGCAACCTTGAGAGGATGGAGTTGAATGAGAGTACCAGTGACCTGAGCAGTACCTTTGATGGCCCACCCCTGTCTGACTTCCTGCTCACTGCTGCAGATGTCCTTAATGTCAAGATTAGTGCACGCCTTGTGGTTCTTAGCTCAGGATACAGTGATGACCGGGCAGGTAGGATTAACTCAGACGGTGTCGTTGGATTAACCAGAGCTTTCCTTGCTGCTGGTGCACAATGTGTGCTCTTCTCATTGTGGCCTGTGCCTGAGATGGCAGCCAGAATCCTGCTCAAAGCGTTCTATACTGCTCTATTGAAGAGCGTGAATGCCAGTCGGGCGCTTTCTGAGGCCATGCGAGTGGTTCAGAATACCCGGCAATTTGCACACCCTGCTAACTGGGCATGTTGGATGCTGGTAGGCAGTGACATCAAACTCTCCAGTAAGGTGGCATTGATGGGCCATGCCCTCTGCCAACTTTTGAAGAACCCAACCCGGTCCCGCGAGGCGATGCGGGTTGTGCTTCACCTGGTGGAGAAATCATTACAGAGGATTCACCAAGGTCAGCGCAATGCCATGTACACCACCCAGGCCAGTATAGAAAATAAGGTTGGTGATGTCGCTGGGTGGAAGGACCTCCTTACCTCTGTTGGTTTCCGCTTTGAGCCAGCAGCCAATAACATTCCTGCGGGTGTGTTCTTCCCTACATCAGACCCTGGTGAGCGACTCACCCAGTGTAGTGCCAGCTTACAGGCCTTGTTAGGTAGGTTCTTTGCATTGTCGCTGAAAGAATCGTATTGGGTACTTAAAAAGAAATGCTATAGTATGTTATGGCCCATGGATGATTGATTTTGGCTGATGAGCTGCTTAATACCATCTATTGCAATGACCTTGACCTGTGTTGAAAAATCCTTCTGACCAATAATGTCAAAGCTGATCTCTAATACCTTTCATTCACCATTGTAGGTCTGTCAGTCCCAACGTTGACTGCCCTGTCTAAATTGTTGGACCACCAAGATGATGGGGAGTCGGTAACAAGTCTGGTCCGTGATGTCAACTCCCAGTTTAACCAAGACGCCAGTGTTATCGTCCCCATTAGTGTCAAACTTTGGCGGGCACCTGGGTGCCATGAGTTTTTAGCATCTCTCGGTGAGTAAACTGGAACTGTATATAGGCAATCATGTATCCGATACCAACATGAGATAATAGATAAGTGTAAAAAGGTGCTTTTTATTGCTTGGATGGTGAGCAATATTTTGTCATAGACTTATTTGTATTGGTATTATCACTTGTAACCTTTCCTATTTAAGGGTAAGTAATGGACATTCGTTGAAAATTTACATGAATTTGATAAGTTATTATTATAAACACAAGAGTTTGTTGAGATGAATAAGTATATATACATGTTTTGTACAATGCAGGTTTTGATCTGGTGGATGTTGGCAAGGATGAAGTGAAGATTAAGGCAGGCAAACAGGCTAATAGGAGAATGTTGCAGTTTGCACTTCAGGCACTGGTTGCCATCTTTGGTGAGATATAACTCAATAGCTACAACATTTAGAATTAAGTGTGTTAATAACTTATCTAAAGAATTGTCAAGTCTAGGATTGAGGGTCAGTCTATGGGAAGTACAAGATGTAATAGTTGCATTATAGTTTTTTTCTCCCCTGCGTCTAGAGTTATAGTGTACTGAAAGCTGACCATCTTTACACTTTCTCCTACAGATACACAAGATGCACCAAGGACCCTGTTCCTGGACTCATCCAGCTCCATGGAGAGTCTGTGCTCCAGTGGGTCAGCCACCTCAACATCCAACTTCTCCAAAGGCAGCTCTCCTCCAGGGTCTCCAGTCAGCAACCGCAGCAAGAAGTCCTTCTTCAACCCTGCTGAGGTGGATAAACTGCCCTCAGCGGCTAAGGTGAAACAGCCACAGGTAGTGCACGTAGCATGTATGATACTCTGGTACAATAGCAGCAATGGGGCAGATCAGTAAGAAGAAGGGGTTTGGGATAAAAGAAAGTCTCATTACTTGATTGATATTTTGCATTAATCCTGCAATGTTAGTTTCAAATCTATTAAATATCCTTATTATTATAATCATTGTTTACCTTTTGGTCATGTAAAGTCATTCAGTGAAATAGGTAAATGAGGAAAACCGTTGAGCAAAGCATTGTTCACTTTTGACATATTTCACATCCAGCATTGCAGAAGGTTTTGGGAAACGCTATTTTGATTCTTTCTTTATTCAAAGAGTTTTTATGCTTTATTCTTTTACCTGCTTAAATTCTGATGCCACAAAATCTGTATTTTGTTCTTATATCCACGTTACTCATCCCTAGATTTGTTTGTTTCTACCCATCAAAAGAATCCCCTCCACAAATATCATTGAATTCATTTCTCTGTGTCAGTTCCAAAAAAAGATCTATGACACTTAAAAGATGCTGTTATTTCAGACTCTCATACACGTAGTATTAAGTGATACACCTAGTTACCATACACCCTGTGGTGTTTCATACAATCAGTAGTACTAGTGTAGGAAGTGTAGCATACCCTATCACCAATATGTTAAAGATATTTACAAACAGTAACCCTGTCATTCACTTTCACTAACTTCATGTTTTTGCATGTGCCTTTGTTCACACTCAATTTGTTGAGCCAGTTCAGTATGTGATATTATGCTTTATATTCATTCATGTTCCCATCTATGCCATGTTAAACTGTTCAAAAGCTCTGCCTTTGTTTTTGTATTCGCTTTGACTAATGTATCTCCCTGCATTGTAAAATTGCTTTATTTCACAATTTATTCATCATGGTATTCTAAAAATTGATTGCACGTGTGCATACCCAGTATTGAATTTGGGTATGTTTCATATTCTGTGACAAGACTCATACCTAACGAATTCTCCCCAATTTTCTCTTTGCAGGGTACTAAAACAAGAGGTTCCCGTGTTCCTGGAACTAACGTGTCATTAAACTTGACTCACCAGAATATGATCCGTGCAAAATACAGCAGCCCAAGCTCAACAAGTGAAGACAACGAAGCGCAGTCCGATGACCAGAACCAGACCGCGCCTTTGTCTACAGATGGTCTGGAGCGGAACTTACGAACACGGTCCTCTAACCACTCTCACCACTCACATCGTAGTGGTCACTTCCCACCTGCACCAAATGCAGCAGACACTACCTCAGCTAGTGACAGTGAAGGAGAGGGTGGGACGTTAACAAGAGCATCGACTAATCGCAGTTCTATTCTCTCTTCGAGTAGCACCGTCACACTAAAGAGCACCAGTAGTGGAGGTGCCTTCAGACGTAATCGTGTCAGAAGTTCTGCAACATCAACAAAGAGTTCTGCCAGTGATAAGACACTGAATGGGGATGCAGAGCCAACTACAGAAAAACAAATTGATAATGCAGCTGAATCATCTAACAATGCTACTCAAAATGATAATCTTGTCAATAGTCAGGATGGTCTCTGGAGTGCTGATGATGAGTTGAACTGTGCTGAAGATCAAAACCGAAACTCAGAGAGCACATCCATGTTGTTGGACCCTACTGTTCTTGCCCAGAAGGTTCTTGCTGAAACTCGACAAGAGAGAATGGCCTTAGAACACATGCAGCGACTGTCTATTCACACTGACGATAAGCCAACCAGCAACAATGTCGCTGATCTCTCTAGTGACACGGATCTGCAAACCTCTGGCCTTGGATCCTCTCTCTCCTCACCACAGACCTCCACTTCCTCCACCACAAAACCTGTGGGCTGTGTGGCGCCCAATGTGCAGTGTTCATTAAAGCCACCAGAAGCTAGTCCTGGGGAGTCTACAGAGAATATCAGGAAATCCGATGACACTCAGGATTTGCATGCCTCAGTGGATGTAAGTTCCTATTCTGGAGATCCTCAGAAGCATCTTAATTCACCTGAGGATAGCTGCCAATCTGAGGTACCAGTAACATCTAGTGTCAAACAGATGATTAGTAATTTGGAAGGGGCAGCGGGAGCTTCAGCAAAGGTGGCTCATCCACCTATCCCTCCCAAACCTAAGTCAGTCAAATTCAATGATGTGGTACAGGAGAACACCATGACTCCTGAGCCAGAGCAATCAGCTGCTGACAGCAGTATGGACTCTTCTATTGCTGTATACTCCTTACCTGAGAACTTCAAAAACTCCCCAGTCACACCACTTGGTCCACCACCACCCTATGGGGCTTTTGTTAGACCGTCCAATGGAACATCAAGTGAGAGTGAGAGAGAGAGGTCAAGTCCACAAGAGGTTACAGCCAAGGTAGTACGTACACCGCCGGCTAGAGCTAACATCGCTCACTATTCAATGAGTGCCCAGAGCGAGCCCATCATTGCCAAGCAGATGGTCAGTACGAACCTACCGAGCAAGGCGAATATCTTGACCAACACCAGCCGCATGAATGTTTTAAAGAACACTGTGAACTCCCAGTCAAGTGTTCTACCAAATAAAACTGGGGCTACCATTGAGAGACCTCAGCAGCTGCAGTTACCCAATCAAGGCCAACAGCTTCAACAGGAGCAAAGAGGTAACCTTGGACCAAATGTGGGAAGTGGCAATCAGCCAACTTATTCCTCACCACAAAAACCTCATCAGGAGCAGATTAACCACAGCCAGACTAATGGGAACATTGGGAGCGGAGGGTTCCAAAGGTATGTGGCCAACACACCTCAGATGTACAAACCTCCTCCTCCCTACCCTGGCCCTAGGCTACCAGGTGGTGCCACATCTCAACCATCAAGCCTAAGTCCTACCACCAGTCTGCCTCCCATGTTGAACAGCCCCTCAAGGCCCCTTATGGGGGGACAGTCCAGTTCTAACCACTCCTGGTATGATTCAAAGTCCTCTGATTCAGAGATGTCTGTGATCCTGGAAGCATCGCTTAGTGATGCCTCCAGTCAGCGTTCAAGTTTGTGTGATGTTTCAGGGCAGATGCTATCTGCCACTAGAGGACCACTTCGTACCTATGACTTACCCACCCACAGTTCAGTGCCCATGTCTGAGGCAGTCAACCCCCATGGCCATAGCTTTATCCAAGGGGTGCCATACGCTGGTGCCATGGGACCAGACAACTTGTTAGGGCCTTCTAAACAGAATCTATACGGACAGGTTTACCAGCCACAACAGCAGCTGAAGCCAAGGGGCTTCATACAAAACAATTTTAGTACAGCCAACACGGTAGAAATTGTGAGTGGGCCGGACAACCTGGGATATACAAGTGAGAGTGACATCTATGGCAGCAGTAGTACCATCAACACACTGCCATCTGGTGTGAGGCCTACAAACCACAACGATGATCCCTCACCAGTGTATGAAAATCTTAAGTGGTTCTCTGACATAGCTAAACAGCCAGGGTTCTCTGGTTCCAGACACAGTCAGTCCCCAGTGGGGTCTGTTCACAGCCAGTCCTCCTCATACAGTAGTAGCGGTTACCCCTCGGTACAGCCCCAGTACACACAGCCGAGCAGGCCGCCACCCTACAACAATGCCTTATACAGCAGGCAGCAGACACATGCCTTACCCAGACAACCATTGCCTGTGAGCTCTAAACCTGGACCAGCCCTACAGGCACCTCAGGTGATGGGACAGTCTCCACAACACTCTGCCCATAGTCTACCCATGACCAGTCGTGTACCAACTGGGTATACTCAACAGTCCCAAGCCTCCCCCAGCCACAGACAGACTTATGAGAGGCAGAGTGGTGCACCTGTTCAACAGCAGAGGGCGGCACCTGCTATGGAGTCTGTCACAAGGAGGCCTGGTGTGTATGCTGAGCTGCAGCCTTATCCAAGGACCTCCCAGCCAGAGTACCTCCCTCCAGGTCATCACCAACAGGGCAGACCTAGCCAGTACAGCAGCATGCAGCAACAGCAACAACCATACCAACAGCAGCACCAACAACAACAACAATACCAACAACAACAGCAATACCAACACCAACAACAGAAACCACCCCAGCAACAGCAATACCAGCTTCAACAGCAACATCAACAGCAACATGCTCAGAGATGGTATGACCCAACTGGGTCTGCACATAATACCGAACAACCACAGCAAAGACCTCCACAACAGACCTACAGTGGTGTGTACAATGGTGGTGCTCAACCTTCGACCAATGAACCCATTGACAAGAGAAGGCCCATGCTAGGTCCTGCTCAAAGCTACAACAATGGGCCCAGTTACAACCCTCCAGAATATCCCAGTAGTTACAGGAGACAAGGGGGCTTTAACACTGAAGGTGGTTATCCTAAGGCAGCCTCCCAGCCGCCCTATGGTTCTCAATATAACCAGAGACAATACTCTACCCAGAATAGCACTGGGGATGACTCCTCTAAAGACTCCTGTCAGTCCAGTTCATGTGACACAAGTCTAGATGGCCGTGTCGGTCAGGCACAGTTCAACCTAACATCTTCCAAATGCTAACAGAGGATGTATATGTAGTTATGTGTAGATCTGACTATGATTATAGATCACATTTCTAATTTTTTTTGTATTTTAGGTAATGTTTTCACAATTTGCAGCACAAAACCAGGTATGGCATTACGTGCTGTTTTGAGTGTTGTATACCAGTCTGGGGGTGTAGAGAAAGATCTGACTGAATAAAACCAATTCTGATCTATGGTGATGAGCAATCATGGTGTTTTTTGTGCACCTTTTAGTCGGCTTCTATTTATATTATATACTTCTATAAGGCATTTTGTAATTATCATATTCGTACTTTTCTTGGCAATACAATGCACACATATCACTCTTAAGCAGTCTCATTCATAGATACCGCGATCTTGCAGCAAATTTATCAATGTTGTCCTTGCACAGAACCATTTACACATTTTTTTTTTATATTTTATCAAAAATAAGTGCAGTTATGTAGATAGATAATGATGTAGCAGATGTATAATAGCCACAAGTAGCCTTAATATGACAAAACCACAAGGTCTGTGATGAACTAAAGAGAATTCCAAAAATATATGTTGTGGAAGTTTAGTGAAGTATTTTGTATGTGAAATCCCTGAGCAGTCTCAGAAAAGCAGGCATATGATATCTATGTTTTGAAATACATACATGTATATCGAAATAAGACGTGATTTAAACATAATCTTACTGCTTCACTCACTGCAGCTTAATGTCAATAGATGGAGTCATATCTGAGTTCAACTAAGTGTTTGTGAAATTGTAAATAAAGAACCTATGAACTGAAATGTATTTTACTATATTGAATGATAATAAGCTTTCATTAATCATAAAGGAAGTCTGTCAGTATGTGTGAGAAAGCTTTACTAACATTGAATATGCATCAGATAAAGCAGTATTGATCTGTACACATGTACAGCAGACAGATACAGAGAGCTATTTTAAACATTAACTCACAGACTGTGTATATATGCCATCAACGGTGGAGAGGGAATGTGGTGTGATGTGTCCCAGTGTCTTTATTGTATGTAAACATATATTTACTAACTTATTAACCAGATTACTACATTTAAGTATATCATTATCATAACTGTTACACTTTTAATACAAGAGAAAATGAGACATTTGCAGGTCACAGTGCATTTCTTATTTCAATCCAATTTTCACAAATTCCTGAAGAAAAATATGAATACTAAGAATTTTATCATTTTGTTCTCACAGAAAGCTATGAATCATAGGGTAATTAGACCACACAATTTCAGGTATTAGTTAAGGTAAAGTGAAATAAAAAGACCTTATTTATGAATTGAAATGAAATACGCTTTGATAAGGTTTCATAAAGCTTTGGTACACAATGTTAACATTTTTATGGTAATTTGATTGGAAAGGCATTTACCACTTGTGTATGTGTTACATAAAATCTATTTATTGACAAGGTATTCCGAGTTAGCAGGTTGTCACATGGGCACGGCCATTGTTGGAGCTTGTTACCAGCGAGTTCTACTGATAAGACCTATCAGATGGGTACCAGTCGGCCCCCGAAGGACCACAGTGAATAGATTGGGGTTCTCTCATTGGTTAATAATTAAACCTGCTAAGTCCGTATAGACTCATCACCTTACCTGTTCACCTATGAGATTAGTATTGCCTGGTTCAATGTCTACCTGCAAAGCATGCACTGAGTATATGTAAATGGTGAAGAAAAGCGATACTGTATTCCGGAGTGTGTCGGAAGTATTATGTGTCATTACACACTGACCGGTCTCACATTTATAATAAAAGAGAAACATATACAAATATCAGTGTTCAGTCATTCCTTCCTTTCGAGGCCAACGAATGAGAGTGATTCTCAAGAAAGGTACTTCTGATAAGTAGAAAGCACTTAAAGCTGGGGTAAGAGCTGAAGTATATAGATTTTCCACTTTCTGCATATCTATCATCACCCCACTTGTGAAAACGCCCTGGTAAAATCACATTCTAGTCAGTGCATTCTAACCATGCTAAATTCAAGCATATATGGTCGATAGGCACCTCTTGTCATCATTTGACCAATTTGACTTCTGTGTAAGATAAAACTTTCAAATTGGAACATATATGTGTTATAAGGATGTTTTCTCATCGCCCTGGGTTAGAGCTACATGGGGAACCCTGGTTTTACACACACACACACACACACACACATATATATATATATATATATATATATATATATATATATATATATATATATATATATATTTATATATATATATATATATATATATATATATATATATATATATATATATATATGAGGCATATTATTGGAGTCAGGGGCCTGAAACTATCTCAAAAGACTCGTTTTTCATTGATAAAATCTAAATATGCACATATGAAGAGGAATAGAATAATGAAAATAGGTAGGAGGGCAGATAACTTTTTCTAGAAATTTTTCATATCATTTGAGGATTCTTTTAAAACCATTTGGGCATTTATAAACTATTTTTTTATTTTATTATGCTGCCAGCAAAAACATATTTGTTGATTTTTCGAGGAGATTCGTCTCACGCCCAAAGATGGTTCTCCTGCCCTCATATAAATACCTTACATTGACTAAAAAATATGGTATGTTATTCCTTAACATGTACCTATATATTGATAAAGAAATTGGTAGCCTGGGTGGTACACATAGGTGTCCAGATGTATTAATGTATGCTGGGGTAGGTTTGGAGGGAGATTCGTCTCACGCCCTACCTGTACATATATGCACATTTAACTGTTAGGCTTTTTATATCCCTAAGTACATATATATATATATATATATATATATATATATATATATATATATATATATATATATATATATATGAAAGGAATAACAAATGTGAATGGCATTTTCCTCCTATCACATTGGCCAGAGAAATACCTAATATAATGGGAGGGAGAATCGTCTCACACCCTGTGTTTCCAGGCATATATAACTATCAGCCCATCATATTTAATTCTCTTTATGATGCTTAACTACTTTATATAATAAAGGTATAAGACATATGAATGTCATTTTACTACTATCACCTTGACCAGAGATATACTTAATATAATGGGAGGGAGATTCGTCTCACGCCCAGGAGATTTGTCTCAGGCCCAGGAGATTCATCTCATGCTATAGCAATACTACACAAAATCATACCATTTTCTCTCAGGCTAGAAAATTAAGGAATTATGAGCTAATATAGGTGTTCTATGGCTCATATCGTAGGGTAATTCACAAAATTGAAAGTACATTTAATATTGCATAATGTATAGGGGTGCCATTGTGCACATGGGTAGGGCGTGAGACGAATCTCCCCCCCCCCTTTTACGGTCAATCTTTGCTGCTGTGCTGTACCTTCAGTTTTCATATTCAACCTACCCCCATATATGGTTATTTCTGTCCCATCACTGTAGTATCCACCCATAGAATCTTTTGCATATGCTATCATATTTATTTTTGGGGTCCATCCAACTCAAATGACAAGTGGTGCCTATCGACCATATGTATAAAAATAAAATTCTTTCAACATTTTATCCAAGTCAACAAGCAGTTATCATTCTAGGTTACGTCTTTTGGGGAGAAGCGCTAACGTGGCGCCATTTTCGCTTGTAAAATATGAGCAGTAGACTTTCGCATTCCCACCGGAACCAGGGACACACTTCCGATCATACCGTTTCTCCCCGAAAGGGTTCACGATCATTCTACCAGCACAGTGGCTCCATCTGAAGCCATAGTATAGTGGTGAGTAGACTGTGGTGGTGATTTTGACTTTGGTATCTGACAGCAGAGCAGACCACTCAGTGCTGCCACCACCAGGCTGTGACTAGAACTAATTAACCAAGGAATTTCTCCTCCCACCAAAGAGAGATTAGCCGAAACTTAAGTCCAATGATGTACATAATGGCCAGGGGCGGATACAGGGGGGAGCCGAACGGGCCTTGCCCCCCCCCCCAAAAAAAAAAAAAAAGGAGAAAGAGGGGGAGGGAAGGGAGAGGGAGGCAATATGTTGAATATGGTGTTCTATATACCGTTGGAAAGCTGCAATCAAAAGGAAATGAACTGCTGGCCCCTCATATATGTGCAATTGAAATTGAAATTTTCACAAATAAGAGAATTATTTCTTTTCATTTAATACTGGTCAAAATACACCTTCCAAGCTAGTTGTAAAAATATCTATCCTGATGTTTGATTTGCTGAAGAAAAGAATATGCAGCCTTATGCATGAAATGCTATCATATTTAAAAGTAACTAAATGTGTGCATAAACAGATAATCTGTTTCTAACCCTATGGTCCTGGCCCTTAGGGAATGAGAGATGGAAAGATATTTTGAATCTTAATTGTAGAAGCATTAAAAATGAATTTGACAAATACAATTTTAGATTGGCTAGTTATGACTGTGACATAACCCTTGGCTGGATAAGAGTGACCCAGGTTGTAATTTTAAGATTCCTAATTACAATTCATATAGATTAGACAGGAAATGGGGTGAAAGGGTTAATGATCCTCAACACATATGACCTAAACTTCTTGTAATATGACTGTTCCAAGTATATTCTATTTTGTTCCTTTTTGAGGGGGGGGGGGCTAGGTAAGGTTTTGAGGTGTTTCCCTCAGAAAGCACCAGAATGCACCATTTGTGCTATAGGATTTCAAATTTTCCTTGTGGGGTATTACCTGACACCCAACCTGTAATAAGGATTGCAAATCTCAAGAGAGAATGGTCTACTATCAAGGGCTAAGTTCAGTAGGTACCATAAGGATTGTGAAATGGAATCAAAATGCATTGTTTCAAGTATTGAATTTCAAATTTCCTTTGGGGCTGCAACCCGAAACCATTAAATACAAGAAACGGTATATAGATATTTCATGTTATATGGGGTTACTGCCCTAGAATGGAATTCTGGCAGATATCTCTATGGGTTTCTATGGTGTGTAGGTGAGGACATACATGTCTGACACTATCACTCAAAAATCTTTAAAAAGGTGGTTTCTTACCTTAAATTGTTCAGACCTGATACTCAATTCATGTTCAATTAGTATGCATCAGAATGCACCATTTCAACTCTTAACCCTTAAAATTTTCTTGGGGGGTCATTCCCCCAAACCCCCCTACTTTTTTTTCCGCTGCGCTTCGCTTGCAGTGTTCTGGTCCATGTAGTACCTCACTATTTTCACCAATTCTTGCCCCCCCCCCCTCTAGAGAGTCCTGGATCCGCTACTGTAATGAGCCACGTCTTACCACAATAAATGGCACCCTATGACTGGGGAAGGGGTATATCATTCTCGGGAATACATATCAGACAAAGCTATATCAGCTTTTATACCAGTTTTAACGTCGGGCGCCAACCGGTAATGCCCAACATCTTATACCTATCCAAGGTAGCGTAGTTCAAAAAGGAAGTCAACAGGTGGTAGCAGTTTACTAGTATGTGCCACATGCAACCATGTTCAATCTACCGAGATCTTCTCAACATAGACATTGACGTGTCTGACTTATGAGCTCCTATGCTGACATCAGCGACTTCCGGACCTGATCTAGCGACCACATCTTTTCCGAGCATGTCATGTACATTGGAAGTATTGTACACAGTGGAATATTGCGAGATCATCCGAGATTAGGGCCGTCATGGCCGCGCACGCAGCATAAACAAGAAACCTCGCTACATTGTATAGCGAGAAATCTGGAGGGTGTTTGGGTGCAGAGATGACATTAGCCATCTCATAGATTCTCTTGCAAAGGTCACCTACGTCACAATTGTGTAATTGTTCTTACATTTCGGAAAACAGCGGTGCCCTTGATCTGCCTGGTCTGTCCCACATATACTGTTATCAATGCATCACTTAGTAATATCATGTATTTCTTCACCATTATCTGTTTGAAATATCACTTTGTACGTATGACTTTGTATCATAATCAACGGAAATGCTATTAACCCTTATCTTACTATACCTGGGGTCCGGTTGGACCCCAGGTAATTTCTTGTAAAAAAGTATTCCAAACTTCACCATATTTTATCTAATTGTCATAAATATTGTTGTATTCAAAATTCCTGAATATCATACGTGGATCTCAATGATCTTTTATGCTGCAAACAATAATCCTCTGGTCAAAGTCAATGTAAGAGCATATATATATATATATATATATATATATATATATATATATATATATATATATATATATATATATATATATATATATATGTTGGCTCCAGTAAAACATGAACAAGGGGACCCTGGCTTTGCATTTTACATCTATTACACCTCCTCATGATCCTGAGCTGTACCAGGCTAATTGTAGACATATTTTGATGTTAATTATGTCACAATATATGGTGTTTTTGATATGTATAGATGTTAGATCTCCATGATGTTTGATATCCTTTGACAGATTTTCAGACTCAGACCAATCTATTTGTGTTTTTATTGGGACCCTGAGGATGTCAACATGTAGGGGAGACACTTGTGTTTAGGTTCAGAAGAATATTCTATACAGAATGAAAGTCTAGATGACATCCTAAACATCTGTCTTTTAGCACTGTCCTGAAATCTACTGAAAATGTATAAAAATTAAGCAAAATATGTGTCCCTCACATAGGAATGACCTTTACTCAAGTAAAGGTCATTCCTATGTGTAGACCCCACTCCAAAATGACACGTTTTGTTGATTTATGAAAAAAACGTCCCAGGCCTTTTCCATAAAATTTGGTAGGCATGCAGATGTTTGGGTTTTTTACCATATAAAAGAGAGAAACCACATTTCGTTCAATAGACATATCAAAATTTATGGTAACAACATAATAACCACTTGTAAAGATGCTTGACATCCTAATGAATGAACATGCAAAAGATGTATCTTAAACCATTGTTGTGTAGCAATTTGTTTTTAGTCTGGGGTCCGCTTGGACCCCAGACTCCGGGTAGTATTAAACGTGACTTTTTTAACGTAGCATGATAAAGGATATGGTGGGTCACCCCCATGGTCTAAAAGTAACTTAGACATCTTTACCAAGTTTTGACCTTGGGATCCTAATCAAATGTCAATTTGAATGGTGAAAAGAAAATAGGATGGGTCCCAGGTTAGGTTCTATGATTTTATCCTTGAAGTTCGAGTGACATTGTCATAGGATTACATAGCGTTATCACAAATATTTAGAGAAAGATATCAAAGAGTAACTACGTATCTCTATAACTCACTCAGAATATAGCTTTTAATGTTACTGGTCCAGGAACACTTTTTTGAACTTATATTCCCAGGCATATTTTGAAGGTTTTGGCACTTGAAATAAAAAAGTAATAAATAGTGTTGAGCGGTCTATATGTAGAATCTTTAACACTGGGCTCTTACACATTGCTTGGTGATCTAGTGGTAAGGTGCTAGACTTCTGATCTGAAGATTGAGTGTTCTAGCCTTACTGAGGCCCAGGGTTTGCCTGTGTAGACTTGGCATATCATTACTGGAGCTACTCACACCACCAGGGAGCTCCTGGTGGTTTGTGATTGAACTACAGATTCTATATGCGCAGAGACCTGTGCAATGGGCCTACTTTGCAAACCCATCTTAATAAAGACAGCAGAGGGTTTAAAAAAAAAGAAATTGAAATCTGGTAGTTACCCAACTACCAAAAAATCCATCTATTCCAACAGAAGACTGTATGGGAAGGATAGTGGATACAGGTTTACTTGTTTAGATTAATTTGGACTAACATTGATTTGTATCAAGATGGTTGTTAACCCCAAAGCTATCAGGCAAAAGGTATCCGTCCTCGTTTTTGCTGACATTCTTAGGAGAAAAGCAAGGGTTTTCAGAAAAAAAGTGAAATGAATTTTATCAATTTATTGCCACTCAAAACAAGGCCTTTATTTCTCCGAAAATGAGGTTGAAAACTTTCAAGCTACAGATTATCAAAGAAACTGCTGATAAAGCAAAGAGGCCTATAGGCTGGTGACTCGTAACTAGGCCTACCAGGTGGTAGTGTCTGCTTTATGGTGCCGACTGAAAATTCTGGGCCTATCCCATGTATAGGATTCACTAGTTGAAACACAACTAGGAAGAACTGATTTGTATCCATCTCTTTTTTTTTTTTTTTGCACCTGGGGGACCCACGATGCCTCATACCTCCCAGAGTCTACACCAGATGGCAGGGTTCTTTCTCTGCGAGACGCAGGACGCAACTTCTTGACCTGGACTATGCCCCCGGGGCCTACAGACTGCCGCGTGGGAGTGATGCGAAAATTACGCGGACAGCAGTGGCTGAGGCGTGCCCTTTCCCACACTGCCCATGGCAAGTCTGGGAAAATGCCCCCAGGGCATCCATGGTAAGGATGATGCTCCCAGGACATGTAGGCCTATATAGGGTATTGGACTATGCCCTGGGGGCATCGTTTAGTACATGGATGCCCCCAGGGCATCGTCAATTTTTTTTATGCATGTATGATTATCCTTACTATGAATGCCCTGAGGGCATTGTCCCCCATTGTTCTCTGTACCATGCCCCTGGGGCATCCATAATATAGATGATGTGTGATGATGCCCCCAGGGCATAGCATTTACTTCTATATTATAGACTGAATACTATTATGTCCCGGGGGCATCACACACACCACAAATGCCCCCGGGGCATAGCCTTTCTTCTTTAATCTGAAATCTACAATGGCATGCCCTGGGGGCATCAGCAATTCCATCAATGCCCCCAGGGCATTTTCGTTACTCCTACACAAGAAACGACTAAAGTATGCCCCAGGGGCATCACTGGCCCGAGAATGCCCCCGGGGCCTTTCCTTATAAACTCACACCAGAGTCACAATCTGACACAGCACAGCACAGCAGGGACTGCTGTCACGCGTAGAGTAGCGCGTGAATGCCCCGGGGGCATGTATGGCACGCTGTCCAGGTGTCAGTGGTTCTCTTCATGACTACCAGGGGGTCCCACTAGCAAACCCACAACCCACTGTGCTTGTTGGCAAGAGCATGTTCTCTGCAAAGTCAAACTCCTCTAAAGGCCGATAGCGCAGTAATGCAATAGCGATAACACAGGAGGATGTGTGCGCACAGACATAGACTTCACTATAGACGTCAAGAATAACAACTTTAGGACAATATTATCAGGCGCGGCGCCCCCCCCCCCCTCATCTTAGCGCCTGTGGGTCTATCTGATAGAGATTTGTCTTGGCTTTCCATTACTGGATAGGACTATAAATTTCTAGAATGTTGAGACTGGGGGTGAGGGCAGAGTTTCCAGATTGCTAACATTGTGTTAGAGTTTTAGGGTTTGGGATAAAGGGGAGGGGGAAGGTTCACCCCCAGTCTCACCATTCCACCACCCCCTGTGAATCCCCCAATCATAGGAGTATGGCAAATATATTCCCCTCGTGATGGTTGATTAGGTTCGGCACTGAGTGCCCTCTGGGTGGTTGCGCTCGTTGCGCTCGAGGCCACCTGTGGTGCCCTCTCATGAGAGAAATAGGAAATGGTCCCAACGAGTGCTTATTGGGCTATTACAGGCGGAGGGGGAAAGAGGGACTTTATGTACTAATGTCGAGTCCTGGGTGATCGTTAAATATATTTATCAGTCTGGATTTCCACCATTAAATTAACAATCTCCTTTCATACCTCCACTCCCGTTTAAATAACTAGATTAGGGGAATCTTTAGCTAGCGTCAAGTGGCACAGCCATGGCTAAATCCCACAGCCCATTTAGAAAAGAAGACACGAATGGGTAATTCATCTCCAGGGGGTTTTATTGACTCCAATCCTCAATTTCCACTCTCCAGTGTATCAATAATTGTTCAATAATTTCAATTTTAAACATCACCTTATGTCTCAATCACAAATCCGCCAGGTTCCAAAATGACAACATGACTCCGACAAACATAATTAACACATTCCATGGTAGGTGATAAACAGTTCAAGTCCACACTGATATTCAACAATGGAGTGTCTAAGCCGTGTATCCAATAATTACAATTAACAGTGCAAGTATAGTCGCCCCAATCATCAAGTGGTTCCCCTATGGCTTCACTTAATCTACTCAGAAAATTGTTGTCGTCTGTCGCCATGATTGGTCATCAATGGTGACTCCTTTTTTAGTGATAACTCATTCCGTCATCTTTCGCCACTGTGTGTTAGACTCACATGGCATAGCAATTGCTATTCCTGGTGATCTTGTGCTATAACGATGTTGTGTTCCATCTAGCAACATGTGTGAGCCACTTCACACAGGTTGACGAGGACTCACAACAATTTGCTGGGTAAGATCCCTAGAGAGTACTCCAGGAGGTGTAACCATCCACATGTAACATGTCTTTAAAGTTTTTAATCTATTCCAGTTGCAAAGCTGCCAAATATAAATATCTTTCCCTTTTGATTCCAGGTCGAACTGCTAACACCGATGCCTTGAGCACAATTCATTGGACTTTCACCTCTGACATTGCTCTCGTGGATCAGTTAGAGTGGGATATATATGCCACACCCCACAAGGACATCATGTTGGCTAACAGTGTGACCAGCCTCCCATGCCCTAAAGCCTACAGGGACTTAATATACCCAGGAAGACCCTCAGGTTGACACTCCCATGGAACCATGAACACTCAATACTCTACAGGAGTGTAATGTGTCACTGGTGACTTGGAGCTCCATAGGAATGTGAATTCCCTCTAACTCACTATCCTACTACGAAATGATACATGGTAATATTCTTGAATACGTCTCTCGACATTGATACATCATAAATATGATTCCCTACAAATGTATTGCATCAGTGCTTTGTCCAACATCAGGCAGCATAAAGAAAATCAAAGGCCTTCTTTGCCCCCACCTCCACAAAAATTAGGACTCTATTATGTAACATCATTGTTGAATGTGGCTTACTGAAAATACCACAAAGGATAGCTCATTATTACTGATTAATGATAAGAAAAACATTTGTGGATCAACACGGTAAAAGGTATGCCCGCGCACCCCCTCGTGGGCGTACCTTTTACCGTGGTGATCCAATTTTATTTGTTAAATGAAGGCCTACAGTGCCTAATGACTATGGACATGTGAGTCGTGTCCTTGTCAGAGTCTAGAAAGCCGAAGACACCAGAATAACTTTCAGATCCATTCCCAGATGCCCCCCTCCCCCACAAAAGAAAATTGTCTACAACAACAACATTCAGGGACTAAAAGTACAGATGTAGGCCTACAAGTGGCCGACTCATGGTTAGTTTAGATATCATCAGCCAAACCCCATCAGTGTTTGAATACATAGTCCCCCTCCCTCCATGTACCCTCATCCTCCGGCTCATCCTCCTTCCCAACTCACTAAAGGCCTAGGATATAGCTGGGGATTTGCTCATGGGTAAATATATCAAGTACAACACCCAACCCTGCTACCAACCACCCCACTAGAACATACATGAGAGACAGAATCAAAGTGCTGCCAGGCCGGAAGCAATCAGCAGACGTAACATAGAGCGCTGATGGCGCGCTTGGCGCCAAATCTCCCGGAAAACGAGTGGAAGTCGTCTGCTCAGCTCGGCACGTAGAACCACCGTGTTGCTAACGCTGTGGTGGTGATTGATGTCAGTCGTGGCTGGGCAGCCGGTAATTCTGGACATCTCCGACTCTAAGTCCCCCGAGGGTGGGGAGTATTTGCTGTTGGAGGGCTGGTGTCAGGCACCGTAATGCCGCCATAATCCCGGGGCCATAATACACGCGCCATGACGCAGCAGTTTTAGACTTGAAGCCCATCTCAAACATTTAGTGTGGGGTGTCTTAAAAAAAGTAGTCTGCTAAAACAAGTTCGCAAAACACCGTGTTAAAGCGATCCGTGTTAAAGCGGTATGCCTACCGGCACATCATGTGACTGGCTATATGTATAGATGCCCCAAGTGCCACAGGAGCTGGATCTGGGTATATGCATACTATATGCATATCTGGGTATAAACTGATAACAGCTGAGAAGATGGGACCAGCTAGCAGGCATGGTCGAGGTAGGCCTACCTATGGTTCATATAATATAGAGAGACACTTACTCTAGTCTCTCCTCTATGGTTATCTGTGGGCTTTTAGTTTTACCTCAGCTGGCGAAGTTCTAAATGGCAGACCCACCATTACAGTTGGAAAGTTGAAGTCATGAAATTTATGATGTTATTTATTCTCCCCATTGAAATCCACATATTTAATCAATGGCATACCGTCCTGATGGAAGGCTCTAGATATATGATTTTGATCAACTACGGTAGGTTTCATGGAACATAATGTTGGTCAATTGAAAAATCGCTGATACATACAGAGGGCCCTAGACAGGGGGGTCCCATGTCCATTGTCGATTCTAAGAAGTGGTTGTTGTCCTTTGTCTCTCAAACCCATGTCCTTTGTCGATTTTAAGAAGTGGCTTTGTCCCTTGTCTCTAAGCCCATGTCCCTTGTCGATTTTAAGAAGTGGCCTTGTCACTTGTCCCTAAAGTCCATGTCCCTTGTCGATTTTAAGAAATGGCTTTGTCCCCTTGTCGATTTTACCCGTCTGGTTCTCACTGAGACACACAAAATATCGCTCCCTTTTAGATAAAAAGATCACGTCCATCGAGTTTTTCCTCGATTTCTCCGGGAGCAGCCGACATTTGGGTTTTGATGCCGTTCAGGGAGGGCTCTGCACAGAGGGCGAGGTTAATAATGTCGTCATGGGATTGAGTTAAGTATTAGCACACGCTCCCTGCCTCCCCTCCTCCCCTCCCCTTTATTGGCGGGAATCCGCCATCTTATCTGTTATCGTCACTGCCCGCCCCGAAAATGTCGGCTGCTAAGCCAGCCCCGCGAGTGATGACCTTGAAAAAGTTAAAACCCCGCCCCTTCAAAGCCTGGTGGATTTCTGTAAAGGAGGTCGATGTTGGAGTGGGGCGGGGTAGTAGCTACAGTCAGAGAGCAAGGTATTGGTGGATGATTATTTAAATTAACGCATCTGTGGGGTGGGGGGTGATAGACGAGCGGATAGGGTTGCATGATTAGAGGAATAACCTTTCATGCAGAGATATGTGTTCACTTTATGATTTGGAGGGTTGACGGTGACGCCGCGCACTTCTTATAAGGATAGTCAACAAAACGTATGATATAGTTTTCCTACCACTAAAAACATCACGCTCAAAGAGAAACAACAATGCACAGAGTAGTAAACGTCAAAATATCAACTTGAAAGGCAGAAAAGAGTGACTAAAAGGGTAATATAAAAGGTTTCTATTGCATGGGACGCGCCATTCATTTGGAAAAAAAGGAACCATGAGAACCATCTTGAGTGGCGGCTACTACTTATACCATATATGTAAATACAATGTATCTCATTAATGTAAGACGAGTATTTCCTTGATACTTGTACCTCAAATAAATGAGAATAAAACTGCTGGTAGGCCTAGTTAAAAATCCTTGCATGACCTATGCATCTAAAATACGAATAAACACAGGTCATGGATTGCAGCCTTTTCAGGAGGCCAACTCTCTTTAAAATCCTTCCACAAACGGGGATTTCAATGTGTTGGGCGTCCCAAAGAAGACTATATGGGCCAAATTTTTGAATGTGGCACTTTTGGCCCTGACAAAGTCAAAACAGTGAAACTCAAAATAAGTTACAACAACTTTATTACATTCAAAGAGCAATGTCTTGGCTGCGTAAAAACATCTGACATACGCCGCAACTCGTAGCGGGTCCGTTTTTATAAGCGTTCAAAGATAATCTGTTGTAATTTGTGTTACTCCCTGCTCGAAATTCAGAGACCAACTGGATATACCTCTTAACTATATCCTAATGTCTCCTAAATCCATTTACAACATCTACTAGTAAGTATGTATCATGATTCAAAAAGTAAATATGTTCCTTCAAAAACTTTCCGAGATATCCGATATTGAACTTTTGTAATTGACTGATTTTTCTGAGAATTTTTTTCTAAAACCCCAATTTTCATCTAGCTTTGTCAAAAGTTGTCAAATAACCACCAACATTCATTTACATTAACTTCAATATGCATACTTTGATATGCAACTACCATCTGTTCCATATCTAGCAGTAGTTTGTGATAGAACTGGTCACAAGTTGGACCACAATTTGTTTGTTTTAGCAGGGAGGTATGTGTTACTCCCTGCCCAAATTTAATTTCACCCCCCAAATAGCACAAAGAGCAAATTATGTACACAAATCTACATAAATAAGTTAGGGGGGCTCCATAACAAGCAAATGAAACAGTAGTAGGTGGAGTTTGATGGATATTCCTAAAAAAATTACAACATTTTCCTATTAGGTGTTACTCTCCTCTCAAAATTCAAATTCCACCATTGATTTGGTTAGTGGGGCTAAATAACAGTTACTGCATGTGGGCAACTTATAACACATCTTTTTGAATAAGTGACAAGTGCATCTATCATAAAAGTCACAAAAACAATATTAGGGACATTAGGGACATGAGATGTGAAACAGTGGGATAAATCTTTGGGTTCGATGCAGATTTTTTTGAATTTCCACACAGAAAGATATACTTATGCATAATTGTTTCCGAGCGTCTCCTGGCCAGAAACATTTACCCATCATGCCCTCCTTCACCCACGTGACCCGGAAGTGGTCTCCAATATTGGTCGGTGGGATCCCTCATGGGGTAACTAACATACAGATCTTGACAGTCGGCCTTCAGCCTGCCCAAAGCGGAGGGAGCATGAACATGGGCAGGGAGCATAGATTTGTATTAAACTCTTTAGGGCCCGTATTATGCCTCCAGGTGTCGTGTTCCTAGATCGTCCTAATGTACCAAAACATTGCCGGTGATTTGGTTACCTCAGCTACATTGGACCACCATGCTAACTTTGCAGGAATGTATTATTTCTGTATGCATCACGGCGCCCAATAGACATGGTGGATCAATGTCATACACGGCCATTAAAGGGTTAAGGCCGTCATAGGCTATTGGCCCGGAGTGGAGGTCGGCGGTGGGCCAATGTCTGCAGGGGCGGGTTACTACTAAAATGTCTGTCAAAGACGGTTAGAGTTAATCAGGCATGGTCACACGGCAATACCATAACCAAAACGAGACTTGCAAATTGTGCTCGTGCGTCTCTGTCACCCAGCATTGTCTGTGGGCTGTCATCTCGTGTCATCTCTTACCGCCAGGGCACGGCCTCACTCTGCAGCCAGGAGACAGACAGCCTTCTGGACTGCAGTTCTGCCTCAGTCATCTTGGATCCGTATTGTACATTGTTTAGAGAATAGACAACGATATTCTTCACATCGAGACTGTCTGTTGCCCTATAATGCATGAATGCATCTAAGTGCATTATATAGGACAACAGACAGTCAAGATGTGAAGAAGGAGTTGTCTATTGTCTTTATAAAAAGTTGTGCATTTCATTCCAATCACTTGAGTACTCACTCAAGGTATGTCTAGACCAATTATTAATGGCCCTTGACATGTTTACAGCTATGCAACCTTGCTCAGGTGTGCACTACACTGCTATAATGCACTCAAGGTCACTTCTAGCAATGCAGCAATGCACTACCAACCGTTTTATAAAGCGTCTTAATATTAGAATCCCTTTATAGGAAAACTGCCCTTCCTACGAAAGCTGCCTTCCTTTAATGTAGGGCCTATACGCCTATAGATTACTGATAACAAGCACATGCCTTATAAAGCCTTCATTTGATCTTTCAAATCAATACTAAAAAGGGAAAACATGATTTCCTAGTGGTTTCTACTCTCCATGACACTCCCAACAATTCCCTCCACTGAAAGCCATGTAGCCGCCTAACATCTTTATCTCTACCAGAAGTTAAAAAAGAAGAAGACACATCCTGACTACAGACTCTCAGCCTAATTGCCCACTCTGTCGACCAGCTACAACACCACTACCTTCCAAATGCATTCCCGCCAAGCTAAAACACTTTAAATAAACGAAGCAGACAGCAGCCGCCTACCCTTCATTAGAGGCTAGTCCTCCCCTGGCAGAGTCTCCTATTATCAATTTGTTCTCAAAGTGAGTGAATTCATAAGGGTCAAGGGGTCATGGGCGGACAAGCTGCCCTAATGACGCCAGCCAACTCCGGTGGGCGATAATATGGTTATTGGGATCGTCAGACGCAGGGCGGCGTCTCGGGACGCTTCACTGGTTCCCGGTGGTGAAGAACGACACCATGCGGTGGTTACGGGGGCACGACGGGACATGATGGGAACCAGCGAATTGGGGACAGGGGATGGATGTAACACCGACTTCAATACCTGCATTTTTGCTAATTTACATAACAGTCTGCTGCTTTCATACAATATACCATCAAAATGGCATTTATGTATGGCCTGCTCTATGCCGTGAAAACTCTGTTTATCTATATAGCATGCAGTAAAGGAAAGTCTGGTTGCAACTAACGGTATGACCAATTCCTCTCTCTCTCTGTCTCTGTCTCTGTCTGTCTGTCTGTCTCTGTCTCTGTCTCTGTCTCTCTGTCTCTGGATATCTCTCTTTCTCTCTCTCTCTCTCTCTCTCTCTCTCTCTCTCTCTCTCTCTCTCTCTCTCTCTCTCTCTCTCTCTCTCTCTCTATATATATATATATATATATATATATATATATATATATATATATAGATAGATACTGCTTTGTAGCGATAAACAGCCAGCATTGGGTTCTGCCTGTTCTAAATATAATAACGTTTGACTAAGTGGGCGAACATGTAAAGGATATTATTTTATCAATTTTACTGTATCAAGTGTGATAACGCGGCCATGATTATCATCTGTAGGCCTACCATTCTGGATCTACAATGAGTAGCACACCGCAGTGAAGTTGAGATTTACGTTGTGTGAGTAGTATATGGAGTTTGGACATTGGAGCTGGCTTCCCACAGCACCACCTTTGTTTACGCCTCTCATCAGGAAACTCACAATCAGCCAATATCCTCTCAGAAGGTAGGGTGCACAGTTAACTATTTAGTCCTAATTTATTTTGGTCTAGGGATGGAGTAGGCATTGGTATCATTAGGGGGAAAAGTAGAATATTTTTTTTTTCCAAAAGGAGGGGGTTTACACACGCTGTCCCCTCTATCATCCCCACCCCTGCTGTGTACCCTCTATCACCAACCCACCCCTCCAGCATAGCTGGGTGGGTAGGTAGCCACAGTGACGGTAACAGCTTGTCAGTCGGGCGGCATAGACTATAATCGTTAGGGGCGTGGGGCACACTGGCCGTGTCGGACTGACCAGTACCATTAGAGGGGTGCTGGAGGTCCAAGGCCCACATTGATTATGCACGATGGGCGAAAATGAGGCTTAAGTGGAGGATGGGGTATGATTCAGTCATTGGTCGTCAATAAAGGACCACTCCTCCTGTTCAGACCCCAGGGAGTGGGGGCATTGACTGCCCCCTCTCACCTCTGTGTAGGGAAGATGGACAGTGAGTGCGTGTGTAGGGGGAGGAGACAATGTGAGGTTAAGAGGAATGTGTGCTTAGTAGTGAAGTCATGTTACATGCACATGTTCAGCATAACCGTGTTTTTAAGAACCTTATTTTTAGATTACATTTTCGTAAAACTTATATAATTAACTATCCGAGGTTATGACAGGACAGTGAAGCAAAGTATAAAGCATGTCTGTTATCCCCTTGAATCAAAGTGGCGTTCATTGCAGTATATAGCTCGTCAGCACGATGCATTAGCACTGTGCTAGGGAATAACTCGCCGATGACCAATCAGCATGATGCACGAAAGCAGTACCAGTATACCCGGGCCAGCATAGTAGACAACTAGTCAGCGAGTTGTCTTAGTGTATCATGACGACAAATGATATTCTGTCCTTAGAGGGTCATACAAAATACAAAGGTCCACCGCTTTATTTTCTTAATGATTACTTTTTTATGAACTCAAGGTGTTTGCTTTCTGAGCAATTGCATAGATATGTGTCAATTGTTACACTTAAACAGCAGTGAGCCATGAAGAAAATTAGTTAGCATAATATATATGATAGCCTTAGTCATTCATACACCTGAGATCTACCTTCTTGTCGCGATTTGATTCAATGCTATATACAGAGTATCAGGTTATTGAAGATAACAGCCCTTCAGTAAATTTAATGGAGATATGTACAAGGGTCTTAAACTGCCTTTTAAGACGACGCCAGGCATTAATGGGTTGTCAGGAGTAGGGAATGCATATCACATTATCAATCTGCATAGACATGGGACATTTTGTGTGAAAGGACTATTAGTGTGAATTAGACACTTCACAACGCTCTCCATTGAGTTACAGAGTATGGTATGATGAAACTTGGATGTCGTGTTAAAAGACCTGCAAACCCCCACCCCACCCACCAAAAACTAACCATCTCAACACTCTCATCCCTCCCCCACCCCTCCCCCTCCTCTAAAGCACAACCTCCCGCCACATGAACACCACTCACGCCCCTCAATCCGGTGTTCTTTTTGTCGTGATCACCCAACATTCACTACAGTAAGTGTTGTACAATTAGGTTTGCCAGTCAGCTCAACTTGCAGCAGTGCGCCAAGCACGACATGGACTGATGAGGAAGGGGCCAATTATTCATTAATCAATCAATGATTAATCAAGTGAATATGGCACGGCACATGCCGAGTAGGGGCCCGAGCAGCTCAGGGAGAGGGAGGTTGTGTTAGTGAGCTACTTAGATATGGAGGTAGGAGACTGAGAGGGAGAAGTAGAGACTGAAAGGTAGGGGGGCTTGTTCATAGATGAGATAGATAGAGGAAGAGAACCAAGATGGAAGTAGATAATTTATAAAAAAATAATACGGATGGAGTTAACAGGTTGGGGGATAAGATACAGACAGTGGAATGACAGACAGGGAGAGCAGACTGAGATTGAGGCAGCAGCATGAGAGAGGCAGTGAAGCAGAAACAACAGGCCTTATAGGAAAAGTTAGGATTCGCAAAATATTTAGATAAAGGTAAACTCATACAGACTGATAAGTAGAAGTAGAAGACAGTCAGATACAGATAGAGTTGATGGGGTTTGAAGATAATACAAAAAGAAGTAAGGGAGGTAGGAGTCTCATGTGTATTGATTGTATACCTCATACAGGGGTCTGCCTATAGCTTATATTTGCAGAGGTATCAAATCATGAGGACCGAAGATGTTCTCAGATAAATATCACCTCATAGATACAATTTACAGATAACTCTGAGTGTGAACTGAGGTACATCATACAAATAGACAGCTGTCCCTCCCTCCCACATTTAATTGTAGGAGGTGAGGGATGGTGGATGAGCAGTTGGCATGAATCAACGGCTGTTCATACAGACGTAGCACCGTGTAGATGGCAGCTTGACATGTGGCTAGGCATGCCTAATATTATCTCTTAAACTTAGTACTTCACCACTGATATCCTGTACACATGTGTATGGGGGTGTATACCTTCCTATCGTGTCCACAGATGGTTTGATGTCGTGCTGGAGACTTGGCTCACAGTAGGTTAGCAGCAAAACATTATCAAGTTTACATGCCTGCTGCGTGGACGTCAGGTGGTCCTAACCCTTTAAGGACAGAGCAAAAATTGTTGATCTGGCCATGGGGACGGCATCTGAAAAAAGTATAGTTCCTAGAGGACGAGCCTATTTTCAATTCCTATACTAATCCTATATAATGGGCGTCGATTATAGTTGACGCTAGGCCTGCCATGGTGTCGACTATAGTCGACGCTAGGCCTGCCATGGTGTCGACTATAGTCGATGCTGGCCCTCAATGGGCTAATGGTTCACCAAGGGTCTCTCTGACAATTAAAGTGGCCACCTTTTTCACACATCAGCATTGTATTAATAAACACTGCCTCTGCAATATTCTGTCGACTTCCTGATTCTCTCCGTTCTATGATTGCATTGACATACTAATATTATCTCAATTTGAATACGAGAGCCCCATAGGTTTAACCAAGAAACACCATATCAAACTCCTAGTGTGATAACCCTCCCCGTATCACACTCCCAGGGAAAAGATCCAAAATGGCCAAAGAACTGATGATAAAATCATTTCTAATGCCAAATAAATGGAATTTAGACATATCTGACTAAATTAACTTGAGATAAATACAAAGGAGCACTCAAATTGGTCAGCACTGAGGGTTATCACACTCAGCTTTGCCTCGTGTGATAACCCTCAGTGCTGACCAATTCTCGTGCACCTTTGTCTATATATTATCTCATGAGAAGTTCTGGACTATTTGTAAATAACATAGTAGTACACAGCCCATGAATGAGGCCAATTCATTGTTTTCACATTTTCCTTTGGTGTCTGACAGGCTCTACAATAAATGCCAGGTTTCACTATTCTGCAATTGGTGTTATTGGTTATTGGTACCTATTAAGCCTAATATGCAGTGACACCATGAGAGCTACACTATCTGCTGCTATACCTGCTGTTTGTGTCTAACAGGCTGCAACATCTACTAGTGGTTTGATTCAGGCAGCTCACATCCTACAGTATCTGCTGCTGGCACCATACAGCCTGCAGTATCTGCTGCTGGCACCTTACAGGCTACAGTATCTGCTGCTGGCACCTTACAGGCTACAGTATCTGCTGCTGGCACCAAACAGCCTGCAGTATCTGCTGCTGGCACCTTACAGGCTACAGTATCTGCTGCTGGTACCTTACAGGCTACAGTATCTGCGGCTGACACCTTAAAGGCTACAGTATCTGCTGCTGGCACCATACAGCCTGCAGTATCTGCTGCTGGCACCATACAGGCTACAGTATCTGATGCTGGCACCTTACAGGCTGCAGTATCTGCTGCTGGCACCATACAGCCTGCAGTATCTGCTGCTGGCACCATACAGCCTGCAGTATCTGCTGCTGGCACCATACAGCCTGCAGTTTCTGCTGCTGGCACCATACAGCCTGCAGTATCTGCTGCTGGCACCATACAGGCTGCAGTTTCTGCTGCTGGTACCATACAGGCTGCAGTTACAAACTACAGTATCTGCTTCTGGCACCATACAGGCTGCAGTATCTGCTGCTGGCACCTTACAGGCTACAGTATCTGATGCTGGCACTTTACAGGCTGCAGTATCTGCTGCTGGCACCATACAGCCTGCAGTATCTGCTGCTGGCACCATACAGGCTGCAGTTTCTGCTGCTGGTACCATACAGGCTACAGTATCTGCTGCTGGCACCATACAGCCTGCAGTATCTGCTGCTGGCACCATATAGCCTGCAGTATCTGCTGCTGGCACCATACAGGCTACAGTATCTGATGCTGGCACTTTACAGGCTGCAGTATCTGATGCTGGCACCATACAGCCTGCAGTACCTGCTGCTGGCACCATACAGGCTGCAGTTTCTGCTGCTGGTACCATACAGCCTGCATTATCTGCTTCTGGCACCATACAGCCTGCAGTATCTGCGGCTGGCACCTTACAGGCTACAGTATCTGCTGCTGGCACCTTACAGGCTGCAGTATCTGCGGCTGACACCTTACAGGCTACAGTATCTGCTGCTGGCACCATACAGCCTGCAGTATCTGCTGCTGGCACCATACAGGCTGCAGTTTCTGCTGCTGGTACCATACAGCCTGCAGTATCTGCTTCTGGCACCTTACAGGCTACAGTATCTGCTGCTGGTACCTTACAGGATACAGTATCTGCTGCTGGCACCTTACAGGCTGCAGTATCTGCGGCTGACACCTTACAGGCTACAGTATCTGCTGCTGGCACCTTACAGGCTGCATTATCTGCTGCTGACACGTTACAAACTACAGTATCTTCTGCTGGTAACATTGTGCAATATGATTTGATCACACTACGAACTAACTCTAGGGAGGAAGGAATTTTGCATACTGTTTGCTTGCGATGCATACTTTATTCAGACAAAGCACTAAGACTGACACCTAGATACTCCTACACTCTCAGCCCCAATTACAAATGGGCAATAAAGACCACTATAGTGGGTATAGTAGAGCCCATTGTTGGGTCGTTGGATTTATACTAACAGTAACTACTACTGTTTTCCAGAAAATCGAAGCAATCTACTGTTAAAAGCTACCCGCGGTCTGACAGTGTAGCTCGTCAAGAAGTCAGACCTCTGAATATATGAGTAGGAGTGCATGGCCATCGAAATGACAAGGGGGGGGGAGAAGATTTAAATGTTTCTTTCTAATTGTGTGGGAGAAGATTTAAATGTTTCTTTCTATGTGTGTGGTGTGGGTTTTACATATTCCTGAAGTGTATGCATTGTAAATAAATGTCATTGCAATAATGAAGGATTGCTCGTCCCAAAGATCCGTCATTATTTTCAGAGATTACGTGTACCACCACACTGCCACCTGGAGCTTCTTGTTAAAACTATACTGGCTCCCTGCTGAATAATTACGGTGGTTCACTATTCAGTTTTACAAGGATCCCTGGTAGATTCAACAGTCATTTTTACAGAGTGGGTGTCCATTGGGCCTATCTATGTCTCCCAGAAGGGTCTTTCCAAGAGAAAGCAAGATTGCGATCTTGAATTATCTGACCGTTCGTATGGAGAAGTAGCCTTTATTTTTAGTGGATCTTTAGCTGATTGTGTGAAAACAGACCCTATACAACCCGCAGGTGCCATCATCATGAGCTTTACCTGTTTATGTGGATGTAGACCAGCAGAGTCTCCCTCCGACTAAGGACCAGCAGGTGGAGATATTAAGCTAATAGATCATGGATATTGGAGCCCACGGGGAGTCTATGCTGGATATACCCGAGCCGCGCAGCGGCGAGGGTATATCCAGCATAGCTCCAATATCCATGACCTAATAGGTTTATACCACCATTTCCTCCATTTTGTATTAATTTCTTACCTGATATCCAAAGATTATAGCCACGAGAACACATTTTGTAAGTGCAAGCGATATGGCCCGTGTCCGCTCTACGTGAATCCATTGTTTTTGTTCCTTGCCGGGAGAGGTACCGCCGTGTTTACACTCACTTTTCATATGGAATCCAACCATGACATGTTATAATATCAAAGTCCCAAGAAGTATTCGATCCATAGACGAGGAATGCATGCTAATTTTCTCCATTTTCTTCAATATGAATAAGAATCCATTGATTTTCCAAAATGGTCCGAAATTTTCGCCGTCTTCCTCGTACGGCGAGCGGATGACCTATATCTACATCCGGGCCACTGACACACTTTCGCCGGACAAGGAGGCGGGTGGGAATGGCTGCACCGCGACTCGCTTACGATAGAAAAATCAATGGATTCTTATTTATATCGAACAAAATGGAGACAATTAGCTCGCATTCCTCGTCTATGGATCGAATACTTCTTGGGATTTTAATATTATAACATGACAAGCTTGGAATCAAGACGAAAACTGAGTGAAAGCATAGGACTAGGACCTCAGGTTAGAACTTATTTATTTTCGCATTGGATTTCATCACTGTTCAGTGTGGCGCTATGGCTAAGGCCTTCGCCTACCACCACTGCGGCCGGGGTTCAATCCTCATACGAGTTGGGACGATTTTTCACATTGCAACAATGGTGAGACTAAATTTCTATGTCCGCCAGCGTCTCCCAAAATATTCTAAGTCCAACTTGACCCCAAAAAAGTATATACCAAAAATTTCAAAAATGCACATGTGTGGTATATGCCGAATAATGCACGGCTAAACTGCATATAACTGCATATAACTGAAATCGTGGTATAAACCTCTCTAGGCTAACCTATTTTTAGGGCTCCCTCATGTGATCAAATATCCATGTGTTCACCCAGTTCGAAGAATGACAATCAGTGGTAAGTAATGTGAGCCCACTGCCAAGGTCTGCATTAACCTACCGTATCTCTTCTAGGAATCTCAGCCAGAACTAGCCAGCACACGCACACATTGAGCCTACTTAGCTACATGTAGTTCCGTGCTTTTAGTTTACCTGTGATGTCCCTTCATATTGCTAATAGCAATCTCATTTGCAATTGCACTGTCGTTTTAGGCATACATTCTGTTTTCTACAGATGAATTTTATGTATTTGCAATGTATTGTAAAACTGATAACGACTGTCGTATCCCTCACTAATATAGCCAAGTATGAAAACCGATTTTCCCCATGGTATAATCACTTTACATCTCTGCACTGCCCCAATGCCTACTGACCTTTGACCTGTCGACTAGCGTAGCCTAATTGTAGGCCGACCCTAAATTAACACCAGCCCGGCCTGGTGTAACTGATCCAAGCTTATCCACTAATCTCTACCCCATAGTGATAAGGGGTAATTGGGTTATGCTGATTACATTATACGCAAACAATAGGTGTAACAATAGCTGGGCGAGATCACAGACAGGAGAGGTTAAACCCATTATGGCTCATTTTGTGTTTTTTTTACCCTCTGGTCCATTGATGGTGGAATAAGCATGGGAATGGAGGTTAGGGGTTGGGGCACAGGACAGCTTCAATTGCTTGAAATGACTTCTTGAAGAACCCCTCATGGCATCCAAAAGATCGAAGAGTAATATCCTCAGATATAACATATATCACCATTTCAGATGGAGAAAAGACACCCTTAGTGATGACAATATAGAAATAATTTGAAACGATAAAATGAATTGCAAATAATTGAAAGGTTTGATCACCCATGCGTGAGTACACTGATTGCGCACCTGGCAGCGGCGGGGCCCTATGGGTGGGCGGTGGTTGGCTGATAGCCTAAGGGGATGCTGCAGGAGCAGGAGGAGGAGTAGCATCATCAGCCTCCTGAGACAATAGGAGAGACACGGCATGCTTACCTGGCTCCCTGATTAACACTGGAGGAGGTGGGCTCCCCAGGGCTGCCCCAGGCTACTGGAGTAGGGGGCCTGGTGACTGTATTATTCACACGTTGTTGAGTGGCCAGCTGAGGGGGCAGGAAGAAGGCTATAATACTGATGATGCTACAACCCAAACCCAACCCACAGTAGCCTGACTAGGAGGAGGGGTAGGGGCCCTCCCGACTGCCTGCTGGCTCAGGTTGAGGGGGTGCGCGGTGCAGAAGGATCGGCTCCCTCTCTCCAGGCCCGCCGGGAGGGGCTGCCTGGTTTGCCTGGTAACAGACCTCGTCTCTTTCCCCTCCTCCAGGCTAAATGGCTGATTTTTATTATGAGGTTGCTTAGGATAAACCTATGATATCATTATTGAAATATCTAAAACAGGGATTAAGGTATCCGACAATGGTCACCTTCCACGATTAGTTTATGGGCCCCTAACTTTGTTTACGGTGTATGGGGAAGTGGGTAATCGAACCATGTATCCTGTCATCTATGAGCATCCAGTTCCTTGTTATATGGTTAATATATGGCGATTAGCAGATCAGGTCCTTGCCATATATGGTTATTATCATCATTTATCACCTTCTGTAAAGGTGTATTCATATGACTACTGTCATGGAAAAATATATGAGCATTTGATAAAGAAAGGCAATAAGATATGGATGAAATTATGTGATCTCCGCCATTCGTATGAGCCCACTGAACAGGACTTGCGTTGGGAACGTTCACAACTTTGGCAAGGAGAACGTGATTATCTCCTGAAAATGTAGACACGCCTGAACATCTTATACTCGAGAAAAAAAAATGTCAAGTTCCTGGGAATATCCTGGGTCTTTTCTGGGAATACCCCAAGAAATTCCAGAGCCATTCTCGAGATCTAGACTAGAGAACTTTCTTGAGTATAAGATGTTTTGGCGCGTGTACAATTTTAGGAGATAATCACGGTCTCAATTCTTGTTGTATTCACAAGTGGGGACTCGAGAAATTCCTGAGTAATTCTCGAGATCTTGTTCAGCGGGAGGTAGGGCCTAATGTCTATTTGTTATACTTCTTGCAAATATTAATGATAAGATTTCATTTTTTCCACTTAAGTTCACACTACATGTCATAAATAAGTATTTCGTTTTCGATGTTGAATATGCATTCACTTGCCCGCTCATCAATGTCTTATGCTAAATGAACCCGACCTAATTTATGCACACACATAAAGTACCATAAAGCTCATTGAGCAGACGACATTTTGCATTTCGCTGCTTACCAGCGACGTCAGTTCCAGACGCCGGTTACCAGCGCTACGGGTCGTCACGCCCCCTGCAGGTCATTATCTATACTACTGAGGCATGGCGGAAAGGGCAGTGAGTAGGCTCGTTATCGTGTTGGTTGCCATGGGTGACTGAAAATGGCGTCTCCTCCATATACCACCCACGTCGTACACCGACATAGGCATACATCTACCTATGCCTCTCTCTCAAATTGAAAACGTATGTGACATGAGTGAAGGGGACAGATGAAAGGTGCTTCTTTACCTCCATTCTATAAACATAACGTGTTATAATATAAACTGTGGCAAACAGCTGATACAGTTATCAAACTCATGCAACGATCAAACTCTGCATGATTTTAGTATTGGACATTGCCTTTGTAGGGAGAGTGGCGTCTCGTGGCTGAGGTTTATGGATGGGGCTGTAAGGTGTGACTGATGGCGTGTCCATGGTAACGTTGATGACGGAGCACTAAGAGCAGGCTACTATGTAAAATACACATTGTTAGTTTGTGGTAGATGGATTGTATTCTTTTGTAATTTAAAACGCTTAATCATAGACTGGGATAGTATTTTGTTGCTGTTTGAAAATGTTCATAAATTTATAATTGGATGCAGAGAAAAAAAAGAAAATAAACGTTAGGTCTATGGCTCCTCAGTATTTCTAGGAATTTACCATGAATTAAATTGAGAGACATATATAGTTGAATGATGAGGCCTAGGGTTGATGAACTATTGAAGACTCCTAAAGGAGCAAAGGCCCTAGATGTCTCGACGGAACCACGTAGGAGGCCTACCGTAAGGCCATAGGGCTGGGTGACTGGTAAGTAGCACAGGAACTTGTGTGCGTATGGCTGGTAAGTAGTATAGGCAATTGGCAAGTATGACTGGTATGACAGTGGTATAGTGACCTAGGGGTATGTGACTGGTAAGTAGTATTATGGATATGGGATAGGTGACTGGTAAGTAGTATAGGGATATGGGGTAGGTGACTGGTAAGTAGTATAGGGATATGGGATAGGTGACTGGTAAGTAGTATAGGGATATGGGGTAGGTGACTGGTAAGTAGTATAGGGATATGGGATAGGTGACTGGTAAGTAGTATAGGGATATGGGATAGGTGGCTGGTAAGTAGTATAGGGATATGGGATAGGTGACTGGTAAGTAGTATAGGGATATGGGGTGTGTGAGTGGTAAGTAGTATAGGGATATGGGATAGGTGACTGGTAAGTAGTATAAAAGGACTGGGGTATGTGACTGGCACGTAGTATAGGGACATGGGGGTATGTGACTGGTAAGTAGTATAAGGACTGGGAGTATGTGACTGGTAAGTAGAATAGGGCCATGGGTGTGAGGGATTGCTAAGTAGTATGTGACCATAGGTTGGATAACTGGTATCATTATGAGTCATATTTGAGCGGTTTAGTACTGTTCTATAATAGCCTATAAGGCGCATCTCCTAATTTTACTGACTCTATAAAGCGCACCAGGGCTCCACCCTTGTTTGGCTGACCTGGAAAGCGTATGTACATATGATCTTTGCCAAATAAAAATTTGTTAAACTCAAACTTGCATATAAGCCACATCTTGGTCGATTGGCGAGTACATATCGTTAGAATTTAGGAAAAAAGAAAACAATAAACAAAAAGAAACTACGCAACTAACGTTATACCCAGCCTGAGGTGGTAGCTCCCACATTTGCAACTGTGACTTTGGAACTATCATTCTACTCAAACTTTTACGACTGGCGATATACCAATAGTGTGATAGCATCTAGTGTTGCTATCAGAACATAGCAGCTTTTTTGCGAAGGGCTTTACATATAGAGTAGGCCCTATAAGGACTGAGCGCGCATCACATGGCAGCTAACATCCAGTCGTCCCCAGCCACTCAGCCGCCTTAATACCCTCACACCCCTCCCTCACCCCACACCTCTCTCATCTACTAGCCCTCCCTCTCCTATCCACCACCCCTACCAGGTCCTGGTAGTCCAGACCAAATCAAGTAGTCCTAAGAAGATGGGTCCTGTCTCTAGCAATTGCTGTGTATAGCCATGCTACGGGAAACTAGCGTCACTACAATTATTGGGTCTATAGCCTTTCCTCCCGCATGCATTGGCACATGAAAGAACGGGGGGGGGGCTGACCTCCCGATGATGATAATGTCCCTTATGTGGGCTTGTATAAATTACAGTCCCCCCCTCCCTCCCCAACAGAGACCATTGGGCCTCAAAATGCTCCCCACACCCGAACCATACATGAAAGTGCCACTGGGTTGAGACCATCCGATTTGCATCAGGGGAATCCAAAATGGTCCTGTTGCCAGCTAGACTAAAGATCTAAGCAGCAAAATGTATGGATATGAGAATGAGTCTCTCTTCGCCCACTCCTGTGAGACTCCCATCTCCAACGCCACTAGCCTCTTTACTACTGTCCTGTAGACGGATCCGTCCGCGGGGAGGCGGCCTGTATCGTACACAAATTAAACCGCCGGCCTTATCACTCCTGGTGCCGTCTAATTTGGGGGTGGATGTGTCCTGCTGGTCTGCCGTTCCCGCCCTCAGATAGCAATAAGCACGTCGCCCCATCCCCCCGTGATAACGACGCCCGCCAGCCACCGGCGTATCAATGGCCAGCCCAGCGCCAAATCCCGCGACTGATGGCGGCCGACATGTTGGTTTTAGATCTCTGATCGGGTCCCGGCGGCACACTGAGGGACGGGACGGGGGTATTAGCCCGGGTTACGAGCCCTGATAAGGGACTGAAGGGGTGGTGGGTGGGGTGGGATTGGTGGTGGGGGCACCACAGAACAAGATGTCAGGCAGGAGATGGAAGCGACAAAAGCCGCGACCAGGGTCTTCTTTGACCTCTGAGGTCATCCGTCACGTAGTCCCTGCAGAGTCGCCACACGCACAAGGACATAGTTCAACAGCTTGGTGGTAGTGGTTAGGAATAAACTGGGCCCTATGAAGCTAAAAGGTTACATTCAATATGGGAAGGCTGTCTACAATACTGCATGTGTCGTTATATATATATATATATATATATATATATATATATATATATATATATATATATATATATATATATATATATATATATTGCATTACCGTGAATGAAACTGACCATGCATGCGCTGTATCTTCCTGCCTTTTTGAATCACACATCGAACACCATCATAAATTGTATATTTAGATAGTATAGAACCATAAACGATTTCATATAGTGTGAACTAAGCATGACGTATAATTGTCTCATTAATTTTACTACTTGTAATAGGTGTAGGCCATTGTGCCATATATATTTTACTATTAATCTTCAGAGAAAAAGTACAGAGAAACTGGACAGAGCGAAAGAGGACTGATTAAGAGATAGGATGAAAAAGAGAAGAGAGAGGGAGACAGAAATAGTTACAAAGGCACAGAGTACATATGCCTGATAGGATGTAGGGAAGGGGACGTAGGAGGCAGATGGTGATAATTTGATCATCTCAAATCAATCTGATTTACTGGCACGTGTCTGATGTCATGGATTACCCCTATTGTCGCTCACCGACAGTGGCATTGCTCACGAACGTGCGTCTGTGTGGATGTGGTGGTGGTGGGCGGGTGAGGGGGGGGGGGTAGCTCTACCTCTGTTGGGGGCCGGGGCGAAGTGGGGAGTTAACCCTTTGAGGTGTGTTGACACGATGCATGAACGCAGCAGCCATAGATAGCTAATAAATGGCCAAATACAATTGATAGACTCTTGCGCGGTTGGCACGCCACGATACGGTGCAAAACACAATACATGTACTGGTGGCTTCCTCTCGTCGGCACTGCATTGTTTATCATAAATACCAATGCAGCTGAACAGCAATGCAATGTTCTGGAGGGGATAACTGCAAGTAGCTGCAGTGGCGCGGGAGAATTGGGTGTCCCTAAAATTGCCCCCTCCCCTCCTTCCCTACCCCTCCCCGTGAAGAGGGCGTATGGAAGATGGATCCTCGCAATAAATGGCGATCATGGCCGGGACGATGCGGAGGTGAGATGGTGGCGGAGACAATTGGTTATGACGTACATGACGTGTGTGTGACATTGGCGTTGACGTTGATGCAGCACTTATCGTATCGGCCAGGACGTGTCCATCGCGACTACTCTATTGTCACGTGACCTGGACGCCGCTATGACGACACGTCACTGACGTTACCCGCCATAACTGACGTCATATAATTTGTGGCATCACTTAAAACTATCTGTAGTCTGACACTCTGACTTCCTGCCCCAAACGTTGAGTAATCAATTAAAGAAATTTGATATGGGTGGGGTGGGTGCTTAAAGTGCGTCGATCAAATGTTAAAATCGCCAAACTTCATAGCCAAATGAATTGAAGTTTCCAGAGTAAAGATGACCTGATCAGAAAATGAGAAAGCATGATATAAAAGGGGAGAATATGGCATGAAAAGGGTAAGTTTGGGGAACTTATAGCCACATCCTTAAAGCACCACGGGTAAGTCAACCGATTTTATAGGATCAAAGTCTATGAAGCTGAAGACACGGTGGAAGTTTTTACGCATACTGAATTTTTCTCAAATTTTTTTGAATGTGGGAATTCTCTAAAATGTCAGCCAATTCAGTTTTCCCTCTCTCTTCCGACACCTTTCCCCCCATGTGTTCCATCTTGGCGTGTTTGTAAGTGTTCTTCCTTCCCAGCTCCTGCCCGTCCAGCATGTGTTAGCAGGCTGGAGGAGGGAGGCGGGGCCGTGGGCGGCAGGGGCTGCTAGTTGGGGTACCTCATCAACAGTCAGCGCCCCCACCGGCACAAACACACACTAGGATGGTCGGCAGATCCACCAGTGGGAGGAGAATGGGGCAGTGACCATTGTCCGAGGTGTTAAATAAACAATGACCTGCGCCCCGTGCCCATTGTTCCTTTTTCGTGCTCCGACAGTCGTTTCGTGGAACTAATTAAGCTTCAGTGGGCGGGCAGCCATCCGCCTGCCGCCATTAAATTCTCGTCTGTGGAGCTTTTCTCGCGTGATCTGACGCTGGTAAAATGTGCTGATCTGCGTAGTGGCGTCTCCCCTAACCCCAGGTGGGGGCCCTTTACCTGGACATTACCTGCACAATGTGGGGGTGATGGGGGTGCGGCCTACCTGGTATTACCTGAGGCTACCTGGGACGGAGAGAACGGAAACACGCTACAACCACATGATTAAACAAAGATGGGGCTGGTCTGATTTCTAACTCTATTCCCGTGGGATCTCGTGCTGCGCGTGACTCGGTGAGACGGGCAACACGTGCATACATGTGTAAGTTGGGTGCAGCTCTCATATCGACGAGATTTCATCGTACCCCCAGGCCCTGGCCTGGCTAGTCGTCCAAGGGTGGGTTTTTATTATTGAATACCTGATTGTATGCCCCAAAGTGGTGTATATTGTGCCTCAAAGTAGGTAGTTTTATTGCCACTTTGGATATGCTGTGGATCTAATCAACAAGGCCAATTACAGTGGTATTGAAAATGTACCATCCCGGACATGAATTGTTAGCGTTTAAGGTCTAACAACAAAAGGTTCAAACCTCTAACTGAAATAGCAGTTACTGCAGTGGCAGATCCGGGATTTGGAAAAGGAGGGGGCGCGGTCCAAAAGAAGGGGGCTCTCCGCTTAGATTTTAGCATTTTGGGTACAAAATATTCAAATAAACTCTTAAGTACAGGCAAAAAGGAGGGGGCGCCCCCGCCCTCGCCCCCTTTAAAATCGCCACTGATTACTGTAAGGTAAAGGTCGTGATGCTACTACTCTAATTCTTACTAATTCTGGATATGAGGCCTAGTCCATCAACTGTCGATTTCATCGTTTACATACCATCCTTACACCAGGTACAAGCACTATCATTTGATATGTTGTTTAGATTCGTTCCATAGGGTGAAAGAGAGAAAGAACCTAAATATTCCATCAATTCAACTACATGTATTTGAAGAGCCATCCTCAAAGGTTGGTCCGATGTACGTACACTAGCAGAGATTGCTGTCATCAGGAGCAAGTCTTTAATCTCCTGATGGTGCATCAACCAACCCCTTACATCTAATACAATAAAACACCGCCCAAATCTGAGCTGTTCCTAGCCTGTGTATGAGCAGCCTCATTCTGTGACTGTGTAATGACCACCTAGAGACTAACACCACATGTATAAACCATAATCACAGGCAGGTCATGCCAGGTGGGCATGAGTTGTGTTCCCTATTTACCCTCTGCTGCTACCTGATTGCTGAGGGTGCCGCCAGTCAGGGAGCAGGCCTCACCCAATCACTCCAAGACATGAATTATAAACAGGTTAAGTCCATAGAGACATGGGTATCATCCCCCCGCCCCATGCTGCATCCTGATCCCCTGCCTCCTTCTCATGGGCCTAACCCCCCCCCCCCCATACACACACATTGGGGATGCTGACGGGGTGATTACCTGTCCATCTGACCTCAGCTGGGCAGGTTCTGAGAAAGTTGTCCACTCTAACACCAGAGGACACCATTAGATGTGAATCTACCGCACGTGGGCGTGCTTAGCTAACAGATGTCATGAGCATGCTGCTCCACCCCACCGCGGCATGGGTGGGGGTGTAGCAGCGGATTCAGTTCTTGGGACAGATTCCAGTAGGGATTCTAACGCTTGATCGCAAGCAGTGTCTATATCCCCTTTGAAGATGATTCAATTGGTGAATTTCCCGATAAGATTTCTTCTCTGCTTGAAATTTAAGAACAAAATTATAATTTGATAGAACAATACATGTGAATCATTACACTCCCAAAAGATTAATGATAACCCTACCAATGGGGGAGGCATTAGGACATATGGTCTAAGAGTCTCTTTTGCCTATAGATGTACTTCTAGGAGCTAAATCACGACCATCCCACCCATTCTCCAGCCACCTTCCACTCCTAGTACACACAACACCCGCCTAGCACCCTCCTTCCCTCGGTCCGTCTCCTATGGTCCCTAGAGTGCTGCCCCCTAGTGTTAGCCACTACATCCGGGTCCCTCGTCACGTGACTCACCACTGACCCCACCTGTCAGCTACTAGCACCAATAGGTCTGCTGGGATGCAGCTAGCATGCCTCCTTATTGGGCACAATTGACTCCTAGTATACTTCAAGTTACTGGTAACTTTGTAAGAGTAACCAATTAGCAAATTCCTTGCAGAACATGTACCTAAAGCTATTAGGCACGACATGGACCCACTGTACCTAGATCCATATTGGGTACCAGCAAGGCCCAATGTGCCAAGAGCCATACTGGAATACCAGCAGGACCCATTGTGTCTAGAGCCATACTGGAATACCAGCAGGACCCAATGTGCCAGGCACATTGGTTACCAGCAGGACCCATTGTGTCTAGAGCCATATTGAGTACTAGCAGGACCCAATGTTGCCTAGAACCATATTGGGTACCAGCAGCACCCAATGTTGCCTAGGGTCATATTGGGTACAAGTAGGAGCCAATGTGCCGAGAGCTATATTGGGTACCCGCAGAACCCAATATGCCTAAAGCCATATTGGGTACTCACAGGAACCAATGTGCCTAGAGCCATATTGGGTACCTACAAGACCCAATTTGCCTAGAGCCATATTGGGTACCAGCATCACATAGTGTACCTACATATATGTACCAGCAGGATCGGGTGTAACTGCAGCCATATTGGATAAATGCAGGGCCCAGTGAACATGCAGTTATGTTGAAGATGATGTGAGTAAATGAATACTAGATGGATTTTGCGTAGGGCATCTACTCTCATGACCTGTATTTCAACATTTGAGGTAAGCTGAGCTTTAGAGTGATATATACGAAGGTTTCTATCACATCCTTTTAATGGTCAGTAATTTTCTGAATAAACGCCTGGTTATGAGTGATCATTATAATGTCTACTATGATGAGGGACTGCTAGTGATCATCTAACTTATCAGTGCTCAACAGTATCCCTTGACTGCAATTTCCTGTGAGTATCTGATCGTACAATGTTGGTCAACATCTGCTAGACGGTGGTGAGCATCTGCTTGACATAACTCCACAGTACATATATACTGGACACAGTTGATAACAATCTGATGGACAGGTCTGGGCATTATGTGCTGGACAACGTTAGTCAATATCTACTGGACACTACTGGTCACCACCTGCTGTTCAGCCTCTACTAGACGTTGTTGGTGAGCATCTGTTCCTCTGTATTTCTGGATGGTATCTTTTGGTCAGAAACTACTGGACATTGCTGGTCAGCTGTTGGGTGAAGTGCTGCTGAGGACACGGTGATAGGGGCCCGACATTTGTGGATTACTGCCGCATGTAGTTGTGATTCCCAAAGAGGCCCACCCAAACTAGCCCCCAGCTAGCCAACCCGAGTCCCAGCAGGCACAGGAGGCAGAAGCACCACCAAGCCCAATACTGACCATTGCTTACTGTAACCAAAGTGGGGAGACGACTAGGGGGGCAGTGGACACAGGGGGCTGACCAGCAGCAGGCCTGGCGGGCTAGCAGTGATTGTACCCACGGGAAATAGGCCTGCATTACCACGCCAAATAAATGCGCCTGTTCATTAGAGAACGGTAAGAGAGCGATATTTTATTAGAGGCATAATGACCCATAGATTAGTCAGGAGGTCGGCACCCGGCGCCCCCATGGGCCGCCCTGCAGGTCGTAGCCTCGTGTCCATAATCTTTAAGAATAAGTGGCGGCCCTGCGTCAATATTGACTCTGGGGTTCTCCTTTATGGTCCCACAGGTGGTGGTCACGTGGTCAGTGCCACAAACAGCTGTCCTGCGTCTGCGCAGTCACCGCGCATGTGCGTCCCGTCAGCGTCCGTCATGTAACGTACGGGCGTAGTGCGTGGGGTGGCGGGGGGCTGGGTATCGTAAAACTGGCGGCTCGTTACGGACGAGGGTAGCATGATGAGGTGATGTCCAAACTTAAAAAATAAACTAGATTCAATTGTCCAATATATGTAGTAGTATATGAATCTGGTTTATGGCATAGGCCCCTGACAATATATGAATTAATGAAGTAGTATATGAATATGGTGTATGGCACAGGCACCTTAGAAAACATGTATATGATGTAGTATATAAATCTAGTGTATAGCACAGGCACCTTACAATATATGAAGTAGTATATGAATCTGGTGTATGGCCCTGGCATCTTACAATACATGAAGTAGGATATGAATCTGGTGTATGGCACAGTCACCTTACACTATATGAAGTAGAATATGAATCTGATGTATGACACAGTCACCTTACAATACGTGAAGTAGTATATGAATCTGATGTATGGCACAGTCACCTTACAATACATGAAGTAGTATATGAATCTGGTGTATGGCCCTGGCATCTTACAATACATGAAGTAGGATATGAATCTGGTGTATGGTACAGTCACCTTGCAATGCATGAAGTAGTATATGAATCTGGTGTATCACAGGCACCTTACAATGCATGAAGTAGTATATGAATCTGATGTATGGCACAGTCATGTTACACTATATGAAGTAGAATATGAATCTGATGTATGACACAGTCACCTTACAATACATGAAGTAGTATATGAATCTGATGTATGGCATGCACAGTCACCTTACAATACGTGAAGTAGTATATGAATCTGATGTATGGCACAGTCACCTTACAATACATGAAGTAGTTTATGAATCTGATGTATGGCACAGTCACCTTACAATGCATGAAGTAGTATATGAATCTGGTGTATGGCACAGTCACCTTGCAATACATGAAGTAGTATATGAATCTGGTGTATGGCCCTGGCATCTTACAATACATGAAGTAGTATATGAATCTGGTGTATGGTACAGGCACCTTACACTATATGAAGTAGAATATGAATCTGGTGTATGGCACAGTCACCTTTCAATGCATGAAGTAGTATATGAATCTGGTGTATGGCACAGGCACCTTACACTATATGAAGTAGAATATGAATCTGGTGTATGGCACAGTCACCTTTCAATGCATGAAGTAGTATATGAATCTGGTGTATGGCACAGGCACCTTTCAATGCATGAAGTAGTATATGAATCTGGTGTATGGCACAGGCACCTTACACTATATGAAGTAGAATATGAATCTGGTGTATGGCACAGGCACCTTACACTATATGAAGTAGAATATGGATCTGGTGTATGGCCCTGGCATCTTACAATACATAAAGTAGGATATGAATCTGGTGTATCGCACAGGCACCAAACATTATGATAAGTAGTATATGAAAAGGTGTTTGGCACAGGAACCTTACAATAGTGCTAGAAATACCAACCACTGGTACCAGAACTCATCCATAACTGCAGTGGTACAGATGGATGGAAGTGAACTGAAATTTATGCATTTTCCTATAGTGAGTCTCACGCTGTGCATGTATATTTTCTACAGCTTCCATTTGCTTCTTTATATTGTATAGTTATTTTAAGTATCCCCACATGTAAACGGTTTTTGCAAACAAATTCAATGGGCATAATATGTCATGATGTCAAGGGTTGCCTGGGTGAGCTGGCCAATAAACAAAAGGCACAATAGAACAACCCGAAGCTCTCCACGCAGGTGTATAACACCCATGAGTGTTGTATTTACACTGATAAGAGGTCAAACTGATCGGCTGCACAGTCTCACAGACAGGCATGCAATACCCACGACAAACATGATGATATCTTTACTTTAAGAAATGACTGTTGAATCTAGTGTCATAAACTTTACAATAAATCAGCAGTTTGTTTGATGCAGTGAAGCAGTTCAATTGCTACAATGGAGACCCAGAAAACTGTTGAGTAAAACAGTAATTAATGAGCAGTCTCCAATGAAACTCATTATGATGAAAACGTTTTTCTAAAGTTGTCGGATAACGATCGCTAGGAGGCCCCCTCCATATCCATTCATTCTGCTTAGGGCTTGGGTTTATTTGGTCAACCATATGTTTTCCGAGCTTGTTTAATAGAGAGCACCCCCCTCAAATATATGAGCTATACTTGTAGTATGATATCGAAACCATGGATGAACCACATCGGAATGATCATGTAGATTTAACCTTCATATAAAAGCCCCCCCCCCTTGGCCTTATCGGTCTATCTCTGCGCCAAGGTCTCCCTAAATCAATTGCTTGTAGTTGGGAGGGTGTGTGTGAGTGATAGCTGTTGTAGCACGGTCCCCCAACCACCCCCGTCCCTGACACCTACAGGAGGAGCGCTCCACTGGTGCGAGGTCTACACCCTGAGTGGCCGGTGAGTAAGTGGGCTTTACGGGAGCGGCTCTGAGCAGCTCAGGGTGGGTGAGGTATGGAGCAGCTCGGTCATGACGGATAGAGATTCTCACCAGGCCCTCTCACGCCTCCTGAACCTGGCCACATATCACATTCTTCTAGATGTACCTAGCCCTGTAAAGACAGCATGGTGTTTTAATGCCGAATGTCCTTTTGGTGGCATGAAGGATGAAAGCAGTACCGGTACTCGGGGGCAATCACTTTAGGATTAGTTTACCGCCTGCTGTACCGTGTGATAGCTATATGCCCGTCAGAGAGAAGAATAGAAGTTAAAGGGGGGGGGGGGGAATCAATGAGATGTAAGCTCCGAACCAGGGACTACCGATAGCTGCTAGATTTGGTACAGGAATCAAGTGAACCTAGGCCTATTTCATTCATAGTTTCGCGAAGGGCCATCAACCCCAGTTGGCAGAAACGTTGGAAGGGTTGCTCGATAGGCCTATATGTCCCCTATGGCCTAGTTTGTGGAATCAGAACTTTTCTGTCCAATCCCATCTGACATAAGGCATGGACCTAATTGACTTCAAAGTGGCTTTTTGGAAGAAACAATGATGGGATGTTGGTAATTTGGACCGAAAGTGTAAAGAGGGAGAGTGATAGAGGAGGAGAAACTTCGTACATAGGCGCCTTCCTTATGTTAGGCCTATTTGTTTGGTCGTATACACATGTGTACGTGTCAAGTCTATAAATAATTATCTTCATAGAGGCTGGCTGTTTTGAACAACAGTGTGGGGGCGAGAGAGATTGTTCATGGAATCTTTTTAAATAGACTTTTATATAATAGGGGCCTACATTCCATGCGTAGGCCAAAGGGAGAGGTGAGCCAAACCATTAACTCTAGCATATTCGTAGTAAAACTCCATCTTAAATTCAGCTAAATATTCCCACTCCCTTGCAGTCCACCACATTTCTGTTCAATTTTGAGAACTCTACAGACTTATTGTAATGCATTTGTTACATATCTGTCATTATCTCTGGACTCTCCCATGGCTAATAGTCTACAGGGTCACATTACGTACCAACTTTATTATCCTATTCACAGATATTGGGAGTTGATTTCCTAGTGGCCTCTGGAGCCGCCCCGGGTGTAAATTCCCCTGGTGAATGTTCATCATTGAAGGTTGTCATGGACGCGGGCCACATGGGTGTCACTTTACGCACCAAGAGACCACCGGCTATAACAAATACTCTCACCCCGTTACAACGCCCCTGCCGAGTGCTGCCACCTCGCGGCCAGATCGGGTTGGGTGGCGTATTTCTCATGTTGAGCAATGATCTTTGGTGGTCCGCTTGACCCCCAGGTCACGCCTCCACGACCTTCACCCCTACCCCTCAAGGACCGATAATTTACCGCCAATGCCATCACTCAAATCTCAGCTCTTGTAGATAGCGACCGAACGGAGACAGACAGAGAAAGCGGCAGAATGGTGACCAATATTTATTGATTCTATGTGATATAGCTTTTACAAAGGAAGGGATATTTAATCCAGCTGGGGCAGCCTTATAAACTTTGAATCTAAGTCATTGCAAATTCTAATAGTTAACTTTCTTCACATACAAATAGGCTCGTGGACTGGCTGCCAGGTTGAGTCTGCAGAGGTGTTATCTATATACAATAATATCTTATTACACATGGAAAACACCTTCACACTCAGACAGGTAACCAGTCGACGCCCATGGTCATGATATAGTTCTCTATACAGTAGGATGATGTCCCTGCACCAGTTTCCACGTAATATAGCATCACGGATTGGGAAATATTATTCCTTCCATTGACAAATGAGAAGCAGCGGATTTCTGGAAATCAAGCAGATATGGGGGTGAATAAATCCCGTGGAATAGACTTAATCCCAGATAAGGGACGAGTCTCCGTATGTCCAAGCGATAGCTGCCTTGGTCAGAGGCCGCAAGGGGCAGCAGCAGCAGTAGCCTCGTGCCGCCCGCCCCAGTCTTAAGCGGAGTCCGTGCGTCACAGTCGTTAGACCCCACAGCAGCAGACGCTGTCATTGCCTGCGTCTCCTGTAGGCCCTTCCCGCCCTCCCTCACGCCGCGTCCTTCCCCTGAGCATCCTGTATAAATCCCCATTTTCTGTCGGCGTAGGGCCGGCTGCCCACCCCGCCCGGCGTAGCCAGGCGTAATATTCCTTTTGGGGGCTGAGATCTTTTACGAACGCCGACTCCCAGGGGGCGCGCGGCGGTTCGTGCGCAGTCAAAGGCGGGATAAAGAGAGGTCGGCTTTAGGAACGTTTGGATTAGGTTCAAGATGGCGGCCAGGCGGCGGAGCGCACACTTTGGCGGCTGCGGTGGCCCAGAAGGATTGTGACGGTGCTTTCATGTTGGTGTGTGAGTTCTAGACGGATGGGTCTAGATCCTCTTTAGGGAAGGTCTCTGTGGCACAGGGCGGCAGACGTCAGGCGCCAACTCGTCTGCAGCTTCCGGCAGCTATAGGTCCCCACGAACTGTACGTGTGATGGTGTTATAACACTACCGTATAGACTACTAAATCTTATGGTGCATGCAAATAACTACTGCTGACCTTTCGTCCATTAGTCTACACATCCATGTACCATCAGTCATGAATGAACTCTCCAAAATATTTCATTATTCAAAGGGAAATAACAATTAGACAAAAAAGGACAGTGATTCTACCTGCATTGATAGAAATTCCGCCCTATTTCCCTCTTTCGTAATGGACGCTTTGGCCCAGGAAATTTGAATGAAAAATATTTTACAAAGCATATTATCAGATTATATCTTATATTTAGCATTGATGAAGCTCTGACCTATCTCTATACATTTTCAATAGCTAGCAGGTATTGGTTTAAAAAAATACCATTAATAACACCCATTCAGGTAGGTTGATTCCATGACAAAGATATCGGCGGCCGGGGGCCTTGTTTACTCTAGCCCCTTCTGGTGACAATAATTATGTGGTTCAGCTAGTGTCAACAACGCCCGGCGGGGCGCTGTGCGCAGCTGGATGCACAAGGTAGGGGCTTTTGACTTTGCTCACAGGAGACTGAGGGGTAATATAGGGGGTCCTATAGGGCGGGGGGTTAGGGGAGGGTACTGAGGGTGTGGTTGTGGGTAGGAGCTAGCAGGAGGTAGTACCGAGCAATGGGGCAGCAGAAGGTCGATGTAGATTTCAGGCAGAGAGCGAAATGAACAACAGTAATTGAATTATCGACCGGCGCGTTCATATCAATGACCTTCAGGGAAATGGCGGGAAGCCGTCTGGATGTCGTCTGCTGATTCAGCGTCTGAGTCAAGATGACAGGAGATGGACGCAGCCTCCGTCAGCAGCCGCTTGATGGCGCTTGTTGCCTAGGTAGCACGGCCTGGGACCCCTTGTCAGCCAGTTTACGCCGCCTGATTCCTATCTGAGAGCAGAAATCAATTAGTAAATCGAATAAGGGCCATGAGTCCCTCTTATAATTCACTTTTATATAGTTCCTGTTTGAAATACTGCAGGGTATGGATAGTGACTAGGCTACTATGGTTTGACAGATTAATAACTGAATACTTCCGTATACCAAATAGACAAGCACACTGAGTTCAAGTTCATGTTTCGAAGATTGCACTTTTCTAATGAAGGAAACGTTGAATGTCATACCTTAAATGCTTTGTTCACATTGCTTACATCCAACATCATGATGATACTTTCTTATCTTGAGTTTTGATTCAATTCCATGCTTCACGGGTCAACTAAAGGATGGTGCCAAAAGCTAATTACCGGTAGTTATAAAAATCTGACCTATCTGTAGCCCAGATGTTCATATCATGTAACATAAAACAAGCAATTCCGGCCTGAACATGTTTTTGCAATTTTATGACGTACATGTGGCCTGACATGTTTTATAACATGATGGAAGGAATCTCACTTTCCTCAGTGAAACAACACAAATAACTAACAAACTGCTAAACAAAACAGACAACAATAAGACAGGAAGATTTGTACGAAAAAGGGGAAAACGCATCAAAAGGTCATTTGCGGCACTGGTGTCGCACGAGTAGCTTAAACTAAGCCCTGTAAACAGGACGCCCTCCCCTGAAGGGACCAGCTCAAAAGAAACCAACAAGATAGTCACACACCCATTCTTAGGAAACGAAGGAAATTGAAACGAAATAAAACTGATGGGAATCAATCAATTAGTGATGGCGACAGGCGCTAAACGCCTCACTTTTCTTGCCTGGCGGTCAGAGAATTTCCAGCGGAGCTAAAAGGTGGGCGGTGAGCTGCATGCCGGGAGGAGCACCCAGCATGCCCCATTGTGAGGCTCAATTATTTCCGGTGACACGTGATCTGAATGAGAACCGGAACTGATCGCCGCCGGAGGTCAATTGGTGGCAATCTGTCACCGGAAACCCCGCCGCGGCGCGCTGCCTCATGGGGGTGGTGGGTGGGAGAATAGTTTGTGTGGTGCTAAAGGAGTTAAGCTAACCAACTTCAGTCTCTTACAGACACAGTATGCAACTTGTCTAACATTAACATATTCTTGAAAAAAAATGGAGGATTTGATGGTCACTTCCTGCAAAATTAGATAATTTGTTGTTTTATCTTTTGAGGGTTATTGACTACAATGTATCTTCACATCCTCATTAGATTTGGGCTTTAGAAGCTCCTGGCCTATACCCACTCCCTACCCTGCCTCTACTGATCCAGTAGTAGCTCCATCTTCAAGACAAGGCTGCCTTCACATTCATTCACTATAGTGGCACTGAGAGTTTCTACAGACCTTCCTTGCCATGTATTATCATTGCCTCCCCTACACCCCATCACCACACTCACCATAAGTCTACACTAGGCCTAACTACCCCGACCCATCCTACCGCCTTAGTATCCCCGCCCGCACGGTTAAGATTCCACCCAGGACCTTTCCCACCACCACCGGAAGTGAACCTCCATCACCATCGGGCCCACTCTAGTCCAATTTCCCGATGGCAGGGGCCATGCTGGTCTAAAAAGTGGCTCATTGCCTTGGCTCTGCTACGAGTATATAAGGGCTAGTCTCCACCTTGGCCATTTTGTAGAATGATATCACATTTCTTTTTGAGCCATTTGTTCATACTCATTTTATTTTGTACATGGAATTCACTGTCGTGTCGAAAGGTTGAGTTTCAAAGAAACACTAGTATCTTATAGAGTTCTATAAAGGGTCTTAAAGTGATTGGAATGCGATTATCCAGTTTTGTGCGAGCACAACTGTTGTGAACTTTACATAGGCGTAAATTCGACCGCAGTATCAACATAACAACGGTCACAGCAAGACACTTACCTAGATCTATAAAGGACCTTGGCCCTCACCAGTGGCACAAGTGTCCCAGCCAAACCACGTTAAGTCCCACTTAGCAACGGGACCGGAAGTTGGTGGTGTATTAGGACAATGTTAAAGGGGCGGGGCAGGAGTTAGGAGGGGCTGGGTAGGACAAACAAGGAAAATGTAATTAGCGGCTGCTGGATGATGAAACACAGATGAGGAGCAGGCGAGGCACACCAGCATCTCGCTCAGAACCTGCAGCAACTGGAGAAAGGTGCGATAGAATTGGCGCAACTGGCACAAGAACGTGTATGGTGGATTAAGCACAGAGCTTGGGCGCACTCGAAAATTATACCCACTTGTGACTGACATAAAATAAACCAGTTGAAACTTGTTTCTCATGGGTTGTCAGTGACCCAACTATGTTTCACTGTATCATGTCGTTCTACTACTGATTGCGGTGTAGAAGTTTGGCACTGGGAAATCAAAGTCCTACAGTTGTCATGGTGAGTTGTCATGGTGACATATGTGCACATGTCCCAATAACGTGTGCTCTCTGTGTCAAATCAAGTTGACATGGATATACATGTCACTTTGTCAAGGAGACTTTTTTCAGTGTAGTTTAACATTTCATATACCGCTATCTGTCTTCTCTTCAGAATATACTTACTGATAATGCCATTATGAGACTTTTTTTCCTCAATTGTCAAACATATCAAGTTTCCTCGCGTTATTCCATTCACGTTTTAGGCATACGGTCACCCGAGACTTTTAAGCTTCATTTTATATACTACTCACAAATTACGCCCGAGGAACTGTGAATACATCACATACTACTTACACCACGTTTCACGTTCTATGCTGTGAGTTAACTTTACTGTCCGCCACAAATAGCTGATAATTAACGCTCTTAGAGGACAGTTCTGATAGATATACACACAGTCGCCCCTTGCTTCCTCGACTCTTTAATTCCTCAGATCCCTCATTACCTCAGACACAGGATCTACATCCTCCTCTATATTTTCTATTATACATTATTTGTACTTAAATCCTCGATCCTTGAATACTTTGCTTCCTCAGACAATTTTCATTGCATTTCCAAAATCTGAATAAGCAAGGGCCGATTCTACAAATATACAGGTATGGAAAGTACATTTTTATTCCCCCTCCAATTCAGCTCAAGTGACCAACACATATATACGTCAGTGAAGAGTAGTGATGATGCTCAGGTACCTGGAGCAGTCTATGTAAGCCCCTGGGCTGTCCCTGAGTTACATCTACAATACCCCCTGCAGGAGAAGTCCTCCTACACCGTCTCCAGGCCCTACAGGTGACCTTTATTCCGTGGTAATGAGAATTAAGGGCAGCGGGGCTGGTGGTGGTGGGCTAACTGAGGCGGCACCCTACACGGGGTCTGGGCGGGAATTAGATTTAGAGGTGTGACTGAGGGGTGGCTGGGACAGGGACAGTGTCCAGTGGTAGAGCCTCACCACCACCTCCCACCCACCCAGGCACCCACCCACCCAGGCACCCACCCACTCAGGCACCAGTCGGCAACACCTACCACCTTCAGTACCCCCAACACCTACTCCTCCTGCCCACAGACATGCCCTGCATAACCATCAGCTTAACCCGTGTACCAAACTAACAGTTACTGTATCTAAAATTGAAAAAATAATTATTGTAGTAAATTGTTCAAAATTGTTTTCTTTCTTTTAGATTTGAAACATCTAAAGAAAGTCAAACATTGTAATTTTATATAGATGTACATTAAAATTACTACCGGGGTATCCTATTTTTTTTTCAAAATGCATGGTGCATAAATGCACCAGCGAATAATTGACGAGATTTGCTCATGAATGTAAGGGTTGTAGATTCACGCTCTATCAAAATGTTTAGTAGAAGCTTCTGTTGAAGACCAACATAAGGGGGATATGTATACACAAGGATTAAATCTGTGGTTATGAGACAGGGATAAGTAAGAGTTAACAGTTTGGGGGTAAGTCTACCCTGCAGGAGAAGAAGACGCAGGAGGAGGGGGATAAGGAGAGGGGGAGGAGGTAGGAGGTGTGAGTAATAAGACATTAACACATGAACAGGAGATCAGACCCTACAGAAGATGCAGCCCACGCCGCGCTCATATAATCAACGAGATCAAACCGGTTCGTAGCGGATTTAATCAGGGCACGGCTACAAGTGCCGCACAAATCAACTCAATCGTGCGCTGATTGGTGGAAAATTGAAAGCTGATAGGATAGTTTATTGGGCGCCTGTAGGGTGGCGTCTTACGACTTGAGTAATGAGTGCACACTGAGACTGGTTTCTCAGGGACGTGGATGTGGTTGGGGGGGGGGGGGGGTAAAATACCATGGTTCCTATATTTGTATCTCATGGTATACCTGTGAGTGTGTTGTGTATACTAGAATTGATTCTGAACTATACATTAGAGCAGACCTCAACTTAAAGGTGTCTTACGATACATGTGGTATACATGTGCATTAATTAAATCCCTGATTGTTATATCAACTTCAAACTATTTTCTTGTAAGATCCCCTTGTGACATAGCCTAGAGCTGTAGTGTTTAAGCATTCTTTAAAAAAAATGGTGGTTAACATCATAAAAAATAAATATATAGACTGGACACATTCAAATTAACATAAATGTACCATAAACGCAGACTATAGTGTTACCGTGGTTAACCACAGGTTAGTGTGTATGTATACCCATACGTTGCTCTGTAACATTTTGGGATGTACATCAACCCTGTAGACGCATCGGCAGGCTTACGCGGACTCGTTGTCAAATTATGTGAGTGTGTTAAAAATTCAGATGATAAGTCCCTCACTTTGTCTCATTTGTGGGCAGTCTGGGACCGGCAGGAGGCGTTCTCAGGTCCCAGGACTCTCTTTGCACGTCATTACGTCCTGCCGTCCGCCATGACGGATGGTTACCGCCGCCGCCGCCAGGTGTCAGGCCGGGCTGACTAAGGAAGCTCCCGGGGTCAAACGGACGCCGGACAAGTGCTCTCGGAAAACCCTTCATCTCCAGTGCCATTCTCTAATCTTCTGTCAATTTAGTAGCGATCATGCTCTGATTTACGGGTAAATGGTGATGGAATGGGGCAGTAGGCTCTTGTCAAGACAGCTTCCATCCGTTTTGGATGTTTTTGGTCAGTGAGGGGTGTGAAAGTGAGCATTAAGTAAACGCAGACGGTAAAACCGCGAGGTTCAAGAGTTATGACGTCATATTTAGCCTCTGCCCCTGCCGCTAAAGCTGTGTGCGACGGGGGCTAAGATTTGTGAACTTCCAAATGTGTGCTCGCCGCGCGGTGGCGCTCATCAGGATGACAGTGTCAATTGGGGTTTGGTGATTGAGCGTGGCGCGCGGACAATAACGTGTATTGGGTGAGAGCGGCGCGCGGCACGCCTAATACTCGGCACTACCGCCACCCGTAATGCGCGGTCATTGGCAATCAGCCAAATGTCCGCCTCGCATCCCTTTTTGTCGCCGGAACGCGCGGGTTATGATCGTCTGCTTTGTCTGGCTAATTATTATGAGTGTGAGCGCGGGGATTTGGCCCCGGGAATAAATGTCGTCTGCTGCCGGCCTGACAGCCGGCGAATGGTGGGAAGCGGAGGGAGCGGCTTACGCCGAGTGTTTGCTCATGTTTTAACTGGGATCAAGTGCTAAACTAACGCTACATCCACGGGAAATAAATGTACGTGCCTTGTCGGGCTCTGCACTAACAGTTTGTATGATCTGTCACGAGATCCCTTACTGAGGTGTCCTAATGACTCAAGGCTCGTCCATTATCATCGCTTAACGAGGCAGAGACCTGACCTAAAGGCACACTTCCTTATACTACTCACTATGGTCGTATTTGCTCCATAGGCTACTGTTTACGATCGGACACAGCCACGGACATGATTTGAAAACGCCACAATAGAGCGGTCGTAGCACTATAGTATAGGGAATATTGATAACATCATATTCCGGTTGTACCTGTCACTACGATTTGAAGTGACCGAGTCGTACAATCGTGTTCAATGTCCTGAATCATACTACCGACGTGGTGTTACGCTCATAAAAGTCACACTTCCATATACTACTTACGGCTACTTGTCTTTACGACTGGTAGGTTTACTCAAGTACATGTTGAAGTGGGAGGTATATGACATGACTCCATATATGTAATGTCAATGTTGATTCAACGTTGGACTGAATTTTGTGCCACTGGGCAAATAATTATGACTTCCTTGTCATGTCTGTGGGACCAGGAAAAAAGGGTTCCTAATAAAGGCTCTTTCTGATAGATTCGAACATCCCGAAGGGTCGGACATTGCCCAATTTTCATCACCGAACATCTTACACTTCCCCTCGTCCCAGTGTAACACAAAACAGGAGGGTCTTTCAGAATGACAGCATTTTTATCATTTTGAAATGCCCTTCTGATGTGGAACAGAAGCAATGTAATTTTGTTTACAATTGAGGTGAAGTGCCAGGAGTGCCAAGTTAAATTCCAAACTGACACAAGACCCCAAGAGTGGCCATTATGCTAGCACAGTACAGCACATAGAGAACAGGTGTTCAACTACAAGAGAACCGTGAGCCTTCCTTTCACAATAACTCCCATTATCAACATTAACGCCCCCACCAGAGGAACCTAGGGGTGTGAGGGGCATACTGTAAATGGCAGGGGGCAAACTCTGACCCATTTAAGTGACACATAGCTTGTTATATTTATTTGTCGCCATGGCATATAAATGCTGTCCTGGTGGTTCTTTTACCAGAGCTATATAAATATGTGTATAATGCCGAACCTTCTGGGGTGTATCAAAGCCCTATGTTGGGATGATACACGAATGTAACCCTACCGAGTGGCCTTTCATCGACTGCATTGATGCTTCATATCAATATATGGATATAATCGTTGATGTCCCCTGCTGTCCCTAAAGGGTTGAGGAGAGGGTGCATAGTTTAAGGGAGGCTTGTGACAGGGACGAAGCCGCTGACACAGGTTTTAGAACCGCCTTGTAAAACGCACATTTCGCGGCGTGCTGAGATTGATGGTGGTGTCATTAGTTGGCCTGGATTAGTGTACTTTTCCAATTAGCTCATTTAGCCTGCACGGATTAGCTGCAAGTGAGAACCTACCTCCCCCCAGCCCGATACACGTACATGCAGACCCCCTACACACCCTCACCACCCGCCTCCATCTGGTCATGGCAGCTTTTCCGACCCCAGAGGTCATTGGGGTCATGGCGCTGGCGCAGTAGGGGGTACTTGTTCTTTGAGTAAACAGTACGCATGTGCGACAGAATGTCAACAACTACTGTTTCCTGACCTAGCCAAGATTGAGGATAAAGCTCTTAGGGTTTTCACATCGAAATTGAGTAGCTTACATTTATTGTGTTGTTGCCACCATCAAGTCCTAGGCATATGGCACTAGTTGTTACTTGAAAGTTCAAAGTGTGAAGCATGTTTTTATCACGATAGATTATACTGGAATATACAACTCCATATGAAGCTATGTGACATTTCTGTGCTTTAACAGACGGTGGCGGATCCAGGATTTTGAATAGGGATCCAAAATAAGCAAATAAACTCTAAATTGCAGGCAAAAAGGAGGGGCGCGCGTCCCCACTCCCGCCCCCACCTCCTCGTCTAAATTAAATCACAGAATGATATGAAATGCGTTCCAATTTTGTGCAAAGGCAAATGTGCAAATTCATGTCGACCTCGAAATGATCCTTTCCGATTTTCACGCAACAGCTTTTAACTATTCGCCTTTAAGTATAACTGAATTGGCGAGTTTCCTAACAACTATTGAGACGTGATACAATGCATCTGTGGGTTAGATCTTTTCTTAGAAGAAACAATGTGTGGGTGGGGGAACTTGAGGAAACTGTATCTGTACAATGTGTGTCTATGTATGTAATGCTTGTTTTATTACCAATACAGGTACTAAGACTAGGGCTACAACACACATATAGACACACCCTGAGATGTATGGACATGGTTGAGGCCTATGTAAAACACGGTAACACTGTGCAAACATTACGTGGATGATGCTATTGTCACAAACACCTTGCTGTCAGCCTCAGGGTGTGGGATTGATGAGAGGCACGTGCACCTTGTTAACGCCATGAATATAAATTTAGATGAGGGTAAGGGGTAGGAGGTGGGTGGGTGGGTTTTGGGAGGGGTACAGGGGGTGCTAAGGACTAGATTTAGAAATGATAAGAAAACCTTGGAAACCACTGTATAAAGTGACTATATATTTTTCATGGTGAATGCCCTGTGATGAGGGTGAACATGGTCATAATGACTGATTATTCAGTAAGACTCTTTATTGGTATCCTCTAACTTAAGCTGTTTATTTCTTATCTCTAGTTGCATATTCCTTAACCCTCCCAGGATTGCCTCCTTACCTGTCCTTACGTCACTGAATGTCCACCCTATACGTCACAGGTGTGTCACAGGTGTGGATCTAGTGTCTCCTTAGCTACCCTTACACATGCCCGTCTTGTGGGCCACGTGACCATAGCCCTACTCAATATGTAACAGGAAAGAGATCAATTTACACCAAATTTACCTCTTACATAGGTTTGATAGGAGGTGGAGAACCGGGAATAAAAATACTGTCAGAAATGTACCTAGTTTTAGATGAAAAGTTTTCAGAGTATAGATATTGTTTCATCAAGTAAGCACTATTCTTTTGGGAGACATGCATTCAATATACGTCCTTACCAATATCGTTATTCATTAGGACTTGTTAAAATATGGGGGACTCCAGCATCGAAGCTTCTTGCTCCCAGTGGTGGTTAACTAGAGAGAGAGAGAGAGAGAGAGAGAGAGAGAGAGAGAGAGAGAGAGAGAGAGAGAGAGAGAGAGAAAAAAAATAAGCCCCTCTTATTGTAGGATCGCTGTTGTATTATGTTGGACGTCTTTTGGGGCCCTTGATCAATGCCTCTAGTCCCTATTCTAGGTACATGTTGGATTGGAGCCAGATGCCAGAGGGACTTCTAGGTGCCAGATCAAAAACCCTCGAAGGCAGGCCATCACAGGAATTATCTCCTCCAAAACCACCAGATAGACCCACCATAGACTCACTTCCTTTCGCATGCATGTCTGCAAATAGTAGCCCTACAAGCATGTCACTTCTGGTACCGTTCCACAAAACGAGCACATGCTATTTTACACGGGCTATTGCTACACTCCAGGTGCTATGCTTTCTCACATAATGGCAAACATGCAGTCTAATACTAGATAGGGCATTGCAGGTCCCTGGCCCTTATCCGAGTCAATAGCCCTTACGTCAAGGCCACCACTGACATACTCTTACTGCACTATCAAATTACCTTATACCTGTGGGCCATTGCCACCCCACCCCCAACTACCATCTCCCATACCTGGTTGATGTATGCCCCCAGAGAGACATCAGATTGATACAGTCCCTATCGCCGCTAATCACATTAGCCGGCCTGATTGGGAGGCTGCACCCGGGCCCTAATTAAGGAAGTCACTGCTAATTATGAGCAATAGGGGGTGGGGACGTACGTAGGGAGCTCTGATTGGACGATGGATGGCACCACGTGACCGCCAGAGTCCCCTCAATGCGGAGACAAGTCAGGGTTTGTAGCAGCCACTTCCTGCAAGTTTAGCTTTTAAAGGGAGTTGAAGATAAAATGATAAGGTGAATAGTTTGTTTTACAAATTAGTTAAGTGCCGTATAGATCCCATTAGAGGTTCCAGTTGTCTTGTTTTGGAAAACATTCTTTGTGTTTGCCTTACTTGAGTTTCACCTTGTCTCCTCATAGAAAATTTGATAATGTCTAGGCTACTCAATTAAATGAAAAACATCCGCAAACTTTAAATGTACTAATTTGTTCAATATAGAAATACAAAGTTCAATCTCCCCATTGTCTAGGGCAATTTTGGGATAGTCCTTTCTAGAAACACACATAAAATTCTATGTGCTAAATTACTACCCCTAATAAAACATACCCTTGTGGGGCTATTTTATTTTTTAGGTAAGGAACAACAATGTAAAGCATGTTTATAGTTTAGCTTGTATATTTCCAACTGTAGAAAACAAAGGCCACCATGAAGTTATGTTCGTGTTGTACTTGTTCTGTCTTGTACCATAGTTATAAAGACCGGCAGCAGAGGTTCGATTAGGTCCTTTCACTGTCAATAAAAAGTAGCCCAAGTGTTGACAAGTTTTGATCTATACCACTAAATATTCATGCTATAATGCTGTGGCTGCCTTTGTTCCTATGGCCACATGTACAAACAGTATCTATGCTGTAAGGTATCCACGTAACACTTCCTTAGTTTTCTGTACATATCCAACATGAGGCTATTGGCATAAAGCCTCCAGGCCAAGAACCCACCACTCTGTTCCCACCGTGTACCTATATTTACTGTATGTCAGTTATCCACTTGGCCCTCTGTCTCTTTACAACCCCCCCCCCCCTACACACACACACACACACACACACACACACACACACACACACACACACACACACACACACACACACACACACACACACACCCTGCGCCCTCCTATACAGACATACCTGTACCTCAACAGCACACCTGACAAAAAGCAACATGGCCGATGCTGGGTGTGGACACCCGCGGCCCATGCGTCGATACGTCGCGTGGCGGCCATATTTGATTTCCGCTTTGTCGGCCGTAAGACAACAAAGATAAGGGGTGGGAGAGGGCGGCAGGAACCATGGAGCAGAGTGTCAAGTATGGGACAGGAACACAAGAGTCTTGTAACTCCTGCAGGCGGATTATATCACTGCCCAACACAGGATGCATTAAACACCTTCCTTCCTGTACCACAAGGAGGCAGGTGTGGCCTTGGTCACATATTGTGTTACCTAGGTTTGGTTTGCACAAGGAGGCCTGTCAATGACATCAAAGGACAGAAGGGGTATTACCAGGGCCACACAGGAAGACGCAGAAAAGGCACTCGGAAGAGGCTAGGGAGGGAAGCTGATGGGAGCTTGTAAGGGTCGGGTAATGGGTAGGAGGCTCGGCGTAGAAGTGAGGGCGCGCAGTACTAACAGGCCTGTCGTTATTAATATAACACTCCTGCAAAAAAAAGTAAATAAATAGATAAAATGAAAATAAGAGATACGATTAATCACACTCAAGAAAGTGTCTGTTTCGTTGTGGTTAAATCACAATCGAATTTCGGTGTGTCTCATGAGATCAGTGCAATGTCACCTTTCTGACCGGTCAGAAAGGTGACATTGCAATGATTCAATGTTCTTATGCGATTTTGTTTGTTCTGAGAGACCCTATATGCTACATGGTAGTGAGTGAGTAATAGATGTTTAACGCCATTTCGACAGCTAAGGTCATATTCATGGCGAGAACTACATACACAATTTCACAGAGGAATGTGTCAGTGCCCGCGCACATGTGCACCACACACATCCTGAGGGGACAGCAAAGAGAAGAAATAGACCCTTTTAAGTGGGCTAGGGAAGCCCTCCTACATGGTAGGACAAGGTATTGTAGAAATAATCCCATGTGAAATAAAGACTTCTATGAAGGCGATCACTATTGATGAGTTAGGGTCATCTTTCCCTCTTGATGACCTAATCGTGATGATCATTGCACTGATTTCATGAGACACACATAAATTCATTCGCAAAGTTCATCTCAAGATCTTTGAAATGAGACATCATTGGCTTAGATATTACTGGTAGTTATGTCAGAAGCCTCCTTGAACATAGGTCATTATTCATATCTGAAATTGATGATTATATAAGCTCTAAATACATTATAAACCAAAATAATGTGAAAAATCACAATAAATCAGCCTTTTACATGAAATACATAACAACATGGTGAATTTTATCATAGATTTTGAAGTAGAAGGAATTTTCCATTTCTGTTTTCAGTTTTGGCTATTTGGTGAGTATCCCCAAAAACTGGCATAAAAATCTGCAAACTTTGATAATTGGAATCATTGCCATGGCAACCAGGAACAGGCATAAAGGTTGATTTCTCATGAAAAAATGTTTATTTTACTGTCCAAATATTGTCCATTTATACCAAAAATGGTGCATTTTAAATGAGACAATTGAATTCTACATAAGAAAATAAGTTAATGTATTTTTATAAGGATTTTAGAGTAATTTTCCCCCTCCAATGCCCCCTGGTGGCCAAATGAGGAATTAAAATGCCCCTACGGGGGGTGTTCTCCCTTGATGGGTCACATATTTTTCTGGCACCAGGGGGCCCTAGTATACAACAGTGGGATATGCAACGTTCTTATGTGAGCTACATTGATTTTGTATCTACAATCCTCTTGATCACCAGTGTTCATAAGATAGAAGATGTGAAAATATTTCATCACACTTGAATCTTCATTAATCATAAAGGTTATTTGGTCAAAATTATCACAGGCAAAAGCATGTTTAATAATTGACACCTCTTTTGTCACTCAAACCCTAGTTATAACAAGGGGGACTAGCTGATATTCCTTACCTGGCCCCGCTCCCTTAGAACATATAGGGCCTGTCGGTCTCGTGCCAGCTTCAAAAGTTCATCATCATCATATTCCTTACACAAACATCCACATGTATGCTTCATCGGGATATATGTCAGCTTTAAGTTCCCACATTAGATGCTTGGTTGTGGGGAGGGAGGGGGGTAATTATGCAAATTTATGCAAACATCTTAAGTAATGACAAAGTCATCATTTCATCACCCTAAAGATCATGGGGTGCTCTCCCCAGACATCATCACAAAGATGAGCAAAGGTGATCACTACAGAGAATCCTTTCCAGCCTTATAATTTCAGTGAAACACATGACATTGTATCCAATATGGGCTTCTCATCAGCAATGCAACTTTATAAGAACTTTATAAGAAACAGAATGTACCTTGTTCTATTTGCACTCACCACAGGGCAGTCATTGCTTTCCAGGAACAATGGATACCCCGAGAGCTTGTTATGTTGATTTCATTCCTCTCCATTAAACATTCACCCAGGATCAAGGTACCTTCAAACGCCATGCCTGTGTATAATTCAGTAACATACGTTTTTATTAGGGAGTTGTCATGTCTAGAGGTCATAACCTACTGGAGGACTGCCAAGACGTAGTTCTTCCTATATACACTCATTTCTAACCAAGTAGAGGAATTTCTGTGAGTGTGAACAAGTCTGTAGCTTTAGGTCTATGTGATATGTCTTTTTCCCAGTTTAAAGCTATCATTATCATGTTCAATGAGGACATGTTAGGTAGTAGATATCTAACCTTTCTCTTTGATCCCTTTCATTTTGTGAGGGTGACTTTAGCTGGACCTTCACACAGGTGAGCAACAACTATGAACAATTTTAGATGACTCTGTATAGAGGGCAGTTCGATACCCTAATGCTCCACAGTCATTTTGTCATTTTTCGAGATGAAAGCAATATTCCTTCGTCATCAAGATGCACCAATGCAGAGTCAATAAGGAGTTCATCATCATTGCTATAAGGCACCACATGACGCTATTTCTGAAGTGTCCTTAATCCATAGAGAGGATATGATGCATTGTAACACAGCATGGTATTCCAACTAGGCATCACACTATAGAGGCATTTTGAATTAGAAGGTCATCATAATATCCAAGCCCACATCCATCAACTCTGTCATTCCTTCCAGGGGTCTGTTACTCCAATAGTTACTAGTATGAAACTTGTGTTAACACAACTTTTGGAGAATCTGTGAGTAGCAAGCAAGCAGGAATCTTGGGTGTTGCAGTGACAAAGTTTCTTTAAAGCAAGTACACAAACTTGCATTAACACAACTATGATACTAGAGACAGAGTATAGTGAGTGATAATAGGGGTAATTGCCAAAAATGAGCAAAGATGTGAGTATGGTATAAAGTTGTGTTAATGCAAGTCCAGCATTCATGTAAGTAGTAGTATGAGTTAGAACTTTTAATCTGGCTATTAGTACCGTACTATTAACTTTTGAGCGTACTTTCAAGTTTAGTACTTGCAAGTGAGGCGTACTTGCCGGAAAATCTAGGACACCAACCTGAGCTGTCCTAGAAATCTGAAAGTGGTGAGTACGGTATGTAGGTATGCAAGTGCCACCTACTACTAATAATGAAGTCGGAGATGGAGTATGTGTGAAGATTACATGGTGATTTATTGTACATTAGAAATGCATAATAAGTGAGGTCACCTGCACAGAACACCAAGTACTGAGTCCTGGGCGTCGTGATTTCCAGTGGCTGCACCAGGGTTTAATTCCCAACCCTGGGGCAACACAGGAACACAGGAAGTCAATGTCTCCATGGTGACTGGCAGGTAAATAATGCTACATGGATGCTGGTTGGCTGAACCAAGCTTTCACAGCTGAAAGGTGTGAAAGCAGTCGGTTCTTTGCAGCAGAAAAATGTAAAAATGTCCATATATGGTAAGTATATAACTCATTAAGGTGTGAAAGCTGTCGTCTTCTGATGTCCATATTTGTATTATGCATAATGTCGTGTGACAGGTACTTAAAAAGGCTTTGTGTTATGATTATCTATCAATATCCACCACAGTTACATTTTGCTTGACTTAGCATTTATGTTCTTGGTGTCATATGGTTCCTTTGCATACTACTCATAATAGAAAAACAGCAAAGTCTGAAACACATGCATAGAGATATCATCTAGAGAATGCAATGTCCCAAGATAGCATGGATATGAATCTTTTGATGTAATCCTACATAATCAGTGGTTTCTACTCAATTAAAGGCATAGCTCTCTCTGTGAGTGGTGGTCGACTCAAGGTGAAAAAATGGTGGTCATCTCATGGTGAAATTGGCATGCCTGAGTCCTAAACTGAAAGTATTTAACATTTCTGAACATTTGTTTATGTCATCATTTACTTATGATGTATATCTATGTCTAAAATCAATATTTGGTACATGTGAACAATCTCAATGTTCGGAATCTGTTGAAGACTTCTGAAGAAATGGCCAGTTGGCCATGAAAAAAAAAAACCCAGTCAAACATGGGTACTTTGGTGTATTGTTATACAATGATAACTACTCAACATGTCATAGGTGGCCAGTCCATGGGATACTATAACACCACTATTTCAGGAATATTAGAGGTACAGCCCCATACAGTAGATGTAAAAGTGAGAAAAACAAGGTGGCAAGTCATCAACTCAAGGTATGTGGTCGTCTTTAGGTTAACCTACCCTACCCTACTTACCACTCGCATCTGTTGGAGAAACGAACCCCTGATCTTGGCTTTTCCATACTTACTAGTGTCCCTCACTCCAATCCCTACCTCCCCTCGCCACATCCACCGACTGTGTCACTCCTTCCAAATCTTCCTTTTTCAATACTCACTACTGTCTCTCACGCCCACCCCCCAACTCTCCTTGACCATCTCTATACTATGCCTTATCCCTGCCAGCCCTCTCCTCCTACCACCGCTATCACTCCTCCTATTCCACCTGCCCCTGCATGTCCATCATTACCCCTCTACCATCTTGCTCCCTCGCACCATATACCTCACCCACCCATTTGCCCTCTATACATACCCCAACCTCTCCCCCAATAACGTGACAGCAGACTGCTCCTTCTATTGTGGTTGTGATTTATTTAGATCATTGATTTCCTCCAGGGCCCTGAGGGAATCACGTGGTGCATCACCTGGTCTATCACGAGCCTTATAACATGTGTTCTCACGGTACATAGGCCTACCTACAACAGGCTCTAAGACCAGGGGCTATGGTGGCAGCAAAGAGGAGCTGCTACTCCCAATTTATCAATCTCAGAGTTCTTTTCCCTTTTTTTATAATTTGTATAGATTATCAAGAACCCTGGCTATCTATGAATTGAAAGATAGGGAAGGTCGGTTCATCTATCATCAAATGCATGAAAATAAGACCTACCCTTTTCTATATCAAGGGTTAGGAATACCTGTAACTATCGATAAAACTGACATGACCCATATTATTTTTATTCTCAAAAACATATATTAGACTCTCAAATTGAAATCCCTCTGTTTCCTATGGAAGTCCTTGCGGTAGGATTAGACATCGCTCCGTTGGGTGTACATTAAACTGCATGGCTGAATGGTTGATAAGTCATCTCCATGGTCCTCATCTTCTCCGGGGTATGAATTCGATAACAGCTTACGCGTTAATATTTTATTGCAGAAGTTTTTAGTTCAAATGTATATCGACTTTCCATTCGATTATTGAGTTTTTAATAAATATATCACCTGATACCAAGTGTCTATATAGTTTATTGTTACTTTTTGTTAGATTTTTTTTTTTTTTTTAAATTTCATTTTGCTTGTTACTTGTGTTTATCTGTACTGCACATTCCCTTCATCGATTATGCAAGTGAATCCAAGTGTTAATTTAGGTTTATTATTTCACGATTATGAGGGTCTGTCTTGAATCAGCTTCTATTTCTTCACAGCGACCTGTAGAATGTCTTTCGTGAATTCTTTAAACCCAATAAACATAATTTCAAAACAGCCCCCATTGGTTTGATAGCAATGGATAGCAAAGGAAATAAGAATGGGACCCATCAAGGAAGAACATCCCTCCATGGGGGATTTTCAATTCCTCATTTGGCCACCAGGAGGCATTGGAGGGGCAAAATTATTCTAAAATCATTGAATTACATTAACCTAATTTTTGATGCATAATGCAATGGACTCATTTAAAATGCACCATTTTCGTTAGAAATGGCCTCTATTTGGATGGTAAAATGAACATTTTCCATGAGAAATCAACCAATATGCCTGTTCCTGGTCGCCATGGCAACCATCCCAATAATCAAAATATTGCAGATTTTTGTGCCAATTTTCGGGGACACACACAAAAACAGAAGTGGAAAATTCCTTCTAGATCAAAATCTATGATAATAATTTCCATATTGTAATGTACTTTTTATGAAAAAGGCTGATTTATTGTGTTTTTAGACATTATTATAGTTTATAATGTATTATAGAGCTTAATCATCGATTTCAGATATGAATAATGACCTATGTTCAAGGAGAGGTTCTGACATAGCTACTAGGAATATTCAAGCTAATAATATCTCATTTTAAAAATCTTGAGATGAACTTTGATAATGAATTTCCCTGCAGAGGGGTGTTTTTGTTTGCCTGGTCACGAATGCCATGGTTTACAAGTGCGTGAGGTCACAAACACTGCTTTCAACGCTAGCGGAATATTTGAGATAAATGTTTTTTTTTTCTTCAGTCATTAGAAAATTACGGCCAATACAGCAAAGGGAGTACGTCGCCAATCTATTGATTCCTGCTATGAAGAATACATAGGAAAGTGAGACTCTTAAATTTGCTACACAAATTGATATTTCATTTAAAAAAAAAAGAAGTGACTCGGGGTTGAGAGATTTCTCATGCCATTGAACTTCAATACAAGAAAAGACAAATAAGAGAAAAACGTCATTTAACAATAGCTCATTCTTCTTTATTCATACATATTCACAAACATTAGTGAATTAGGTAATTAGAGTATTTACAATAAAATAAATAAATAATAGTAATGGCACTTCAACAACTACAACGATTAAAGACATAGCGCGCATCATCTGAATGATAAATTAATCGTGATACCACATCGGGAGTTAATCTAATCTATAACAGGTAATATATCTATTAATTCTGTGACTATCAAATCTACATTTCAATCAATAACAGTTCAGTTGAATTTGCTCTTTGCATGACAACTTGGGTCATCGTCATTTTCTTCGTTTATGCCCAAAGAATTCATCATTAAAGATACTAGGTTGTCCCTTATTGGGGTCCTTGTTCAATAGAGTGGTTGCTGTTTTTCACTGAGGTACATGGATCTTATTCAACTATTGCCATAATATATTATTCACCTGTGCATATTATTACCATTTTTATCTATTTTGCACTAGCATTTCATACCCTGACCTTACAGACAATACACCTTGTACTTAAAACTGTATACACATTAGGAACGCTGTCATATTGAGTGACAAACTGATCGGACCAGAACACTATTGCACCGTGGGAGGTGAGAAATTGAGTTGCTATGGTCACTACAAAGAACAGTTTCTGTGGTTGTCTAGTTGTTATACATACATCTGCTATAGTCACTAATTTACTACAGAGGGAATGCTATTTTTATCATGTTAGCAGAAAAAAAAATGTAACGTGTGCATAGAGCACTCATGGCTCAGGTTCTGTGCGCATGCGCGACCCCTCCTTGCCGAACTTTTCCCGCGTTTTTTGAAAGGCGTCCAAACCGTCTCACTTTTAGTCGCTGTTTTCAAATCAAATAGGAACAAAGAGAGAAAAGTCTAGCCCGGAGGTAAACCTATGGAGGACTGGATTGGAGAAGATATTTTTATGAAATTACTTTTTTATTTCTTTAATTTTGTATGAACTTATGGATTGATTTTTGAATTTTTTTCTTTACTGTAACTAAAGACTGATACATGAACTACTCATGTATGGTAATTTTATTTCTTTACATGCTTTCTTTCTTGTAGAAAATTGAGATTAAAAATTGTATAACTGACTTTTTTCCAATGCCACCACCTACCCGGCGGTATAGACTCAGGGTGGTCCCTGGGCCAAAAACTAATAGTTAAATTAACCACAAGTGGGGCTGCTATGCTTTATTGTAAAATTTCGTAGCTGCAATGAATCCTTAGTTAACCATGAGTGGAGTTTTTTTTAAGTGAACCAGAACTACATCTATAACTGCTATGGCTCCCTGGTGAGTAAGATGAGTTGGTATGGTTAGCTTAAATACAGCTGTTCGCTAAAATACAGCTGTTATAGTAAGCTACTTATTCATTTCAGTGGGACTATGGTCACTAAAGGTACAGTTTCTATGGTACCATGGGTGGGGGGAGGGATGCAACAGGTAACTTGGTTAGCAGAACTAGCAACCGAAATACTGCTACAGTATTATTTGCCCTCACTAATAGAAATTTACATTCTACTCACAGGAAATACAACTGTTTTTGTTAAGATGACCAGATTGTGATTGTTACTGAAGGAAACTGTGCCAAGCAAGGTTGACTGACAAAATGTGTCCCTTTAAAGCAAAGGAAAGAGAGAATCTATGGTTAGCCCCAGTGATAAAAGTATCTGGTATTAGAGCCACTAATCTTTACCAGGAGATGAACATTTGTATTATCTAATCAGACAATGTTCACATACGAGAGCATGAAAATGTACATTGTTAGTTATTTATCAGTATTGAATTCAAAGACTAGACGCGCACAACCTTCTGCTTTACAATATTTTGAAGGGTCTCATTGCAATACTGACATTGAGAAGAACTACAATTTCAAAAGACGGTCGCGAATATAGTTAAATCATGTATCACAGTCTTTGAATAATCCTAAGGGACAGCTATATTTGTGCTGTAGGTTTAAACTGTCGGCATATGACGCATATCTGCTATAGCCATGTGTCCACAGGGCGATAGAAAGTGGTGCCGACAAAGTTTCATCGCTTATTACGACAAATACACATTTATCATCCATTTCCGACGATAATATCTAACTAACATGTTTGATTTTTGTCATCGGGAATGGACGACACTAGTGGTTTTATCGTAGGAAATTCTGTCGGTACCAATTCTATCGCCCTGTGGACACAAGGCTTATGACGTATTCCTCTCTTGACGTCTGTGCATGACGTACAAACGTCACTTTTATCAGTATTTCATAAGATTAAATCTTCATGACATCAAAGTAAATCCTGGGCGTATATAGGTCAATGCCACATGGAAATCTAATATAGGACCTATGACGTCATAAAATCATTGGAACACACCTGGCTCATGAATATATAGTAGTCCCAAAAAGACCCCACCGTGACCAAACTGTCACGATGTAGCCATACGCCATTACAAGAGCTATGCCCTCATGGCGGCTTCCTCTAAGTCCAGTCCCACCACATCTATGGGGTCCTCAGCTAGCTTTCCACGGACGTTCATGTTGATGTCCCGATGAAGCTCACTTCCGAAGACGCCCGAATGTAAGATCCCGCCGACGCTGCCCGAAGAGAGGTCCATCACGTGACTATGAGGACTTCCTGTCTGGACTGTGGCCTGCTGGGAGGTGAGGAGGTGTGAGCAGCTGCCCATGTGGCTATCACGTGCTGGGAGGCTGGAGAAACGCTGTCCGCATCTGTCACATGGGAAGGGTTGATGAGGAGAGTCAGCACCTACAACGTGGGCGTGGTACCAGCCATTGTAACAAGCAGAGAGGGCACTTCTACTCTACATAGGGCTTAGTCTACAGAGGTGTGGTTTAGATAACAGGTTACCCTCTACATTTCCCCGACATTTCCTTTACCCCTACTGCAGGTATCACCATGGACTGTTAAATAACGGGGTTGCTTAGAGAATGGAACCAAGCAATGGCATAAATTGGTTTGCTGAGACAAATCTGTCTATTAAGAGAAACTGTTCGATTTAGACTAGCACTCTGAGTACCACTTTTGCTTTCAATGAAGCTTATATCCCGCATAAGCGATTTATCTATAAATTTATCTTGGGTACTGTAACTGTAATAATTGACCTTCCTTGACAGAAATACAAGACATGACTACTATGCCCCTTACACCATTATGTATGATGTGTGAACTTACCATTGTGCATGTTCATGTGGAACTTGAGCTCATAGGCCTGAGAGAAGCTTTTGCCACACACGTTACACACGCACGGTCGGTCCTTGGTGTGAGTCCGCCTCACGTGACTGTCGTGAGCAGCGTGTGACGCGAACGCCTTCCCGCAGTGACGGCACTGAAAAAAGCGCGGCAAAAGGCAGACGACAATTAAAAAAATGTAGGCGTCTTAGGTTATCTTGCTATCAAGCATTGTTTAAACAAAATAAAATTGTGATGAACAGTAGAGGGCTATGAAAGGCACCCACATAGGTACCGGAGAACAATTTGAAGGTAATGATAATGAATGATGGAAGGCAGAAAGCTCAAACAAGCAGACAAATTGAACTTGTAAGGAATTACACAGCACTGGTAAATAACCAAACTATTTCAAAAAGCATATGAATGACTTTGCTGGGACAATTTGTAAAAGAGCCTGCACCAAACACTACTTTTCATATACTACTACCACTACCTATTCCAATGTTGTATGAGTTTAATGTCGACCCGTCCCTTTACATGTATAGGCACGGGCGTGGACTGGTTATACCACGTTTAGTCTGTGTAGGTGTATGCTATAGAAGGGTGAGAAACTAAAGGGAACAGTGCTGCCCTCTGGTGCTTTTATTTGCTATGCACAGACCTTGATTACGGAGGTGAGTGGTGACTTTGCCACTGCTTCCTTTAGATTCTCACCCTTCTATAGCATATGGATAACACCTACACAGACTAAACCTGGTAACCAGTCCACGCCCGTGCATATAGGTGAATAATATTAAAGTATATTCACCCGTATTGTTGTCATATCATTGTGGACCAAACAAAAAAGGCATTTTCCATATAACCCATGCAATAAATTATTACTATTTTATCTAAATAGAAACAAGTCTATAGTGTCTTGGGGAAAGGTTCAGTGGTTGTAAATGAATTGAAGTGTTAAAGCTTGTACCCAAAGTCGCTCATGAATGCTACCCTTTGCTACTGACTCTTTGCCTAGCGTTCATGCATATATTGTCCCCTATAGAAGGGACACAATAAGAGTCAATGCTATGAAAAGCATAATGTATGCCTGTGTGTTGTATAAAACATGTGTGTTACACTCTGTTGCTTGTTCTAGAAGTCACTCTTGGCTGTTACAATTCCCACAGTGGTCACTGATCAAATAATGACACGCTGCTCCCAAAGCCTCCTCAGGAAATTTAAATTTTCACTACCCAAATAACAAAAGTAAAAACATTGGGTGTTGAGCTATAAGCACCGTTACCCAAACAAGCAACCCCCAGCCTCTCAGTGCTGCCTGCAGCCTACCACACCGCCCTGAACCGTTCATCTATGGCACGTTGGGCACACCCTTAGATAGGAACTGCCTGAGTTTGTTCTGTCTCCGGCATGGGGAACCGTCATCACCTCCGTCCCTGCCGCTTCATTCTTGGTGCGCACGTCGATTAGGTAAATAGCCATTCCAGACGGTTTAGATAGAGATGTATCCACTCTGTTCGCACGGCACGTCGATGTCAGGCCGTTCACTTCTCGGCCGTGCTGCGAGGGAGGGGAGGGGGGAGGGAGGGTGGCAACATTTACTTGCAATCTTTTTCTGCTACCGCCTCAGGCTCAGGAAGAGAGGCGTTTGGTGGGTTTTGGCGGGAAATCAACACAGGCTGAATGTCTGCTGGTGGCCGCGCCGTGTGTACGCGCCTCCCGCGCCGCGTCCGGGGAGACGGGATCGTTAGACTTTGTTTGAGTGGCGAGCTCGGCGTCTTTTACTTTGCTTAAACTCGGGCCACATTCAACGCGTTGCCGATGGAAAGCAAACGCCGCACCTCGCGGTGCTCCCCTACCATTCAACGGGGCTAGGGAACGCCGATCAGGCTGGCACTATTTGCAGGAGACACGTATTCATCCATGCACGCACTGACATTGAGTTTTCAATGGTGATGGATCAATCCGCGATCGCAGCTAGCGCCGCCCTGCGGGCAATGTCGTCATAGGGGAACTTTGTGGTTCCGGTCCACCCCGCGAGCAGACGACACAGTCACACGTACTGAGAGAAGGACCTGTGTGTGCTATTGGGGGTTGGGGGGGGGGATGTGAAGAATGGGGGGGGGGGGTTTATATGATGGGACACGATCGGAGGAGTCACCAAGTACAGAGGTATTGGCTTGGGCCAGTTCGAAACCCACTAGGTTAGAGTAACGAAATCTTGCAGATTAGCAGACGACACGAACCTTGCACTTTTTGCGGATGCGCAGTAATCCATGCTTAAACAGGGAGACGCCAGCTTGACTGACGGTTGTGACAGAGGGATGTGTCTCCGCCAAAGAAATGAGTCCATTCAGAGCCGAACAAACATTAATATATGTGGGAAGTGGCACCCTCTGTAGTAGGGATTTACCAAATGTCGTCTGCTATTGCTAGTTTTTATCCCGTTTGTCAACACAAGCGGCATATTAACCACAGAGACGGCTGCTTGTTATACTCTGTTTACCATTACCCCCAGAAAACATTGAAACTCAAAACCACTATTGAATCAAACATGCCGTGATATTCAATTGTTGCACCCATGCATGTACCAAACTCACGTCTATGACCTTGTATATGCCCTCAATGTTCTCTACTTCATCTGGACCCTTGTCTCATTGCTACAAAGTCTCCAAAGTCTACAAAGACTATATCTCCCCCTGTCCCTCCTGAAATGAATTATAATGATACCCTTTGGTTGGGGCACGTTTAAGTACAGCTGTGCCAATAAGTGTCACTTTATGAACCCACAATAATCCCCTATTATCGCGCCTCTCTGAGTGCCCCTTCGCCATGTGATATCCTGGCTAAGCTTTGCACTGGAGTAACCTAACCCCTCCTCCCACAGCAGCCACCAAATATGGGGCCAAAGGTGCCCTGCATACAATAAGGGGAATGCAGTGTGCAGACAAATAGGTGACAATAACCCCATCCCAGAGACAAGTTCACCCATAATGCCTCTCTGTCACCTGTTTGTGCTACTGCCCATATTGGAGAAACACAACTCAATGTTAAAAACTGAGCGCGCCATACACCCATGAGTTTTTAGCACTAGTCGTTGGACCGATTGCGGAAAGGAAATGTTTGGCTTGGGGTGTTTTTGGTTTAGAAAACACAAGCTACGTGCCAGAGAGTGTTTGGGTGATGGTTAATATGATGGGGTATGAGTATTGGATGGCCAACTACTGTCATGTATAATGTGTAAAGTGACAAAACAGCTGTCAAGGCTTTCAAACAGTTATGTACTATAGGAGCGTCTGTCATGTAAGACATTTAACTACTTGTATATGCATCATCCATATAGCCCAATTAATCCACCCCTCTATGCTACCCTCCCTATGTCACCCCACGCGATTCTCTTTTTTTTTTTTTTTAAAAAGGGAGTGTCTTCTACACTAGATATACTGTTTTTTGTTTGGTATAGGTCATACACAACCCTTGGGGTTTCCCTAGAATTACATTGTTACGTTGGAGATTTAATACCTGCCATTTTATGTGCAAGTCTTGTGCAAATGCTAAAAGACACACAAACACACATGCACACACAAAAAAAAAACGAAAAAAAACAACAACACACACACACACCGGAAAACCCATGGCATTTTTCGATATTCCCAAAAGTCATGTTCTTTTCTACACTGAGAAAATTCTTCCTGACAAAGTGACATGTATACCCATGTCAACTTGATTTGACACAGAGAGCACAGGTCATTGGGACATGTGCACATATGTCACCATGACAACTGTAGCACACAGTAATCCTCATATGATTTGACATGCCTTAAAATGCCATGTCATCTGTGAGTTGACCAGGGTCACGGCCATGTCGAAGGCACTTGACATGTGATGGTTTGACATACATAATTGTTCTAGGATATTCCACTAGATGGAGCAAACAACCATTTTGGTACCAGGACTAATCACTACCAAGAAGTACTACCAACACTTGAGACATTTGATGTATCTGTGTTATTTTGTTTTCATGAAGAATAGATCACTAAGGTCTGTAAATACTATCAATAAATGGTAGTGAATTCTATTTCGTTGTTAAATCTGCATTTGTTATTGAATATCAAAATAGACACCCACCATCCTGAATACTCCAACTGGAGTGGTTAGACACCTTATGTGTGGGTCAGTGAAAATACCAAAGGACTGTATTCTAACCCACAATCTATAATCTCAGTATCTACAGTACAGGGAGACATATGGCATTGCCATGCACCTCCATGCCCTTGTCTTATGGACTGCATAGAGGTCCTCAGTCAAGTAGGAGTTCTGTAGATAGGAAAAAGTGCCTTAGTGTTGCAGGCCTGTGGGACTATGATATCCCCTGCCTTCTATTATAGGCCTCCCTTGATTGAACCATTGGTACATAGTTATTGACTGCTCTTGACCCTTACATAATTGTCTCACAGTATTACCTAGCACTCAGGTGAATGGATCAGAAATATGTGACGTGTCTTTATTACGCATGTCAAATGGAGTTGACAAACCAAATATGAGAGGGTCAACCTCATTTGACATGCCTTCATACATGTCATCTGGGAGACAAATTGTGACCTGTGCAGTATGTGTCAAAGCGATCAGTGTTCTTTCCTCTGTGTATGTAGCTTACCTTAAATGGTTTCTCCCCTGAGTGCTGTCTGATGTGTGTTCTGAGGATGCTGGAGGCGGTGAAAGCTTTACTGCAGTAGACACACTTATACGGCCGCTCCCCACTGTGTACCTGCAACCATGAACCACAAATGTTTGTTTCAGGTAACATGGTCTGACAAATCTTGGATAGGTAGGTCAGATAAAAAAAATACACCTTTGATAAGATAGATAAAACCACTTTCTGAAAATTACAAAAGAAGTGGGGATGGAACAGCTGATAGAGTGTTGGGGATAAGCTATATTAAGTCTACTATATTTCAATGTACTCTATAGGGTAACCTGAAAAAAGTATGGAGGATGCATCATCCCCCGCAGCTCTGGGGGAAATGATGCCACATCCCCCACAGCTCTGGCACCAATGATTAAATTTAATTGATAAGAAAATCATTGTCAACGTTCTTTCTATATTAAAATCATGTCCCTTATGGGCTTCCATATGTTGGATTTACTTACCCGCATGTGTTTATTGAGAGAGGAGCTCTGGGAGAAGGACTTTGCACACACATTACATTTGTGAGGTCTGTGCTTCTCATGGACATGTAGAATGTGTATGCGTAGTCTATCTCTCTTTTCAAACGACCTTAAATGTGAAACAATAGTATTTCTGGTATAAAAGAGGTAAGGATATACCTGATTTAATGCTCTGAAGAATGTCTAACTGTAGGTGAATGCAATAATGAAAATAATGAATACCCATTCCACATCTATGGAAAAGATAATGTGTAGGCAATATGGCATATATGCAAAGCTGCTGATGGTAAAGACTCTCCTTGGTCATTCCAGTTTCACACTATGCATATCTCTTTAACATTATATTCTAATAGCATGTGTCAAATCAGACCAAAAGATAATAAAGAGCGTCAAAAGTGACAAGGAAAATGTATGAAGTTACTCAGTCCATCATAATTGTTACTCTTTATGGCAGAATTCATTTTCTCTGTTGCATACCTGCTGCATAGATGGCAGGGGAATTTCCTATCTCCCTGGTCCACACACCGGGTGTACTTGAGGTGCTTATCTCTGTAGTATCGATAAGCAAACACCTTCCCACACCTTTCACATTGGTAACCCTCTGAGTCTGAAACATAAAACACAACCATATAAGGCCCGTCATAATGGGGAGCTAAATGTGGTTATGCATATCATAATGGTAACTGATATAACATGTAGCTTATAGATGTACGATGCATAAGAGAGTCCAACTAACCGCTTTGAACCAATTTATTTAACATGCTTGGTCTTCTATTTTCTCTTCCATTTATGATTATCTGTGTGATCCCACATTACAAATTACATTTATTCTCTCAAAATTTAGTTAAATAAAAAGCCTATAAGCTAAGTGAGGTTCATATTCATCCAACTAATTGTCAATGAAAAGAAAACACAGTGTGTTGAATACCGACTCTTACTCTCGATTTCCTCCTGCTGCGTGCCGTCGGCCATCTCTTTCAGTGCCACAGGGATACCCATGAACTGGAGGTAACAGTCGCCGTACCACACAAGCAGCTCTGTACCCTGCATGGAGCAACAAGGACAAGGGTGAGACTTGACAACTGATAAAGGGTGAGTATGTGACATGATGTCATTCAAATTCATCAAGACTATTCGAATTATCCTTACATGAGTGTACATGGAATTTTGTCCCAATACACCTTAACCAATATTCTCCAGGGCTCGAATGGTCGTGAAAATTTACATTTTGCACTATTACCTGAAAGTTTCAGGTAATATATTACCTAAAGTTTCAGGTAATATATTACCAGAAAGTTTCAGGTAATAGTGTCTCATGTAATGTCTTGCTAGAATGAGTGTTTCCATATAGATCCATCGTTTTGCCTAGAAAAGTTATCAGTATTTTAGCAATCGTCCTCCAGGCATCATGAAGTAGAGATATAAGACAAATATAATTACTAACGTACCTGGGGGATGTCCTTGCAGGCTTCATAGTAGATTGCCCCATCAGTCTGTACTGCCAGGAGATTCTGCTCCTGGGCGTACCGAGCACAGTTCACATAGGCCATCCAGTTACCTGAGCTACCACGACCATCTACAAAGTGGGACAGTTTACTGTCCTGGAAGATCTACAAAGAAGAGAAGAAGTGTCTGTGTAAGAGATAGAAAACATTGGTGCATGGCTTGTCCGTCACATTTCAAGGTCATGACTATAGTCAAACGTTTTAAAATCACTTTCAACCCTCAATATTTAGCTGATAATAGCGGCTGTACCCGATCTTTCAGCCAAATAAGGGACTCACCCCTCTCCCGAATCCTGGATCTTCTGTCATGTCTGCCTTATTTTGTGAAAGATTTTAACGAAGAATAATTCACATGGTTGTGGAACATGCTTATGCCATCTAGCTTATTTCACTTTAATATTTTCTCAGATCAAGGAGGAGAAGATTTCTTCATCCTTATTAAAGCACGACCACTGTCTGGAATTAAGCAAATAAGGACTTTTCATCCACATGAAGAATGTTTCATTGGGTAAAGGTAAGAAACAGCCTTCCATAACCCATTGCAGTTCTCTCTATAAGCAAACACACCAGAGATTGGCCATTAGGCAAAGAGCCATATCTTCTTGGTGTCTACGCAGGGCTCAGACGGCTTGAGGACCTCAGGGCCACACTCCTATCCCTTTCAATAACCTAAAATCTCGGGGCGAACACAGAAATATAGACGTCAGTGAGGCCGCCGTAGGTGTGTTTGCTAAGTGGACCGATTGAAAGTACTTTGGTGAGAGGTTGACTGGAAAGGAGAGGATGGGGATGGGGATGGGGTGGCAGGGTCGGAGCCTAATCAAAGTATGGCTGGATAAATATTGTTTGACGGTGAGAGTGGTCCTCTGAGGGTCCCAAGCGAGCTTGTGAACTCCTGCCTGTCCCAAGAACACCTTGTCATTGGGTGGAGTAGGGAGGTGGGGATGATGGTAAGAGGGTCGCATATGGTCTTTAATTCCACTAATGCTATAGCAGAGGTGCTGGGTTCCACTCAGCCCCCAACTCACCTCTCCACGTTGCCGCCTTGGTTAGGGGACAAAGAGCTTGGGAGAGATTTTCTCAAGGTTTTAGAAGGGTATTTCATAAAGATCGACACCTATCTTTGTGATTACCTACTAGTGTAAATAGTTGTAATAACTTCGTATATGGATACAGGTGATAGTATGTGTTTTTAACACCCTCGGAATCACACAACTTGTTAATGTATTTTAGAGTAAGGGAGTGGTCATTTTTTTAACAACAGGGGGATTGGTGGGTTTGGGAGGGGGGAAATTTAGACCCCATTAGGGGGGGGGACACATTTTTTTGGCCCTTTTGAGTGAAACAGCCTGCGCGTTTAATACTAAAGAACAAAAGGGGGGGGGCGGAAAAATTTCAGACCCCTCGGAGGGGGGACGGAAATTCACCCCCCCCCCCACGTTGTTAAAAAATTACCACTCCCTAACAGCGTATTCATCACATGAACTTTGTTGAAAAGGGAATGGCATGTGAAGATGACAAAGATGTGTTCCATATTGCGGAGTATCCAAGATATGTTATGTAGAAGACCTCTTAGAAGCTTCTTAGACCCTGGTCTACACCCCTTCCCTTTCAGCAGACCACTCCCTACACCCTGGGTTAGGTGGTTGATGAACAGCTCACCGGAAGCCACTCTCAAAAGGAGGATCAGTCTCGTTGTTCCGATGAGATTAAGCCCGTGATTTGACATTACTGCCGATTGACAGCAGGTGCTAAATCCACGTAGGGCTGCTGCTTACCGACTCAGCCTTCACTTAGAAGTAAATTACCGGTATCAACCCGCCCACAGCTCCCTTCTCCAAACATGCCGCCAGCCCCCGCCAGCCCCCGCCAGCCCAGTTTATGTCGCCATTTTGGTGGCTGCCGCCGCCAGCTCCCCCAAGCGGGGCGCTGATTAAACACCGCCTCGCGCGTGATGCGAATCTGTGTGATTCAAGGAGACTTGTATTTGAGCTCAAGGCCCAGGAAAGATCCGCTCAAAGTCGTCTGCTTCGGGGGATCTAATTGAATAGTAGAGGGTGTTAGTTATATTTACAACAGTGTGCACTGCACAAGGCCGGATAAGGTTCCCAGTAGGTATAGGCCGAGGTAAATGGCCTCAGTCAGCTTGGCCTGAGGCAGTACTGATCTAATCGGCTGCTGGATCAGGAACTCAAATTGACTAGGATGGTGCCATTTGTGTGCGGGAAGTCCACTTAAGTCCAATTAAGACAGTTAAGGAAATTTGTCGATAATAAGCTGTGTCTGACTTTATACAAACAAATGGTTCTACCTGTGCTGGAACATGCAAGTTTTCTACATGAAAGTGGTCCTAAATCCAGTGTTGGCCGCTTACAACTTATGCAGAATCATTGCCTACGGTTATGTCTTCGAATCTTTAATACTCGGGATATATCTATATACGATCTCCATGTTAGAACTTACATGAAAATGCTAAAGGTTAGACGTGATAAGAACTTATTATCTATGATGTATGATGTTTCTTGTGATCCAAACTGTGTCAAACTCCCTGCCAGGAACTTGCGCGGCAATGTTAAAAAACAGTTAAAGGTATCCAGATCTAGGTGTTTGACATATGATAAGTCACCACTGTACAGGGGATGTGTCCTTTGGGACAAATTGGATGCAAATACTCAGCAGATAGGCAGTAAGAAAGAATTCATGAACAAAATCTGAATGTATTTGGTGTATAACCGTCACTTGATAGACTACGCAATTATTTTTGAAAGATGTAATATACATGCTGCCTGCGGATAATCGACTTGTGCAAATCATGGTGATACATACAGCCCCTAAGAGGCTTTAGTTATGTCTTTAGTAATATCGTAATGATCTACACCCAAAATGATGCCTGCCTGATGTAACTTTGTACAACCTGATTGAGCGCTACACTATTTCTTTCCTGTTGCCGTGTTTTGGCCGATCTGAAAAACGTACATGTATGATTTCTGCCAATAAACTTGTTAAACTCAAACTCAAACTCCACTAATAAGTGAGGTTCAGGTCACACGGGGACTGGACACTAGGTTAGCCAGGTCGTGGCACCTGTTAATGACGTTAAGTAGGTGGGGATGGCCCTTCTGCACTACCTTAGGATGCTGATCCACAGCAATGACTGAGATAATACAGCACGAATGACTTTGTATGGCATTTGGACTGTACATACCGGGAGGATCTTGTAAGGAAAATATGAGTTGAAGTACAGCTTTTTAGATCATAATAAGCCCTCTAATACAGATGTTAGTCCTATATGCATGTATAATCACTGTGTTGATAGAAATGTTATTGTAAGTCATTCTACTACCTTGAAAATATCAAATAACATAAATAAATAGCACATACCTCCCACATGAAGCTGTTGTCGTCATTGGTTTTGATCTCACTTGTGTTGACCTGTTTACCTCTGAAGGGTCCAAACACAGACCCCTTGGTGATTACCGTCTTCCGGCAGAAGACTCCATAGTGGATGGCCCCAGCGAAGGTGGTCTGGAAAAGCTCTATACCTACAGAAGAGGAGAGAAGGGGGACTTGGTTATGGCTGAGTCAATGTACACATATTTTAGAGTAGACATAAAAGAGGAAAAGTGTGACCTTTGTACCGTATTGGCCTGTATAAGCGCCGGGTCTTTAATAAGCACCGGTATTGAATAAGCGCCGGGGTACAGGGTTGTTGAAATTTCAAAATACACTATAATCTAAGTCTTGAATAAGCACCGGTATTGAATGAGCGCCGGGGAGGGCCTACTTGAAATAGATAAGTGCTCAAAAAGTAACTTCTCTCTCTTTACAGCATGTTCCGATCACATCTCTGACATCAAACCAATCAGATGATATATCAAAACGGATAACATCCTTAGTAACACGCTGTTATTCCAATCAGTGCTTACTATGAAACGCTCAGGTAGAGTGTGAACAGGAGAAATGCAAGAACCATCCAAGAGTAGGCCAATAGCTAGCCAGAGGGCAACACGTTCCTCTTACTAATTCTAACCCATTGACCCTTTACTCTTGGGCGATGCCACCCTGTCACCCCTCACGTCACCCCCATGATGACCCTAATAATGTGGTATTTACCCTGGCTGTAGCCTGAGGACGACTCCTCTATCCCTGTAATTGTCGCAAACAACTTGACCCTATAGAAGGCCCCTTTGTGGTCATGATACATGAATATGGTCCTGGTGAGTAACTCACATTCTTGTGAACACGTTGAGGTTAAGACAGTCCTGAATGAACAGCATGGTGTGCCTATGGGAGAGCTGATGTTGAGGCATGACTCTGGACATATCTCATGGTGAGAAAAGGGTTAACTGTGACTGCCTCCATGGACCCTTATCTGCCCCCACTTCTTAGCTTCACATGTGCTACTTTGACCTTACCCATGGCCTTACCCAGCCTGCTCCTGCCCTTTGCTGCTGCTGCAGGCTAGTCAGGTACTTCTGGTTGCTGAACTTAAGTGATTTATTTCTTTTGTTATTCCGTTCCCCATACCTTCCTCCCCCTCGGTTCACCTTACTATATTGTTTGTTACTCACGCCTTTCCTCCTAATGTCTCTGTAACACTGTCCCTTGATTCCACCTTTATTCTCTCTTTATTTTTTCCCCTGTTTGATCAACCCTGCTGTATTTAGTTCTGTCCGGAGACTGTCCTCCCCAGCATGTACATGGGATGTCAACTTCACCTCAAAAGACATTCCCTCATACCTCTCTCTCTCTCTCTCTCTCTCTCTCTCTCTCTCTCTCTCTCTCTCTCTCTCTTTCTCTCTCTCCCTCTTACACGCTGCAGTCACGAGCCTCGCAAAATACCCTGCAGCAGTGTCCAGCTTGAGGTCAAGGGTTACTTCTGGCCACAGGGGACACGCCCCCTAGCGGGCTGGTGGGGGCAGACAGGCTCCGAAAGGTTCTAACCCTGGATGGACTTGTTAAACCGCTGCGGCGTCGGCCTGCTGACCTGCCCGGAGGGCCTTCGGAGACTGTGTGGTCACAAAAGGGCCATAAGGGCATCAAAGTGCCCTCATCTGGATGGAGGGGGAGTCAGTAGGCGCTGGCGGCCGTCATATGCTGGGGTGCACAGGGGGCCTTTGTAGGGGCAGGCGCGAGCGGCTGTGCTGCCAATGACGGTAGCTAACGACATCAGGGCCCGATAATAGATGATGTGAGATTGCCGCCTGTCGCACGTGCAATTGTTTGGGAGGAGGCAGAGGTGGTGGTTAGTGGGAGAGTGGGGTGGTGGTAGATGTATAGAGAAGGTTAGTGTGACGACAGAGTGTGATGAGCAATATAGGGCACCAACTGCAGGATCTAACGAGGGCGGGGGATAGCTATACAGCAGGTTGGACTGTATAATTGTAGTGAGGAATGTTTATAGGTTCGGGTGCTTGAGTCCCATGAAAATTGGATCTCCTAGTGGAAATAACGAAAGTTAGGGGACCCCCACCCCCTCCCGCTGACAACAGACTATCAGGTACACAGTGATATTCAGTGCCGACAAAAGATCACACTGGGCATGAAACAAGATCAGGCTTAATATTTAATAAGTCTTTTTTTTCAGAAATGCTTCAAGATGATGATCAAATCCCACTGATTTGGCTACTTCTAAGAATCCTACCATCACACACATAATATATTTTTGGTATCACTGGCTGCCCCAATGCCAAACCGGAAGCAGTACAAAGGTTGGCGTCCGGTCATCGGGCGGCGGTTAACTAACAAGGTGCTGGCGTGCACTGAGCAGTGACGGGTACCTCCTGCCTTCCCAGCATCCATCACACCTCCATCCCCAACATCCGGGTCCCATGGGGATGGTGACTGCCCCAACATTCGACGCAGCCGCACGCCGCGCGGCACCACGCGGCACCGCGCGAGAGCCGCATTACCAGCCTCACACCCTGCCACCCGCCCGTAATCAGTGCCCGGGGGGTGTCGGGAAACAACCCCCGCCAGCACCTGACAGAACCGGAAACCACGTGACTCGGAAGGCGAGACTTCTGGCGCCCCCTGACGGATCCGTCACGCGAACACGTCGTATACGGTTAAGGGGGTATGTCTGAGAGGTGACAGGGGAGGAGGGAAGGGGAGAGTGACAGGGCAGGTATAGTTGGAGTAGATATGGGGATAGGAGTAGACTGGCTGGGGTGGGAAGGTGGGGTAGAATCAGTAAGGTGAGAGAGATGTGGAGGATGAATGTATGGTGGTAAGAATGTACATCAGAGAGTGCATAGGTGGGGGAGATGGACTCAGAGAGTGCATAGGTGGGAGGAATGGACATGAGATGTATCGGCGGGAGGGATGGGCATGGGGTGCATACGTGGGAATGATGGCCATGGGATGTAAATAATATTATGTGGGAGGGATGTAAATATGTGGCAGGGATGTATTCAGGATGTATAGGTGGGAGGGCTGGCCATGGGGTGTAGATCTTGGAATGATGGAATTAGTGAGGGGTTCAGAGGGGCATGGAGGTGGGATGGATGTTAATTCGATTGAGGGTTAAGAGGTGGGAGGGGTGTACAAAGTAGGGGGTGGAGAGGCTACAATGAGATGGGGAGAGAGACCAGAAATGGCAGGTGAAATTCCTTACAGGTGGGTATATAAAGGTAATGTACACATGACAAGAGAGCACTTTGTGAACACTGGACTGCACTCAATAATCCTCACATTCCTGCGGCCACAGAACGCTAAGCCCATTCAAGGGTAACATCTCTGCACGTCCCCTACCCTCCTTTCCTACACCCAACCCACATATACTATACATATCCACCCAGCAAAGGTCGGAAGTCCTTTGCACACACTTCTGCTGTAGCATTGTCCCCTATGAGCCATGTAATACAACTGATGGCAAACATTGACACTCTTACCAACGCTACAGAGGGTTACTGTAGGCCTATATAGTATGTTCAAGATGATAGGTCACAGTTCAGGGGACTACTTCTAAAGGAGAGAATGGGGCGTTGTCTACCAATAGTTTATGTACCATATGGAAGATTTTGCTAGTATTCAGGGACTTAAGAACAGTGCCGATGGAATATTATCAAAGAATGACAAATCTGATACAAAATTTCAACTCTAGTGGAAATTGCACTTCAGATGATAAATATAATGATTGCTCACCTTCTGGGAGATCCAGTGTACTAGGGTCGATTGGACCGGAAGAGGATCCAGATTTTAGAGAAGGGTGCAAGCTGGCCGACCCATTTCCTAGAATACGGTCTATCCCTGTAAAGACAATAAGAAGTGTGATTCAAAAGTAGTGAGAACAGATGAACAATATCCTAAAAGATGATTAAATAAAAGTATAATTTGGCATGAAAGCATCACACCATTCTGTTCTTACAGAATTGTGTCTCAACATTCAGTGCAAGTGAGTGATGTTCTAGATATCACCACAGAAATCCACCACACAGCTAAAAATAATTTTCTTATCCAAGAAAATAAACTTGATATAAGAAATCTTTTCTAGTAATGAGAAAAATGCTGGTTATAAGATTCATCAGTCATCTTGTCTTTAAGAAAAATCGAGTTTAGAACAAATCTTGAGCTGCCTTCTTGATTTGAGTTTTTAAGATTATTTTTCTTAAGAAAATTTCTCAAAATTGGTAGTTTTGTCCACCAGGTAACATTATTTATCTTATATCTTCAAACAAGAAAGTCTAATTTCTTAATATGAGATTTATTAAACTAAAAGTATTTTCTTACATCTAGTAAAAGGTAGAACTAAGATCTTGTTAGAAATTGACCAAGGAATATTTTCTAACATGCCAGATAAGTATTATTTTCTTAAAATGAGAAAAATTATGTAATCTGCCACTAGGTGCCAGCACTACCTGTTATGGTGAATTATTTGCAATACAAAGTACAAATTCCTAGCTTAAACTCAGTCCTAAAATATTAGATGTGGTAAGATAAAGTGAAAACTGAAGGAAACTTATTTGGAATTAATTTAGTATCAGGTCCATTGGTCTGATAGTTGATTGAGGGAAATTCAAGGCATAAAGGAAGCTAAACACCTTTTGCGTAGATGATATGATAATGTAAGGGTGGGATGTGCCACAGCCTTTCATTAAGTCAAAGACTTTGAATAAAGGTCTTATTCACTTAAGAAAATGTGGCTTCAAAGAGCGGCATGTAATCTGATGATCCTCTGTCACTGAGTCACCTATACTGATAACCTTCTATTTGATCTAAAGCATTTCCATAATAGATAAAAATCATAACCACTTTACAAACAAGGAAATAATTGTTTTTTCTGAAATACTGAAAATGAGAAAATATAACTTATATCAAGAAAAAGTATGAGTAAGTTTATCTTGAAATAATCCTCTTCCATGAGAATTATCTACTTCTTTTAAGAAATATTCTAGGAAATTGAATCCTGATTTGAGAATAAATTACTTGATTCAAGAATTTATATCTTAAGATTGTATTTCGTAATTCAAGTAAGCTGGACATACCAAGATTTCAAGTAAAATTTTGTTACCTGGCGGACAAACTTGTTTTAAGTTAATTTTACTTAAAATGAGAAATAATTTCTTAAAATAAGAAAGTTATTTTTGGCTGTGCAATATCAGCCCACATCTTTTAATATTAATTACTTCAAGGATGACGATAATTAAAATGGTATACTATAAGTACACATATGCTGTGCTCAATATAGGTGTATCAAGTAGCACTATAACTTAGAGAGTACCTTTCTGTGAGAGATGGGAGGAGAGAGAGGTATAAGTCACTCGGTATATCTACACAGTTCTAAGTTGCCCATCCCTATTGTGGTGATCATGGCTTGTATACGAACATGACCGTGTCATCAGCGATTCAAGGGACAAGATCGGGGAAGTGTACCTTGTGTGTATCTAAAACCAGCTAGAGTAAACCTCATATTGTGTTATATTTTAAAGGTGTGCTTCTCAGTAAAACATAGAGATGTTCTGCTGAACTGTCCCTTTAATTCTCTATTTACGCTTTACGCAAGCATTTACGTTTACACGCGACACCGGTTCGGCACCTGCACACGATCAAAGAAAAACACTTTCATATTTCCTTTCCTTTGACTTTGAAAAATGACACGGTCGGCTCGGCCCGAAACACCATTTCGGAATGAAATTATGGATTAGAATTGCCCATTGACAGAGCATGTCAATCTGGAAAATAAGCTAAAAATGCAATAGCCATTCTTTCACTATTGGCATAACCAATGAATTCGAAGAGATCTCTATGCCATATAGGCAGTCAAATCAATCACAATGTCGGAAATACCGGTAGATGATAATGCTAAGAAATAATTTGATCTACTCTTAAAGCTCTTAGATATCACCAAAGAATCAGTGACGTTCCGTCTGACTCCTTGATCAAGCAGCCAAGAGGTAGTGGGTATCTTGGAAACCAACGATATTTATCCAGCAAACTTTGATCTTTAGCTCACAGTCAGACTACGCAGCCTTCCCGCAAAAACCCTGCAAGCAGACGACTCCCGAGGGCGTCTTCAATCTGGTGGCAGCCATCTTAAGAATAGGGAGGGGTCATATACCCAGCCCAGGGACCTGCCCAACACTGCCGATCGTATCGTCTGCCCATACGGTAATTCTTCACCCGAGCCTTAGAGGAAGCCGTTTTTACGCGGCTGGCCTGGCGTTTACTGACGTTGCTGCGGCAGTGGATAGATAACGCGTCTCTGTAGTCTCGTTTCCATTGGTCTCTTTGACGGCCACGGTGCAGCCGAGGCGCCAAGTGTCTGTCTCGTGAGGATGCACAAGATGTGAGTATCGGGCCTTATCTGCGGGTTGGTCCGTGTATATGAAGGGGTGCCACATAAACTATGAGTGCCCTCTGGGTGGGGTAGTAGCAGCTTCTCTACAAGGGGTGGATTAGGCAGTGCAATAAGGCAGGCTAGAGCTCCTCTTGAGCTGTATAACCTACATATCAGTTACATATACCTCTGATGGGGGATAGCGTATGGGTCATTAAATTGCTGGAGCATGCTAATAACATACTAGCGCTGCTTGTTTAATCTCTTCACCACACAAATATATTAGTACTCTTGGAACAAGAGGCTCGGGGAGGACTGCCTTGTTCTGTCACTTCATTTTGTGTTGATATATGCAATATAAATGCAAAAGAAAGAAGAAAAATGGGAGTTCCACATTTATTGTAATTGGGTCAATAGAAGGGTATGATTTTATGGTGTGGGACACACGGAGGCCATCAACCATCACATGGATATCTGAAGACAACCATCTTATAAAAACATATTAAATGTGACATGTATTGTGGAAGGGGACCTTGATGCGCCCTTAACCAAGGGCCCTTTTGGCAGATCCTGTCACAAATGGTTCTGTGAAGAGCATCCGACATTTGCATCATTTGCATCTCTACATCTTGCATACAGCAGTAAAACATACATGTACACACATGTATATGTACACATAATTGCATGCACACCCTTAGTACATTAGTGTCCTAACGTCTTCTAATGTGAACAACTCAGGAACACAGAACGTACAGGTGGTGGATTATCCACCTAACAATTGGACGGGAGGAAACACCACAAGCAGGCAGGAGACTGGCAAGGGCAAAGGCCAAATAGTCCTTATGTGTACACATAGTAATCTGTGTTTGACCTTGTTAGAGCTAACAGTAAGTTGAGAGTGTCCCATTGTAACCTATATGTAAGGAACCTCTGTGAGAGTCACCAGCCTCCTGTATACCACATTAATAGAGTATAGTAACCCAGCACTAGAGACAGTATATCGTCCGATGTAGTGTGTGCAGGTCGTTTGATGTTCTTGTCAAGGGCCATTTACCCCACCAATCGGCGGCTGCTGCTACTGTGCTGGCGGGGCTATTAATGTAGAAGGTTCAACGACGTTTGATCTTGTGAACCCAATCTTAAAGACAAACATGCCTAGTGTGAACAGCGCGCGGCAGGACGTTTAACAAGCTTGTGACGTATTTGCAGACGACTTTTGCCGCACTCGCCGCGCACCAGCGCAGTCTGCCCGGGAAAATGGAAATATTTCAAAGAGTTCAGAGCGCTTAAAACTGCAACAGACACCACAGATCTCACCGGCCAACAGTGTGTCATGTATCATGTTGCCTTCCCCACCTCTTTAAATGTTTCATTAAGTGTCTAAAGTGGTTTTTGTGGTGTTCACAATGATGGCTTTGATAATTGTGACCGTTATTGTAGCACAGGGGTAGGGTGGAGCCATCACCCTAACACTGTCCACCAATCGGCAACATAGGGCCCGGGACAAGAATAATATTTAGGTAGCATTTTCACCGCCATGCAGCAACAATTGCTCGCCACTTCTGCTCATTTTAGGAATGGAGGATAGTGGGGTGTTAGGACTGTGGAAATAGTTGGGGGGGGGGCGTCAGGGTGAGGAGAGGTATGGAAGCTCTCAAATTCTGTGTACTCAATATCCATGTTTTGTCACTTCCTTATATGAATGGTTTATCCAGTGTGCTGAGGATATACAGACATGTCTATATGGAAGGTGATATCTGCTGTAGGTGCAAGTATACACGATAAAAACAGACTTTAGGTACTGCAGGACAATAGGAGGTCTCCACACCCTGACACCAATAACTGTCTCCAGAACAATGACCTACAAGCAGACTTGTCATTGTCGTCTGCTTCACACAACAATGATCTCCCGCCTTTTGTAGACTGCACCCTCAACGCAATAAGCACAGAAAGGCAGAGAGGGGAAAGGGGTCAAAGTTTCACCCTCTCCATATCCATGAGCCTGAATCATGCAGATATCCTGTCATCCCGATACGCACCTACAATCCACGTCACACTCTCTTCCCCAACTCTATAGACTCAGCCGACTACCCCCCCCCCCCCATTCAGTTACATTTCTCTTCTCATCCCTAATTCCGCCCCGAGACCTTCTAAATACATGATTCTAATACCTCTGTCTGTCTCTGGCTATGCGTCACCGCCCCTTTATCTATTCTGTCTCTATATTTCTCACCGCTTCTCATTTTTACTGATCACACCCAATCCTTCCCATCGCAACCAACCCCTTATACCCCCACCCTGCCACCCTATGGTGGGTGTGTGTTCACCATATCCATAGCAGATGTTGCTGGCGGGGTGTGAGTAGCGCTGAGTATTTAGATTGTCCAAATCCCTGTTTACCCATCAGACCGACGACGTGTCTCACAGAAAGGAAACCTAACAACGCATCCCGCTCACAAAGTTGAAACATTTTTCAAAAGCCAGGCGACCTTCGCTGAGATCGACGGCTACCAACAAAGGACTTGGGGGAAAGAGGGTGGGGATGGGAAGGAGGGAGATGTGCTACTGTCGCTGGTTTAGGTGATACTGTATCGACAGGGTGTAACAATTCTTTGTTTCCTTGCCAGTTGTAATTAGTTAAACAGCTTTGATCACCAGATAAATATTTTGTAAAATTATGAGACTCTTGACTGTGAATAGCCTTTCCCTTGGTGCAATATGGATAGCTATTTGATAGGAAGCCTTTGTTAGAAGAAGTACAACCAACAAAAGTAGCCATTTTCAGCACACATTCAACTAATCTCTTCCCTGGTCCTCTGACCTACTAACACTAAAAGTAAGGTGGGTAGAGCAAAGAGGGGAAGGGTACATGTGTCCCCTGGCAGCTGTCATCTCTACCTGTATCAACCTACCTTGGCATTGTCTCTGACATAATCTTTTGTCACGAAATTACATGTAATGGAACTTCAAATTTGAATAGGTTTCACACTAAATATATAACACCAAATAACACATCTATCTCAGAAAAAAAAACATAGATAAGAATACACAAAGAAATTCATATTAATTTTTTTTTCTCAAAAAGTGAAAATAAATGTTACAATTGGTTTGTATAGGTGTATTGGAGGGGAGGCGTATTTTCACACCAATGTGTCCATGGTAAGGATCCACGGTGGGCTTAGCCTTGTTAGCAGGGCTGTATCATATCAACACAGGCGGACACATTTCAACATTTACTTACTCGATGAAATTCCCACAAAACAACAGAGTCCTACCCCACTCCCCCTCTCTGTCCTCACCCCCGCCCACCCAACTCCACACACCTATACAGCCATCACACTAAATTTTTAATAGGACGTGGTAATTTTAGATAGGTGAAGAGAATTGAATTGACTAAAAGGGCAGAATGCATTATGTTTAAGATATCCGTATTGTAGAATGGTGTCCACGGGGAGGCAATTCCATCACTACGCGCCTGTTTTTAAAAGGAAAAGGATCACTAACTCTCTCCAAAATCTCAAACTACCTCGTTCCACACTATCCCACCCCCACTCCACGTCTCCTTTCTTCCCATGTTATTCCTCACACCCTTTTGAAGACATCACGAGATAGAACATAGAGCTACATTAACTCCATTGCCCACCAAAACGACCATGGCCATACTGATAAAATATAATTAAAAATGCTCCATCAAAACCAATTTCAGGAACAAACAGAGAGTGCATATAGGTAGGCAGCTGAGGCAATGGCGGCTCGATATTATTGTCAGTGTTTTGAGGCGGGGTGTTTGGAGCCAGCGTGTGCCGAGGCTTATAGTCAACCCTCTGGGAGTTGGGTCTATATCCCACCTGAATGGCCTCCCCATTTCCTTCCTGCCGCTCCCAGAGCCGAGCCTGCCTAAAACTGATGGGCCTGGCTATCAGAGCCATTGTCCGCCACCTTGGTGGTAATACAGCCAGAGTTGATCTTGTCTCAATAATTCACATGAGAGAGGGCTTCCCATGAAAGCCAGGTAGCACAGAGAGTGGGATAGAACACAGACGGTGTCCCCTATACAGCCGTGGCTCTACCTGTTACAGCCATGCCATGCTTTGCTATTGCCATCTTTCCCTTTGTCTAGTCTGCAAAGCCATTGATTTTGCTGGGTGGGGCGAGGCGAGTACAGCTAAGATATCGCCATCATATGCCTCTGGCGATTCCAATGTGAATATCGAGGAATTATCTTATATATTTTGGTGTGGAACCCATCCCACAGGGACGAAAAGGGGACATTGCCCTGCTGTAAAAGTTGACGATTGTGCTTGTTCGGAAGAAAAACAAACTGCAATGAGGTTGTGCTTTATATGTACATGGGGGGAGGGGGTCTGAGAGAGCCTTTATCCACAAATGAAAATCTGAAGCCATATAAATCTTCCAGAAGATTTGTTTAGGCCAGCTTCAACCACAAGTTCCCAAGATGTGGAAATTTCCCTAGAAGATTCCTTTATATTCGAACAAAAGATAGTGGTAGTTTTAGAACCCATATTACAGCCAATATTCCCATTAACATCGCCCTTTTCCCCAGTTGCCATATACCTTGCCAATGTATTCAGACCTATACCTGTCCTGGTAAGAGTAGAAGACATGGGGCCAGCTGCCAATACAAACCATCACCTCGGGGTGAAATGATACAAAGACAATGTTTTTGAGGCTAAACTGAGTCTACACTTAGGTTGAACCCATACTTAATACGAAAACTTATCGGCAAACATCCTGAGTGGCAATTCCTGAGTGTTACCATTACCCCTTTCAGCATGATGCCACAATAATGACTCTTAGTTGTGGTCATGATGCATCAATGCAGTGATATTGAATAACTCTGTGATAATGCATTGGTGTATCATGCGCATCCTTCAGGGCCCTGTTTCTATACTTTTCAAAAAAGAATGGCACCATCCATGTCCACTAATGCAAAGCTAAAAGTGCCGATAGAGCAAAACCAGCTTTCTGTTTCTTAACTTGAGTTCTACTCTCCTGTTCTATTGGCTAGAACTGGATAGGACAACTTGAGAAACGCTAATGCAATGGTGCCATCCACCTCTAGTGCACCTCTCACTGATATATCGTTAGAGCCTTCTGCCTATTTATTTGTGTGTTATATCATATGTTTAAATCAATTGAAATATGTGGATACTGTTTTATAGTGGGTTATGGAAGGCACCATTTGCATTAGTGTTTCTTAAGTTGCTCTCTCCAAAATGGCTCAGTTTGAGTTCTAGCTGAGTTCATTTTAGGCAACTGCCTAGACCCAAATGAATAGAGCAGGATGTGCCACTGTTTCTAAACCTTAGGATATAACTCAAACTCAGTCTTATCTGCTCCAATGATGAAAGCAAAATGATTGCTTTTCAAACACCTTTGCCACCAAACCTTATAGGTGGTCAGCAAAACATTAAATAAGAGAAATACACACAAAAACCTGGACTATTCCTTTGATGATAGATTAGCTGAAATTCAAGGATTTTGATGGCACCATTGCATGAGTGTTTCTAAAGTTGTCCTATCCAGCTCTAGCCAATAGAGCATTAGAACAGAACTAAAGTTAAGAAACAGAAGCATGTTTTTGCTGGGTCTGCACAATTAGCTTTGCATTAGTAAACATGGATGGTGCCATTCAGGTATACAATCAGGGCCATGATGGCAGCAAGGTCAGTTGGAAAACAACAGATTTACTTCTGTCAATGGAACAGATGGGACTCAGTTTGAGTTCTATCCAAAACTTTAGAAACAGTGGCACTTCTTGCTCTATTCATTTGGATTTAGGTAGTTGGCTAACACAGACTCAGATAGAACTCGAACTAAGCTATTTTGGATAAAGCAACTTAGGAAACACTAATGCAAATGGTGCCATCCAAACCAACTATAGAAACAGGGCCCAGGGGGCAGCGTCGGTAAGTTACTCACAAGGGCTGACATATGAAGACAAGCGGGTACGGTGCACCAGCGTGCTTTTGTCCTTAAAGAATTAAGGCTGTCAACTTTTCCAATGCCTGTTATCTACTTCACATCTGCTACAAGGATTTGTTTGGTCTTAATGTATTCATGAGTTTGCCATGTGGAAGTGACACTTTGAGCTAAAGCATGCTTAAAAGTACAAATGGTACTGAATCATTGATGTAGACTTATATGCCTAATTAAACAGTCTGTACTTGATGTGACATATCATCGGCTTTTTACAAACCCCTTTATTTTGTGTTCCGATTTTTCAACGATAATTAGCACATTGTGGTTGCTGAATGAAGTTGGTCATTTTTTTCAATATTAGGTCACATTTACATCTAATTCAGATTGCAAATTTCTCATCATGATTTCTCATTCAATATGTTTAGTGTGATTCCTTATTGCCTGCTCAAATTTATAACAAATTTAAAGATATTGAGTAGAGGAACATCCATAAATTTCCACGTTAAAGAAGAGCCTTCCTATGTAAATGCAGCCCAGCTATATATCCTCCAGTCATGAAGCTAAACGGGCGCTAGGCACTGGTATAAGTACTGGGGGCTTTGTGTGGCGGTCCAATTCCCCGGTGATAGCGGTTTTAGTTGGATTGCCACGCACGTGGGCGCCCTTCTCAGTCAGCTCCCTCTCGCAGTTCTCTCACATACTTAAGCAATTCCAGCCAAACCAAGTCGGCACAAAAGCGCTGCTACCCCAGCCGATGGGCGCCGGCCCCAGGAGAATGAGACAGGGGTGGGGGTTGGGAGAAGGATGGGGGGATAGGAAAGTAAATGGAAATGGTTGGACAGATTGACAGGGAGACTGAGGTGTTGACAGGTAAAACACACTCATGAATTTATCTACCTTAATTCACGATACAAAAAACCTGTAGGTTAACTAGTTTAGGTATATAATGTAGATATACTCATAAGACATTAGCTCTGCTTATACATAGCATGTGTGTGTAATGCAGGTTTATGGTGAATGATTTACCCAGCAAATATCTATGTCTTACCTGGAACAGAGGTGTCTATTGCTTTACCCAGGCAGCTCTTATCAATGACCAATTAAGTTAGTATAACTGTGTGATATATGATGTGGAACCGTTGTCCCTGAAGGATCATAATGTTGTTTAATGAAATCAAATTTTGATTCTCCAGGCCCATTCAACAATAAAAAAGAGAAATAAACATTTTGACCATCATCCAAATGTAAAAATGTTAGGCAAGAACAGATCAAGGGACAGGATCCGCAGGAAAATTTGATATTGGCAGAAGCTTGCTACAGGGTGACCATGCCCAAACAAGTGGGAATTGTGCTCTAATTTGAGAGAAGCACAGTAATTATAGAATTATCCATGCCCCATACATTAATACTGCTTGGATGAATTTAATTAGGTATTGGCAGCTAGGTAACAACCTATCCACCGACATCTCTGCTTTTCTTTTCTGTTCCTGCGCCCATACACAATACCGGTAGTTATGAGCTGTTGTTTCCGTACCCGCTGCACCACTGATGCCCGTAAGTAGTATAGTGAGTTAGGGCTTTGTGGATGGCACCACCCGTCTTGGTGTGAGGGGGCTGTATGTATGGGATACAGGAGCTTTGGGTGTATTTGTGACATAGGTATGCACGTCAGGAGAGGCCTGGGGGGACAGATAGGAGAGTTTGTGTGAAACTCTAGCTGGGTGTGACAGGCGAGGGGGCGGGTGTTGGGGTAGTTTACAGTGTATACGAGTGCCAGGGGTGTCGCAGCGCTAGGAAATCAAGCTAGGTTTCCTAATTCCGCGTGTTGATTAAATGTAAGCCGAGTTTAATTCGTCCAGGGCCCGTGGGGCGGGCCCGTCGGCTGCCGGCACGTCCCTCTCGGCGTGGTGGGGAATAGCTGATGTAGTCCCACCAGGCCAGGATAGAATAGAACACGGCTCCGGCCGCTGCCGCTCCCGGCCCTGCCTCCCCGCGTTCCCCGGTGGCCGAAGATGTCTCTGCCGGTCTCCAGCCTACGTCTGCGGGCAGAAGCAGTGCAGCTGCCCCATGAATCGTGTCGCCGTTGTCAGTCGTTAATTACGCGGCGTAGCCGAATGGATCCCAGCCTTAATGACTAACTCACGGTGCCCTTAATGAAGTAATCGCGTTAGGGGGACACTGCTGCGATTTGCACGTAATTCCCATATAACGAGTGGAGATCGGCAGCACTGAATAATATTTACAGTTGTCTTGTTTAAGGCTCCAGTTAGTTGGGGGGGGGGGGGGGTGGCTGTAGTATATGCATCCATGCCATCTGCCCTCCGTGTTGAGTCTTTTAGTTCTGTACTTCGAAGAACTTACTACGCCTTGCTATATCAGCGTCACTCCCAAACACGAAACAAATTAATGTCTAGTGATATGTAGGCGGGTGACATGGATACTGTGTCTCCATGCACTTTAATTTGGTAACAATATAATAGTGAAGGTGATTTCAGGACAGTCAAGCGTGGATCTTCAATATTACAGAAGAAAGAGAGGTAGGTACTTAAATGCCAACGTTATTAGTCTACAGACTGCCTTTAATATTGAAAAGAATGACACTTAGAAAAGAAAGAAATGAATGCCTCGTCTCCCGATATACCAATTATATATTTTTTTTTTATGGATACGAGTCAAAACACCCTGTGGTATAGCGCAAATTCAATACACTACTTACCAATTAGGTCTATTTGCATATACTACTAACAACTTAAGGATATCTACCAATATACTACTTACAAACTGCCAATACGAGTTACACATTCTGATTCCAATGGGTTTGAAATGCCCCATATCGCGTTTGCTGTAAAATAGCAATAGCGGTTAGGTACAAATGTAACAATTGACTGCACTATTCTCCCAGTCATAATTGATGTACAACGACGCGATATGACGTAGACGCGTTCGTAAGGTTAGACGCCGTGACGTAAGCCATGACGTGGTAAGGGAGCCATGACGTGACGTAGGAAGCAGGGGATCTAGTTGGCGCATTTAAATGTACCATAGATCTTTCCATTCGACATACTGCAATATGCCCATTTATACTCGTGATGCATGAATGCAGCCTCTTGACAAGTCTATGCTCATCAGGGCATCGTGTCGACCCTGCAGGGTTTATGCACTCCTAAAGGGTCGGTTTGGTGCACCAAAGCACTGCTGCTGAGTAATCCTATGGCCATGCCTTGGCGCATCATGCTGACAAAGAAACCTAAGGCAGGGGCATCATGCGGCCCTAAAAGGGGCAATGGTAGAGGGTTAGTAATGGGAATAATGAGTGTAGGGATTTGGAAGTCAGTGTTGGCACACACTGATCCCGTCACCTTAGTGGTGGTGACATCTTAACACCCCGATGGTAACACGTTAACACCCAACATGCACATATACAGATTATCCTCTGGTCTCTGCCACATCCAAACACTCTACATAGCCCCCCCCCCTCCAACCCTATCTATTTCCCTCTTCCTCCAAAATACATGTAAACTAGAAGAGAAATCCAGACATTGCTATACAATGTACTCACCCACACCCCATCACAACAGCCCATATATCTGCCCCCTCCGCCCCACATCGTTCCCTAATATCTCTCACCATTATGTACCCCAGGTTCTATGTATACCACCGCGCACATACCTTGTGAGCTCCATATCATGGCCTACCCTACCCCCCTCCCCCCACATACCCTTTATATCCCAACTCCACACAAACACAGTACTTATATACCAGTACCCTCTCACAGCAGTGTTACCAGGGCATTAAGGACACAGTCCGCCCTTCCTTATGTCATTAACCCATTATCTCCCACCTCTCGATAATCACAACTCCCCCTAACATCTCCCTCCCTGATCAGGGTCGATTAGCCTTCTATATTAATAGATGGGTATATATGGACATTTAACCCCCTCTCACCCGTCCACCATTTATGAACAAGACATAATATTTAATAGACTATTAGACTAAACTATAGTACATCTTGTATATACGTGCATTTCTGTACCATGGTACATAGTCAGTTTGCAAATGCAGGTCATAGAAAGTTTCTGCTACGGCAGCAATTTGATATAGTCTACTTTACTTATTGATATATATTGCTCACCTAATTCTCTCTCGTTGCTGTTAAAATAAGGTTCATCATCATCTTCAATCTTTCACTAAGAAAGATTCTCTAGGAGGAAATTTCACAATCATATTAATAAATATTCCTTATTTTTGCCCTCCAGACAACGACCTCCCTCTGTGCCGTACCTTAGTGCTGTATAATCTGTTACAGACGTCCATTATAATCCACATAGTCCTGCATAAACACGAAGGGTTAATACACTCATAGTATAGGCCTCTTCCACAAGGCCCCTCTGTTTACAAATGCACAGAAACTCATTGATTTTGACAGTGTGGTCTACCCTGGTGTATACTAACTTTAATGGGCAGCATTCACCTATACACTGCATGTACATGTTTGCCATGGTCAAATCCATATTAGAACAACGGCCCTATGGATATGTCAAAGTTCAGTGTAAATGCCCTTCAAAATCTAGGTATATATACATTGCTATTGAAGGGCCTGTGATGGGCATATTTACAAAGGTGTGGATACTGTAGGCGCATATTGTAGACTTTATTATGATGGTCAGGAAAGTGAGGGCAGCCTACAAATAGAATGGGTAGAATGGACAGGGAGGGGGTGGAGAAGTGATGTGGGTAAGAATTAAGGTTGAGTGGATGCTATCCCTCTTCACCCCAGCACTCCAACACACACCTATACTGTCCATTCCCTGTCCATAATTCATACACAGTATAGACATTACCATATGTGACGGCACGCCTGTATCCTACCACCTCCCCCTGCTGATCCCGATCCTACCCTGCCCAGGCCTTAGGGAGACCGGGGCGGCGGATTAACTCAGTCGGCACTGGGCGGCGCTCAGCCCGGTGAGCAGGGATTAAGGAGGCGGTCTCCCACCCCGACTGTGGCACTATAACCCCTGTGTCCGCTTCCTGGGTACCCTAATGATGCTTGGTCAGGCCGACCTAAGCTCCAGTCCCGCTGTAGGCTATATCCCTTCGTCCCCGCGGACAGCCTGGGTGCTCGGTCTCTGTTAGTCTATGGTTTTCCAGCATACAGAGGGTCTTAAGCTAGCCTGACTCTGGTTATGTATATATTGAGACTGAGGGGGTTAGGGTGATGGAGGAGGGACTGTCGGTACCCTGGAGTGAAGGCGTTACGCAGGGGTACAAGCCCTATTTGGTATACAATGTACTGTAATATCGTGTCTAACCCTGCAGCAATGGTACCTTACCCTTACATGGCATGAACAGGTAGATATGAGGTTATAACAGGAGTGTATTAGAGATGAAGAAACATGAAGGATGCCTTACTCTATATATAATTCCTCTCATGTCAACCTTGTGCGACAAGGAGGTTCAAGCCATTAAAATATGTATTTTTTGTTGTTGTAAGATCACAACGTGAGTTGGAGCAGACTGCAAGCTCAGATATAGCGAGAAATATTCTCCCCCTGCCGTCGTCCCTTTAATGTTAGATTTATAGCGGTGAAAGATCCACCCACCCTCGTCAACTTCGTATATCATGCCGATTTATTAGCGTTCTGGTCCGACATGGATCCTAGGTCACTTAAAATGGCGGCCTCATGATTTTAATGGCCTTCTTCATAAATAAATGCCTCCCGGAGTGCTCCCCTAATCCACACTCAATCCTACCGAGACCCGACCATGGCAACCCGGGACAAGGTGGGGAGTTGGGGGGGGGGGCAAGGAGGAGGGTGTTGGTACCATAGCAACCTTATGTAGCTGTGGGTGATCGAACCACGGTGACTTCCATACTTTCTGCACAAAATGAGCGCATGATATTGCATGTCATTCGGCGGTCAACTATTTCAGTAGTGCATGTACTATTATATTGGATTAATTATGAAGAAGTCCTGGCGAGTGAAGGGATCATAGACTGCTCTTTCCATGTACATGCGCTGAATGCAGGAATAGTAATATATCAGCGTGGGAGAAGGGTTTCCTGTGGAGCTTTTCTGGTGATTTCTAAGGGTGCTATCCCAAAGATACAATTGCCCAGCAAATTGTCGTGAGTCCTCGTCAACCTGTGTGAAGTAGCTCACACATGTCGCTAGATGGAACACGACGTCGTTATAGCACAAGCTTACCAGGAATAGCAATTGCTATGGCACGTGAGTCTAACACACAGTGGTAAAAGATGACGGAATGAGTTATCACTCAAAAAGGAGTCACCATTGATGACCAATCATGGCGACAGATGACGACAATTTGCTGGGAATATACCTTTAGTTGTGATAGGACGCAGTGAGCGTTACGTGAGTAGTATAAAAATTGGGCTTTACTAAAGGCTCTTGGTAAACAACCACGTCCTTCAGGTAGGGCTGATGGAACCCCTATGGAACTCCATCTTAAAGCCATTTTAAAGCCTGCCAGGTATGTTTGGCATTTTTGTATGTTTCGATGTCCTGTTTCACCCAGGGTGGCAATAGGTACACACTCGCCGGTTATCCGTCACCACAGGCGATATATGTCAAATTCTCCCCATATTGGTCATGTAGGCCTACAGAAAATGGCACTATTAATGACACACGAGGTTCTGAAATAAAATAGACAAATCATGCATCACATAAGTCCGCATGGGTTGGTGCACTTACCGTAACTGAGCTCTCCGATGCGGAGACCAGAAAGGGCGTGCCCCGGAAGTTGCTCATTGTTTTTGTTCCTGGCGTACCCGTACAGAGTCATGTCTAGGTCCTCCTGTAACCCGCGAAGGAAACACACATATTAGAAATGAATGGTAATTCTAATTCACTCATTTCCTAGAATCTAAAATTGAATGGCCCCACGCATGACATTTCTTCACAGAAATTCAAACACCGGTATTCAAAAAAGGAAGGAGAGAAGGAAAGAAAGAAGGGAAAAAAAGAAGGGAAGAAAGAAGACAGGACAGATAAGTACAAACTCTTCCATTATAAAATCAAAAATCAACGTTAACCACAACATATCTCTGATGATAAATAATCATGCTTGACCTCATTTATATCCATATAAAACCAAACTGAACCAATCAGCATGCTTAGAGCAAACCACGTCTCTTACTTGCCTGACTCACCTGCGTGAACATATAGCCGTGGAACTGTAGGGGACCAGACATACGGGGCATCTCAGGGAATCCTGGGAAGGCAGTTGCCATGGGAACCAGTGGGGGAGGTACCCGTTGTGCCGCCTGGTGAGAAAGCACTGCTCCAGGATGTAGGGCCCGCAGCCTCTCCGGGCTGAACCTGGAGGAGGTAATGAGATGGGTTAGGCACAGGTGTCTGCAATTTCAGGCAAAGGAAGGGAATGGTGTGCTCCAGGTATTCCACCGTATGGACAGCTTATATATAGGGAAGTAGTTCTCCCCTTTTTTAAAAGAAGTAGTAGGTATGGTTAAAATACAGCTGGATTGCCTTGGGTCAACAGCCAAATGTCCCTATAAATTTATATTCAATATCGTATCAGTAATGCTTGTGTTGTATTGCTGCACAAGGTATATAGCTTAAAGACTGAAGGTCTATGTGGCTACTGCTGGGTTTGCTATGTGAGGGCACTTGTAAGGCTAGGGTTAACCTGAGTCAGTCAGTAGGTTATGGTGCAGCAACATATTGCTATGAATGTATGGTAGGCTACTCAAAGAATTCGTTTCTACAGAAAAAGATTAGACACACTTTCATAGAAGTCATTAGTGGCAATGAATCATGATGATGTCCTGCTGAACTTTTACGTGTTTATGACGTATACATTAATGATTTCCTGATCTCTAAATTTCAACCAATAAATGTTATATTCCGACTACTACTCCCGCTTCTACAGTTGTAAGACAATATCACTTAGCAAATTGTGACAATAACTATTTGGGATGGTCCAAATAATGTTTTCCTTAATCCATACGACCAGCTATATAATCCCACGCCCCCTCCCTATTTTAAAGGGTGTTATTTTTTCTCATAGCTCCAACGGTCTGTGAGGGTCTGTACTTAGAAAGCCACAGTTCAAAAGAATAACGACGGGCTACAATGCTTAAATGCAACTCTATCATTTATCTACTGGGCAGAGTATTTGATCACAAAATAAATTAGTTAGTTAGCTGATTTAGGGGATGTGTTATGCTTAAAGGCACCAAGAATCCACGTTGCAATCCACAGTCCTTAAAGGGTTAATTTTTTTTTATGATATCCTGTATGTTGGTTTCTTAGCCTGCCCATATCAGTATAAGTCTAACAGATGGCTACTACAATGACACATAAGGCTAATTACCAGTATGGCCATAATCATTATCTCGTCACTCAGTAGCGTTATGGGCATCATTATAGGCCTACCAGGCAGGCAAAGGCCATACCAATATAATAATCAAATACTATACCCACTCTTCGTGACGTCAACTTTGGCCAAACCATCACATACTGTAAAAGATTGATCAGTAGGGCTACTGTCACCTAGTATTGAGGAATGGAGAATCTGCATTATGAGTTATATCTTGTTAATTGTCCACGGATTGACATTTGACCTCTGGATTCTGTTATCCATTGCTATGCCCCCCCCCCCCACGCGCTATATCTTTATTCAAATATTTTTCTACTTTTTTTCCTACTAGTTTCTAATCAACGTTCTCCCCTTGTGCAGGGCTACATGACAAAATCAAAAGCAGGCTTAGAAATTTGGCACGAGCTACCGTTACCACGAGAATATGCTCATTTAGACGGCCCCGGTGTCCAGGGGGCGTGGTAGTCAAGCAAGCGGATAATTAGGTCACGGATAATTAGGTCAGTGTGAGGGTGGTGACTTTTCAGCGCCTGTTCACGGCTAGATGGGTTCGTCACGCACTGACGCAGATGTTGATGGCGATATGATGGACCTCCACCAGGAGGGACTGCAGGCATTAACTGCAGCAGTTGGGAGGGGGTATCTTTTCTCCCATTGCTCAAAAACCAAAATTGCTGTGGTTCTCCGTGCTGCCTGCTTATGTCGTCGGCTAAAAGAAATGAGAAGGCAATATACCTATACATTTGAATCATCATTCTTGCCCCCCCCCCCCCTTCCCATTTCTGTCCGCCACCGACCTAAATCGGGAAGATTTCCATGTGCAAGAGAGTCCGAGGGTATATTTCAGAAATTTATCATTTCAGAAATTCATAAACTTATCATAAATTATTATATAGAGCACCAAGGGCTTTTGCAGATGTAAAAACAGCAGCAGCATCTGCCTGGAGTTTGAAGGGGGTCGAGGAGACGGAGAGGACTTAAGGGTGGGCGGAGGTGTCTGAGGAGGGGGAGGGGAGTGGAGATGGGGTGGGCGGGAGGGGTGGTGAGTGGAGCTCTAGTAGTGACATTAATGATGTCATTATCCATTAAGGAGGTTCACAATATTAAAACGGGGACTCCAGTTAGATTTTTGTCATGTGGAAATGACTTACCATGCATATACAAAACCTTCATTTCCATACTAAGTATGTATACTATAGAGGGCACAATGGCACAGAGGCAGACTACTAACCCCAATACACCTAAATAACTGCATGTCGCTCTATGTAGATATAATTTACTTCTTATAACCATTTTCTCTTAAGGGCACCCTTTGTTATGGTGTGGACGGCCCTGATCTTTGGAGTACAGCAGGTGTTCCTACATGGCTGGCCCCAGTGTGGAGGTAGATAGTAGTATATGGAGTGGTCACTTTGTATCGGGTACCCACCACTCACTTCACGCTTCACACATGACTTACCCCCCCCCCCCAACCTCCTTGACACACACAAACCTAGTGCTCCCCGAGCTAGTGCCTCCTCTCATCTTCCTATCCCCCCCCCCCACACACACACACTTGGACACATCATACTCACAGTGTTTTATGATGGAAAGAAACATAAGTGCATTTTGCAATGTATAGATACAACCCATATACAGCAGATGTGCATGTAGCATATATATTTCACCCTGGTATGGCCTAGATGCAAGAACATGAATGGCACCTGACCCCCCCCCCCCATTACTCTATTAGTATTATTCTATTACCCCCTCCCCACCCCGCCGACCTCATCCCGCCGCTTGGTTGCACGTCGCCGGGGAGCGGATGGCAGTGGTCACTGTTGAGAATAGGGGAGGGGTAACGACGTAGTATGGCTAGTATAACGTGGTTTTAGTTGGGTTGTAATGACTCCGTGCTCAACCAAGTGAAGCAGTGGCCACGCCCTGGAGATATTATGTATAGGCCTGACCACCCAGAAGATGTGTGTGCGTGTGGAGGGGGGGGGGTCACACGAGGTCATCGATGGGGTTCTCGGCATTTGTTGACGGGGTCTAAGATGACAAAGCTTGAAACCCAGTCCCAATCGTACCAAAACCTACATGTGAATAGCATTGCGATTTCAATAGCACTGCATCAAGAAATGACCTCCAAATCACGTATAGGGAGTTACTACTGGCATTGTTCCCTCTTCCTGTAGCCTTCATGAGGTATATCAGGGCCTCTTGATTCCCCACACCCTGGAGCATGCAGACAGTCTCCTACTCTGGCAGGTCCATAGTCAAACAAAAAAAAACAGACCTGGATCCTACCCAAGGACCAAGACTGAGGTCCTTCATTATCCACCTCCTCCAGTACATGAGGTTGGTAAGGGTGTGAGTTGATGTATATAATATATGTATCATAATCATTACAAGAACATCCATGCAATATATACTATTAGTGAGCCTATAACATCGTTGGAAAATGATATGACCATAGGTCCATGATGAAGCTAATAAAAGGCAACATAATTACAAATTAAGAGGAAGTATGTTGTACCCTCCTCCTCATCGTGTACCACGTAGGTCCCTATCCCTCGGCACACTGTATGTTTTTTTTTATGTATGGAAAAAGGAATACACACCATGATTCTCGGGGGAAAATGTATGATTGGTAGGGTCTTATAAATGAGCAACATAATAAGTGAGTTAAAACCTGCAAATCTAACTTGTCGAGCCTGGCACAGACTCTTTATGGCTTATATTGTCTCAGGCAGATGGATCTACCTGATGACCATTGAGTGAGCGGCAGCAAAGTTGTCAACCTGAAGAGTCTGTGACAGGTATGACAGCTTTTGACAGATCATTGTGCCTTGTTGATTTTATGCCGCTCACTTTGAAGACCCCTTTTCCATTGTGAACTGCCGAGCTGTGGGGACTTATAATCCCTGGCATTACTGGGGCAAGTAGAACTATATTCTCTGTGGACTAGTGAGACACTAATACCACAGCCCTAACAGTCATTGAGCCAAAGTTGTGATTACTACAGTATAGTCGATGGAAAAAATGTATACCAGAGTCTACCAGCAGCAATACATTATGTGATGTGGTGTAATTTGACCTTTCGTCCATCATTAGTTCTCCTCTGTCTTTATTTCTGTCCATCTTAACCTTGACCCCTACCCGTCTATTCATGACTGTCTCCTTCACAAGATGGCCATACATCCCCCCCTAACAACATTCTCCTATTTATTCCCTCTATATTGTTCTAGAAGTTACCCCGCCCTCCTACTCTCCACGACAAATCATTGACCAAAAATGTTCTGTCTTTACACTATGGAATCCCTGACTGGTACCGATCATATAAGTCCTATCGTTGATAGATCATCCGCAATTACCTCAGGAGCGTGTTGCTCCTATGTAAAAAGAGCTGTCAGTAGGTACCCTCTTTTCAAAAGAAGTCACGCTCTGCTTCACCATTCAACTTGCACTCACCACATTAGTCTGAAAAGTCACCTGCCTTGTTTAAAACAGAGAGAGCTGCACTATCAGGTACCTACTCATGTCACACACTCTATAGTATATTATACTGACTGACTTCTCCCGACTAGGTACCTATACTCAAATCCCCTTTTTGAGCACCGTACTTGAATGTCCACTTGTGAGCAACAAAAGGGACAAGTTATAGCTACATGAAAAAAAAAGGACTGGACACAAGGGCATTTTTAGCCAGCTCTTCCTTTTTCTATAGGAGCAACACCCTCCAGTACTGTGTCCCCTCAGACGCCCAATGAGCCACACTTTTTCCATGCCCCCCGTCCACCCTTAACCTGCAAACCCTCTATAATATACACCTGTAGCCACCCCCCCCCCCAACACACACCCTAAACCCAACACACCACCAGGTCAAGCTCTAAGTCCGTGCTAAGCTAACCAATTGGCGCTTGGTCATTGAGAGCTATGGTTCTCCGGCGTCTCCCAGATGGCGCTAAGACCTGAGTAAACTCAACTCTCCTCCACTCCCCACCCAACCCCCATCATGCCCAACCTCTCCTGGGCTGTCCCTGTGACCGGGAGACCTCTCTGTGGGCCCTACTGGGTGCATGGATAACACCCTCAATGTGTCTGTGTGCTGATGTGGGAGGCAGGGGAGGTGGAGGTAGGGGAGGCAGAGGGTCAATGGTTCTGCACTGCAGGAGTCTACACCTTCTAATTCCCCTGACCATCCAGTTGAACCCAGTTAGATTTGTAATAATGTTTACAACTGCCCCTTTGCTTTCACAAAGAAAATTTATTTAGATAAAAATGGAAAGGTGTACCGAGGGATGCACAGACCTCGTAGTGCAGATATCAGTTTATGCATTCCAATAAATAAAGATGCTGGCTTCATTTGGGAATATAGGAGTTGGGAATTAACCCTAAAGGCGGTTCTCTAGGTGCAATTTACAATAAACGCTATATACACGATAGAAATCAGGCTCATTTACTAGAGGTTTACATGAATCATGGCCCCTAGGTCAGCACTAGCCGCCTTTGGCCATTGAGGTCTAAGGATATGCAGGCACACACACACACACACACACACAAATATATATATATGTGTGTGTGTATATATATATATATATATATATATATATATATATATGTGTATATATATATATATATATATATATATATATATATGTGTATATATATATATATATATATATATGTGTATATATATATATATATATATATATATATATATATATATATATATATATACAGTAGTGGGCGTGGTAAACAGGGAGTCAGTAGTGAGTATTAATCTACTCCAGTATGCAGGTGTCAGTGCAGTATCAGGAGGGTTTACTCTACCACTGTATCAGGGGGATGTTAATCTATACATACAGGTAGGTGAGTGACACACCTGTGTTAATGGGATTTTACTTCCACCTGTGTTGGTATTGTGGTGTTAGGGGGTCATCCCCATCCCATATATGTGGTACATGATGATATGGATTCAGTATGGCTATGGTAATTGGGGGTGTTGCTATAGCTGCGTCCATGGCCAATTTGTTCTGCTCTGTGCCCATTGTATGTTCAGTTCAATGATATTACATTGACTTACATTTTCTCTAATTTTTAAAAATCAAGCTAATTCAGAGCCACCCCGTGGTCAACATAATTCCCAGCATATTGTCGTTATCTGTCGCCATGATTGGTCATCAATGGTGACTCCTTTCTGAGTGATAACTCACTGCGTCATCTTTCGCCACTGTGTGTCAGTCTCACATGGCATGGCAATTTATCACAACAGTCACCAACATGATCTCACTCACTGCGTGAGTATGTGCCACCCCTTGTCATCCCTCACAAAGCATGGTGACTTATCACCACCATTGCCAACATGGATCTAACTCACTGCGTGAGTATGTGCCACTGCCTGTCAACTCTCACTCAGAATGGCGGCTTATCACAAGCATCGCCAACATGGATCTGACTCACTGTGTGATTATGTACCACTCCCGTGCCACTGGCATCAACTCTCACACATAATGGCGACTTATCACTACCATTGCCAACATTGGTCTCACTCAATGCGTGAACTTGTGTCACTCCATGTCAATGCTCTCTAAGGATTGCATCATCTGTCACTCACTCTCACTAAGAATGGCAACTTATCACCACCATTGCCAGCCTTTGTCTCACTCAATGCGTGAATTTGTGTCACTCCAAGTCAATGCTCTCTGAGGATTGCATCATCTGTCACTCACTCTCACTCACAGTGGCAACTTATCACCACCATTGCCAAAGGTGTTGAGACAGCACCACTGTTCCACATGTAGCCTATCTAGGAAGTGTGGGCATGAAGTATAAGTCCCATACGTATCAAATGTGCTTTGTTTCACACTGATTTCCATGTAATACTTCAGAGTTGAATCAAACAAGATTATATAGAGAGAATATCAATTGAATTTAGATAGAGGTATCTCTAAAATGAAAGCAACTATCCATAAACACCTTTTCTCTGGTTACAGGAAAAATACATAGGGAAATATCAACATGAACACCTTGTCTGTGGTTAGAGGGAAGATACATATGGCAATACCTTCTCTGGCAAAACATACTTTGATCTGGCAGATGTGAGGCTGCATGATTACCAATGTCGATGATCATGAGCTTTTCATCTAACAAGGTGAGTGATCACCAGCGTCACCATCACTGGTGAGTCTGAGTGATCACCACTCTCGCCATCCATGGTGAACCTGCGCTATGACGTGGTGCGCGTTTCATCTAGCGAGGTGAGTGATCAACCGCCTTGCCATCCCTGGTGAGTGTGAGTCATCACGATCCTCGCCAGCCGTGGTGAACATGCGCTATGGCATGGTGTGCGTTTCATCTAGCGAGGTGAGTGATCACTCGTGTCGCCATCCCTGGTGAGTGTGGGTGATCAAGATCCTCACCATCTGTGGTGAACCTGTGCTATCACAAGGTACGCGTTTTATCTAGCGAGGTGACTGATCACAATCCTTGCCATCCGTGGTGAATGTGCATTATGACGAGGTGTGCGTCTCATCTAGCGAAGTGAGTGATCACTCATGTCGCCATCCCTGGTGAGGATGAGTGATCACTCATGTCGCCATCCCTGGTGAGGATGAGTGATCACGATCCTCGCCATCCCTGGTGAACATGTGCTATAACGAGGTGCGTGTTTCATCTAGCGAGGTGAGTGATCACCCGCGTCGCCATCCCTGGTGAGTCTGAGTGATCACCATCCTCGCCATCTGAGGTGAGGCCATGTGATCACCACCATTGCTATTCCTGGTGATCTTGTGCTATAGCGACGTCGTGTTCCATCTAGCGACATGTGTGAGCCACTTCACACAGGTTGACGAGGAGTCACAACAATTTGCTGGGTTATATCCCTTGCTGCACGACTAGAGTGGTGTATAAAGTATACCGTACTACGATTGAAACTTATGTATCCTCTCCTCCCCTCCGTGTACATCTCGCATTTGTGCCTACCATATATACCTTAACGTATTCATCCTCTCAACGCATATGAACAGAGAGATCCATCATCAAAGGAACTATTTTTATCTCTCTACCAGAGAGCAATTTATTCGGTTTGCCATGAATAAATAATAAGCGCCCTCTGCTATCGTATAACCCTATATACTACACTAGGGAATAAGTTATAGATGAACAATAGGTCAGGTTTTCGATATTAGTGTAAGAGACTAGGGTTTGCGAATATTGCGAATTTTATTATAATGACTTGACATTGTTTTCCCCCTTTTTTGGATGAGAAAGACATATTTATAGGCACTAAATAAATTACTCTGTGATGGGAACCCATTCCCTGCCCCTTTTAATTTTACTACACCATTTTTGACAATATGCCATCTCAAGGTGAATCTTTTTTGTTAGTGTTGGAGTAGCTGTGTAAATTTATTACTCAGAATTTGCACCTTTTTATATAATAGCATAAAGGATTACGTTCATTACGTGTGCATCTAATGAAGACAAGTCAAACTTAAAGGCAAACGTGAATTTATGTGATGATATTATATACATATATATATATATATATATATATATATATATATATATATATATATATATATATATATATTATTTAGTATATGCATTAAATTTTAAAGTGGAAAAGTATTTCAATTTGATTGCTAGTGCAAATGCAAAATTAAGCATGGGAATACTGCTGGAGTATTGTTATGTAAGGCCCTATCCTCCCCTCCCGGCTCGAACAGCCGCGCACACTCGATAACCCATAGTTCGATGCCGTGATTAATGGCTACCTACTTAATTAATTAATAAATCGACTTGGGCTTACCCTTGGGCTATGGCTGCTGGAGAGAAGGGCTGCGGGGCGAACGGGAAACCTGCGCCATGCGCCATAGGTATGGGCATTCCGGGCGGAGGCAGGCCGGGCAGCATGGGTGGCGGGGGGCCCGGCCGATGCGGCCCGGGAGGCGGCACAGACCCGCCCGACGACGACGAAGACGACGATGCTCCGGGTGTACCAGGGGGGTGGGGGCCGCCCGGAGGGGGGTGAGTTGGTCTGGGACCTCCCCCCTCATTGGGCGGACCGTGGAGGGCAGGATGAGGATGGAGGTGTGCTGGAGACTGTTGCTGTTGTTGATGATGTTGCTGGTGTTGTTGTTGATGGTGATGATGTGGAGATCTCTGGTGTGGATGTTGGTGAGTTTGGGGATGGGGCTCAGCTCCTCCATGAACTCCTCCTCCAGGTCCTCCGGGCCCTCCTGGTCCTCCTAATCCCCCTGGAGGCATTCCTTGCTCCTGTAACTGCCCATGGGCGTGTGGATGATGAGGGTGGTGTGGATGGTGAGGGTGGTGGTGTGGGTGGTGGTGCGGATGGTGATGGTGCCCTGGAGGAGGGGGGCGGAGGGAGGGGTGCAGGGGCTGTTCCATTTGGCCGTATCTCTCGGCCCACAGCCGGCGCACCGTGTCCACCAAGCCGGCCGTGGTGACCGCCGGATGTCCGCCTCCTCCCGGACCCTCCGTCTCCTCCAGTGGCTGCAGCCTCCTCCTAGGGGCTGGGGGCCCAGCCTCCTCTGCAGCTGTCTGTACTCCAGGGGGTATCTCACTGCTGCCAATGCACCAATGTTATATTGACCAACCACTGGCCTGTCCAATATCTCACCAATAAGAATAAAGAATTATCTATATATCCGTTGGTCGAAGTCGAGTTATGACAATTATGAACATAGATTTATCAAAAAGTTACAAAGTAGTGTAAGTTCCTTTGCTAAATAGTTTACAAGTGTTTAGAAACACCTGATAAATCAGTTTCTCTGTGAGAGGTTACAGAGATGTAACCTTAGGAAGACTGCCAAGTTAATGTGAAATTTCCAAGTCCTGATTCTTAACTCCAGAGTCTAAACTTAAGAAATCACTGATCGTTGGCTGAGTTCCTCTTGAGTTGCTCGTGGTCTTTTCCTATGAGCAAAGTCAGTCTGTTCCACACCAGTGAGCAGGTCCAACTCAACAGACGTCCTCGTGTCTCTATGTCCAAGTAGATACTGCTGGGACTATGCCTGTAACTATTCCCTGCTGTATCCTTCCTCCATATGTTACCAAGACCTCTCCTCCTCCCTCTTTACTTTCTCCTTCTCTACTTTCTCTCCCTCTTTTCACCGCGTCCCGTGCCCCCGTGTGTTGCCGCTTGCCGCGCGCACGGACGCTGCTCCGTGATTGACAGACGCGGCGGGGGGCGTGTGGCGAATGTCGTCTAGTTCGTGTAGAGACCACCAGGTGGGGCGATGAACAGTGGCGCTGCAGGCTGAAGTACCTACAGGAGGGGAGAGGGGAAGGAGGAGGCAGCAGGGTGCGTGGTGCAGTAACAGATCCACCTCCTGGTTGGCTGCTATCCCCCCTCCCTCTTCTAGCAGCCTCCAGCACACACACACCCTACACTGCCCCGCCCTCATTCCCCTTCCACCCCCTCCCCCACTTGGAAGTTTTTAACTACCTCCACGAGTCCCGCACGAGTCTGATTCCTATATGCTTCTTCTCCCTCCACATCACCCTGCCTCCCAGCCCACCCTCCTCCACCACCAACCCTCTCCTTTCGCAGTAGTTCCGATGGCTATGGTTGTTCATTCCAATATCTGAGTGCCTCGCATTTCTCTCTCCTTCCCCGGGATTTTCTTCACATTCCAGGCTCTTTCTATTACGTCTCTCCATCCGCTCCCTTTCATTTATTTCGCTAGTTTCTCACCATGATACTCTACGACACTTGGCGCTTTCCCCGGGTCCCCTCCCCTTTCCCGCTCCATGGATATCCATTGTACTCTCTTATTACACTTAATGTGAACTATAAGCAAGTAATAAAGCCACATGTGCACAGAATGGAATGGACGTCTTTGGTGTAGCTGAACGATACCAATTGTAGTAAATGTAAATGTAACACTGGGACTGTCCATCCCTCCCACATCGTCGCCTGTGTTATTTGACTTTACCCCCTCCGGCAGATGACCTTCTGGTTCCACCACTGCTCTCCATGACAAACTTTGCCCCTGTCACACGCCAGTGGCTTTGTTGTCACCCTGACGTGCGGCTACCCTGTGTCTACCTCACGGCTATTTATTAACCCTTGGAGGACAGGATGATGCAGTTGGATTGTTTGTCCATTTGTCATCATGACACATCAATGTGACAAGAGGGAGTAGCTTGCTGGTATCTTCCCTTGGTGCATCAGGCCAACATTTCAATGGTGTATCATGTAGCTTGATGCATGAACTATTGAGTTACTTCTTTGGGATGCATTCATGCACCAGGATGGCCACAGGATATAGAACATTAAACCACAATGCAGCATTTAGAGGATAATACTCCCCCCCCCCTCAACAATGCAACCCCAGCCCCAGTCTGCCTGCAGGGGTCAGACGAGCCTTGGGCAAAAACTATCCTTTTATAACCAGTTGAGCACCTCGGAATGAAAAACTAACCAACAAAACAATAAATGATTGATCTAATGGGAATAACTCCAATATTCTTGTGATTGGGAAGGGGTGGGGGCATTAAAAGATTGGAACGGTTTGCATCTATCCATGAGTCGCATCACACATGATATATTAATATTTAAATTTTCATTTTTTTTTCCTGGTGGAGGATTGAACATCAACTGGTGGGACAGGTTGTTATTGATACTGTAGACCAGTTAAGGGCCGAGGCGCATGCGCAAGCGGCCAATTTGATCATGTGGCCACAAAGTGGCATTAAACCGGGAACAAGCTGAGCATCTGTCGGTGTCACCGCAAATAGTCACCGACACGCGACAACGGAGTCCCTCATCGGGTAAACGAGACCTAGTTCACGTCGCATAGGGTTCTACGTCACGGCATGTGACGTCATATAGGGGGTATATGACGTTGCTGTGACGTGTGTACTCGGGTGAAAGGTATAATTATTTGTTGTAATTACTGCGGCAGGATGTTCAGGTGTAATTATGGCCTTGTAGTAAGGAAGGTAAACACAAGAGCAGCAACTGTTACCGACGTTGATGACGAAGTGGCTAACGCTACAATCTGTTCTTTCAATCTTTATAATGATGAGACGATTCATGTGTTAATCAAAGCCAGATTCCCCCAACACATGCTAAAGGGAATCATTGTATCATAAAACGTAAATAATGTTTACATTATTTTCATATGGTTGAAAAAAGTCCTCACAATGTTTTTTTCTGACCTGTATTACATTCTGTGACACGTATATATGTCTTTGTCTGTGTTGTAAAGCATATTTGAACAATGTAAAGTATAATTTGACCAATAGCTTATCCACCAGTGCTCTGGCAGGTGTGCTTAGACTGGGTGCAAGTTAGAAGGTCTTATCAAGGAGCGTAGTTATTTATACTGAACCCGTCCCTTTACCATGTGCATGGGTCAGCGTAGGCAGTTAGTAGTATATGAACATGGGCATTTGTCTCAGATTTAGTGGAGCGCATTCATACAACTGACATATAACTTCAAACTATACGTGTATCTGTTTTAGGATCAATCTATCATTAGATATTGGTATATAATCTCTGCACCATTCATCACTCAATAAAGGCATAGTCCATGCCGGGAACCCATGTCGATGTTCATGGATTATCTAGGTGCCGACAGTAGTAAATAACAACCCTAGCTCTGTCTATAACCACCAGGATTCTTACCAGAGATAGCAGAGAAGGCCTCCCAACCATTACCCCCACTCCCTAGCCCTACCCCACACAGCAGGGACTTCGATTAGCAATTATAGCTAACACATTCACAACACTAGTCCCATCTAGTGACGAGCGGGGGAAACACTCAGTGTTAATGAAGCCAATGACTAAGAGCACGTAAGAGACTGTAGCAGCAGCGGCGAAACAAATGCCGAGTGATAATATGCGTTAATGACGTTATGTGGGTGGCTACCCCAGGGGAATATACATCCACAAGTATTACAGATTGTTCAAAAAGTACACAGGCTGGTGGTGGTGGGTGGTGGTGGGTGCCGCTGGGAGCTGGCGCTGGGTATTAATCATATCATTACCACCCCCTCGTAGCCCAGTCCCCTCCCAGTCTGTCTCTGGTGGCCTGGAGGACTTGGTCTGTTGGGGGTATATTGGTCAATGGGAGGTATTAGATAGTGGGTGCTTCTACTGGCTAATGTCCAATACCAGGGGTGGTCAGAGACACAAGTAGTCTACAGTGGTTCGATAAGGCTAAGACATGTTTCAGGGTATATGGCCTTAAAGGAAGCCTTCCATTGGCGGGCTATTTGCTTTAATATATAGCATTAAAAAAGGACATAGGACATAACATTAGTTTTAGTAACCTTACAATTGTGGGATTATAATTCTTGCTCGACTCTGGTCCAGGTTATAGATCATTCAATATAAATACCCCTACTACAGAGGCAGTTTTCAATTTTGTATGTGGCAGCAGTTTGCATAAAATGATATTTTTTTTTCAGTCATCAATCAATTGGATTCCTATCGAAATGTGTGGGGCATGTCCCCATTAAACGCCTTTGACTAATTAGTTATTCTGACCCTATCACTTCCCAGTTCCCTAAGGCATGGGGCAGAAGCTGGTCGGATTGCATTGTGGACACAGCAAAGTAGCCTCAATTGTCCTTCCCTCCCTATAAGGACAGGAGGCCTCCATACAGTCTTAACCAGACACGACAGTTAGAGTGTGAGGTTGCCACACAAAACACACTCAGCACTCTCACAGAATGCTGCCCCCGTGAAATGAAGGACATTAGAAATGATGTTTATTATACTGGTTGATAAAGAAATGAGTTTGAGATCAATAAATCGCCTTGATTCTAATGTGCATACAGTGTCTTCGGTGCTTAAATTTCGCGTGAAACAGTTTGCATTAAGTGCTTAATGCAGCATGAATGATTAATGAAAAAGGTGTTGGTTCAGTGTTACAGTCCCTTCTCCATCAGTAGACTTTTTACAGTACACTATAGGAAACCATCATTCCTTATTCGGGTATTCAGTATCTGCCTCACTAAGCTTCCATAAGCCTGTATGTACACACACTGACAATTAAAGTGCACCACAAGTGCACACAAAAGCAAATACCGACTTCTGGGTCAGAGAACAACCCTCTCCTGCAGTGATTATGTCTCAAATTGATCAAATAAGGCCATGTGTTTCTATGCTGTGAATGGCGTCCTGTGATTTTTTTTCAGGATGTGTATACTGTATACATCTTACCGAGTCATACATATTTCTTACAAGGGCGACCTATATCAAGAATGTAACATAGAACATTATGTTTTTTTTTTGCATTAAAGCCGCCTCTCTTCTATATAGGACACATGTATACTTACCAGCTATACCAGCCACCTCATTCATCTTGCCAATAACAATACAGGTATACAACCCATGTTCCACACCCTCTTTACATATCTCTCAACGGATACAGAGATAAAATAACATCATCATCTCAAAGGCTTTTAGGGCATACCCTTGAGTTGAGTGGAACAAATGTACTAACAATTTGTGTATGGTATTTGTACTACACATACATAAACTTTGAGGTGGGTTTATACTAACAAAGGCACCATCACAAGTGATGATATGACCCACAGGCCTACCTCAGCTAGTCCTGTATGACCACTTCACCCCTATTGACCACCTTTGTACCATAGAGTGTTGACCACTACAGATGCCACTTACCTCACCAACACCCCTCCACCCCTACCCTACCCAACATCAAAGGGACTGCCCATTGTGAGTTAATCAGGGGAATCAGGTTAGTTAGGGTTAATGTAACCTGAGCTTCCCACTTGTCAGTGGCTATGAGTGAGTGTGTATGGGGGGGGGTGTTGGGGAAATCATCTGAAGAGGACTGGTACTTTGGACTGCTGAGGTGTGCTGCTATAAATCAGGACGGTTAATAGCAAGACCTTCAGGATATTCTGGTTTAGGATGGACAGATTAGTCATAAAAATTCCACCTATATCAGTCCTGACAGATTGAGGCCTGACATGACAGATAAATCACCTTTCCAATTTTTCAGATCTGTGATACAAATTCAGTTTTTTGAATGGTGACACTGGGGGAGCTGTTGTGGTTGCATCAGTATCGTTTATATTTGCGGCTTTGAGGCAGTCTTTTTTTTTTAATTCAGTTCGTTACAAACAAGGGACAGGTTAGTGTTATGGGGCCAAATAAAATAAATGGTTTGTTTCCAGTAACCCGACCGACCCTAGCAAAACAGGGGCAAAAAAAACTTTTTTCTCATTTTATTCATATTTTAAAGAAAGTTTTCATTACTTTCTGAGGATTTTTCCTGTATCCTTTCCATGTTCTTGCCCTCTCTTACAGTTGTCATTTTCCCATCATTATTTTACACTGAAATCAAAGAATTTGATACATCCATTGATATGTGTCCTAACATTTCCTATATAAATGTAAACAAAAAATTTAAAAAAACACACCTTTTATTTTTCTGGGCCTGGTCTGATCTTCCTGCGATTTATCATTATTAGTCTTTTTACCCCTTTTCCCTTTTTGCGAATATCGACTCGATGCTGAAATTCCAGTTGAAAATGATTGCATGCATTTGCTTAAGTTTAAATTCTGGGTGTAAGATATGCAACATTGAGAAGACCCTGTTATTTTCATACTCACCTCAAACCCCACCAGTGTTCTTGCTGGTCAGGTAAAACAGTCAGTCCCTCTGCCCTATCTGCTGTCACACAGAAACCCTCCATGTACCTGGGCCATCCTGATAACTGTCAAGCTGTCCACCTTTTCCAGACACTGCTCCATGATCTCATCCCATACAGCTGCACTGGTTAGCACCAATATTGTAGTGACTACCCATATCAGTCAGTTTTAAGCCTATCCTCTTATCGCCCTGACCAAAACCGCCACTAATCCTCCTCTTATCCTAATCTATCCTAACTTTCTCTCCTTTCTGCTGAGTCTGACTCATGCTCGGTAGATCATTGTGCTCCAAACTACCCAGAGTCTTCTACATACTTCCCCCTCCACATATATTATATTTTCTTTATGACAATAGTTAGGAGGAAAGGTGTGTTTTACGTTATCCTACTCAGGAAATTTTTAGTCTCTTTATTAATCACATGTAAGTTGCTGCAATGAGTCACATACAGAGCATTTCGAGAGCCGATTTTCAACCACAAAACCTTTCTTTCTTCATCATTTGATCATAGGATAGAAGCGACTGTTTTCCTATGTTCTCTTTCTAATGATTTTGTGTCAATCTACTTTTCCTGCCCCGCCGTTGTTTTTATTTCCAAAGGTAGCTTCCGCTCTCCATGCCTCCCGGTCAGAGATCCCTTCCCATGTGACAAACTCTCTTTTTTCCCGGGTAATACCCTCAGACAGGTCACTGAGGTCAATGCCAAACCCTTAATATCAGCCACCACGTAAAATAAGAGTTTACCATTGCGGCACCTGAATGTTCTGCACTGGGCGATAAAAGATGCAGGGAACCTCTTAGACTCGCCCCCTATCGGCGACTCGTGGTGGCGTCCCAGGAACCGGAAATGAAATTAGGGAGGCATGAGGTGGGGCGCACGGCGTCGTAACGTCCATTTCCGTCTTTAAAATATTCACCAATGTCTTCGTTGGGGACGCTGCTCGCACATGCGCGTTAGGAGGGTGTGTGGCCTGACGGGAAGGGGCATGATCTGAGTTGGTGTAATGACTGAAGGAGGGTGGTATGTGCCCCCAGTTAGGAGGTGGAGAAGGAGTAGGTGTCCTGACTTTTCTACAGTATTACGTGTAATGGCAGCGGTCGCGGGTGGGTATAGGAGACTCGATAGTTCTTGCCTGGAAGGAAATGTTAAAAAATAGATAGATGAATAAAAATAAATGTTGATTAAAATAAAGTCATAAAGTAACAGTGGTGTTTGAAGATGTATAAAATATTCATTTTCCATAAGGGCCGAAAGGTTTTATTCGGCTGACTTCACATAGGCTTATGTTAATTTTGTAGCCTTAGTAGCCCATACCTTTACCATAGGTTACATATAACAGGCCTATACATAAATCTAAATTTGTGACATGGACTGGGAAAAGGGGTCTTAGTACCCCCTGCACTAAGCCCCATTTTTGCAGATCTTGTCACATTTTATACCAATGCAAGTATGTTCTTGTAAGGTAAGGTATAGCATAATATTTGGTGCCTGGGTACCTGTGTACTTTTAAGTTAAAGGTGTTAAAATCTCCAGCCTCTATATAGGTACCTTGACTACTCAAATTCCTTCACAACACACTGGAGGCAGGACGTGGTGGTAACACTGGGGAACGGGACAGGTGTCAGGGTCAGACAACTTATCACCTGGTCCTATAGGGGAAGCCACACCTGGGTATTTTAACACCACCAACTACATAGAATTATATTTCAAATTGTTGTTTGAAATGAACATAATATAACAAAACACAATGTACAAATACGTGTAGTAGTATATGGAAATGGGAGATATGCACTGACGCTGCATCTAATGTTATGTGGTGTAGAGGGTTTCAAAATTTAAAAGTCAAAATTTAAAACTCCAAATTTAAAACTCTGCAGAAAAGGGCCGTCACAAAGAGAATGAGAACCGACAGTTGGTGAAAAACACATTTCAAACAGTGGCTATATGGCCGCGGGGCAGGTAGACGGGAGGCTGCACCAGGTGCCGACAGGTAATGTATTGGACTGTTTGGTGCCGCCTCTTCCTCCTGGGTCGCACCTTAGGGCCCTGTGGCCGCCTGATTGGGACTGGCCCCCGTGAGGCAGGGTGCCGGAGGTCCCTGGAGGCCGGGCCGTGGGGCTGTCAGAGCGGGCCCGGCAGGCAGGGAGCCGGGGCTGCCCTTATTCATGCGGTGATTACGGCATGGTGGCTACACGCCCCCGGCTCCAGCCCCGCCCCAGCTTAACGACCAGTCCGCCAGTCGTTATGAGGCTCAGGAGGCTATTCCCCATCCCGACTGGCCAGTTTTTAAAACACCTTTCGCTCACGGCTGGATCTTTTGAATAATGACCCATTTAGGAACTCCCGGCACGACTCGGCTTTGAGGCAAAAAAAAAAAGGTTTGTTTCCGGTCACCCGACCAACCTCAGCTAAACAGGGCCGTCCTCAGAACTTTTTGAAGAATTTTCAAAGATTTCCTGATTTTTTAAAGTTTTTTTTAAAGATTTTTTTTAGATTTTTTTTTTCAAAAATTTCGAAATTTGTTATTTGACACGTATGCACATATTTTTCAAACATTTTCTCATATTCCATGCAGGAAATGAACATTTCTAACACCCACCAGTGAAAACCCAGCAAAAATTGACTATATGAGACCTTGGACCAAAAAAAAATTAAAAAAAAAAATCTGACCTTAACTTTTTGAATCATGTTACCGGAAACACATTTTTTTGCCTTAGCACTCATGGTACTGCCATGTCCAAACAGACAGACAGGCAGGTGGGTGTTTGGATGGGTGGGAGGGGTGGAGTTGGTAGGTGGCTCGGTTGTAGAGTCTGCTTAGAAGCGATTCAGCCACAAGTCAACTGAACAGGAAAACACGAAAGTCTCTACTATATGTTTTTAAAATGAAACATGAACGGAAGTCACTGAGATAACAAATTTGCATCAGTATCCTGGCTTTTCTATTTCAATGTGTACATATGTCACCTTGTAACGCAAACTTCCATCGGTTATGTCATCATTTTTATTATAAAACTATTACTTGTGCAATGATAAACTTTTACCGTTCTATCGTACATGCAAAGTCGTCCATCACCGCTAGTCAATACAGTCCGACACCCCTTATCAATGAAATGATGAAATTATGTCCCAGGCGCTAGTAGCTGCTCTATGTCTAGCCTTAAGGACATATAGGATGCAAGCTTAATTTTCTTATAATATCTGTGAGGATACAATTGATAGTGTAGGCTTTGTCGGTATGTATGACAAGAAATGAACCTGCAGAAAGTTGCCATCTTCATATACTACTTACAGTCCCACGCTGACACCTACGGCCTGGTTCAACGCGTCAACTCATTATACTACTTAGAGTAACGCTGATTAAGTGAGCGCATTAAGCTGAGCACATTCTGATGTAGTGTCCTGGATTCATTTTTATGGTATGAGACAGCACAATAGATTTTGAATTAATTACAAATAAGGAGATTTCTTTTTAAACAGAATAAATGTAGGCCTATTGTGAACTAGCAAATGATTGAAGGTAACGTCAGTTTGAGATAACTACTTTTTCAATGTCTGAATACTAATCACGTTGCATCTTTCGTAGTCACATCTATTTTTTTCACTGGGGGGTGGGGGGAAGCGAAAGGCCCTAGAAACGAAAGGGGGGGGGGGCTGAATCTATTTGTCCCGAGAGTTACTTTACAGTCTACTGGTATTGCTGCAGTATAGACTGGTACGTGGAGTAAGAACTAGAAACTTCCTCCAAGGTGGAGGTGCCCATCACATGCTCTATGGACATTAAACATATGGACGTCCCAAGAGCTCCCTTCTCCTTCACACACACAAACACAACTTATAAAAAGGTGGTTAGTTCCGCGCGGCCCCTGTGGTGGCGCAGTGGTGGCGCGGCGGCTTCAGGTGAGGTAGGTGGGGATGGCGGCGCACTACTGACACCTGGCGGATTGTTTGAAAAACACGGACTGGGAGACAGGGCAGACAAACGCACATAACCTCTTATGAATACGAGCACTTTGTACATGCACTAATAATAAAATTACTTGTAGTCATTACTTTTGTATTTATTTAATCGTTTCCAACTATCTGTAAGTTTAAGTCGTAGTTGTTTTTTTTTTCGATAATCGTCTTTGGACAATAGACCCTATTCCAAGGACCACAGACAACCGATACCGATACCTTACTCTTTTTACTGGGTCTTACTAACACAAAATCACAGTACAACACCGGTAGCCTGTGAGCTATCAAAACACAGTATGGCACGGGCTTGACAATAGTAATATGTTTAAAGTGTTCCATTTGTGGTTGTGTAAAATTCGCGTTTTTGTTATTGATATTTATGAGGAGTGTTCCATTTTAAAGGATATCTAACTAAACAGGGGACTAAAGATGACAATAATGTGGAATGCACTTGAAGCTTGTGTAGGACACCACTGTGATCACCGTAACAGATATATCTGGCACGAGTGTACCATTCTATGAACCGTCCCTTGAGAGAGATGGAAAGCCTTTACATTCAGGAATAGAAGATACAATCTAAAGATTGATTTTGTACAGAATGAAAACCCATTTACAGTAAGATCCTATTTACAGTCTCCTCTCCATTAAATCGCATTGACTACCCAGAGACGAGGATAGAGCTGCTCATCACGTCTGTTAGTGTACACCCCTGAACAACTCAATATGTTATTAAGGATGGCATAATGCCTCCAGGTCTCACACTCATTTGCCACCATGATGCAGTATAGAAGTATCAATGGACAACCCAGTTGAGCAACTCACCAGGTCTATATTGAGCAGCTGTGAGTGAGTCAACTGTGCAGGGGAATCTGAAGCATTTAGCATTTTACTCGCCATCACTGGCTTCATCCATCATGTTGACAGATTGCCATAGTGCTTTAAATCCCTTTGCTGTTCTTAAAGGGTTGAACCCATCCCTATCTGCTCACCCTTTTCAGCATAGGTTACATCACCACACACCCCAGTTACAGACATCAACTTGGGCAGCTTCCATTAGGGTCATTAGGTGAATCAGCCACATTACTCCATTATCACTCACCCTTATGTCTGTAGGGCATATTGTATCTAAATACCACAATGCTGTGAGGTATCTGAGGTATCTTAATATTGTAGTGCTGTAGGTATCTAGGGTTTTATTACCATGGCGGTGTAGGGCATATCTAATGTCTAGAAGTCATCATGTAAGTATGGTTTTATGAATATCACAGTGCTGGTATTGTGTGGATACCAAAGTGTTGTAGCAATGTTGTGCAGCACCGTTATGTCTGAATACAAGAGTGCTGCATGACATCTAGTGTCTGAATACCACCAACAGTGCTGTGTGACATCTAATGTTCAAATACCAGAGTGTTGTAAGATAATCTGGTGTCCAAATACCACAGTGCTGCATGTCACAGTGGAATTATAGTCAAAATAGTCACGATATCAGAATGTCCTGGTCGTAATGTACCATTGGATAGGCAGAATGTGACACCACTCCAGTTAAAATGTATCATTTGCTTCAGAATGTTCCACCCTTCTGGTCACAATGGCCCATCTATTTTTTGGTGATTGCATCTATATACTACCGGTGATAGACGCTGGTCTATATATCCAAAAGTAGTCATGAATTCTCGAGTATAAAACAATAAGTTTGCTTGTCTTTATATGGGGCCATTGTTTTTATTTTTTTTGCGCACTGATGGCTTTAGATTTGAAACGTTACCACCAAAGTAGTGGCACATTTTGATTAAGGGATTTTGACATTGGAGCATTGTGACAGTGGCAAATTCTGACACTCAGTGTCAATTCAATAACGTCCCACAGTTCTGCATGGCATCTAGTGTTTAGACAATCCTGGAGGCCATTGTGAAAAAAAATTGGAGATGGTTCTGTCGGAGGTGCTATTCCCAAAACGGAACTGACTGACCCCAGGGCATCAATTCCCTGTTTGGTTGCCAAAAGGGGTTGGGAATTGGTGAATGCTTCCCAATTGAGAACTAATTACCGGTTAGTTCCTTCCTCCAATTCCCTGGCCTACCTACTAAGGGAAGCATTCAGGTGGAACCATTCCTGGAACCAGTTCCCCCAACTTTTTGCAATGCTGTCTAATTCAGTCAAGTCAATTCCATTAGAGTAAAAGGTGGGAATTCGTCTCTCTGGTTGGAGAATCAGGGGGAACTAGAGGATATATGTTAGCTACTGTGAGAATCTAATTCCAAATCTTTTTGCAACAGCCTCCAGTGTGTTGTAGACATTTAGTGCCAGACAGGCTTCGACTAATAAATTGACCAAATATCACTGGTATCCATATAAAAAAGGCCATGATATGGCTTTGGTCTTTTCCTTGATTTTCATGTCTATAGAGGAGTGTCACAGAAAGTGAGTATATTTGACTGTATTTCGGGTTTATCCTGTTAAAGTTGAATTTGCTAGGAGAGTTGCTATCCTTTGAACTGGATCACAGTACAGATGGATAGACAGTAGACACGTTCAGTAAGCCATTCAAATGTACCCTGGTGTGGTCTAAGAGGGATGTGTATCTTATCCCTGAAGGGCAGCACGACAAGGCTGACTGTTCATTTGTCTTTAAGTTGCACCAATGTAGACAGTGACAATTTTGTCAGCACCTCAAGGATCCATACTTATATGTTTCAGCCAGAGTCTGCTTGATACACCAATGTAGCTCTGGTTTTAACTTATTTGCCAGAATTGCATTTATCCACCATGCTGACAAATAGACACCTTGCATTAAGGTGGTTCACAGCACATAAATGGTCAGCAGTGACTTAACTGGACAGTGGTCATTATTCCACCCGACTGAACAGACTCGCCATTAACGCATTAGGTAATCAGTAATGTGCAGGACAGCTAAAAGGTTAAAGCCCACCCTGCCTGGAGCTAGCGACCACACACCAGCAGGGATTGAGGCTTAGTGTATAGGGCTGACCCGGGATACAATATTAACCAATGAGATGCCTCCCTCAATTCATTGCAGAATTTTTTGGGTACATTATGTAACAGCTGGTACCCACCATGCAGGTTGTTATCAGTGCTTATCTCGCCAGCTCCCAGATAAAGCAATGACGAACATACTAGGCCACAGTACTAAGCCCTATAATAGGGATGGGCAGGCACTAACCTGGGGATCATGCTAAGGAGGCATTAAGGCATTTTAGGATAGTCTTACATCCACAAAGATAGGACACCCACAAAAATGTACTTAAAGCACTGGAGTCAAAGCTTTAAAGGATGTGGATTATCAGTTATGTTTGCTGTGGGTTACCTGTGTGAAGTGAATTAAGATTGCACAACAATAATTGTTATTGTAAAGAACATGAAATAAGAATGCATGATGTCTCTTTATTGTCCATTTTGGGAAAGCTTGCATACATATTGCAAAGAATTCCTCTCTATACTTAAGGATTGTGTGAGGCCTGTATGTTTTGATAGGACCCGATGGCTTTAAAAATATCATTGCCGGATCTCCACCGCTATTTGAACTGCTCGTTGATGTAATCAAACAGGCCCTTAACCATACAAACAACATTAGATACGAGCTAACCATAAGCAGATAGGCATCTCAACAGCACCACTAAGACAACTATCGATTGGTAATTGCCACCCGTGCCCCCTTCCAACATCTCATCCTCTCCATTCCTCGTCCCTGCTCTACCCATTGGGTTTGGACAGACAGGCGGTGCATGGTGTCGTTATAATATGTGTCAGCGTTGGGGCATCCATTTGACCCCCGGCGGGGCCTCCCAGTGGGCGATAATCGGTCCCCCAGCGGTGATCGAGGCAGACGACATATCTATTCATCTTGTCTTTAACCCGCGTCCTTCCTGCCACTTGTCCACGTCATGCTATGCCACACTCTCCGACAGAGACGCTCTGTGTACATGTATCTGAGTATATGTACTTGCTTCGGCTTAGAAATTGCTCGATAGGCTTTTGCTGCCCAAAGCTCATATCTTCAGGAACCAGTCCAATAAAAAATTCCCAGTTCGAAGAACCTGATTGGCAGATAAGAGAAACTGGGCAGAGATCAACCAAAACAAAGTGCTATCTCCAGCTCCTTTGAATTACCCATCTGTTTGGAGATTGGATTGGGCAGGGAGAGTGGCGGGGTTAGAGTTCACACAACGTGTCAATCGGACGCCCCCGGAAGTACTCTTGGGACTTCCGGGCTGAGTGATCTCGGAGAAATGGGACGTCCGATTGATGGTCGATCCGTGCGGCCGCAGTGCGTTTGTTGTCTGCTGCGTCAACACACTGGACGCTGCCGGAAACGGAGGCAAATCTCGTCTGCCTCTCACGTGACAGCGAGAGTCAAACACCACTCTCCTGGCAGATATGAAGCGCTTTGTCACCAGGAGGAGAGACGTGAACATCGCTGTATTAAGAGAGTATAGAGACAATAGTAGCATGTTGAAAAGAATTGTTTGAAGAATGAATATTCTCGAGGGGGCTGCCCAGTGTGAATCAAGTCTCTTGTGGCCTATAATTGGTGTGATTGCCACTAATAATTGGAGCTAATGGACAATAGGCACATTACCCTATACTGTACACAAAGACGATTTCCTAGTACAGAGAACAATACGAATTGTAACAGGCACTGTGTTGATTCCTACGAATGGTGGAAAGTTTCCTATTAAATTCAGAGATTGAAGGTCAATTTTCAATCAATCATGTAAGGACAGAAGCAGCTGAGACATGTTTTATTATTGTCATCACGAGAAAGGACATACTTGATCAGCACATCAGCTGACCAGGACGGGGGTGGTATTTAGATATTACCAGGTATGGGTACACCATTCAACACCCACACCATTTAGAATTTGTGGCATTTCTCTCCACATACAATTATCTCTTCCCATCCTCTTCCCTCTATGTGCGCTAAATAACAGTTCAACTTCCATATCTGTTTCAAACCATGCCCACCATCATTACACGCCCCCTTCCAAGTCAGAGGGTCACCATTTTCGCCGACACGGCCAGAGAGCATCTTAATTGAAAACCACCTCCTAGGGACTTTACTCGGCCCCATCCCGGCCGCCATTACCCGTTATTAAGTCGCTACCCCACCGCCAGGAGGCACCCGATTGCTGCGCCAGCTTTTCCCATGGCGACCATCGCCGCAACGACAATCTGCCTCCCGCGCCGCTAGAGGGCCTGATTACCCACAAGGCGCCGCGCGTGCTTCCGGCAGCGTACTGTGGTTGTTACCGTTAATCCGGAAGGAGCGGACGCTGCGTGCGTTGATTCCACTTTTAAATGTTTGATGACGAATTTAGAGGCAGTTCCGGGGGAACCCCATGAATAAAGACTTCATTCCTTGGGCCCGGGGTGGCGTACTGAGGGCTTTCTCTCTAAATTTTACAGCTAGTTAGGCCACTGTGAGACAAATTGTGTGCCGGCCATTGAATAGTACTTATCTCCTTGGGAACGAGTAGTACTGACTGCACAGTGGGGCACCTTATTGGACTGGCACCCGAGAAGTGATTCCCCAATCTAAATCTTAATAAAAGCATTAGATCACTAGTTCAGGAATTGAAGAGTTGCCTTGCCTGAAGGAACCCCCTCTTACGTCCCAATCAAAAATAGGGATGATTCGCAGGTTACTCAAACCTACAATACACAAGTGAAGTTTACAAAGTAAATACGCATCGTAATGGCTTTTATCATTCCTTAACTCAAAATAACATGAAAATTTTACTGGCTGCACTGCAGGCTCCAATAGGCCTACCACCGAAGCCTCGAGACAATGCATTGGAAACTGAGGGATTTTAAGTTTGGTTTGTTGTAGGTTACCTGTGTGATTCGATTAAAGATTGCTCTAGCAGCATTGCCCTTGTGAGGAACATGGCATAGAAGCCCTTGGCAATTATCAGTTGTCCATTTTGAGATAGATTGGTGGATTTGCGTAGAGATTGTTTGATACCAGTTTTTCCTAGTTAAGGACCCCTATTTTAGCTGTTAGTGGGGAGGGGGGGTTAACTAGGAGCTTAATTCAAAAGGTCCTGGGATTTCTGCCCCTGCGATCTTAGCGTAGGCACATATCATAAGACCTAGCCAGTCTACCCTATCTTATGCAGTGGTTGCAGGCCAGTCAGGCACAGCAAGTCCTAAGATCCCTTCACTATTCCTTTTCCAGCTGTAAGATCACTGCAATTGTAGTGAAATAATTGCATAGTGGTTTCACCTGCGTACAAGAGCACTCACAGGGAACACTCCTACTCCCAACAGTGAATGTCCCTGCTGTACACATATAGAGGGGAGGGAGGGCGTTTGCTGAGAGTCCTTGAGGGCTCTTCGGGCTACTCAGGCATGAAGTGCAGTTGAATACTGTACAAGGTCAACTGCACCCTATACTCTGTAAGTAGCTAAGGGGAATGCTTGTGTAATCACTCATGTGAGAAGGAGTGTTTCCACTGCTATTCTTTCACTATGGGCCTCTTGCCCCTGTGCACAATGTGTTCTACTTGGAATGGTGTATGAGGTCTGAGGCTAAAATCACTGCGATCTTAGTGCTGGCTGTGAAAAGGCAAGACAGTCTAATCTTAAGATCACTCAATTGGATAAGGCAGAATAATTCCTAAGTTCGCTGAGGTAGCGACCCCAGGACCATTTGAATTAATCTCCAGGCCCTTAACCATACAAACAAGATTAATAAACACACCGAATTACTGATAATAAGGGTTTATTGGTATATCCTGTTGGATTGACAGTATATGAATATTACCAAAGGGCAAAACAATTAGACATGTAAATAAATCGTTTGATTCATGACACATTGATATACATAAGTGTTGTCTGCAGTGTATATACTAGAGTACTGTGTAGATATAGAAATGTATGCTGGCAGTAAATAAGTGTTAGATAATAGTATAGGTATGCAGATGATATGCACTTCCATATATAGACTTATAAGCAGATAAGCAGATACATGATATGCATTCCAATAATATGATTGATTAATAGCCCAAAATATCGAAGAAATATGCAATTAGGGTGGGAGGGAGGGAAAGCAAGTGTTCAGGGCTGTCTCCAACAGGTCTCTGGTGTGTAAGGGGTGGAGTTTTGAGTCTATGAGAAGAGGTCATGAGAACTACAGGGTCAAGCAGGGACACAGAGTGTGGTATATGCATTAACACAGATCTCTTCTGTTCTTATTAATCAAGTGACCTTGTGGTAGTCACCTACAATGGCCATCAATATTAGATGTAAGTTTATCAGATAGACATCTCAACAGCACCACCAAGAGAACTGTGGAATGGTAATTAACACCCTTGCCCCCTGCCATTATCTCATCCTCTTTACATATTCCTCATCCCTGTTCTACCCATTGGATTAGGACAGACAGGCAAACAGGGGATGCATGGTGTCATTATGATATGTGTCAACATTGGGACGTCCATGATTTGACCCCTGACGGAGGAAGGTATAAGACTGTATCATGAACGTGAATGAGGATGAAGTCTTAAAATACATGGGCTGAATGACGCCAGCCCAGTTTTAATAACCCCTTTTACTTGGCCCGCCTTTCGCGGAGTGTGTCAAATTTGAAGTTTTGGTACAAAGATGGGGAACTACTCGAACAAATCAATTCTTGTTACTAAACAGCTCCCAAAGTGGTTACTCTCTGGAGGGTCTTGCCAAAAAGAAAACGAGAACCAAAAACTCAAATGTTCACTTTTTGTATTCTTAAATAAATTTTCATAAACTCGTTTTGATAAAACGTGCATACTACTTACACAACCACAAAAGTGTTTTCCATACATTCTGATGTAAAATCATTTGTCAATACTATGAAAATGAGTTAGGCAATGCATGTTTCTATCAGTTCTGTCTTTGAAAGTTTTAACAGGTTCTTCCTCGTTTTCTTTTGGCAAGACCGTCCTGGTCCCATGACAAGGCATGTCCTTATACATGTATCTATGTGAAATGGCAGGTGCATGAATTAGGTTATTGTTACTGAATTCAATCTCAGAGTTTCTGGCCCTGACATCTATCTGATGGAGGTTGCTGACATAATGATTTCAGAAGTACACAGAACTCCTGACAATAAGAAGGCAATGAGCTAATTCACAAAGGAATTTAGATTTATGCCAAATGTTGGTACAGTATATTTGGAGAAAAATGCACTGTATATCCACTATTGCCTTTTTTTGTGGAGAAAGTTGATTAGAGTTTTGATTTTGAGCAGATTAGTGCACCGTGGCGTCCGTCTGTTGGCCTTGCTGGTGGCTATTAATTCACGAGTCGCTTCACCAGTGATCCCCATAATGCCTGAATCAATACATATTTGTAGGCACAGGAGCTGGGCCTTATCTGCTGTGGTTGGAGGATGTCACGGCCTGACTGGACATGGATTAGTCACTATAACCCTCGTGTAATTGGCAGTAGGCCTATAGAAACCCTTGACCCTTTAAGGAGAGAGTAGTGCTTTAATGCATCATATCTTGTCGTCATAATGCACGAATGCAGCCCTGGTGAACATTAATTTTTGTTAGTTCTGCAGCTATTCATGTATTATGATGGTCCATACTGGGTTGATACTTGCTCGAAATGTTGGACCCTTAATTTCATCAGTATTGATTTTAAATTCAAGGGACAAGACTAAATCATATTTAATGCTACACTGTCAAACTTCTTGACGACACCCAATAGGTGCATCATGATGACAGATAAAGCTTGAAACATTATACCATCCTTAAAGGGTTAATACTGACCAATGCCTATCTCACTGACCATCAGGCAGTGGGGTCAGCAGGGTGATGAAAGTGACCAGTGACCAGTGGCTGCAGCGCGCCCATGCCTGTCGGGGAGGACATGAGCGAGTAGTCAGTGACAATGTGCCGTGTGGGGGAGGGGGTGATAATGCCGCATGGAGGGGCAGTGGGAGGGGCAGAGGTCATTAACAGATGTCCTAATCACTGACTGGACACAGACTGGACATGGACTGGACAGGAGGCTCTATACAGGCTGCCCTTGCACTGATCACACTGCCTGCCCCATGGTGCAAGCCCTGCAAACACAATCCTGAGACCTATTCGAGACATTCTTGTGTTATGACTTGTGATTAATCTGAGAATTGACATGTTCACTTCACAAGATTTTGACTTGTGATTCCCACGAGAAAAGAACATGTTCATAATTCTCAAGAATCTCCTGTGTCTTTCACATGTTATGGCAAATACACCAGATTTGCCCCAGTTAAACATGTTCTTTTGGGGGAAATAACACAAGATATAAACACATGTTTTGACTTGTGATTCTCACAAGAATCCATTGATTCATAGGAATGTTCAATTCCTGGGGAAGATACAAACTCGAATTATGAGTTGTGATCAACACAAGAATGCACTTGTTCAATTCCTGAGAATAACTAAGGAATTGTACTCATGTTTTCTCCACGAAAATCCACTGTGTCATCAGACAGTTTGTTTCCCAAGTCTTGTTTAGAAGGAACATATCTAATTGGAATAACTTGAGATGTAAACTTGTGTCCGGACTTGTGATTGCCACAAGAATCTACCCAGTTAGTTCCAAGGTGTGAGATCGTGTCATATGACTTGTGATCCCCACAAGAGTCCACTGCTTCATGAAAACATGTTCAATTCCAGAAGTAACATGCAATCTAAACTTTTATCATGACTTGTGATTGATATGAGAATTAACTCAGTCATTTCCCAGGAATAACTCAAGATGTCAACTTGTGTCATGACTTGTGATCTCCACAGGAATCCACTGTGCTGGCTAATGAGAACATGTTTAGTATCGAGGAATAACTCAAGATGTAAACATGTCCGATGACTTGTGATTGGCCTAAGAATCCACACAGTTAATTCCCCGGAATAGCTCAAGAGGTCTACATGTTTCATGACCTCTGATCCTCACAAGAATCTACAGGTTCATAAAAACGTTCAATTCTCAAGTCGTGTTTAGACGGAGAGCACGTGGTGCTGCATGGAAACTGATGTTTTATTCAAAGCACTGCAGGGTACATTAACATAATATTATAGGAAGGTCTCTTCTTTTAGGCCCAAAATAAGTCAACCCTTAAAGATCCAATCCCAGCTAAAATTTGTATCATTTTTCGCTCATACCAGATCTATAAGGGGTACCACTCACTAAAACTATTCCCCAATTCTTAAAGCATGATATCAGCTTGAAATAGGCACATCTAGATTCAAAATGTTTACTGTAGGTCGACACAAAAAAACACTTGATAACATAGTACTCAGGCAGTGTTTTGGTTTGTTATGGATGAGTGGTCATCTATGTGGTGTAGGTTCCTTCATGGCTCAATAGTGGCACATTGTGGCCAAGGCTGCCCTTAGCATATGTGGATCAACAGGGTTAAGGGAATCTCTGAAATAGGCCTCATGGAGGTCCCTTTTGATCTACATATGGATATAGTTTTTTATGATTGGGACAAGCTGGTGGAGCCCCCTTCTGTTGTAGCCTTAAACTATGCTTGACTTGTCAGGAATTTGACTCACATTTCCCACAGTAAGTGTTCTGCATCTGGATGTCTTCTGTTTACACACAGAGGGGGTACCCATATTAAAATAGTATATGCCATTTATTAGGAAAACAGGTAACATTGACTACAGATTGATTTATGGATCACTTCCCGGAGGGTCATTTTAGTTGAAATTGCATCTTTAAGTGCTGACCCCGGGACCTCCCCCTTGCATATACTCAATGTACAACTGAGGGCAAATGTACTTAGGACATTAGCTAGTAACAGGTAAAGCAGTGCTGTATCATTGGAGAGAGATCACAGAAAATATAAGGTTTAAAAAGGTACTCTGTAGTGATCACTTTTTGTCATTGTGTTGATGATCTGTGGGGAGAGTACCCCATGATCGTTAAAGTGATCATATGCGATCACCCTGGGTGATCACTGCAGAGTACCTGTCTGGCTGGGTCAAAGAGGAGCAGATGATAATTCTGTCATTAATTGATATTTTCAATTATCATTTTCAAGCAATTATATAATTACATTTTCGGGTTGCCATGGAAACGGCAATTCCTGTTGGAGAGTGTTGAAACCTGAGAATTGGGCTTACATATGACCATTTTTGCTGTACAAGAAAATTTAGGGCTTTACCTATTACGGATCCAGAGATAAGCACCATGCTACATATAGGACAGTGGGCCAATACTCGGTCTGCCCCCTCTGTGAAGGTCAAAATTTGGCAATCATCTAAGTAGTAGATTTTTTGCAACATGTTTGTAATGTTATAGAAGTGCCTAAGAAAACCTCTAAGCACCATATTTGAAAGCCAGGGCCCTAAGACTATAAGCTACAGCTATTTATTTCTGTATCTAACAATTTTGCTTCTAGATATAGACCCTTCTTAATCAGTTAATTAGGTGTCCTACATGTAGGACGGTAGCCCTATCTGAATCAATACTGATCACCTTCATAGAGTCCGATATTTTCAGTGGATGCACGGTGTATTGATTAAGGCACCAAGCATTTTGCAAAAGTTATATATAATATTCTATTCTAGAACTGTCTCCTGCGAAGTTTCAAGGCATTTCGCATGCATGCAATGAGGAGTTGTGTAGATTGTCTGATTTTGAGCTGCTATCTGGGAAGCTTCGAGTAATTCCATTTGCAACAGGGATATGAGCATGCCGTCTGATTGAAGACTGTCGTCTAATAAAGTTCAATGCACAAGGATCCGTGTATGCTATCTTGACCAAGAACGCCATCTGTAGGGCCTTGTCTAAAAGCACACGTGCTCATGATTTGGAAAGAATAAAACCTGGGTGAGCATATTACATAAACCCGAAGAAAGAGCGTCCAAACATCGTTGCAAAGGTATAATGTGAGTAGGCTACTGGTATAATATTTTCTTCATGAGTTATGTGATTACAATTGAAATACGGCTTCTGGAAACATTTACTTGAAATGTGAGGGTATTGATGAAGTTTCTCACCCTGGTATTGCTTTTGTTCAAAATCAGAAGCTACTGAATATGTTAGGTTGACAGGTTGGCTGATTACAAACTACACATGACACAGAATTAACAATAGAAATGCTAGCACCACATGATTTTTTCCAAACACAATATCACCTGTACAACCATAAAAAGGGAGTCCTCTTTTGCGCCCCTGGGAATAGCGACGTAAACTTAGCTAATGTTTAAGTTGACAGGAGGGTGTTGCTCCTATGCTAAATAGAGCTGGGAGTAGGTTCCCTCTTTTTCAACTTCGACTCACCATGTTAGTCTGAAAAGGCACCTGCCTTGCTTAAAAATACTGTGTGCTGCACTATATGATACCTACTTTTGTCACACTCTCTTCCAAGTGCTCTTGTGTTGACCACCATAGTGTGCAACACAAAAAGGTTAGGACTACAAAGAAAGATACTGCTGCAGGTGAGGGACTTCTTAGGCAAAACTTTCTTTTTGCATAGGAGCAACACCCTCCTGGAGACTCTTTGAAGTCAACAACACTGACTGGGCTCTCCACATTGAGAATCACTGGATCTGGCTCCTAGCTCTCACCTACACCTGTAGATCCTGGATGGACCTCCGTGTCAGCTGTAGCCCTTCTAGGGTGGATTACATGATGATGTAAAGTACCATTATCCTGTAACAGACTCCTAGCCTGGAAGGGACCTGGCTGACACACCCAGCTCTTATATCCATATCACAGGCCAGTGTTGGTTCATCATTATAATAAGCGAACACGATGGCCTGCATCATGCCGTCCATAGGGAGCATAAGGTGCCTGCCGGCGGCATTTTCCATGCTCTTAAAGATTTGAACACTTTAATGATAAATCAATCGTTCTAATATTATGTCCTTTTTTACCAACTTGCCCCTGTATCAGTATTCAATATCTTTTCTTATTATGTCGTCAGTATACTGAAATTTTTCTTCTTAAATGGGGCAGCAAGTCTTAGTTGGTGAAGAGTCAACTCATCTGGAACTGACCGGGGTATTTCAATCTTAAGAGAAAACTAATGCAAGTAAAAGCACTATGTATATGTGCGGAAGACAATGGAAGTATCTGTTTTTTATACCTAAAAGATTGGAATACTTAAAATGTCTTAAAATGGGTGTCAACTGTCCTTTGGGAAAATGTTACTTAAGGCAGTCCTTAGCAAAGAAGTTACATTCTCATTCATGTAACATTCTCTCTCCTTACAAAAAAGTTTCCAGTGGTTGTTCAAAACTTTAAGTCTGACATTCTTCTCCAAGGCTTGCATGCAGTATATAGGAAGTGCTATCACATATCAAATATGTGAGAAAGTGCAATATCAATCTGACCCCATAGAGAATATCATGAAATGTATAATTGACTACTCACCTCACAGCTTAAGTCCAAAGATGTCTGTATAGAAAATCTTCCTTGATATTCTGGCAAAGTTTGAATATCTGGAATTGTCCTCAAAACTCAGAATTCCAGATTGAGTGTCCTAAAACGTGTTCAAACCCTTACGAACTAAATGTGAGGGAATGGTGATTATTATCTCACAGATATCTGCAATCCTTGAGGTTGCCTAGATATAGAAGTCTAGTCCCCCTATCAGATAGGTCCTTACCATCTGAGGTCTCAGAAATACAATGAGGGGTGGTAACCAAAGCCTGCTAATATCCCCTCGGTGTCACGGATCTACAGCTATGTCCAATTCTCGTCTGCTCGGTCGTTAACTAATGCAATTGGCCGCCCTGCCAACCTCCTGATGTAACCTGCAAAAATTGACGCCGAGCAGACGAGATTCAGACTGTCTGAACAAGCCAGCAGACGACATTTGACAAGCAGGAGAAGGAGCAGGAGGATTTGCGTAGCTGGGACCTGGTGGTGTGTGTGTGTGGTGGGTGGGTGACACAGGGGTTGGTGAGTTGAGTGAGGTAGGTAGGGGACTACTGATGACGTGGGCATTGAGGACTCTGCCCAAAACTGCTCGATCCCCCACCCCCTACCTCCTCACCCTGCCCAACTCCCTAGACTCCCTCCCCTACACTGTAACCCTCCCACATTCCCTGCCCATGGCTGACATGCAGTCCTCTACCTCCTTTCCTGTCCCCCAAGGTTCCCTAACCAAGGAGGACGCACAATGCTTATCGTACTTACATTCCCTTACATTTTGGTATTATTGCCTGTGCAAATATTGTGTAAGGGGTTTTGCTAAGTGTAGTGGAAGTTAAAATCTTAGTTGCTCCACTGTCCAAGAGGGCTCTTCCGGTAATACATTATAAGAATTGTAAGCGTTCGGATGCGCTTCCTTGCTATTTATAGAAGTCCAACTGCTGGAATAAAAAAGAAAGAAAGAAACGCTGTGTCGTATGACGGATGACATATCGTTTGAGTAAGTGTGTAATAGGCTGGACATTAGCAGATTTGTGTGCTTTTCAGTGGGTCTATAAATACATTACAAGTTTATAAACCAATCTCTTTTTTCCATTGCTATGTGCTTACACTGTTAGACGGGGGCAAGGGTTTTGCAATAAATTGCTTCTATTTTTGGAAAACAGTATGAACTGCTGTTAGTGCAAATCCTATGCCCCGATGTGGATTGCCCTGTACCCAGTACAGTGGTCGCTATAGCCCATTTACAATTGGGGGTGAGGGTGTACGCTTAACACATTTCCTTTCAATTGTAGGCGGCCTTTTAGAAGTTAACATTAAACGTATCTTTGTAATTGGGATGTGATGGCACAACCCCATGCCTATTTTTGACATTTTTAAGATCTAATAAATTATATTCTCATGCTGAAACTAAAGGACAGGATGACTAATATCACCATTCTTCTGCGTTATTGGAAGCGGCAGAAAACGTGACTATTACTAAACAACACTTTCTTAGCGGTTTTTCTATCTACCTGCAAGGTCTGCTGAAAATTAAAGCATTGACTGGTCAATAAAGCTGACGTAGTTCAATAAACAACCCAAAGGGGGCGGGTCGATCGTGTCATAGTATAACGTCCTGTTAACAAAACGCCCGTCCGTCATCTGAACACCTCCTGACGAGTTTACTCAACCCTTACTAACGTTATTGTAAGGAAAAACTCTCCAGTTCCAGAGGAGAAGATGTTACGAACTCGGTCTAGCAGACGATATTTCAATGGCGTCGCCTAGCGCGTTCTTTATCTCCCCTCCTTTACATGAGAGTGTCCAGTGAGCTTGTTACCGGCAGCGCGCACCTCGCTGAACACATGCAGCGTTTTCAGACTGACCAGAGAAAGTTGAAATGAAAGCCTGATGACCTCTAGGGTGCAAGGTCACTGGGATGTTTGTGAGGTTCCCCTTTTGACCGGGATGGATCCCTCACCCTTTGTGCCACAAAATGTGTCCACTAATCCGCTGGTTGTGGGTGCTTTACTGTGCAGTGGTTGTGTTATGGGATTATGTATTTTGGTCCGTCTGTTCAAAAGCCACTGTCTGTGCTGGGGTAGTCAGGGAAAGTTCACCCGTCTAAGCCTTTTATATGGAGTCGGGGATACTAGGACTAAGTGGGACTAAGTCCATTCCACCCCTTAAAGTAAGAAGCGCCTAAAATCCAACAATTATTTGCGGGTCCACATAGTGTAGAATTAAGAAACATGGTTATTTCAGGTAGCTTGTTAAAAGATTAAGCTTGATCTCTATACTAGGGGAAGGGGGACACTCGTGTGTGGCTATTTTCTAACTTAGGGTAGCAGATGTATTCAGGCAAAGGGCTTTTGAATCATTTCCTCTGACAATTAAGAACTGTTGAAATAATCAAAATTTATAGGCCTTATGGATGAATCCGCTGTATAAGTGGTCATACATGAAAGGGTTTCCACTACATTTTCAAATTTACATGTAAATGAATTCAAACCTCACATCGAATGCTTCATATATATACCTATGTCCAGCTTCATATTTCGTAGGCATTTTATTTCTATCTACAACTCAGACTATCACTTTTCTGAACTCTTCCTCCAGATCGACATTACACGAGGTAGTGTTATAGAACACTTTGAATAGACAAGATACATGTGCATGTATACATACAGGTGGACTCCATGGTTGTGACATGAAGCATATGGCGTGTCCTTTTGATGTGGCTACAGACACGCCTCTGTTTATAGCATGACCACAGGACGAATGGGAAATGTTGGGGAAGGCAATTGGAACGCCTGGATGCTGTTGCAAGAAAGATTGGGAATTGGATTCTCACTGTAGCTAACGCACCTTCCAGTATCCCCCGATTCTCTGCTCGGAAGGGTGTTGCTCCTATAGTAAAAGGAAGAGCTAGCTAAAAATGCCCTTGTTTCCAGTCCTTTCTTTTCATGTAGCTATGACTTGTCCCTTTTGTTGCTCACAAGTGGACATTCAAGTATGGTGCTCAAAAAGGGGATTTGAGTAGGTATACCTAGTTGGGAGAAGTCAGTCAGTATAATATACTATAGAGTGTGTGACATGAGTAGGTACCTAATAGTGCAGCTCTCTCTGTTTTAAACAAGGCAGGTGACTTTTCAGACTAATGTGGTGAGTGCAAGTTGAAATGTGAAGCAGAGCATGACTTCTTTGGAAAAGAGGGTACCTACTGACAGCTCTTTTTACCATAGGAGCAACATGCTCCTGAGAAACTAATTCCCACCTTATACTATAACGAAACTGACTTGCTCTGAACTACACTGCATTGCAAAAAGTTGGTTCCATGATCGGTTCGACCTAAAGTAGATAGGCCAAGGGATTAGAGAAGGAACTATAGCCAGAAATTGGTTCTCAATTGGGAAGCTTTCACCAATTCCTGACCACTCCTAAACTACTTCTATGACCAATCATCTTTTGGCAACCCAACAGGGAATTGATTCCCTGAGGTCAGTCAGTTCCATTTTTGGAATAGCACCTCCGACAGAAACATTTCCCAATAATTTCACAACGGCCTCCATAGATTTTAGGTGACATGGTCATGGTGAGCATAGGGCACCACCTAGATATACCATTAGGCCTAGAAAACTGATTAGCATCCAAAAGTTCTGAGTCCTATATAGTTTTAGACAGAGGCAGAATTGTAGTCAGAGACAGAGATAGAAAGAGAGAGAGAGAGAGAGAGAGAGAGAGAGAGAGAGAGAGAGAGAGAGAGACAGAGAGAGAGAGAGAGAGAGAGAGAGAGACAGAGAGAGAGAGAGACAGAGACAGAGACAGAGAGAGAGAGACAGAGAGAGAGAGAGACAGAAAGACAGAGACAGACAGACAGACAAGCAGACACACACAGAGGGAGAGAGGGAAATATCTGTACACCAACAGGTGGTATCCCTGTAGGTTGCATCTACACGTACATACTGGTGTACATGTTATACAAGTATCAAAATATGCCATAAACAAAACCAGATTCTTGAATTCGGTGGGCAATTGGTACATTAGATGTTATCAAAGGTTAAATATAGGCTACACAATTTTCCCTAAATCAAAACGTTGTATAGATATATATGACAAACCCCCCTAAAAAATACAACTACTTAATTTCAGCTTGATCCATGGAAGAGTTAACACAGCAGGGCTGCACAGGGTCACTACTAATAAGACCCTCTCTCACCCCTGGAGTCTCCCATAGCAGGATGACACTGCCCCATCCTATACTGGAGGAACATAAGGAGGAGGGGCAGGAGCCTGATAGGAGCTGGAGGTCTGTCTCAGCCTGCCCCAAATCACCACCGACGGATGGAGATCCTTGGGGTCAGTGGCCCGGCAGGGACGTCTGGTGGTTGCACATCTGTCAAAGGAAGTGGGAGTTTGGCTTCCCTCCTCTTCCAACCCTAGGCCTACATGACGGGGGATACCCACCTCATCCCCAAACCTAACCTGCATGGAATGTGAGCTAACTACACAGACCTCTTTTGATGTCACGTCAAATCAGAGGATGAACTACGTCAAATAAAAGGAAAGGAAAATGCCCATGAAAACAGAAAATTACATAGTTGGGACTCAGCTCGAGCGGGATCAGCCTCTTGAAGGGGCCGGGGGCTAGGGAACCTTTAGGACAACCTCTTGAAAGGGGGCATCGGGTTTACAAGAGACTATCTGAGATAATAGATAATGAAATAAAGAGTATTCCCATGGCAATCATTGTAGTGTTTGTAGGAGTTGTTGCTTGATCAGAAAATAGTTTTCATATCTGATGTATGCATATGAAATGAAAATTGAAAATGAAACCATTGAAAACATAGGCTACCTTTATTTTCGAATAAATTGTATTCTAGTATCTATCAGTGACCGTGGTTACTGCCCCATCCTATCACCTACCACCATAACCTTTCTGTCTCATCCATAAAGAAACACACACTCGATGACATCACCTTTTTTACCCTTCACCCCCTTCTGTTTTTCTTCACCTTTCTGCCTCCTCCAGTCCCCTGCCTCCTCCATGACTGTCCCTGTATATTTATACTCATCCTTCTGCTGTCCCCCATCCCCTCCCAGCTGCTTCCCTCATCCCTGGCCGCACGCGACCAGCTTCTGCAGCTTAAAAAACACACTTTCCATCATGCTGCATGGAGAAGGGTGGCGGCGCTAAGTTCAAAGTCCTTGTCGTGTGTCTAAAATATCCTAGAGGAGGGGGCCCAGAAGGCTCAGGAGGGACTCCCAGGGTGACAGACAGGCGTCTGGGCTGTGCAGTAATAGGTGTATAGGTTATAGGTGTATAGGTCACCATAAGACCCCAAGGTGTTTTTTTATCGGCGTGGATGAGTGCAAAAGTATATTTGCAAAGGGATGGCTGGGGGAGGGGATGTTCAAATGAGGCGAGAGGGTTGGGGTGGTCTGGCATGAGGTGCATTTGACAAGGGGTCTGAGTGTCTTATGAATGTAATATATGATGATTATGATTGCACTGGTGCCTTTTAGGTACCGATAGAGGCACGAGACAGAGCCGAGTGCCTCTATCAAGTTCCTAAAAGGCATGCATGCAAGCATAATCATCACACATTGCGTTTATACCATGGTCTGCAGTTCATAATTATAATGAGTCATGTTAGGTACGCTCATTTATCTCAAGTTGAATACGAGAGCCCCATAGGCTTAACCAAGAAACTCTATATCACACCCCACAGTGTGATAACCCTTCCCCGTATCACACTCCCTGGGAAAACATCCAAAACGGTCAAATAACTGATGATAAAATCATTTCTAATGCCAAATAAATCGAATTTTGAACATATCTGACTAAATAAACTTGAGATAAATACAAAGGAGCACTTGAATTGGTCAGCACTGAGGGTTATCACACTCGGCTACGCCTCGTGTGATAACCCTCAGTGCTGACCAACTCTCGTGCACCTTTGTCTATATCCATGACTCATATATGTGAGCCAGCAAGCTAAATGGACTGTCCAAGGGGGATTAGTACCAATTCTGACCACCAGGGGGACACCACTAAGGCTTAAAAAGGGGAAACTAGACCAAAAATTCTATTATACTAGTTTTTCATGAGGATTTCAATAGTCCTAAAGGGAAATTTCCATTTTTAGTCCAAACCTTCCAAATTTGGAATGCAAATAGAACATTTTTAGGGAATTTCAGGGCATAAATCAGTGTATTTGTTGATATGTGTTGCCATGGAAACAAGATTTCCACTCAAAATAGAGGAATAAAAAGGCCCATTGATAGCCCCACTCACAGGAATGAATGTACTCAAAAAATGGTAAAAATCCTATTTCTAGGTCAAATTCTATGAGAAAATGATTTTAAAGAATATATGATAATTTTCCTTATTTGCATAATTATGCATACTTATACTAATCTCGAGTTATCTCGGGAAATATGCAAGATAGAGGTTATTTGGGATAGCGATAGGTCAGTGATCACCCAAATTCCTAGACCCATAACTCATAAACTAGAAGAGATATTTTCTTATGTAATACATCATTGAAAAGGTCATGACATGAATTTAGAAATTGACTTTTCCCCTCGGGGGGACCCTTTTGCCTTGGCTGGACACATATATGATCTGCAGACCGTGGTACGCATTGCGTTTATACCACGGTATGCATTCACTGACATACAAATATATATATATATATATATATATATATATATATATATATATATATATATATATATATATGGTATCCATAGGTTCCCAGACATATGACTCTTCTAACCCAACACTATTGGCCAGCCCCGTGGCCTAATGGATAAGATACAGAACTTTATATCAGAATGTCCCTGGATCGATCCCAGGTAATGCTGAGCTTTTTCGATATGAACCACTGTCAAAGCCATGTCATAGCTGCTGTCACATATAAGAATAGTATAGAAAAAGGACACTGTCAATATTCAAGTGTCAAGTCTCAGTGCCTCTATCCTGAAATAAAAGCACTCAGATTATCCAGTTTGGGCACCCAAAATCGTTCTGAAATGTGATAAACGTGGTAAAAGTGCCAGTATCTGTACACAAGAAGGCAATACAAATAGGTCCGTACAGACACTGCGATTTAGGTAAGCTCATATCCATGACTCATATATATGATCTGCAGTTGTAAACTACTACATACTAGACTATTTCCCTCCGACTAATTATCACATGAGTATCATTACTTTCTATTTGTCCATACTTAGATATCTCTAATAGCAGTGGATTTCAAATGTTATGTTGAAGAAATATGCTGGAGCTAAATCTGAATGTGATCTGGGATATACCAGTACTGTGATAAGGTATTTTGGTAGTTTTACGAGAATCCTGTTTTAAACATCGATTGATATGCAAGCTTCCAATACATGTATTTGTAAATGGTGAATGAGCCCTGTAAGCTTTTTGACAAGTGAAATAATAGACTGACCTTTTTATTATGATTATTATTATTATTATTATTATTATTATTATTATTATTATTATTATTATTATTATTATTATTATTATTATTATTATTATTATTATTATTATTATTATTATTATTATTATTATTATTAATTGATTGCAGTTAAATCCTGGTGACTGCCACACTAGATTAGCGCAGATATATAGGCCTACCATTCGGGATGAGAATGTGCATTACATGCTAGATTTCCACTGGACTGTTCGATGTGCACTTCCAACATAGAAGGGATGAGAATTTTTAAGAACATAAATGCATTCCACAATCGGTATATAGCGGTAGAGTGTTAAAGGTTCTACCCCTCCTCCTCTGCATCTTCTTCCTCTTGATCTTCCCTCATCCCTATAATCATATCCTCCTAAAGAAAACGGTGGCCAATAGCTCAAGACAACCTGTTATTGATAGAAATATGAACATGGTGATGGACATAAGGGATCCCCCCCCTCCCCCACAAATCACCACCACCAGCACCTCCTTAACCTCTACCCCGTGGGTGGTGTTATTAGTTGGTCTAGAGCCCAGTGGGGGCGCTGCCTTCTCGTGTCACATTCGTCGCACGCCTCAGGGACGAGATCTGTGAACGGAATTCACGAGATCTGGGCGTGGAGGGGCGGTAATTCAGGCGGGTGTCGGCAGATGGCGCTAGCGGCTTAATGAGCGATCCCTAGGGACGCTGTAGCTTGTGCCCCACGTGTGGTGGCTGCCTGACCTTGTGGCCGCGGGTACCAGTGGATCGTCGTTAGACATGGCGTCCATACTGGGCGTGACTTGGACGTGACGGCAGGATGACGTGCGGGTACCAGACGTCTGTTCCCCCGGTCTGTTCCCGTGCGGGTTTATAAGATATCTGTAATGTAGACACAAGTAAAAAAAATCTTTATATACCAATTCTCGTTGTATCTCTGCTCTTGTCGCCAGACCCTTACTGCAGGTCTATATACCAATGGTATAAAGAAATGAGGGAAGGTCCTATGTGATACATAAATCCCATGCACATGTTTATCCCGGGCATACATATTGTTACTCCCTTAACTGGTGGATAATGTCTAAAATGTGGTTCATGATCATCACCATGCACGAATGCAGCCAAGTATATTTGCCAGGAATGCATTCATGCACCATGCCATTACCTCTTTAGCCTAATATGTGGCCCCCAAGGGGTAAAAAACGACATGGCGACATTTGGCCATTTTGAGGTGACATTTCGACATTGCACCCTTTTAAAAGTGACGTGTGACATGTCCAATCCCTAAAAAGTAACATGTGATCTGAGGCCTTGTGGGCCCCTAATATCAAAGACTATTGGTCATCACAATGCCGAGTAGACTTGCCAGGGTTGCATTCATGCAACATGTTGATGCTCAGGTTTTGATACACTCCTCATGGTGACATGATGCACCAGCAATGTAGTGCTGATGACTAGACTCACCAGCACTGCGTTGGTACAAGCATGAGCCTGGCACGACAATGGGACCTAGAGTAGAGGCTGTTTCCAAAAGATTGAGAAGGGCCACCTCAGGGTAGGTACCTCACATCCCTGCTCTTCTCATTCCCACTACAATTGCAGTAAAAGAAGCAATTCCCCAGGAAGGTGTTGCTACTTGGGAAGTGCTCTCCACTTCTGGGCCACTTCTGTTGGGACGTAGCCCCGGGGACGTAGCTTATGGGAAGACAAGAGGGAAGTAACTATACCAAAGGTAAGTCACATCTGTTTTTGGAAGGGCACCTCCGTCAGAAGTGACTTCCAATAGTTTGGAAACAGCAACCTGGAAACATGCGGTCCTTAAAAGTAAAATAGGAATTCAACAATGGAGCTAAGCCATTGTTTCCCTATATCTAGACGCCGCAGTCAATATTGACGGATCACATCATCCTCGTTGCCGCTTTCTAAATATACAATTTGTTTTGATGTGACAATAGATATACAATTATCCTGGTCCTACAGCACTGTCGGGGAATGAGGGATAAAACTGAAGATCTCTACTCTCTTCAATACTGGGAATAGCCATCCACGTAAGCAGTAAAACCTGTAACAGAGTAGTTTCATATTTATAGGCCTGTACATGTAGGCCTACTTAATTTTCTCGGTTGAGCATGGTCTCTGATGTTTTTTTTTCTTTGACCAAATAAACAAGAAATATATAGGCTTACTTTGGAACAGTCAAAGACATATTGTCAAATATTATTTCATGAATTATCTTTCAATAAGGAATCCCCATTGGCAGTAGGGCGGCTGGCGGTATGCATGAGACACTGGTGGGGGATGGGTGTGGGTAGCTGTGGTACCCTGGAGAAGTAAGGGGGGTGAGGCGTGAAGAATACAGGGGCGGGAAGAGGTGTAATGGGGCGGCATAGGGCCCCAGGAGGGGGTCAAGAGACCAGATACTGTAACTGTTTTTTTAGGTGATGTTCAACCCTTAAATGGTCGCACGTAGCTATAGCTTCAAGTCGTCTGTTCATTTACAGGCATGACGCAGAAACGGAGTTCTGGTAAGCCTACCGGCCAGCGCCGCGTTGGTGCATCATGACAACCCTTTGGGAGTGTCATATAAATGCAGCCCTGGCGAGTAGACTCCCAGATTTGCATTCTAACATTGTGACAACCAAAGGGCACAATGCATTATGCATACCTCAATGGATTAAATGGTGGGGAGGAGAGGATCAGTGGGTGGGTGTGGAAGGCGCTGTACAGCCGTGCAGTAGTATTACGTGTTCTGTGCTGTTTCCTATCTGCTTGGATACAGACGCCACCTTGTAAGGCAGCAAAGAAATAGGACACAAAAAGAGCGGAAACACCAGACATGTCTCAGTCTACGTCTAACAGGCATGAACCAAAAGCACTTCCTATACATGTGTCAAAACTACAAAGGTTTCGTGAATGTCAAACATGTCAGCACATGTATACGCGTCTACAGATGCAAATCGCTGCCTGTTCAACGCACACCACTTTTACTTTACCATCGCGAACGTTAGTATAAGCTGTATGGATACATGATTGGATATTTAGAAAATTCCCCTATTGATTGTTAATTTCACCAGCATTGTAACACTGGGTATCTTAGTTTTGGTTTATACTGAAAATCATCTTTTTGTGATTGTGAAAAAAGTGATTTTGATAATAGCTTCCGACAACAGCAAGACGTTTGAAGATATGCATGTGCCTCTTTGGCATGTATACCTAATGGTAATGACATCTCCTCAGTCGAATCCATCGGTCACAAAACATTTAATCAACAATGAGAACTTGTTAGTATGTGTTTCAACCTGTTTTCAATGCTGCCATCCAATTTTGTCAACCGTCACAATTCAACAATAGATCAATGGTAGATATATAAATGTTAAAGTATTGTTTTCAATTCAACGTTGATTCAATATCAATTTTGTCATCATTGAATGGTCATTTTTTGCTGTTGATCCAATGTTGATATGTTAACTCTGGAGGGATTTCAAAACCATAGCTATAGATATCATTTTGAAATGCTCTGCTGAAATAGGCCAGGGGCTGATAGGGCCCACCACGCACCCCCCCCACATCCCAACGCGATGGGTATTTTTTTTTATCCTAAGGGTTCCCTAAACAAGATTCAAGATGTTAACATTGATTATCTTGGGATGCACTACCGGTTTTGGCTCATTATCCATGTGTGGGTTCAGACCACTTTTCGGTCAATTTTGGTACTATGTCATTCAAGGGGTATGCTCAATCCCCAAGCTCTAAGACTATCTTACCTTGTCTGGATCCTAAAGCTATTGGTCTTGCTGGAAAGAAGACATAATCAGCTTTTCATTAAGCCCTAATACATGTTTTTAAGCTCAGATTTGAGTGTACCAGACAGTCGGGAAGACGGAAGATTGAAATTACAAAGTTCCTTTTTTTTACTGAAAATCCTAAATGCGCTCCAGATACATGTATAAAACTTGCCCTTATCCCCATCTAAGCACAATATCTAATATGATTTATGTAGGACAAACCTTTCTGAGTAATATGAGACATTTTACAGAATTCCTTGATGACTATGACACACGTTATTGCCTTGGACGCAAAGACACTACCTTGAGCCAATATGATGCTGTTCCATTTCAATAATCTCCCTCTTTATGTAAATAGATGTTTTCCATGCTAAATCTTTATCAATTCTCCTGATTCTTGTGCTAAAAAGAGTGCTGATTAAGAATATACATGTTTCTACTTCATAAAATTTAATGGCGAGGCTGTATATGGCTGAAATTCAAAATGGCTGACAATAGATTCAGATGTCACTTTGAATTACATAAATGTGCAGTCTAGAAAGTATCTTGTGGGTCCTACCCCCTATAAATCAGCTTAGTAGAATACAGTGCTGCTTTTGTTTTGTTGCTAAAGGGTGTGGTTGCCTAGCAACAGCAGCTTTGCATAGCAACCAAGCCTGAAAATATGCTTGAATGCTCATATCTGCATGGTTTCCTTTCAGCAACATACTCCCCTGATGTAAACTTTTTTATAACTCTTCTGTGATTTCCATCATAGTCTAGGAATATAAGTGATAAAAGGTTGCTAGGTTGTGTGGTGGCCTAGCAATAGCAGTTTTGCATAGCAACAATGTCTAGATTCATACCTGTAGTGCATAGTCTCCCCTCAAGGACATAGTTCACTGATTTCAAATTGCATATAGCTCCCATAGTATGAACATAGGTAGAAATAATTGCTATGTCATGTGATTGCCTAGCAACTGCAGCTTTACATAGAACCCCATGTCCAAATCTATTCAGATAGTCACAGATAAGTGTATGGTCTCACCTCAAGAACTTGTATGTATAGCTCCCCTGTCCACATCTCAAAATCATCTAATTGACAGAGACCATATGATGAGATAATGATAAAATGATATTTGCCACATCCACACCCTGTGTTATTTTGTAAATACATATTCATGCATATGTATCTCAGATCATCCATGATTACACAGGATTGTAATTCCTAACAACTGTCCCCTCCTCCCTCCTCCCTCCCCCAATATCAAATTCCTGTAACCACTGTCACATCATCAAAATTTACCAATGCTAGTACTGATAACACACATTTAGAATACAGAATATTGGCTCTCAGCCTCATAATATACTGCATGCCTAATTAATTATCTCAAAAGCCTTGGGCAGCCTACTTGTCTGAAAGTAGATGTAAGGTGGAATTTGCATTGACCTTAGACAGTGCTGGTTTCATTCACATATTGAGAAAATGAAAGAGAAGGATTGGAATACAATTGTACAATTCTCAGGATATTCTCTCATCTGTTACCTCTTCAGAGCATCAGGCCCAGTGTTATCCATCCTTACATATCTCTGAACATTTCATTCTGGTTCAACTTCTCTCATAGCAGTGTGATCCCAACAGCTGGTGATTATGCTGCTGGACACTTCTGAGAAGGCATGTTGATCTGTTGCAGTTCATTATCCCCAACACATTTGGTGTAATGAATTACTAGGTGACCCTAATAAAACTACTGAAAGCAACTGGCACACAGACCTTGAGTATCTTCTACCATTCCACATCACTCACAGTGGACATGGTGGTCGATTGGTCTAGCTTATAGAAGAGGGAAGTGTCATCCATATTGTACAAATGGCTCTTATCATATCTAAGAACCTGAAGCTAATGTTGTGATGCTGTCACCATCACTATAATCTGCAGTCCCTCTCTCCATGGATCCTATGAATGGAGATCATCTTCCTGCCTTTGACAATTGATAGCCATCTTTTAAAATAACCGAGGGTTTGGACATTGAGATGCTCACCACAGTGCCAAGTCATCTATTGCATCTTTTAAATAGCAATCACAGACTTGACCACTAACTCTGTAATTCATTTTGCAGGAAGGTTTAATTAATATGGGAGAGAAAGAAAGCATTGTATATTGAATGACTGTGATGGATACATAACTGCAAATGGACAGAATACTAAATGGGGGGTTTATTGCATGTGTGACCACTATCAATGACGTCTAACATAGAGGCACAAAGTGACAAGTAGCTATTAAGATCAAGCTGGCCATCCTAGACAATTAGCTCGCAACCTGCCTGTACATTGGAGACATAATACAAGAAGTTACCAGTCAATCATACCCTGTTTTCGCCCTAACTCACAAGGGACACCCTATCACCCCAATGCTTCACTGTCTCTCCTATACAGATATTTAAAATATAAAGTGTGATTGGAGATCTCAAACTCCCATCTAGTGGAGTTCAAGTGAACTATTCAGGATCGGGGGGAAAATACCCCCCTATATCTAACTTGAGCTGTCATGAAGTTAAACATTCCATCTTGGGAGTATGAATGCATGGGATAAATGAATGAATAACAACAACAACCCTCACATCATCGAAACACACATTTACTACCTTGTTCTATTGTGTTATTGTGGCCAACAATTTCACACAACTAGACTGATTTTCTGGGATGGATCTGATCTCTTAACTAAGCCAGACTCTTACTGATCACTTCAGAATCATAATACTGTAGGTTTACTTTAAAAAATTATCTGTCATTTGAGGTCTGTTCAATGATCCTAGCACTCATTATCCCCAGTAAAGGTAAATAAGCCTGAAGTTCCTATCCAGATCTTTATTCTATTTGAACAATGCTCTAGCATAATCATGACTATGCCCTTTACCATTAGGGTTCCCTTTCCCAACCTACGCTACTATTAAGAACTGTATGTTGCAATACATCCCTGAGGCGAGACCATACACTTATCTGTGACTATCTGCATAGATTTGGACATGGGGTTCTATGTAAAGCTGCAGTTGCTAGGCAACCACATGACATAGCAATCATTTCTACCTATGTTCATACTATGTGATGTGCACAAGGGAGCTATATGCAATTTGAAATCAGTGAACTATGTCCTTGAGGGGAGACTATGCACTACAGGTATGAATCTAGACATTGTTGCTATGCAAAACTGCTATTGCTAGGCCACCACACAACCTAGCAACCTTTTATCACTTATATTCCTAGTCTATGATGGATGTCACAGAAGAGTTATATACAAGTTTACATCAGGGGAGTATGTTGCTGAAAGGAAACCATGCAGATATGAGCATTCAAGCATATTTTCAGGCTTGGTTGCTATGCAAAGCTGCTGTTGCTAGGCAACCACACCCTTTAGCAACAAAACAAAAGCAGCACTGTATTCTACTAAGCTGATTTATAGGGGGTAGGACCCACAAGATACTTTCTAGACTGCACATTTATGTAATTCAAAGTGACATCTGAATCTATTGTCAGCCATTTTGAATTTCAGCCATATACAGCCTCGCCATTAAATTTTATGAAGTAGAAACATGCATATCCTTAATCAGCACTCTTTTAAGCACAAGCATCAGGAGAATTGATAAAGATTTAGCATGGAAAAACATCCATTTACATAAAGAGGGAGATTATTGAAATGGAACAGCATCATATTGGCTCAAGGTAGTGTCTTTGCGTCCAAGGCAATAACGTGTGTCATAGTCATCAAGGAATCCTGTAAAATGTCTCATATTACTCAGATAGGTTTGTCCTACATAAATCATATTAGATATTGTGCTTAGATGGGGATAAGGGCAAGTTTTATACATGTATCTGGAGCGCATTTAGGATTTTCAGTAAAAAAAGGAACTTTGTAATTTCAATCTTCCGTCTTCCCGACTGTCTGGTACACTCAAATCTGAGCTTAAAAACATGTATTAGGCCTTAATGAAAAGCTGATTATGTCTTCTTTCCAACAAGACCAATAGCTTTAGGATCCAGACAAGGTAAGATAGTCTTAGAGCTTGGGGATTGAGCATACCCCTTGAATAACATGGTACAAAAATTCACCCAAAAGTGGTCTGAACCCACACATGGATAATGAGCCCAAACCGATAGTGCATCCCAAGATAATCAATGTTAACATCTTGAATCTTGTTCAGGGGACCCTAAGGATCGAAAAAATACCCGTCGCGTTGGGATGTGGGGGGGGGGTGCATGGTGGGCCCTATCAGCCCCCGGCCTAAAATATCTAACCACTTTCAATGTTAAAACAATATTATACCAACAATGAATCAACATAGAGCACTAGATTCTGGATTCCAACTTGGAAGCTGTTTATGTGTGATTAAAGTGAATGGATATTTTTTAAACAGTAAATTTGCTCGTTTTATAGTTCACTTAAATTTTAATGCAAATAGCTGGGTCTTGGATTTATAGTAAAAGAGGGACTAATGCATATTTGTAAGTACCAGGTTGTAGTCAGAAAGGAGCAATTCTTAACCAGAGGGAGGGGACGTGCGGTGTCCCAGTCCCATACCAAAACCTGGAGGTTAATTCAAAAGGTCCTGGGATTTCTACCCCTGCGATTTTAGTGTGGGCACATATCATAAGACCTAGCCAGTCTATACCCTATCTAATGCAGTGGTTGCAGGTCAGTCAGGCACAGCAAGTCCTGAGATCACTTCACTATTCCTTTTCCAGTGATAAGATCACTGCAATCTTAGTGAAATAATTACATAGTGGTTTCACCTGAGTACAAGAGCACTCACAGGGAACACTCCTGCTCCCAAGAGTGAATGCCCCTGCTGTATACATATAGAGGGGAGGGAGGATGTTTGCTGAGAATCCTTGAGGGCTCTTCAGGCTCTTCAGGCATGAAGTGCTCTTGAATACTGTACAAGGTCAACTGCACCCTATACTCTATAAGTGGCTCATATAGGGGGGGGGGCGCTTGTGTAATCACCCTTGTGAGAAGGAGTGTTTCTGCTGCTATTCTTTCAGTATGGGCCTCTTGCCCCTGTGCACAGTGTGTTCTACTTGGAATAGTGTAGGAGGGCTGAGGCTAAGATCACTGCGATCTTAGTGCTGGCTGTGAAAAGGCAAGACAGTCTAATCTTAAGATCGCTTAATTGGATAAGGCAGAATAATTCCTAAGATCGCTGAGGTAACAATCCCAGGACCTTTTGAGTTAACCTCCAGAGGTTTCTCAGTTTTCGTCCACCAGGACATGTGCATTATCTTTGAGATTTAATAGCTCCTACTTTAGATAATAATTATGTTATTGTTTTCTGTTTCACACAACATGACACCTTATCATACAATGATAGGTATAAGACACGTATATGTTTATCTTTAATTACAGTGCATACCAAAACAGCATTACAGATAAATAGTACCATCAATTCACCAATTTAAAATAACTCTGATCTCATTTATACACCCAGTAAATCACATTACCTCTGATTACCTGAGCACAGAGATTCTTAATCCTAACTTTTCATACCTTAAACCACTATAAACTCCAAACCCTTACCCCACCTATATTTGAGCCTTGGCCCTAACCCCCACATGACCCCAAAGTACAACCTCATTGCGAGGTATTAACAACTTGTTTCAACTATCCCTTTCCTACATGCGGTCATCTAAAACCCTCACAAACATCGCTCCTGGGTGTTAGTTGGCGCGGGGTTCTATTCCTTAAGAACATATTGGCTGCTATGGTGCTGCCCTATGTATGCTCACTCTCCCAATGATTAGAGACATACATAGACCAAGGGCCCCATGTCCAAGCCGCGGGAGGTTTGTTTTCAGTAGTTAGTCTACACCGCGCTAGGGGGCTGCTGTTTTTTCATTGGTGCACGTGACTAGCGTTGTGCTGGTACCTGCAGTCTGAGCATCAGCGTCTTGGGGACGCAAGGCGCCAGCGCAATCTATTAGCATTCCCTGCCTAATGGTCAGCCATTGTGGCTCGATGCAATATTGAAAAGATCAAAGTTGAGAAAGTTTTTCTTCACCTTTCAGCACAGCTACATCTCGGTTAGGACCTAAGGGACTGGTCCATCTACCCTGTGGCCTACGTGAAAAGGCATGTACTCAGAGACCTACCAATGGCCAAATATAATGTGGGTAAAATAACAACATTAATGTCAACCTGCTATTTACCAACACACTAGTCTATCGGTACTGATGTGATTGGTGAACAATAAGTTAGGTGTGGGGCGTTTGGGTTATTATTGCTGTGTGCCCCACATAGGGGTGTGAACGTGAGAAAGGAATGTAACTCACACATAGCTACATTAACACTACAAGGCATTGTAATGACCTCTTAGGTATATGTAATGTAAAATCAAATTCAAAAACTCTCCACTAAATGCCCTTGTGTTTTGTGTGTGATACAACGATCATAATACTGTTATAAATGCAAAGCAGAATTTTTATCAAATGTAAACTGTAGATTTCTCCACTCATCAGGCTCTACTATATGAAAGTTGCTGGAGGTTCAAATCGCGAAATATTCTAACCTGGCAACCCGTTTTGAAATGATACTTCTGAGAATCTCAATGCATATGTTCAACAATTAATTATTAGATAGCTAAATATAACATTCCGAGGTATCTAGATAGGAATTAATTATCCCAAGTCTATATAAATAATGGGTTTAAAGTCATGGAACTTTATTCATCAATTTTCAGAGGATGTTAAGAAAACTCGTGATCTTTATAAATACAACTAATGATATTGGAACTGATACTATCCCTGCTAGCACAACTCATCCAAATGATGTCTTTATGCTTTTTTACGTAAATAATATGAGCTTTCATGTAATAATGATGTCAATTGCATGAGTAGGGCTAGCTGGGATAATAATGCTTCAAACATTGCTTTTAGCAATACACAATTATTGTCCCAAAATCTGTATATTCCTCGGTTCAATCACTGAATATTTATAAAACTATCACAAGTTGTTTGCAAATATCTGTGGGTAAATTCAATTTTTATCACAAGTTATCACTTTACATCACACATTGTTCCAGAAATGTATCCAATTAAGATAATTGTACTCTATGATATATGGAGACGATAAATTGTTGTATAATGCTTCAATTCCTTATAATGATGCATTCATGAAAGTAACGTATGTGATCTATTTGGCAGTGCTACATTCACAAAATGAATGTGCTGCCCGTGATGACTATGGGTTAAATACTGCTACACAGATTGAATGGTTCATTTTTTCTTGCATATCTGTGATACAGTTCTCTTCCCCAAAACTCCATCATTATGAATCAAGACAAAAGTTACCAAGCATGATCTGTTTTTATCCAAATATAAGAAACCTAGACTATAAAAAGACGTTCTCATCTAAACTTTATAGCTAAGCACATACTATGCCTTGTAAGTATGTAGTTTCCAATCTCCAGAGAATGTTCAGACATCTTCATGTAAACAGTGGTAAACTCCTAATTTATATATGCAATAGCATAGGCTGTATACAGGAGTAGAAGATATCCACTTACACTACACGATTCTACATGACTAATGCCAGAGCTCCACTATGCGGTATGGGGCGGCAGCGTCACAGGCGGCACAGAATTGGAGTATCCTTTCTGCTTGCCAGTACAGGAACGCAGCATTTCGCGACAATTTTGCGGTGGAATTGCCGCAATGCACAGGTGAAATTGCTGCGAAACCCTGCGTTCCTCTACTGGCCAGCAGAAAAGCATACCCCAAACATGTGCTGCCTGTGATGCTGCCGCCCTGTGACGCATAGTGGAGCTTGGGCTTATGTACTCATCTTTAAAAATCATATTACATATTATTGGCCATCGCCTGATTGTATATCAATGGCAATGGAGTATACATCAACCGTATGACAATGTTATCACTCCTCATAGATCTATGAATAAAACAGCAAAGATATTTCTATCTAATTCAAGTCATATGCCCATATAAGTCCACGGCGATCACACAAAGGCATTTTCCGCTATTATACTAACGCCCCCGTATTAGAAACGCCCTACCGTAGTATCTCCTGGAGGGTCTTGCCAAAAGATGACGAGGAAGAACCTCGCTAAATTTTTTCAGAGAGTACTGATGAAAACGTGCATAGCCCAACTCGTTTTCATCGTATTGACAAATAATTTAAAAGCAGATTTGAGAATGTATGATTAACTCGTCTTGTGGTGTCAAAAACGTGCAAGTTTCATCTAAACGATTATCCAAACAATCTTTAGCAACACAAAAACGTGCAGGTTTTCTTTTTGGGTTCACGTTTTATCTTTGGCAAGACCCTCCTCAATAGGTCAACAGGCGGCAGAGGCGCGAAAGGGGGCTTTGGGGCTGCGTTGCAGTTTAAACGCAGAAATTGACATGGTTTTATCTCGCTGTGGACTTATGCCTTAAGCAAGCTTGCAGGGCAGTGGCATTTTTTTCAATCAACAGCAAGTATGCATCAAGAGGAATGGCAGTTTTGAGTGAGCATTTTGTCATACACTGATAAAAATCTCTTCACAGGTGAAGATGTTTTATATCTAGAAAAATAGGTGAATTTTCCTACCCCGCACTCACGTTACTGAAATAGCACCACTCCCGAAATACTCTCGCAATACCCACATAGCGATTTTGGTCTCCAATATCTCTGTGATTTTGTCTGTTGTGTTCTATGACCCTTGCCGAGTCCATAAAATGCAAGGATTGTTCATCTTATACTGAATCCAACAATAGGTCCCAGTAAACACAACTTCGTATATGGATGTTGTAAGAGGTATAGATACATAGGATTTTGGTTGTAACTACGTATTTTTTCTTGGTATGTGGACGTTCAAACATTAAGGTTTAACTACGTTCTAGCTACATAGTATTCACAAATACATATTTCTATGGCTTTTTTCCTACCAAAATCCTACCTAAAAAAGGGGAAAAACTGAAAAAAAAACGTTGGTAAAATTTCCACTAAGGAGAAGCCTTGAACCCCAGACCTCTCACATCGGACTCCTACTTGCTAACACTGTACTACAGATTCTGATGATGATATGTGTGTCAAAAGTCCATCAAGTAATTTGCATTACCTTATACTTACAGCCAAGAGAATATGTTATACTTTTGGGTGCCAGATATATATTGGTTTCCTGGTTAGCTCAGTCTGTAGAGCAAAGCTTTTCAAATTCAGGGGTCCTGGGATCAATCCCAGCCCATAGCTGGAAAAGATTTTGATGTTGGGAGCATTACAATTATTTTTTTTTCATTTTTTTTGGGGTATTTTTTAGAATTTTTTTTTGGCAGGAGAAAAATATTAAAATACATAGGAAAACGTATTTTAGATACTATGTATCTAGGACGTAGTTAAACCTTAATGTTTGAATGTCCACATACCAACCAGAAAGATGTAATTCAAACCAATTTGGTAGGAACCATACCTACTTATACCAGATATCTACGTAGCATTTTGGTATGGTGTTTACTGGGGTGTCAGTCTAATTTGCAGTAACCCTTGTATTTTATTACCTCAGCAAGGGCCATATTGCACTACAGACAAAATCGCAGAGGTATTGGAGGCCTAAATTTCCATGCGGGATTCGACCTTATAGAACGTAGAAATTCTGGATCAGATTCTCCGAGACTGGTAGTGTATCTGGGAATAAAATTGCATATTTGTGTGATGCTAAAATCTCTCTTTGAGATGTTGGAGTACAAAAATATAGAATATGACAAACACATTCAGAGACATCAAATATGCCACCAAAGCGGATGCTCGATCATTACACCAGAAACACATTCCTTCTAACCAGGTCCACACACCAATCAAATTAATTATTTCTCACTTAAAATCTTGGCTAATCACAATTTGTCTGTAAATATTAGTGGAGGCGGAGCAGCTCAAACAGCGTGAGAGATGAGGTGGGTAAATCTTATCATTTCAATAATATAGGGAAACCAGAAAGAGTATAATTATGGGGGATGCACCCTCACATCCCCTATATATAGCTCCGCCACCAGTGTTAATACGATTGTGTCTGGAGTTCATATATCACAAGTTATCACTAGATCAATAATCACACCCACTATCTAAGAAACATTCCAAAAGGCCAGAGGGACTTACTAGTGGATTCAAAGATTTAAGGATGACTTCATGCTTACTTGATGTTTCAACACAATGCTGAGACGTACATTATTCGTGCATCATTCTGAGGGGTTGACATGATGTATTTAAATAAATCACTTTTAACATAGAGAACAATGCAGTACCCTAGGCTAAAGTAGTCATTAATTTTGCAAAAGTAACCAGCGATCTAGTAACCCATTTTTATATATAGGGTAAACAATGCTTTATGTCATGGCAGATACGGTCGTTACTATATAACAGTACTGACATGTTGTATTCAATGCCTATAAGGCGTCGTTGAATACGAACAGCCTCACCTCGGTAAATACGATGCAAAAATATTCGATGGTCATTGACATTTCCTTATGTATTCATACATCATGCCAACAAAAATGATATGCTGTCCTAAAAGCATTAATCAACAGTATATGCTACGCATTGAATTTATTTTCATTTTGTTCTTTCATGATATTAAATTTAAAACAGACACGATCTGCGAAAATGGGGCTTAGTGCAGGCGGTTCTAAGACCCCTTCTCCCAGTACATGTCACTGAAATTTCATGATTCCATCATTTTGGATACCAAACACCTTTCACTTCATATTATGACATGAGCTACATCTAAAAATGATATGCTTATGGTGAACAATAACATCCTGTACTCCACAGAAACATGCGACAGTTCCCTGTACTTATAGGAAATGAGACCAATAAAGATGAGTATATATACAATGACAATGATCATGTTTCTGCATATAGCCAGGTATAGATATATAGCGCACCTCTATGGTAATACAGCTTTATACATAGCGGATTATATACTCAGTTTGTAATATTGACCACAGATTGCACATCCACCCAGCAGTTTACCTTTACATGATATGATGCAGAGGCGTCACTGCCAGTGGAATATTAGGCCATAAAAAGGTTGTGCTTCAAGTTACCTAACCTAGATGTGAAGACAACAACGCGAGTCACTTCCAATAAAAACAAAATTCCAACACACCTTATCTAGATTTTTAGACCACGTTACCTGGAACACACCCCTATTTTGGCTTCAATACCTAAATGCATGTAGTTTAGTGTCACTTCAAGTCTTTTTATCAAGCAGATTGGTACACAAAGTATATACAATTTGATTTTGCAACAGGAATGCCACTTAGAGTGGAAACCCTTATCTAATCAGGTAACTTCAATTCTTTCGAGTAATCCGAACACTGGGTGGCATAACAATGTTCATCTCCATACCCACTGAGATCAAAATTCCTGATGCCAGAAAATGGGAATAACTACTTCGGAGACCAAAAGAACTGAAGGTTTCATGTTCTCATAATGCACCAACGCAGCACAATGCAGCACCGGTGATTGACAAACCGAATGGCATTCACATATTTTTGAAGGTATCCATTTATCATGGGGTCAAGTAATTAGAACAGCACATTTAAATACACCCCTGCCCTGAAAGGCTAAGGATTATAGCAGCACCGTCATAGATGACATGGTATTGGTGGCGTTATCAGGATGGTCTGGTACATTGACAAGATGAACCTCATCCTCCTTTGCCTTCCCTCCATCCTCCAACCTCTCCACCACAGTCCCACCTCCCTCTACGCCCTCCTCCATACCCTCTAACACAGTCTGCTCTGGTCCCCTCCTGGCGCTCACTGGAGGTGCCCTGCTTCCTGGAGGCCCTACAGGTAAAGATGTGCTGACATTATGTACAGGTACAATTCTATTGTTCCTGTACTTCTCCAGGGTCCTCTTTTTCTTCTTCCTCCTTCTGGGTGAGGGTGGCTTCCTGAAGAGCCTGACGTCCAGGTACAGGAGAAGGATTATCCAGGCAAGCAGGAGGACGGCACCTGTAGCACCAAAAATGGCACCATAGGCGGCTTCTGTGGTAGGGTATGCTGAATGGTATGTGTCCTCTGAAAAAGAAATGCAAAAAAGTGTTGATTTATGATTCCCCTCAATGTTCTGCCGTATTCATTCACCTTGGCCTTCAATGTGGTGATTAGGTAAAAGAAAATATGCTCACAACTACCGCACCTCACTTTTGCAAAATAAAACCATTACTCTTGCTTTACAAGCAGCATAAATTTATGTTTTGAATGGAAATGCTTTCTTGCTCAAAAGGATAAAGGAAATTAATTGTGCCATATTAATGTTGTGCTATCTTAACTTGTAAATGATACAATAAACTGATATATTACAAAGGTTCACTCACTCTCACAAGAAGATAATGGGGGCACCCAATTGCCCCCTTCTCCGCACGTGGATACTAGGTATGTGTCGCCACTAGGGAACCGGAAGTTAGGCTGACAGGACACATTGACAACCGACATGTACTTCCTGTCTGTTGTGTCTGAGATGAGAGAGTCCCACACGGGGACATGGGGACATGAAATAGCTGTAACATAAAATGCAACAGCCTATTGGTTCAAAAAAGAGAGGGTATATTTACAGATTGTGTATTGTCTGTTTGACACAATTAGCCTATGTACCACGTTTAAGTTGGGCCTGAGTTGTATGAAAGATATGGAGGGATAATCAATAAAGTTCGGGAGAACTAGTTGTAGATAATATTAAATTTTAATAACTGTTGCTATAATTAATAATGCCAAAGTATTTATATGCAAATGAAACATTTCATGGAAAACTGTCAATAACCAACACAGTGAGTAACTCGTTGCACTACATTGGTGCATCCTGCTAACCCTTTGATACTTTAACAATCCCTGAAATAATGTCAACACCCACCAGAACAGTTTGGAGGTGCAGGTGTCCAGTACCCATCAGGGAGACATTTGGTGGTCACCGCTGTACTACTAATGGTGGTGCCCTCTGGTGTGTAAAAAACGTATCCAGGGGAACATTGTAGGGTGACAACGGTCCCTACCGCCCTCTGCTGACTGCTCACCATACGATGGGGGCTGTCAGGCAGTTCATCACATGATTCCACTGCCAAGGGAGACCATTTGTTATCTTTCATTTTATTAGATTTGTAATCACTAGATCATTCAGTCTATTTAGGACATGGTGATGGCACCAACTGAAACTAGAGTTAAGTCTCTATTGGTGGATGTCATTTAGGTTATCTTGGTGTAATAAAAGGTGGGCGTGATAACATATGCATCACTTAAACTTTACTGTCCTGTTACTAGAAACTCAGATAGATACTAAAAGATTAGGCAGTTCACTTTCAAGAACTAAGATATAGAACACTGTAAACCTACCTGATGGTGCCTCTGTTATCTGTGCAGTATCTGCTGTATCTGCGTTTGTCTCTGCAGTTGTGACACTGTTCTGCCCAGATAAAACATTGATAATAAAACTTCTCCTCTGACCATTAGGTGTAGAGTTTATGACAGAGCTGTCCTGGGTTGTGACAACAGGTTGTGTTATAGCACTAGTTATAGAGCCTGTAGTAAGTGTTGTAGTAGTAGTGTCAGCAGTGGTTTCTTCTGTCACTGTGACAGTAGTGGTTGGGATGTTAACAGCTGGGGGATTTACATCTATAGGGGCAACAGCATGGACTGCTGACATAGCACTCTGGTTAGGTTGGTCAGCTGGAATAAAAAGAAATACATTGTACCATGTCATTGTTTTAAATTGGAAATATCCACATTTTCGAACGGTGATGCAGGGCTGGATTACTATAGATCTATGCAATTTGTATTGTTAAAATCTTAAAATATCTACACAACTTTTCTAGGTTAGAGTTTCAATTTTATTTACTATCATAGTATTATCACAAAAGCATACATGAGACAGATGATGCGTGATTTACTGTAGACTTCCTATGATAGGACCGACCAATGCCTCAAGTAATAGTCCAATTACATCCAATCACATGTAGGTCTGTACTTCGATATAGATCTGATATAACAATTATACAGAAAAAAATAATCCAGTGCACAAACCATTGATAACTGTGCTTTTCTCACACAGAAACACATGCTGCAGGGAGCACGGTGCTGCCACCCAGTAGTCGCTAGCTGAAAGAGCGGCTCCACATCCAGCGGGGTTCGGTGTCGCCCCCTGCCAGCGGGTCCAGGTAACAGGCCGACCGTCCGCCCAGTGCCATGCTCCACTAGAAGCCTCCAGTCCCAACCAATATTGGGTATAACTGGAATGGATAAATGAGTTGTGAATTAAAATCTTGGTAGTAAATACATTGCCAGACCCAAGAAGTAAGCTTGTTTTGTGGTCGAACTTCAATAGGAGTGCACCTGTGTCAATTGCCACTTTTCGTATACTACTTACTCCCATACAATGTGAAATATTCATTCACGGTTTCCAGCTTCCAAATCCATCATCCTTTGCAAGGGAAATATTTCTATCTATCTCACACATGTCGATTCATTTTCTTGGGGGAAATTGAGCTTTCTAAGGGGTTTTAATTCTGAGGTACATGTACCGCGACAAAAGGTTTCAATTCTGAGGTACCTGTACCGCGACAAAAGAGTCTTTTTCTGGCAGAGTCTCCAAAATATGCGGCCAATTTTACACACTTACCTGAAGCAGACGACATTTTTGCCGGCAAATAGCCTCAAGACTTCCTGTCTCTCATCGCTTGTCTCAAACTGTGCCAGGCTGTAGCCTAGAGCAGCACATAGTTGGTGTGCCCGTGTGTAGTTAGCCTGGTGTGTCACGTAACAGTAGTGACGGGAATGCACAAGGTCATCAGTATGGATCAAACAGTTATCTGAAAAGGACAGATAAATCAATTCATTCTAACAATGTACAAGTAGACTACGTTAGGGAACGAAAACAATGAGGTTCATTAGGGCTTAATCAGATATACACTCTGTGATCTGTGAAGATCTAAGTTACACTTAATTACAAGTCATGTATTAAGTTAAATGGAGTATAGCGTTTTGGACGCTGTCCTATCCCCGACCCTCCCAATGGAAAAGTAGGCTTGTTATTCTAAGTAAAAACGAAGAGAACATTGGGATCATAATGATGCATTTAGACATTAGTATTTTAATTAAGAGCCGAATCGTCGAAAAAAAGGAGAAAAAGAATGAGAGAAGAAAATCTTGACAGCAGTCAAAGTGTAGTGGGGTCTATATATGCTACTACTTATCAAGGGAGATATACAGGGTCAACCACTATAAACATTACCTTTCACTTTCTCACAGACTATTACATCCGGGATGTTGTTGTCACACGGCCCGGAGCGCCACCTGTGGGCTGAGCTGGTGGCCACGTATGCGCACGCAGCTGACGTGTTGGAGAGACTTCCCTCTGAGTAAGTGTCCGACTCCCAATTCTTCCAGGTAGGTTCACGACAGTCGAGCCATTTTAACCACTCCTTTGGTTGGCCATTCTCACGCAGCCGCATCACACGCAACCAGTAAGCATCCACCCTGCAGGATAAGGTAGATAAGATCATAGGGTGAAATATGTCTGGTAAGCATTCATCCTGTAGGGTTAGGTGAATAAGAAAGTGGGGAGAAGATTCAACCGGGAACCCCCCCCCCCGCCCCCTCTCTAGCAGGACGTCATCTGTGGATGGTCCCCAGTGAGCACGCAGTCTGTAGGGCAGGTAGATATGAAATATAACTGAACTATATAAAATAGAGGATTGACTGCCTGGACATGTTCTGTCTTTGGTCATGTTCTGTGAGCTCCATTGCTGACTGGCCAGGAATTTGTGTTGCTTATGGACAGTTAGCATAGTAAGACCACTATTGTAGACTGGACAAAGATTTGTGTTTTATTTAGACTGGATAGGAAGTTGTATTCGGTCTTTGGAGACTGGATAGGAAGGGATTTATTTGGTCTATGAAGACTTACCTATAATGAGACCAACATTGATATCTGGCCAATAAGATGTGTTGTTCACAGAGACTTTAATATCCTTACTGAGACCACCGTGACCGACTAGACAGGAAGTTGTGTTCTGATTGACCGTCTATGGTGACTTACCCATACTGAGACCACCATGACCGACTAGACAGGAAGTTGTGTTCTGATTGATCGTCTATGGTGACTTACCCATACTGAGACCACCATGACCGACTAGACAGGAAGTTGTGTTCTGATTGACCATCTATGGTGACTTACCCATACTGAGACCGCCATGACCGACTAGACAGGAAGTTGTGTTCTGATTGACCGTCTATGGTGACTTACCCATACTGAGACCGCCATGACCGACTAGACAGGAAGTTGTGTTCTGATTGACCGTCTATGGTGACTTACCCATACTGAGACCGCCATGACCGACTAGACAGGAAGTTGTGTTCTGATTGACCATCTATGGTGACTTACCCATACTGAGACCACCATGACCGACTAGACAGGAAGTTGTGTTCTGATTGACCATCTATGGTGACTTACCCATACTGAGACCGCCATGACCGACTAGACAGGAAATGTGTTCTGATTGACCATCTATGGTGACTTACCCATACTGAGACCGCCATGGTCGACTAGACTTAAAGTTGTGTTCTGTTTAACTCTCCATGTAGACTAACCCATACTGAGACCACCATGACCGACTAGACAGGAAATGTGTTCTGTTTGACTGTCTACACTCTGAGCCTGCATTGTAAATCGGCTACAAATAGCCCTGTAATTAGGCAGGGGAACCACTTGTAGCTACAGTACTATGCACTCCTGGTATGGGCATTCATGCCTATACAAGGTAATACTGTAAAGCACAATAAAAAGCCTTACATGGGCGGGTTGACAGCGTATCATAACTTACCCATACTGAGATCAACATTGCTATCTGGCCAATAATATAAGTTTTTATAGAGACTTTAATATCCATACTGAGACCACCATGACCGACTAGACAGGAAATGTGTTCTGTTTGACTGTCTATGGTACCCACTTAACAAAAATACATTATTTAACGTCAAAAAAGCGTTTCTACCGTTTTAAAACGTTTTGCCATGATGAGGAGCCATAGGGAAACGTTTTGAAACGTTTTTTGTTGACTGGGTAACTTAGCGATACTGAGACCACCATGGTCGACTAGACAGGAAGTTGTGTTCTGTTTGACTCTCCATGGAGACTTACCCATATTGAGACCACCATGGTTGAGTAGACAGGAAGTTGTGTTCTGTTTGACTCTCTATGGAGACTTACCCATACTGAGACCACCATGGTCGAGTAGACAGGAAGTTGTGTTCTATTTGACTGTCTATGGAGACGAGGAAGTAGCCTTGCTCTATGCATGCCTCTACTGCATGCTGTATACTAGTTGGTGTTGTGGCCGCTAGGAGGCAGTAGGAGGTGGAGGTGATGGGGTCAGTGGCTGTCTCTGTACACAACAGGCTTACTGTAAAAGTAAAATTCGATGTAAGTATAGCAAGATTATGTATAGTAAACATGAACCTACTCAAAAACACAGGATCTCATGGATAGGGTACATATCACATAGTGTAACGATTATCCGACTAGGCTTACGTATCATATCCCTGGAAAGCACTACAAAGCCCAGCGACTTCTATTTACTATGTTTATTGATTAGCAACTCAGAGCCACACCATATTGATAAGTTTTAGAGTCATTGGAGAACTTCTAGATAATCATTTTACTAGATCTGTTGCCACTGCTACCCGGACTTGGCTATCGACACACACCGTCTCATATACACTGCAAAAATGGTGTTTAGACCCTAAACACAATTCTAAACATATTCTTGCAACGTTTTTGTAATCTCATTAATTTCCTAAACATGTTTAGCAAAACAATGTGCTTAGCTCAGGTATTTAAAAATCTAGGTGCTAAGGTTCAAAATTTGTGTTTAGATATCGATGGAATTTTGCCTTTAGATGTTTATGAAAGTTTGTGTTTAAAGGTCTAAGGGGTTTGTTGGGAGTTTGCAAACATGTATGCATCAACAATAAGAATATCTTTTGTTTGTTTTCTCATTTACTAGAGGACATCAGCAGGTAACAACAAAGCTTCCCAAGATGACAGCCACAGCTATATACACATATATGTAGACACTGCACTAGAATGAGAGACTTGAGAAGGTACAAAAGCTTGAAAGGTCATTGCTTTATTCTTTACAAAATAACATGAAATAGGTGTCAGCCATGGAACTCATTGATTATTTTATGCCAATGGTGGTGGTTCAGTTGAATTCAGTCAATTTTCGATTGCTGTTTCTATTTTCATGACTTTCAATGAAATGACACTAAGATGAACAAGAGGTTTAAGGACATATGTCAGGACAATTGATCATAACAATGTGCAGAGTTGTGGATTTGACGTCCAAGTATCTAAACATATTGATGTTAAATCTAAACACCTAGTATTCAACTGTTTAAAATCTAACATCTAAACATGTTTAGCAAAAATGTTTATGTATTTAGAATAGAAGTGTTTTTCTAAATGTGTAGCTGATGAGACACCTAACTGGCATATGTCTTTAGATTTTAAACATGTTTAGACCTAAACATGTTTAGACCTAAACATGTTTAAAATCTAAACACCATTTTTGCATTGTACATGTACAAGGGAACTGCTCAAGCACACTTCTGCATATTCTTTGATGTTCTATATAAATGTTGCTGAAGCTACAAAGCATCTTCTGTTTAATAGCCCCTAATATATCTAAATTGTTGTCATCCCTTGTACTTAGTGTGCACATTGCCGTTGATTCAGTGTTCAATCAATGTTTGCAATGTTTCCATATCAGCAGGTGATTCAGGGTTGAAATATATTTGAACTTGAAAGTTGACACAGCATATCCAAATCAACTGTGATTCAACATCTAACCATCAGTGCTGATTCAATGTTTGTATTTCTATGTTGAATCAACATGGTTTAAATGTTGTTTCAATGTTGATAGTTGCTAGGTGATTCTTAGTTGACATGTCAATGTTGAATCAACATTTAAATTAATTTCATTGATTCCATGTTGACAAATAAATGTTGAATCAACGTTGAATTGGGAACAAATTTCAACATCAATATGTCAACTGCTGATCTGCTGTTAAAATGGTGATGATTGAAAAAATGTTGAAGACACTATCAACACAAATCAACCAGTTGTCAAAGTTGATTTGATGTTCTGTGCCAACTGGGAAACGGCCACAAGGCTGGCTATAGGGCTGACCCGGAATACATTTTCAACCAATAAGATGACTCCCTTCATTCACTGCAAGATTTTTTGGGTACATTATGTAACACCTGGTACCCATTATGTGAGTTGTTATCAGTCCTTATCTTTCCTGGTCCAAGATCAAGCAATGGCGGACCCACTGGACCTCAATACTAAAGCCCTATACTGCAGACATACAATGCACTACACGTTATTACATTCCCTCGGTTGTGTACTTCTGGGACTTAAAAATTGCAACTCTTTTTTAGGCTACTGGCAGTTACAGGACCCAGTCTTTGAGAACACCTACCCCCACTGTACAGAGTTGTTGTGAAATTACAGCAATCTTTGGTGTAAATCAATAGGGGAGTGTGCTGTAATCCTAATACAGGCATTATTATGACTCCATAACGGCTTCACATAGGCCTAATTAGATCTACCTGAAAATTCTTTTATTGGATACTTCAAGTGACATAATATCCCTATCAATACATTGTTAATATGGTAATAACTTTAGGTAAGTTCACTATATCACCATGCACAATAAATAACTTGCAATGCTTTGTGAAATAAATCAAGAACAAATAACAATGTACACATTAGGCACTATTCCTATGTCTAAATTTGGTGCCTGGACTCTGAAGTTGCTGCCACTAGGTCTCTCTAGTGTCATAACTGAGTGGCTGGACAAGTGTCCAAGTGTGTTTAAGTATGGGTAGATTCCTATTTTCCTGGTACTGCACTGGGATTGGCGACATAGGAGGGATGGGGGACCAACATGGAAAGTTCATAAGATATTCATTATCCCAAGTTGTATACCCCCAAACTTTATATTATTATAGAACCATAGAACTAGAGTTAACAACTTACCTGGTATGATAGAGGTTACAATAATGAGCACACACCCAGGGTACAGCCGCCACATCCCACCTGTCTATCACCTGTTGCCGCACCTTGCCTCCTGGAGGCTGTATGCCAGGCGGACCGTGGAGTAGCAGGAAGCCCCAGCACCTCACACCTTAGTCTGGGGAATCCCTCCTGTATGCAGCCACTGCCACATCCACCCAGGCTTGACTGGGGACAAGGGGATGGGGTGAGCTTCAGGTAACAACTAGAGGCGAAATTCTAAGGATTTTCACCATTATTTTCTTTCAAAACTTGACCTTCCTTTTCAATGTAGATCATATGGAATAGAATTAAGACATAGTAAGCAGACAATTACTTCGACTTTGTCAAATTCTAGGGCTTTATAGAGGGCCTATGAATTAATAATGTATATGGAGGCATTGCTGTTTTGTTTATTTATAGTGATGTCTATTTTAACTTGAAACACCCTTCATATTTATCTAGCCTTGAGGGTTCAACGCCTATATAATGCCCTTTAATAAAGGCTTCTGCCTTGGGTAGATGGTACCTTTGCTTACACCAAAGCAAATATAAATAAATACAGTAGGGAGCCTAGGGAGCCCGTGGTGGGAAAATCAATGAGCGTGGGGATGAAATGGGAAAAGGAAGTGGGAAAGGGTATGGACAGAGTTAAGATAGCGAAGGGGAGGAACGCATCAAGCTCTAACAAGCATATGAATACCTTGATTAATGATGAGTTAATCTAAACGTCTTTAAATTGCTTGCTTCCATATTTTCAGTAAGGAATATTTTGAAAATACACAAAAACAAGCAGTACCATTCATTTATTCCTCATGTTTGTATAATGTGTCCAAGTGTTTTAACACATTATTGATCGTCTATTGTGTGCCAGGAGTTATCCCAGCATCCAGAACTAGCGCTTCCTGGTAACCAAGGAGACTTAGTGTATACAAGGAACAACACACATCCCTATGGCGATAATAGGGGATGACGTGTGGTAATGCAATGCTTTTGTCTGCCAAAGTAGACACTTCCTACTACATTTCATCCATCCTGTGGTAGAGTGAGTGATGCATTATATTTTAGCTTTATGGTATACCTGGCAAGCATCATATATATGCAAGCCTACTTGGAATTATTGGTTCATGTAATGATTTTGGTGATTTTCTTTTTAAAAATCTGTTTTAGCTAACTTGACATTAATACTTGATGTTCATTGACAGATTTCTCTTACACCTCTGGCATAATGCATACTTGTTGGCCTATATATTGATTCATCAGAGTTATAGAAACGGAAGTAAGTATGTTTAATTAATGAGACCTAAATTCCAAGCCCGTGCCTTTTTTTTTTTTTTTGCTCTTTTTTTTTTGTTCTATGCACATTATCCATGGACATCAACATCAACATTTTTCTACTGGAACCTTAACTATTGACCTGAACCGAAGTGGACACTGCCACGCCTATCACATTATAAAATACTTTGGTATCACCGAGGTTTATACCCTAGCTTTGATTCTATCAAGTGATAACATTGATTGAATCTCTAAAGATTAAGCAGGTCTGTAGATATGCTGGGAGTGCGTAATGCCACCACATTCATATGCATCAGAGTAACGAAAGGGCACGCGTGTAAACCGTATGCTAATCTACGTTACGTGTAAACGGCGGTAGTAAATGCATGGGAACAGCATATATGGGATTTGGTCCTGAAACAACTGAGTCGTTCTTATGTACGCACTCCCCTGTCTGAACCACACAAGTGCTCTTATGGAAGCATGTCAAAATCATAGAGTTGCTCTTACACGCGCATACTTAATGTCTGAACCACAGGGGCCTATCTCACATAGGCTAACGATTCCAAAATTCACTGATATTACTGGAGAGACATGAAGTCGTCAGAGATCCCTTAATTTAAGCATGACAGTCATGTCTAAATCATAGAATCACTCTCTTCAGGCCTAGTGCTGTCCTGTGCAAGCACACCACAAGTCCAAACACAGTTCTTTTGATCTTATGATCTATTATAGACCTGCTCTTATAGTGTACTCATCATGTCCATTCTCCACCCGTCACCCCGACACGAGCAGCACCAGACCGTGGAGGATGACACTGGGTAAATCCCACAGGACCTGCATCCTGGGGACCCGGATCAATGGTCGACATGCTCCATTACACATTTACACTCTCCTATCGGATATATAGATATGGTGATCCTGTTGGTAAGCAGGAAACACACAGGTAGAATGGATAAAGTGTTGTGGATCTATGGAGAATTAGTTACAGCCTCCCCAGATGTTATGACAACGGACCTAGACCTATAATCATATTGCTGGCTGGCCATTATGGTTAGATTTTGGCGTTAGGGTTAGGGAAGGAATTACCAACATAAGCAGACTTACATCACCCCAATGATATATATGCAGGGATAGGCGAGATTTCTATAATTAACTTCTTTTTGACTTCCATGTACTACTCTTCCCCAAATTTAATTTCCTCAACTGCTCCCTCGTTCCCATATACTACTCTATATTTCTACATACTACTCGTTTCCATATACTACTCCACATTTCTACATACTACTCCACATTTCTGCATACTACTCATTTCCATATACTACTCCACATTTCTACATACTACTTAGGGAGTGGGCATTTATTAACAACAGGGGGGGGGTGAAATTCCGCACATGCGCGGCGAAAATTTTTCCGTCCCCCCCCCTCCGAGGGGTCCCCCCCCTTTTATTCTATAGTCACGCGCTGGCTTTTTCGCTCAAAAGGGACGAAAATTTTTTTGTCCCCCCCCTTAGAGGGGCCTGAAATTTTTTTGTCCCCCCCAACCCACCAACCCCCTCTGTTGTTAAAAAATGACCACTCCCTTACTTCAATAAACTACTCCACTTTTCTACATACTACTCGTTTTCATATACTACTCCAGTTTTCTACATACTACTTGTTTCCATATACTACTCCATATTCATATATACCTTGTCTACCAGAACCTGGCGTGGCACACAGAAAGCTTTGCTAATGATTTCTCTGTCGAAGTCTAATACCCGTTGGTCTGTGGTTACAATAAGGCAAAACTAATGACCATTCCCATAACATGACATCTCTCCTTCAGGGTTGTTAATTGAAGTTTGAATGAACCAGGTCTAAGTTTTTTATGGTATATTATGATACTTGTATAGGAATGAGGCTGACTGACATTCACACTACCCAGGACTTAAGCTCCGGCTCCTCTCTCCTTTGTAATGGGAAGGGACATAACACAGCTAAACAATGTTGACTAATCTCATCAGGTGGCAGCACTGAGTAGCCAGACCTCCAATGACGGGCTTTGCTAACCAGAGAATACCAGTCTCATTTGTGATGACATATGAAGTTGACCTGGTCTAATAAAGTGTTTGTCAACATGGATGAAAGGCTGGAAGCACTTTATTTTACGTATATATCCTTGATATCACCATGCTTAAAACCCAGAGAAAAAAATGAGAAGTTACCAGCACAGTCTAAACAGTTGATGGGTAAAGGAAATCGAGACACTTAAATGTCTTTATATGTCAACTCTTGTTAGAGCTTTAAGTCTAGGAGGTGGGGGGCGCCAGGTCCTCCCAGATAACCTGTTCCACTTAGGGTGCGGCTTATACGAGGGGTTTTCCGTATAAGGGAGTGGTCATTTTTTAACTTTAACAACGGGGGGAGGTCGTTGGTGGGTTGGGGGGGGATTTCAGACCCCTCTGAGGGGGGGACAAAAAAAATTCAGACCCCTCTTAGGGGGGGACAAAAAAAAATTCGCCCCTTTTGAGTGAAAAAGCCCGTGCGCCACTTAAGAATAGAAGGGTGGACAAAAAAATTCAGACCCCTCCAAGGGGGGGATGGAAAAATTTCAGACCCCTCCGAGGGGGAAACGGAAAAATTTTCACCGCGCACACGCATAATTTCACCAACCCCGTTGTTAAAAAATGACCACTCCCTAATACAGTTGTGTATACTTAACTGAACAATGGGTACCACCTAAGACGCCTGCTGCAGCTTATAGCATTCTCCTAAAGTAAGGGTGGAGCTTCTAGGAGTAAATTCTCTCGTATAAGCGTGGCTTATACCAGAACCCAAAATGAAACGAGGCTTATAGAATCTGCCCCAAATCAGGATGCGGCTTATAAGGGTGTATTTAATCCTATAGAACAGTACTAAATCATAATTTTCAACCCTTAGGTGTGGCCTGTAGCTTCCTATCTAACTCAGGCTCCTTTCCATGCACTACTGCACATACTACACATTTCTATATACTGCTATACAGCATTTTCAAGCTCCAGATCCAGTTCAAAGCACAGAGTCAGGGTGCGGCTGATACATTATACCAGTTTCTATTGTACAATGAGGTTAAAACTTACCTTTGAGACACTTAATCTACCTCCATTTAGGCTGACATTAGATCTAACATCGGAAAAATTCTAAGAACTCCCCCCTCCCTAATAAATGGAAATTCATTAATTTCTCAGTGGATTTGCACAGTTGCCAGGAATGGTCTATGTGAGCATCAAAAACCATTGCCATATAAGATATTCCACATTTCTACGAGCTCCCCTACCCATTGCCATATAAGATATTCCACATTTCTACGAGCTCCCCTACCCATTGCCATATAAGATATTCCACATTTCTACGAGCTCCCCTACCATTGCCATATAAGATATTCCACATTTCTACGAGCTCCCCTACCCATTGCCATATAAGATATTCCACAATTCTACGAGCTCCCCTACCCTTTGCCATATAAGATATTCCACATTTCTACGAGCTCCCCTACCATTGCCATATAAGATATTCCACATTTCTATGAGCTCCCCTACCCATTGCCATATAAGATATTCCACAATTCTACGAGCTCCCTACCCTTTGCCATATAAGATATTCCACATTTCTACGAGCTCCCCTACCCATTGCCATATAAGATATTCCACATTTCTACGAGCTCCCCTACCCATTGCCATATAAGATATTCCACAATTCTACGAGCTCCCTACCCTTTGCCATATAAGATATTCCACATTTCTACGAGCTCCCCTACCCATTGCCATATAAGATATTCCACATTTCTACAAGCTCCCCTACCCTTTGCCATATAAGATATTCCACATTTCTACGAGCTCCCCTACCCATTGCCATATAAGATATTCCACAATTCTACGAGCTTCCCTACCCATTGCCATATAAGATATTCCACAATTCTACGAGCTCCCCTACCCTTTGCCATATAAGATATTCCACAATTCTACGAGCTCCCCTACCCATTGCCATATAAGATATTCCACAATTCTACGAGCTCCCCTACCCTTTGCCATATAAGATATTCCACATTTCTACGAGCTCCCCTACCCATTGCCATATAAGATATTCCACATTTCTACGAGCTCCCCTACCCTTTGCCATATAAGATATTCCACAATTCTACGAGCTCCCCTACCCTTTGCCATATAAGATATTCCACATTTCTAACCTCATGCTTAAAGCAGTCTTATACGAAATGATTTACGGCACCATTCCTCCATCTCTAGATTACACCATTTGATTATAAGTCCTATTTTCCATATATATGTATACTACCGGGTACTTGCTTATACCCGGGCTTCCCTAGCCTACTTAAAAGGGTTTATTTCTCCTCTTTCCTATCCCCTCGGGATGTGTGTGGTGCACATATGCGCAGGCACTGACACATTCCTGTGAAATTGTGTAATGTAGTTCTCGCCATGAATATGACCTTAGCTGTCGAAATGGCTTTAAACATCTATTACTCACTCACTTGCTTATACCACTTCATGATTTACTTCTACCAGATAATTCGGCCGATATTTCTTTCATCTTTTCTCAAGTACATCTATTTGGGAGTTTGAATGTTCCAAGTACTTTGTCCAAGAGTTGGTCAATTCCTGAGAATCCACAGGATTTGTAGTAGAACTGACGATTACATTCAACAGGGCCTGATCATGGCATCACATTTTGTACGCCGAGGCTATCCTAAAGAAATGGTAGCTGAGGCCTTTATAAAGGCCTTACGAAAACCACGACCTGACCCAAGCATTTGGTGATCTGATAAGAAAAAGAAATCGGACGACGCACCGATAATTCTAATCACAACCTTCCATCCCACCTTCAATGATTTGCAAAAAATCATTAGAATAAATTGGGACCTGCTAGCACAATCAGCAAGAACCACGGCCCTACACAGTACTAGACTAGTGATGGGCCTACGGAAACCCCCGTCGATAAGATCTCAATTGGTACGAGCCAAAATAGATTACCATCCCGGAGAGGTAAGAAAACACAAGGCAGCGATTGGTGGAAAAATTGCCAAAAACTGCCTAAGTGGTACAAGATGTAGATATATTGCCCCAAACTCAACAAAACAGGGAAAATCACATCAAGAAACGGCAAAGAATTTGAAACAAAATACAATGTTACCTGCCGAAGCACAAACCTGATCTACTGCCTAACTTGCAAAAAATGCAAGATGCAATGTGTCGCATTATGGGAAAATCACCCACAAACTTTTAGAAACTGATATAGGTCGACACTTCAACACAGAGAACCACAATGGTCTCGATGATTTAGAGATCCATGTCGTAGATTTTATCTACCAGAGTCCACACAGCGATTACGCAGAAAAACTACGAAACAAAATCGAGAGGAATTGGATGCTGAAATTAGCCACCCAAATCCCCAATGGCCTGAATCTGATAGATGCACCCAACTATTGATTCATTTTGGTTTTGCCCCAACCCTCCAGCAGAAACAAACCACCCCTAATCCTCGTTGAAAAACAGCTGTTACCGGCTGCCTGCAAGATAGAGATAATTATTTGGAATCACTTACAAAAAATATTGTAAGTCCCCCATTAATCCTCTGAGCATTACCAATTTACATTGAACACACCAAATCAGAGAACCTCAATGTAATCTCCCACACATTAACTTTGGAAATACTTTCTAAAAATATGATGTGTTTCCCTCCAGTTGTTAAATAAAACAACTGAGACAGTGACAATGTCACTGGCCTTGATTAGCGATTATGTGCCTGATGAGACCATAAGGTCGAAACCTTGACTAATAATTCACCCACCACCTCTAGACAATAGTCTGGAAACATTTGCTAGAAATATGTTTGGCAAAATACACCTATGCAGGGAGAGTGAAATCACTCTACCCCATAGTTGATGATGCAATCACTGATTGTCTCCAGGACAACCACACACAAATTTCATTGGTATCCTAGGTGAATACACCAAATGTGATGTCACACTTGGTTGCTATAGAGACCGAGGTCTGGTCTGACTGTGTTTACTCACAGTCATCAAGGTAGCACAGCAGAGAGAGGTCGCACCTCAGCCACGTCTTTCGAAGAGTTGGGAATTGGAAAATTCAACCAAAGAAGACTTTATTTTGATGAGATGAGTTTATTTACAGGGTGAGTTTTAATGCATATATCATTCATTCCATTCTTAACAATTACTCCAGAGATATATCTGATGAATATATTAGAGATTTAAACATCAAGTATTTGAGTTGTATTATCTGGTTGTCTATTACTGTTATCTATTCTGTTGCTTCATTCGCTGTGCTTTAAACTTGGACACCCTGGGTTGTGGCGCGGTGGGTTCGGGCAAAGTAGGCGCTGTCACCTTGGTGGTATCCTGCCTCTCTACAACAGCACCGGTAAACGCCTGGAAGTATGGACATTGAATCTCATCACGTATTTTTACAATAAAATGTCACAGATAGCTCAAATAATTGCGCTCCACTGTATACAAGGCTATTCCCACTGCAGAAAAAAAAAATTACCGGCCTAAGAAATATACCGGGGGTGTATATGAAAAAAAGATTGGTGCTAAACCTTGAAATTGTGTTAATAATTCGCAAGGTAATGCTTAATTTAGTCCAAATGAATTGAGCATCACATTTACAATAATATATTTCAGCATACGAAATCCTTTCAAGCCCAATCATATATACACAAAAGATCTTAGGGGGATCTTACCTTTGAAGTTACTGATACTGGTTGTGGTTTGGGAGGTATATCTTCCCTCCTGCTCTCTGCCCTTTGAGTGCCTGTCCTCTCGGGTTCTGTGATAGTGACCCGGTGTTTACCGTTGGACCCCGGGGACCCTGGAGACTTGAGGATAGAGCGAGGTCCCATATAGTGTGTGTAGATGTCAGATGGGGAGGTGATGACTGGCGCACCATCCGCAGTTGCAGTAGGCTTACTCCGACTCGGCTGCGATTATGTAGAATCATTTAATTAAATGTCCATGTGTCGCTGTCTGATTAAACAATTAGACATTGCATATATTTCACCTTCTTGGTGAGCCTCTATTGTCCAGAGAACCACCATAAACTGTAATATTCTGTTTCAATGTGTCCATCTATACAGGTTTGTACATCAAGTTTTCCTTTAAAAAGGCCCAGCAATTAATGGATCAAAACAAAATCCAACTTCTCCGCTCTATTAAATTTTCATTGATTATTTTCTGCAAAATTATGCTCAGGGGCAGATCCAGAAGGTGTGGTCTAGGGGGAGTGGCACAGCCAGGAAAATTGGGTCTAGGAGGGCACCACCAGGGTATCGGGGCACTTTTCCTATAGTTCAGTCATAGCCGGGCCAATTTTCAGGGGGTCTGGGGGGGGGGGGCATGTGCCCCCTAGGCCCCCCCTCTGGATCCACCCCTGATGCTTCATAAAACGAATTCACTTACACATTTTACAGGGATGAAAGTCAGGGAATTCCCTGAAGACTTTCATCCCTGATTTTAAATCGGGAAAGTTTTATCAAGACTTATATTACAAATCATGGGACAAGGCTACAAGAGGGCCTTCTGAAATCTGGCGTCAGTCGGAAGAACCAGGAACATAATTTTTACAACAGATTCTACCACGATTCTGAGATGAATAGTTATGAATGTATCACCTGTGTAACTGCAGTGTTTGTGTGCGAGAAGCGTATAGAGACTGGGCGTGGAGGGCCGGCCTGCTCCCCCTCCTCCTCATCTTCATAATCATCACTATCCTCATCATCCTCACTCTCATCATAATCATCATCAGAGTCATCTTCATCATCACCTCCTGGTAAACCTTCTGTTCCTCTGCCTCCTTCACTGGATCCCTCTGCAGTTTCCCCAGATGCAAGCTCTTCGTCCAATCTGATGCGGAAACAAATATGAGATTCAGGTGATTAAAATATGGCGACATTTATTTCCTGTGGAAAAGAAATTCACAGACAGTGTAAGATCTTCCCAACCTCTGTGCACCATACAGAACTGAACTAGACTGTCCAAAATATCACCCCAGATGCGCCTTGTATTTCCTTTAACTCCTTTGTATCATTTCCTTTATCTCAGGCCACATCTTACAATATCAGGGACGTTGAGTCAGGCGTGGGCAATAATCAGGAACCCATACATTTACTTGATATTAAAAGTCCTCCTATTTTTCCTAACAACCCTCCTTAACATTTGTATAGGGAAAATACATGTCATTCAAAATTTTCGGAAATCAGAAAGTCCTGATAAAACCTGAAGACTTACATCCCTGCAATATGCTAGGGGTGCCTTTTACATAAGAATAACGGTAATATGCTGGGAAAAGTATTGTGGCATCTCGTTGGGGTCTACTGTAATTCTATTGGATATCTTTTTTTATCATACCCCTGATCCTCCAAATGCGACAAGGTGCCAGAGTCAGAAAATATAAGCAAATGTCCACGACCATGGAATATTTTTGCATCTCATTGACCTCAGTGGCATTGGTCGCAAAGCAGAAATATTTTACAGGAGTGGACATTTGCATTTATTTCATGGTTTAGGGAGGGATTTAGGCACAATAACATATTTTAAAAATCGCCATCTTGGCCCTATGAGATCAGGTGACCATAGCATGGAATACGAAGACATCGTATTCCATGGCCCCATGGAGTACGGTCTTCCTTGGTTAACTCTATGGAGTCGTGGTATCCATCATGAAATAAGAAACAATTCAAAATATCTGTGCATGGCAAAACTCCCCCCGGTGTGCCCTCTGATCCATGGACATATTGATTTTAAAGATAAATGCTACAGGCTGGCCAATGTTAGATCTTCTATTGATAATTTCAAATAACTTCGCATAGTAATAGTTTGGTATATAAGGAACATGGAAATGCGAAAAAAATCCCTATGTCACGGTGATCATTTTGATTTTATGACCACTTAATTGAAAAATGCCTTAACTATAGAAATGAATGGGGAAAACACTTTTTTTCAGATTTTGCATCATAGTGACTGACCTTCTATTGTAGACCTACAACACTCTCTGAATATATAAAAGACATCTTTACAAACACTTTAAGAGAAGAAAAATGGGGGGTCACGGTTGAAATGAAAAAGTTGTGAATTTTTCAAAAATATTAACTATAGGGTCCTATGGGAATTCAAATGGCATATAAATGTCTTTACTGTATCTATAGTGATCAGAAATGAACTAAAAAAAAAACATATGTACAGGTAAAGTGGTCCTGTTGGGACGAGTAACCTTTATAAAATAGTATAACTCATGAGTTCTGATTTCTGCCACCAGGTGGCTTCTGTGTACCGAGTAGCGTTTGTTGTTAAGTCTAATTTCAAATAGCAAAAAAAAGATGTAACCCGTTGATACCAAATATCTTATCAACTGTGCTTACTTTTCCATTTCTCTATCTTTTCTCTCTTGGTCCTCTAGTTCATCCAGTCGTGCCCACATTTCAACATCTGTGAGTGGTTCCTTGACAGGTGCCGCTGCGGCCTGCCGCTCATCTACCTTCTGTTCTCTTCTGTACTTCTTCATGTTCTCTTTGTGCTTTTCTTTAAAGAAGGAAATATTCACGATTACCCCTTTGGATAACATGAAAACTCGATGTTTTATTTTCATTTGTTAACATGTGTTGACCTATCATATTGACCCTTTAGCATGATGATTATGTGGACGTATGCCTCATACAATACTGGGCTAGCCTTAACAGAAACTGATGGTCTAAAACTTAACCTTATATGATCTTTTATATCAACCCCTTCAATTTTCATCTTTGGCTGTGAGGGAGACCACAGTAGAATGATTGCCTACATTCCCACGTGGCAGCCACGGCTTATAAGTGAATCAGAGGCCTGCTCCAGCTTATAGAATCAACTTGAACTCACATTGTGGCTTATCAGCGGATATTTATTCCTATAAAATAGTACTTAACCATCAATTTTGAGGCCCCAGGTGCGGTTTATATAGTTTTTCTTAAGTGAGGTGCGGTTTGTACGCTGGGGAGGCTTATATGTCGGAATTTATGTTAATAAATTGGTCTGATGTAGGATATCTTTTGTCAATAAAATCTAGTATTTTCTCACTTTTCCACTCTCGCTCTTTCTCCTCGTCGAACTCCTCCCTGATCTCAAACGCTCCGTCCTGTTCACGTCCCACCTCCCATAGGTCCTCAGTGAACTGACGCCGTGGCTCCAGCAGTCCTTTCTGCTGTTCCAACTCGGATAACTGCTGCTTTAAAACTGTCAAATATAAAGGCGATTATTGCGTAGAAGTCTTTTGAAATCATATTATGGAAACATGTGATTGATGAATTGCTGCAATCTTACTTCAAATAAAAAAATGTACTTTATCTCTTGATCTCTTTTAGTATATTCAGTATGCACTCTTTACTTCTTGACCTATAAAGGTAATCGTTGGTGAGTCGTTTCAATAAAACTATCCTTTTCTGTTACCTTTCTATCTTGATTCATTATCTGTTTCACTATTGATTTCATGGAGCAGACATTATTCACATTGGGTCTAGCCTAGTTCTCTGTAACCCACCAAGGTAAAGTAATTATCTTACCGTCCACACGTCTGTCGATAATTTCACATGCCTGTTTTGCAGATCGCTCAACAAACCAGTTGTCACCAAGTAGAACCGTGATCTCATTAGTATGCACCAGCTTTCCCGGCATGAACGCCAGTTTACCAAATGGTACCTGTACAAAACACAACATACACCCTAATAGTATGTGCTTAATCCTAAACAGTCTTCTGTCGGTGCATTGACTGTGATCTCAAATGAGCGCATTGACATATTTTACCACAGGGCACCAATGTATTTAAAAAAAAAGAAGGAAGGACTCCCCCGCACAAGAAAAAGGCAGGGATATTTAAGTAAAATGGCTATCAAGTGGCTGGAATTATAATAAGGGAATTTTCAAGTAAGTAATCAAGTATAGGGTGCTAATACTGCTCTTACCATGACATCATGTGTTAACTTGTGTGGAAGTGTCTCCAGCCGTTTGTGTAGGGCCTCATAGTCTTCTTTGAACTTGTTCCTTTGAAAACAGATGTTAACTCACTGTTATCCCTGGCAGGTAACTTCAAAGCTGTTTTACTAAGAATGATGCGAATGTATTATGTCATTATGCCTAGGCCCTATAGATTCTATATAAGTTTTTCATAACATACATAATTTCTACTGGTAGATCTAGTTCTAATTATTGGAGGCTTCCGATATCCGTGTCTTCAAGGGACCCTTCTGTTGAAGTAGTCCTTCACATCTACTCATCAGCTCATATGGACAAAACATGAATAACTGTGTGACTTACAGTTGCTCGGCGCGCTGTTCGGTCAGTTGGATGGCAGCAGTCTGCTCCTCCAGTAGGCGCTGGGCCTCCGCTGTGTCCATCCTTCACCAGTTTGTGTGCTAGACACCCTGGTCACTGGTACCAGCAGCAATATGGAGAGGCTCTTCACTGAAAGAAGATATAATATTATGTTATGTTAATAGACACCAAACCTTGCTTTTCTCTATAGTTCTTGGCACTCACCAGTAGTACTGTTACCTAGAATATAAGGGACAGGTCAATAGTATGGATGCCTAGTTGGGTTGATCTGGTACCTGGAGATATGCCCTAGTACCGTAATCTCCCGCATAGAAGGTGCAGCTCACGTAGAAGGCACACCCCCAACTCAGAGAAGGCTTTTCCACGTAGAAGGCGCACCTACCTCTTCTGGATCAGTTTCTGGAAAAACCTGCGTACAAGGCACACCCCCAACTCAAGGCAATTACCCTCCCGCGTATAAGACCCAGCAGCATTTTGTTTGGCGTAGAAGACGCGCCTTCTACGCAGGAGATTAGGGTAGTAGCCAGCATGTTGGTTGCTACTGTAAATTCTCTCGTATAAGCCGCAGCTAGTACCAGAACTCAAATCAAAATGTAGCTTATAGGAAGGTAATTGGCACTATACCAACAAAGCGGGATTGATTATCTGCCAATGAAATAGTCCTGACTCCTCACTGCGAGCTTCTTGGGGGCACGTGGTACCTATTTGATAACTGTTATCAGTGATAACTGCCGGTAACAGGCTTCATCAATGGCTGCACCCATTGGACAATCCGCTACCTCGGTATAGAACAGGATATTTTGTGCCTACACCCCGTAACACTGCAGCTCCGTATCTCACCCTGCGAGATAACCCTCCCCCTTATCAGTTACCGGGTACAGCATCCTAAATGGCCTTATAAATAAATAGGGTACTGTAGGCTCTTGTATTGCTCTCAACCTCTATGGGCTTAGTTAGGCCTAAAAAGCATTAGTGTAGATAAGTAGGGAAATCTTTTTCTGAGAATTTCTTTAAGGCGATGAGGATTTTAGGGATCGTAAAAAAAAACTTCCATGTCCACATAGGGCCAAAAAATTAGGGTAGGTACAAATGTAGCGTTACCTGAAAAAAGCAATTCCTTTTTACAATTTTAGGCCTTAGGGAGTGATCATTTTTAAACAATTGGGGGGGGGGCCTCGTGGGGTTAAAATTTTTTTTTATCCCTTTTTCAACTCCTGAGAGGGTCAAAATAATTTGCGCATGATTTTTGGCCCCTCTGGATGGGTCCCGCCTCGGCTCAAGTGGGGGGAGGGGCAAACCCACCAGGTACATCAAACACTGCCTGCACCACTCCCCTGGCAGTGTCCATCATTTGTGACGCATTTTTTGTGACCCAACAAATTGCTGCACTGGAAATTAAACTGCACTGAAATTGGCATATTCTTACAGAACAAAGATTAAATGAACACATGTAAGAATTTATTTTGGTATATCATGGTTCATTTTACCTATAGGAAACTTTCTCGGGGAAAATGGGCCATTTCTAGACATTTTTGTAGATTTCTGAAGTGGATGACCAGGGCTTTTGACAGGATTTTTTGCAATGCGCCAATTGCACACTTTTTAGCAAATACAATGCGCCATTCTGTAAATGAATGGCCATTCTAGCCATTTAAATGCGACATTTAAGCATTAAATGCGTGTATTGCGCACTGCGCAGCCCTGTCAAAAGCCCTGGATGACTGAAAAGGTCATCCTAATCAAGTTGTCTAAAATGAAAAAGTAGGATGAAACTAAAAGAAAGTAGTATGTTTCATGGCGTTTCATATAAGGTATAATTTGTGCATGTGGACTGATTGGTATTGCTGGGGACTGCAAAATAAATTCCAAAATAACATTTTCCTGTCTAAAAGGTGCAAGGTGGTGATTTGGCAGTTTTAAAGACATCACTGCATGGCCCATGTACAACATACAGGTGTGACACTTACAATATCTGCTAAGATAAACTTGTTCTACAAGCTCCCCGATTTTGGGAGCAATTAACTGATTTTTGATGATTTCCCAACCATGTGAACTTGCTACCACACAGGAAAAAATCATTTAATGCAGTTTGTCAAGAAATCTAGGTCATGAGCTTATGTCGGTCGAATATATAGGTCAGCAGAAACTAGGTCAATAGGAAACCCATTAGAGGTTAATGTTTGGGTCAAATACCTTTGTTAGGGTCAATCAGAATGTCTACTTCTTCATATTTTACAGCCTCTGTTCCTATATATTTGATCGTATCAGAACTAGGTCATGAGCTAATGTAGGTCAAATATATAGGTCACAGGGAAATTAGGTCAAGGTAAAATTTCGTACAGGTCAACATCCAGGTCAGATACCTTTCTATTTCGTGCTGATATTATGATTCATTCCAATGGAATTGATATTTTACTAAGGGAGTGATCATTTTTTAACAACAGGGGGGGGGGGCTGGTGGGTTTGCGCGCAGACGCGCGAAAAAAATTTCGACCCCCCCTCTCAAGGGGGTAAAATTTTTTCAACCCCCCCATAAGGAACAAAAATCGTGCGCTAACGTCCCCTTCTAGCCTATAGTAACGCACAGGGTCTTCCACTGAAAACAGGTGAAATTATTTTGACCTCCCCCCCATCAGAGGTATTGAAAAAATTCTGACCCCCCCCCCCCCGGTCAAGGGGTTGAAAAAATTCTGACCCCCCCCCTCAAACCCACCAGCCCCCCCCCTGTTGTTAAAAAATGATCACTCCCTAACTTACATACCTTTCATTTCTTCATTTACTATGCCTAATAGTAATTGGGATCCAGTAGGTCACAACAAATTGCCTGAATACTTTGGACAAAAATGTCAGATTTCTAGGTACCGGTACTAATTCTGTGAGAACGAAATGAGATATCAACACTATTCCAAAAGATTTGAATTCCTCACACTCTCCTGAATAACATAGGCACAGGGCTTTAACTCTAACTCATTATGTTAATTTTCATGAGATGTACCAACCAGCAAGCACCTCCCCCCCCCCCAACTGTTGAAAAATGAACAATTATCATGAGCCTCTGCCTAATACTTATACCGTAGCATAGACTGGGGTTCTAGATCATAGGGGACTCCCCTTTGAGCCCAACAGTGTGCTCCGGCTCATATCACTAGCCTGACATTAGACCTGCCAACCGGTCCCTACATATAGGCATATTTTTAATATGATGATAGACTCATAGAGTGAAGTGACGGGCGGTGGCCTCCACTAGCCTGACATATGCCACTAGCTAGGGATCCACTGCCGCGAGTAGCACTACGAATGTTCTCGTGCGTGTGTTCTCGCAGAAAACGTTCCAGTAGTGGATATGCTGCTGCGACAGAGTTCAGGCGACGTCCGAGCGACGTGCGACAACATTCGCAGAAATCAAGATTCGCAGTGCTACTCGCGGCAGTGGATCCCCCACTTATGGCACTTTCCCATATTATCGCCCACAACCATGGGCAGTGAGATTTCTCCTAAAGACAACATTGACTTTGTATTTCTAACAGTACTCGTGAATCCAAATACCTTTGGGCCCCTAGGTTTTAACTATCATGTGGAATAACCGAATAAATCACTCGAAATAATGCCTTCTGAATCCAGGCGCTGTGAGACACGGACGTAGCGTGAGCCGAGATTTTTAAAGAATAATGCACTAGATGGCGCTCCGCCGCTGTACTTCTCGTAACACCCACTGGGTGGTGCCACAGTCTTGTCCAAGTTCCCGCCACCCATCGACGGCTATATCTACGACTATCCATTTTCTTGGTGTCTGATATACAAAACTGGAGTGAGACATGGTCTATTCACCCCAGGCATACCATATAGGATTGAGTGTGATTGCAGTGTGATTACAGGCAATTAAAGATGCAATTTCAACTAAAATGACCCTCCGGGAAGTAATCCATAAATCAATCTGTAGTCAATGTTACCATACCTGTTTTCCTAATAAATGGCATATACTATTTTAATATGCACGGGCGTGGACTGGTTACCAGATTTAGTCTGTGTAGGTGTTATCCATATGCTATAGTAAGGGTGAGAAAGTAAAGGGAACAGTGCTGCCCTCTGGTGCCTTTATTTGCTATGCACAGACCTTGATTACGGAGGTGAGTGGTGACTTTGCCAAAGTAACCACTCACCTCTGAGGCCTATTTCAGAGTGAGGCCTATTTCAGAGATTCCCTTAACCCTGTTGATCCACATATATGCTAAGGGCAGCCTTGACCACAAGGTGCCACTATTGAGCCATGAAGGAACCAACACCACATAGGTGACCACTCATCCATGACAAACCAAAACACTGCCTGAGTACTGTCGAGGCGTTCGGTGTACAGTTTTCTTACATTTTGCAGTGCATTGTGGGTGGGGGTGACCTCGAACGCTAACTACACAACCTTAGCTTGTTCCCTCCACCCCCTTCCCCCCCCCCCCAGCCAGGTCTGGCTAGGTACCAGGCCCTAACTATGCTTGGGAGGGTAGTAAGTTGACTCAGGGATCAACATTGACCCACATGGGGAGGACCAATAGGGGATGGCCTTACAAACCAGCATTGATCCCTCGGCCGTACTCCGAACGCCTCGTATGTTATCAAATGTTTTTTTTTGTGTTGACCTATACAGTAAACATTTTGAATCTAGATGTGCCTATTTCAAGCTGATATTATGTTTTAAGAATTGGGGAAGAGTTTTAGTGAGTGGTACCCCTTATAGATCTGGTATGAGCGAAAAATGATAGAAATTTTAGCTGGGATTGGATCTTTAAGTCAGCTTTGGGCAGTGTAGTAGGCCTACTACATAGGCATCAACGGGGTAATAGGGTTTTGCATCGTGTCTCTTATGGAGCTACCCTTGCCCTGGTCATTTGACAGGTATGGTGTGGTTTCCCCACTTGCCACCATTCACCACCAAAGGGTGTAGCTATTTATTCCCTTGAATAAGGGGGGGGGGAGTACGGCGAAAAATTCAGGCCCAGAGCTATAGGAGCCGCCATGTTGAATTTTGCTGGTTGAGGTAAAACCCAGTGATAAGACATACCCTGATGGGTACCTTGTCCCTGGTTAACACCCATTTCCAGGGACATGCTGGTCCCATCTTATCAGTTCTTATCAGTGTGTGTCGCCGGAACCAGCTCCAGGCCAGCTAGTGGCCAATAGACGGAATGGTAGGCCTACCCAATGCAAAACCAGCACAATTCCCTGTAAGTTATTAACAGAGGTCTGATGATCCAATTGTGGATAAACGTAGCCTACATGTACTATAAAAAGTTATGGTAGGCCCCAACACTCACTTTGTCTTTGCCATGACAGTTTGTTAAAAACCAATATTCTTTGGTCTAAAGTTAAAGGTTATCAAGTCAGAGGGGCTTCATTGAAGACTTAGGCCTACATGGGTCCAAATCGTAACAGCGAAATCACTAGATCCACACATTTATTGACTATGAGTTTTTTTTTTTACTTATTTATCTAAGTGAAATAGGGCCAATGACCTGTGCATGCAAGTTTATGTCAGCCCAAAGAAAAGTATGTCACTTTTAGTTTGGCGACCATTTATTTCTGGAAATGCTTAGTTAAGAGCACAGTCTTGAGAACCGGAATATCTAAACCTTTTTATGTGTGACGCAATGGTTCCTGTACTTTGCATAAATCCGTAATTATAGACTACTAGAGCAATATTGTTCGGAGGAGTAAATGGTATGAAATACGGTACTGTATTTCTACCAACTTCATGTTCATAATTGATTTAAGGAAGAATACGAAAACTCCACTTGGCCAATATCAGTAGTTACTGCATTTTGGTCCAATATCTAAAAATCCGATACAGGGCCAGCATCTGCATTGCAATATAAGCCTACATTGGCATTTGATTGCCATGTTTGGACTAAAATGGGAACATCAAATAATGGCACAGCATTTGGTCAATACATACACATGTATCACGACTGCAAGCACAGGCTCGCACTCTCCAGCCCTTCGCACCCTGAACTGAGTATCAATAGACGCTGGCCGAGGCTGCTGCAAGCATGGTCCAGCACTTGGTCATTGGTCAATCCAGCAATTTAACTATATCGGAATCCCAACATTGAACCATTCTAATAATGCACGTGTAAAATTTTTGTTCAGAGAATGGTCAACTACTATTTGACAAACTTAGTACGGTGGTGGAAAACTGAGAACGAAGGAAGGGAAAAATGAAGACGACGAAAGAAAAAAAAACAGAGATAAAAGAAGTAAAGAAAGTAAAGAAAGAAAATGGAAGAAAATAAGTGACAAAAGAGAAAGAATGGAGAAAGACAAAAGACAGACCTTTATAGCTGATCAGGGGAACTCAGAAAATAACACACACCCACAAAAAAACACACACAAAAAAACAACAACACACGACTGTACAAAGATGGTATTAGTATCTGAATTCATAGGAAATAATATCTGCTGTTTCCTCCTGATATCATTGTGTAGGATTTTTCTTTTAAAGAAAAACCAGATCTATGAACCTAATGTCAAGCTCAGCAGGGCTGCCCACCACATGTCGTTTGTTATTAAATGCAAAGTGAAACCAGTTGACCCTTGACCTGAACAGTCACATGATCACTTGGGAACGGGCGTACACAAGCAACGCACATGGCGGCACCTGAGTTGTGGCTCCGTGTGTGAGTAGGCGGGAGTCAACGACCAAGGTACCTACATCCATATCATAGCCTAAGCTGAGCAACTGTGTTGGTGAACTCTGCACCAGAAATCATGTAGTCTACTCACAGAGACAGAGGCACACACCAGTTTAAATGGATTCACTGACTAGGAACCATGTAGATCAAGACACCAGGGAGGAATCTAAGATGTGGACCTAGCAGACAGGACTGTGGGATCTTAAACAGGGGAATACAGGCAGCTATGTAGCTGTGAGTGTTTGGATTGACAGGTTTAGGCCCACTCAGGTGTGCCTCTTACCATTGAGTGTTGGCTGACTAGCCTATTCACCAGGTCGGTGCGATAACACACATAATCATATCTGACCCAGGTCTACATGCTATAGGCCCTGGGGGATATCAGTGTAACAACTGTGTGCTTAATAATCTAGCCTTGAGTGGTGCATGTCTACTCTGCCCTGGAGGTATAGCTATAATTTGGGGTATAATTAAGAATAATTGAGATGATGGGCCCATTTATTTTGGTTGATCTACATTAGGTCTGTATATATTATAATATCAGGCGGATCTAGACTTTTAGTGCTAGGCAAGGAGTGAGCGGGGGAGAGAGGAGGGGAAGTATAGGTGAACTGTGACCCAGTTCTGCCTATATTATAATCCCACCACAATCAACCTGAGCCCGTGTATACACCTCCCCCAGTCCAGGACCAGGAGAACGGTGGTAGGGGCGGGCTGGACGGCAACAAGTCGGCACACGTCCCGGCTAAAGAGGACCACAGAGCCGGCCGCCGTCAATTCTCCCTTGGCTCTCACATGTTTATGCAGGGTTTGTTTTGCCTGCCCAGCTCTCTGCCAAATATCCCCACAAGAGCTGACCCGGGCATGTTGTAGACCAAGTACACACCTAGTCCCCCCCTCCCTTAGCCAAACTCCCTATTCACTCCCGCCCCTAAGCGTCTGGGACTGGGGCTGGCTTAATAGTGGAACCATGTATTGAGCTTTTATAAATGTACTAAGCCCTTCATGGCATGATGCATACACCGAGGGCCGATGAGTTACTCACCAATTACTGCATTCGTGTACCAAGCTGACCATAATTATGGGGTTGACATTCTTCATAAAGAAGATAATTAGGGATAATGTACTACGTTATAAGCCATTGTGCCGTCCTTAAAGGGTTAGGCCTAAGCAATGCCCTGTAAACACCTCGCTCATATAGTCATGTATAGTGTATACTACTTGTATACTACTTATATGTCATCATATAGCCTTGGGTCTGGCTGTGCCTGAGTCTCGGCTCTACTCCTTTGGATTTGGCTTAAGAGTTGAACACAAGAGAACCAAAGTAATTTAGCCCCAAGCCTTTTTGAGCAGCAGGCCCATTGGAACGTGCCTGGCCTGCAGATCTAGACTAAAGCCACTAAAGCATATAGCTATATGTCGACATATGCCACACGAATTGGCTACAATAGAGGTGGATAACCCATGAAGGGCCGCCTAATGCATCAAAGACCATTTGTCTCCATGATGCACAAATGCAGCCCCAGTAGCGAGTGTAACCTACTGAGCTGCCCTTGTGCATCATGCCGACTATTTGGGAGTGTATCAACCCTGCATTTAGGTATGATGCATGGTTGATCAGGGGGCATCAAATCTGTGTGTGGTCCTTAGAGAGTTTCAGGGAGAACTAGTCTCCTACTTCAAAGCTTCAAGGGCAGATTTGGGACGTGTACCTTTAACAATCAGTCTGCTGATCACCCCTTCAGTGTATATATGTATGGGGCCGTGTAGTGCTTGACATGGTTACTTCTTTTTTTTATAGGTTTCGTGTTTAATGTGTTTACAGGGACAGATTCGCTGGTGAACCTACTGGAGCAGTGTTATTCACAGATGGATTAAGAGGAAATCACCGACCGTGGCATGTAAATAATCGACGGTGCATATACTTTCTTACCTGACAAACGTGTGTTCTGAATACCCAAGTCATTTGCCACACACCACCTCAGGATCCAAGGGATTCAGCCATAGAATTTACAAACACTTATCAAATTTCACAGGGATAGCTTTTACTTCTAAAACCCTAAGGGATGCTTCACATTTCGTGTTGATATGATGTATGTAGCAAGTGAAGCATGTCTGTGCGTTTCCTGAGGTGTGCAAATGCAAATTGTGGGAGATAATACGAATCAGCGCACTGGTGCTAACAAATACATTAGTTTCTACAACACACCGTCTTAACAATGCCAATGGTATATAAATCCAGCCGCATTGGGGGCATGGAGGGAGGTACTAATGGGGTAACTAGTCCCTCCAACTCAGGAGGAGGGCTGGGAGGGATCCGCTCCCCTCCTCCCTTGTCCACAGGCTCCCCCATCACCACTCCATCCCCGCGCCTGGAGCTTCCCAAGAACAAAAAAGCCGTTAATAACCAGCGGACTATAGATGAAATGAGAGCCCATATAGCCAAACTTAAGAATGAACTTGAGCAGGAGAAATCAAAGTACAAACAGTTACATAGAGACAAGGTGGCAGAGATTAAGCAGACTAAGGATGCATGTCAGCAGGACAGGGAGTACGCCCTGGAGCAGCTCAGTGTTAAGTTGGAGCAGGAGAAGGTGAATGAGTTACACAAACAGCGGGATCAGCTCATTAAGGAGAAGGATTCCGAGATCAGACAGGTGCTCCGACACAAGGAGGAAGAGGTAAAACAAGCTAAGGCACAGTTAAACCAAGAAAAGGAGGATGGCATTAAAGTGGCCCTCCAGATGCAGAAGAAGGTGCTCACTGATCAGCAGCACCAACGTGAGCAGCTTACCAGCCCTGGGGGTATGTCGAGCAGCTCCCACAATGGCACTACCAATGGGACATCAACGCCTCCTAATGGCACCAATGGTGGGAGTAACTCAGCCCTCATCATACGCCTCCAGCGGGAGATCAAGCAGCTCAAGGACTCCAAAAGGGACACGGAGGAGCAGCTTAAAGTGCGAGTAGCGGCCGACAATGAGAAGCTCGTCCAGCTGCGCCGCATAAGGCGTGACCACCAGAATGAGATTGCGCGTCTTGTCAAGGAATACAAACAGGAGGGACAAAGGGACATGCAGCTCCTCCGTAGGGCGGAGGAGGCCGCTGCCGCAGCTAGCAGAAGGACGTCTGTTACGTCAGTGACGTCAATAACGTCGGTAGACGAGCGGCTGGGATCGGCCGGAAGTAGCCGTCGAGAGCGGACGGAGAGTTCCGGTTCCGCCTGTACTACTCCCATCTCCCGGCAGTGGTCGGGCTCAGCGGCTGGCACGGACATGGACGCAGAAGATGAGGTAAGTGAAAAGTTACATTCTTATAATATATGCTTTCTTTCCATTATTTGAGCCCTTGACTGAACTTGACTGGGGCATTAACTTTTGTCTGAACCACATGAGGCATGTTCTGCGTCGTAGTGTCAGCTGTTAATGATTTTCACTATACCACAACTCCAATTTCACTGGTATGAAATACACATTATGACCAATGTGCCTGAATGTTAGTCTTTTGGATCCTTTGGATGATGAGTTAATTTATGATTATAGATCTCTGTCTCAGAGGCACATTTTAGAACTGGCAAAGTATTATATGGGGGCCGGGTTGAGAACTAGTAGGGCAATGCATACCTTCTCAGTGGGGGTCACAGGGCTATAGAAATCACTGATCATGATTTTTTTTTTCTTTCAAGCTTAACCATAGAACTAATGATATTTAAGTGAATTAGTGCACCACTCAGACCCTACATGGTTGTAAGTATGATGCACCATTGCAATGATTTACGACATATAGCAGTGTATTGGTACATCATGACGACAACTGAGCAGGAAGTGTTTGAAAATCATACCTCCCTTCAAGGATTAATAGTCACTAGTTTCCAGTTGGTTCCCCCCTTGCTAGGGTTCATGATGGATCATCATAATACTTCCATGACCGCACTTAAGCAGTTCTATAAGAGGTCCCCTAAGTAATGTACACGCAGCCTACATTGTTCAGGGAACCTTCTTGTGTGTTTTGGGTTCTGGAGTATAGGGGAAAGTGCCCCAGGCATGTGGCTAAGGCTTGCCTTAATATGTATAAAATGTTTTGTGTGTAAGCACAGGGCATGGTAGGTCTCTAGGCCTTTCCAGTCCCAGTTAACTGTAACTTATTGAGGTAGGGTAGGTAGGGTTACAATGAATAGAGGGGGTCGTGCAGTGCCTTTATAATAGCCTACATGCTAGAGGACTCATAGTGCGAGGAGAAATAGCTAACTCCCCCCCCCCAAACTTTACCAAGTCTATGGTTAAAATCATATCAATTCTAAAAAGACGCCTGGTAATTGCCACCTGTTGGGAAGGAGCTAATAATCTAACAGGTCAATGTTGTATCTTCCCAAAATTGTCAGTCATCTTTTAATGCAACCTGAACAAAAATAGAAGGGATATTCATCCTTAAAGTATAAATCAAATCCTTTCCTTTATGATCTTCTTCAATGTGCCCACAAAAAAAAATCAATAGATTGTCCAAGGCATATGAGAGTCATGATGTTCACCAAATCCAAGTTACTTGTGGGGTAGAGGTTTTAATCTTACCATAAAGATAATAAACGTGATATCAGTTATATCATTCATGAGCCTAAGAACCTGAGAAAAAAAGTCTCATGGAATTATGCTATATACGTGTATGCCATGTATATATTATCCTGAGTTCCACCAGCCCATATATAGCCTACAGGCAGAAAATAGTTTCTTATAGTTCACTATATTGCAGTCATCTTTAAGTCACTATGTTACATAGCACAGTCCAAGTACTGCACATAATGGTACACCTTAAGTGTTTTAAAGCACTGTGGGGCTGGCTATATATAAAGTGTGTAAAAGGTAAATGCTGGTTCAAGTACCTGCTTCAATGTGAGGGGAAGGAAGTGTCTGACAAAATGGGACATGGAAGTCACATTTAACTGCGCAGCATGTTTTGATAGTTATGGACTATGCCTTTTAGTCTTACAGTGTAGACCTCAATACATGCTTATACACGTGACTCGTTTAGCCCGCCATGGACTTTCTTTTTCACATGCGTTAATGATTCAAATTCCTGAGCCGCTGATACAGAATTACACAGGGTTATAGCCAGGCATATTTGCAAAATTAAATACGGGTCTGACAATAGATATAATAGACTAACCATATCAAGTGTAATGCTAAACCCCACCACTCTGTTAATCATTATGATAATAAGATAATAATAGAATGCCCAGTGCTTTCGTGTAGGTAACGGCTTCAAATACATTTCAATGGCTACAAAATAAGTAGATTTCCTTCTCTCAAATAAGTCTTCACATCATTATCTATAGGGCGATATCCTTAGGGATATTGTGGTACATAACTGCACCGCATATCGATCTAGGAATTCCACATTATCTGGAAACTGATAAGCAACCTAGCTATCATAATATGAGGAGATGTATCTTTTACCACTTCAAAGGATTCTCTAGGTCTTGAACTAGAAATGTTAGCGTATATTTTAGCTGATGGTCAGCTGGTGGGTGGCTGGTTTACATAGATTGTAAAACTCCTGGAGACAGGCGAATTTATGCCAATTATAATCAAAATTGATCAATCAACCAAATTCATCTCGATATAAGCTGATACGCATCCCATGAGGTAAGCCTGACATTTGATAAAGGAACATGGTAAGAAGTAGATCATTAATGGACGGAGAGGGGCAGCTCTGTGATAAGGAAAAGAGCCAGCATGGCAATACACACACAAGAGGTGCTTGGCAAAAGTATTAAACTTTCAGGGGGAAAATGTGACACTTGTGTTGGAACGACCAATAAATCTGTGTAATGCTAGCATAGGAAGTCAACAGAGCTCTACAACACTCGACATGGCTAAACAATAACCACTCCATTAGCAATGCTTGGCGGATAGCATACGTTCAATAATGTTGATATTTATAAATATCACGTGTGTATTGTTCTTTTTGATTTACCGTTGGGGGGGGCTACTCTAACATGCAGTGTCTTATATCTAAAGTATATAAAGCCTCCCCTTCTAGTGATTTAATTTCAACGGACAATTATATATTTTACATTCCTGAATTATAGACCACGATAGCCTGATAGACTGACACAGAGATGATTAATCTGGGAATAACACCAATTGCACATATTAATCAATATCTATAATAGTATTGTTAAGATCCTTTATTTTCCATCTGTACATGTATCATGGTTATCTGGATATGCCCCAGATGGCAGCACATACTTACTACGACAGAACAGGCGATAGCAGTCGTTATGGACTTGAGATATAAATATGTTCTTTTTATGGGTAGACCGATTTAAATCACCCTATTCTAAACAGCGTAAAGATAGACCGATAGTATTATAGACACATTCAAAAGACCTAATCCCAGGCTTTGCATTTGAATTCGATTCAGATCTGGAGACTAGATCTCATATATAGATTAGGTCCTCAGATTCCCCCTGTAACTTTAAACTCACGTACCAGATAACGGTCGATATAGTATGGAAGTACTGGATTGAAGTTGGTATGGACAACATTATTTCACACAACATTTTGGTACAAACCCCACTTATACTAATGTTTACTACAGCCTTGTAATATATACTTAAAAAGATAAAACAACAACTTTAGAACGCTGAGATAACTCCTTTGATGGAATGAATTTGGATGGGACATTTTCATAATAGAAGAAACGGAAATGAATTTCTGACACTCATTATGGGAATTCCATTCCATAGGTGGCTTTTTGGCCAATCTATACTTTATTTCTCAGAACCTGGTTGGCCGTTCTGATCATTAATTCATATGGACCACGTAAGCCAAAAAAATTGTGCACTTCACCTTGTATTTACTTTATAAGAGATATTATCAGTACTCCTATATTTATGTCATAAAATTGGGTCCCTGGCCCGTTCTAAGAGGTCTGAATGTGATATTTCCTGTTACTTTTGTGAGTTGTGCAGGAAAGTACACACATTGTTTTATGAAAACTAGGGTTTATGTCTGATGAAGTTTCTCAGCATGAATATGACATTTTCTTTCCAAAAATGATGTAAACTAACCATTACTCACTCACTTACTCAAAAACCACAACTTCTACAACTTGTCGCATGAGTATGCGTTAAGTAGAACCTTTATCAGCCTCGCCAATTGATGGGATATGATATATAATGCTAACTATTGCCCCTATGGTATAAGCATCCAGTAGTGTACGTACCAGGAGGCAGGCAGGTGTCTCCAGGGGGTAAATGGCAGGATGGCAGGTGAATGCTTTATATTCCCAACGGTAAAACTCAAAATTAAATTTGGTAAAAGATGAAAAATAGCTGAGGAAGTTATTCTATTTAGTTTGTAAGAATATGGCCCGAATCAGGTTTATTTTGTATACATCGGCGATACATAGAATACACATTTTACGTTAGATTTGGTTAAAGTGAAGTACATTGACTGTAAGGTTAGATAGAGCTACCTGGCAAGAGACCTCTTCATTAATGAAAAGGTATGATGTATGGTATTGCAATATCGACAGCTTCACCAAAATTTATTTTTCTAATGAATATGGTCCACACATCTTCATTGAGAGAACATGACATGTTTACAAGATACATATTTTCAGAGGGTTTAAGGTAGCTCACAATTCAGTTCTGATACGGCCTACCCACTTAACTGTTGCAGCAAGAGTGGACACAGTTCATTGCGGGGTTTATATCATTGTAATACCTATGTGGACGGTACAGCTATTTCTAAACACTGATAGGATATATCTATATCTTCATGAGAAGCACATCATGCTAAACCTGCAGGCCTGTGAGAGGCAACCTCCAGCAAGGAGTGTACTGCTTATACAAAATTTAAAGTTCGACAATTGAAGTCTTGAGGCCATGGGTTCTGACACATGTGACAAATGTGATCCCTTTGAGGGAGCAGAGCTCTACTTTGAGTAACTCAGCCAATATAAGGCTTTTATCACTAATGGTGAGATGGATAGCTCTAATCCTAATGTAGCTGTAGAGATGACATCTGATGACAAGGAACCAACTCACAGCTCTCATCTTTACCAATCTGGGATAATACCACCAGCAGAAACAATTCAGAAAAATGATACAACTGACAGATCATTAGAATCAGAGGCCTTTGGCAGTTACACCCTCCCCTGTCGCCCAGATATCCCAGCCCTGCAACGTAGCACTAGTGTAGGAACAGCAGCAGATATGTCAAGATTCAAAAGCAAACATGTACACTGGGACCCCAATATTGCTGTACCCTTCTCAAGGAGATGGAGCTACAATGCCCATGGCCAGAGCACCCCAGGGAGGCCACGGCGAAGAAGGATGGCCTCCAGAGGTAATGATGGTGTTCTCAATGGTGATCCACATAATGAAACCTACTTACAAGTATCACTTTGTATCCCTACAGCGTATATCATGGATCAAGATGAAATTGAAAATCTTACTTTATGGTCAGATGAGACTAGGCCCTTATCAGTGTTGGATAAAACTGATATGGAGAGGGGTGTAAGACCAAAAGTAGACATCTTAGACACCACCGACTGTCTAACAGTTACAGAGGATTCTATTGATATCTCCAATAATCCTTCAGCATGTCATACTGATAAGGGGAGCAGCCCTAGGAGACAGTCAAAACATCATGTATATAGAGAGGCAACCATCTTAGATGAAGTCGATGAAGACTGTATAAGTCAGTCTATGATAGCAGAATCTGCGGGACTTGAAATGATGTCAGGATTCATTGCTGATTATACCAATCAAAATACTGCATCTCGGGAGAAATATGATACCACGGACACTGAATTTTCCTCTGACAGAAATGAGAAGAGTATCTTGAAAGAAGAAAGTGAACAGGTAGGAGCCTATGAAACCACTGAAAGTATCGGTCAAACTGAACCCAGTGTCATGGGGCACACAGGATCCCAAGATGAAAACACTTTACTGGACACTGCTTTTCCACTGAAGGGCACCGCCCAAGGCGATATTCAGGCAACTGGTGACCAAATTAGAATTGATATGAAAACACAACTGCCTCTTGACTCATCAACTCAAGATATTTTTCAGCGAGAAGAAATAGAGGAGACCAGCGTGGAAAGTGCAGATACCCCAGAACTTTTGCAGGAACCTGTCAATTCAGCTGATCCTTTAGATGAGGATGCTGTCCTTAATCTTGGATACATCACTCTCTGCCTACCCACTGAGGATCAATCCAGAAGCCAGGTATACTGCAGTTATGCCACCCTGTTCCTAGGAGTGGAGGAAGAACAGCAGGAGGTCTCAGTAATAGAAGATATAGACATTAAAGAACCCACATTTTCCTCACCCTCTATACTTAAAGTGAAAAGCTGCAATGGTAAGGATGGATATGTATGTGGTAATACATTGTCTGGGAAAGACACCTCAATGGGCGAAGCTGTTGGGGAAGCAATATCCATTGCAAGTCCGAGCCTGACCTCTCAACTCGAAGATGGTAGCAACACAGGCATAACGGATGATCTTTCTGATTCAGGTCTGCAGTGTAACATTGCTGTTGCAGAAGAAACAGATAACATTAGAAATGGGAGTTCAAAACGTAATCAGAACTGTAGTGGTATTTCTGTTGAAGACACCTCAATATGCCCTGGTACTTTGTCTGATTTAGCCCAGGTCTTTGATGTAAACATCCAGGAAGACCTCACTGAAAGAATTCTTTCATCAGAAATGGGTATAATCCAGATAGATGCAGATTTTGAAGATCGGTGTGAGACTGTGGATGTAGTAGATAACGCCCATCTAGATACAGTGTGCCTAGAAAAGGGCATGGGACTCACAGGGGCCAGCAATACACTTCATATTAAAGAGTCTTCTACAACAAATGTCGAAGGCATTTGCTTCAAAGATCCACATGTTGGAGAAGACCTAACTCATGAGGGGAGTGTAGCACAATTTGGAGCAGGTCATACTCAGTCCTCCCCTAATGGGTCCAATAGTTATCATGATGTCACGGGGAATGAGATGTGTAATAAGGAATTCAAATTGCACAAAGCAGACAATGATTGGCAAATCTGCGTAATAGATCCAGAGAAAGAGAGCATTAACAATGCACATTCCCTTACTCAGCTCCACTCTGGTGCCTATCCCGCTGCAGGCGAGGAAGGCAAAGATATGGCTCTAGTGACAGAAACAGTAGGTGAGAGTAGCTCTGATGGTTCAGATCTGAGTAACAACTATCCCTGTATAGACTTAGATCTAACTGAGGCCTCAGCCATAGACAAACAGCTGACAGCCCTGGCTGATCTGCAATCTACACCCTTCACTGGTCTCCTTGACATTGGGTCATCTTCAGATGAAGAATACTTTCTAGTAGTCACTTCAAGCAGTAACTTGCAGAACGAGCCCCAGTCATTGGTTGATCATTTCGATAAGTGGCTGATTGATGAAAGGAGTGAGGATGTGATAGAAGAGGAGGATGGTGATGCCATAGAGGATGGTGATGTATTAGAAGATGTGTCTGGTAATGTTAAGAAAGATGAGGTTGGTGATGTCATAGAAGATGAAGCTCTTGATGCTCTTGGTGTGAAAGACGATGAGGTTGGTGCTATGATGGAAGATGGGGCTGCTCATGTGACGGAGGATGTGGTGGCACCGGTCAACGAGCCCTGTGTTACTTATAGTATGGTGGAACACAACATGCGTCAGAGTAAAGGAGAATTGTATTTACAGAACAGTTGTGGTGATTCCTTTAAAAACGAAACAGGACTGTATGAAGTTTGCATGATGGATAATAACAACGCACCATTTCAGATTGATCATTTTGAAGCAAACGCTGTAAGTTTTAGCCGAAATTCCTCGTACTCAAATGAGTTGACCGAAATTGACGGTGATGCCAATTTTGACCAACCAGCAGAGGAAGCTAGAGAGAAAAGGAATGTCCCAGAAGATGCTGACATTATAACGACGGCAGGCTCATCCTACATTGTCAATGAAGACGTACCATCAGATCAGCAGGACCTAGTGCCTATAACTGATAATATCAATAATTGTATCGCAGCTGGGGGAAGTACAGTAGATATTGCATCTATGGAAATAGTTGATACCCCGCCACATCGTAACAGTCGCATTCCAGGGAAGCACTATTTACAAGTCCCTTTACCAGAATGGCAAGGCGGTGAGGGAATTGCACATAATAATGATTTGGCCAAGCCTTGTGGTCCCAAAGATGCAAATAACATTGATAGTTTGGATAATATCCACCGTGCAATAATCAATAAGCGTGTTACTCTTGGTCTTACAATGGAGGCAGGGTGCCTTGAAAATCTGGTGAAAGGTGTTCAGTGTAATGTGGCGTTAGATAATAAAGACTCTGACTTTGATATTGCCGACATCACACACAATTCAAATGGGCCAGATGATAATTTGGGAAATGTCTCTGAGGAAAATGACATCTTGGGTGAACCTACTGAGTCTGGTCATGGAACTACCAGCAAAGAAGATGAACTATGTCCAATAGGTAATAGGGAGGAGAAGGTAGAGTTCCAAGAACAGATGAATGCAGACATCGCCACTGGGGTGGAGGCTGATATGCATGAGAACACTATCACACGTAGTTTGATACAGATACTGAACAATCAACAGAGAAGCTCACCCTCAGATGGTGGAGACAGCAATATTGGTATTGAAAGAACTGACGCTGCTAGAATGGAACAGGATGTCAATAGAATAGTCCCTGTAACATATGCTGAATGTGAAGTATACATTGGAACTAGAGACCCAGATACTGGCATTGAATCAAAAGATGAAGAAGAAAGACTTCTGAATGAGGTTATAATAGAATCAGGCCACGTAGCAGAAACCCCAAGTTCAAGATTACACGAACCACGAAAGGACACGATCCACATAACAAAAGATGTACCTGAAGTTTTCCAGGCTACTCCTGGAGAATCTCAACAACCACCATCCACAGCAAGAGGATCGTTAACACATAGAGCCACATTCCCACTGGAGGAGACCTTCTCCACAAACACCTCCAGGTCCATTAATAGTACTAAGGCCCTCCACAGCCATCCTCCAGGGTCTAGGTTTGGGCGGCCACGGCTTCGACTATTTGACCCCTCCCGACTGTGGCGGCGGCTGTTTGGTGGGCGGAGGGAGAAGGAGTTACCAGAGAACCACAGCCAGAGATACATCGTGCTCCAGGGTGCTGGAGGCACCCGGGAGGAGGCAGGGCGAAGGGGAGGGGGAGGACACTGGAGGAGGTCAAGCAGTATGTCCTTCCTCCAGCAGGGTGATGTGGTAACGGCTAGAAGTACAGCGGCAGGATCATATCCTTCACACCAGGGCCTGCACCAGTTGCTGTTTATGGTAGGTAGTGTGTACTATGACATGCAAGTTACTAATTGGGAAACTCGTATACGTACAGAACCCCTGATACATTTTCGCTTTGGATGAATATCAGGCGTAGGATTATTTTTCTCTTCACATTACATTAGTATTAAGATATATCTTTTGGTTTGGGGATATCAAATGGCATCAATTCTACTGATGGTAATGGATATCTGGATTCAAAAATTGTCTTACCGTAGTGCCTCGCGTTTAAGGCACGTCTCGCGTAAAAGGCGCACCCTCAACTTCTGAGAATCATAACGGGCGTACTTGCAACTTGATTTGGAACTAGTTTAAGATACAATATCCTCGACTCTTAGGCCCCGACTTCAGACAGATTCTATATGGCACAGCAAGGGACTATCCTCGCATTATAAACCGAGCCTTAACGCGAGGTATTACGGTATGTATACATGGGTACCAACCATTGACTTAAAAGAAGTGCGTCATCTCTTATAACATCCCGAACTCACGTAAGTAGTATACAAAGAAAGGGCTCTGACTCAGGACGTCACCAGTGACACCGCCCCGTCCACATGACCTATAGCCTCTTCTCGCATTCGCCAAATGAGTTTATATCTCTGTGGTATGAACGCAAAACAGAGTGAACCTTCACCCTGTAATGTTATCTTTTTGAATGATATCAGTTTAGAATATATTAGTGGTGTCGCTAACGTGGCCTCACACATTCCTACTGTCGCTACTGGGATATCATAAATGTATATGCTTTTTTGTATGACACACGTGCACACAAGTTATGTCAGTCAGGGTTTTTGTGTAGTCACACAATGTGAGTCGTGTCTGTGTGTGTGTGTGTGGGGGGGGGGTAGAGGATAGAGGGTACAGGATGGTGGCTCTACTCACCCATGGACCAAAACAGCTGGCACCATACCACCCAGACTGTTAATGCTACATATCATATCTCAACATCAAGCTACTTAACGATGGGTAGACCATGTTTCGCTAATGGTGTTTCTGGTATTACAATGACTTGGCTCCTTCTACTTTAGACAGCCTTAGGAAACCAGTAGAGTACCTCCTTCCCTTATGGGCACCCCACCTCCTGTTCAATACATGTATGTGCACGCATTATATGCACTACAAACATCCCGTCATACAGTCGTATCGTACATGTATGAGCCAAATGGCGTGCATGCAAACATATTACACACCACTATTAATCCAAGCTAACCCCATAGATCAGGCATTGGTTAAAGTGCTTGCTGTAATTTTATATCGACGTGTTCGTTATGGATATGATGTGATATAGTATGCAATAGGGTAATGTAGCTGGTAGGGTAATCTTCTTATAAAATCCCACATATGCACGGGCACTGACACATTCCTCTGTGAAATTGTGTAATGTAGTTTTCGCCATGAATATGACCTTAGCTGTCGAAATGGCGTTAAACATCTATTACTCACTCAATCACTCTTATAAAATCCATGTGTATCAAATTAAAAAAAAAACTACATAATATTAAAGGTGGGTATGTGGGAGGCCCAATGTAGCTGCTCATTGTGCGGCAACTGGGGTTAAAGAGTGAGTTGAGTGAGGTGAGTCCTCACAGTGCCCTTAGTCAGGGTGGCTGATGCAGAGGGAGAGAGCAGAGTGCCTGGGGGAGTGAGGTGAGTCCTCACAGTGCCCTTAGTCAGGGTGGCTGATGAAGGGTACAGAGAGCAGAGTACCTGGGGAGTGAGGTGAGTCCTCACAGTGCCCTTAGTCAGAGTGGCTGATGAAGGGTGCAGAGAGCAGAGTGCCTGGGGGAGTGAGGTGAGTCCTCACAGTGCCCTTAGTCAGAGTGGCTGATGAAGGGTGCAGAGAGCAGAGTGCCTGGGGGAGTGAGGTGAGTCCTCACAGTGCCCTTAGTCAGGGTGGCTGATGAAGGGTGCAGAGAGCAGAGTGCCTGGGGGAGTGAGGTGAGTCCTCACAGTGCCCATAGTCAGAGTGGCTGATGAAGGGTGCAGAGAGCAGAGTGCCTGGGGGAGTGAGGTGAGTCCTCACAGTGCCCTTAGTCAGGGTGGCTGATGAAGGGTACAGAGAGCAGAGTACCTGGGGGAGTGAGGTGAGTCCTCACAGTGCCCTTAGTCAGGGTGGCTGATGAAGGGTGCAGAGAGCAGAGTGCCTGGGGGAGTGAGGTGAGTCCTCACAGTGCCCTTAGTCAGGGTGGCTGATGAAGGGTACAGAGAGCAGAGTACCTGGGGGAGTGAGGTGAGTCCTCACAGTGCCCTTAGTCAGGGTGGCTGATGAAGGGTGCAGAGAGCAGAGTGCCTGGGGGAGTGAGGTGAGTCCTCACAGTGCCCTTAGTCAGGGTGGCTGATGAAGGGTACAGAGAGCAGAGTACCTGGGGAGTGAGGTGAGTCCTCAAAGTGCCCTTAGTCAGGGTGGCTGATGAAGGGTGCAGAGAGCAGAGTGCCTGGGGGAGTGGGATAAGTCCTCACTGTGTCCCTGGTGGGGGGTGGCTGATGAAGGGTGCTGAGTTGACGGAGTCAGGTACAGATAAGTCCTCACTGTTTCCCTGGTGAGGGTGGATGTGACAGGGTGCAGAGGAGGGGGGTGTGGCAGTGTACAGTGTAGGGGAAGTGAAGTCCGCACTGTACCCCTGTGTCTTGCAGAGTGTAGAGTGGGGGAGGGAGGTAAGTCCTCACTGTACCCCTGTGTCTTGCAGAGTGCAGAGTGGGGGAGGGAGGTAAGTCCTCACTGTACCCCTGTGTCTTGCAGAGTGCAGAGTGGGGGGGGGGGAGGTAAGTCCTCATGATTGTTGCAGCATGGGGGTAGTATGATGAGTCTTCACAGTGCAGGCTGCGGACACAGGGTGCTCGGCTCATCCAGGCGTATAACCACCACCCATAATGATCGTTAATACTGCACACCCACCACCCCAACATCCAAGCTAATGTGCTCACTGAGCAATATGGCCAGCCTCCAGTCTATGTGAGTAACACTGTCCACAGTTAGGGAGGGGTCCACACCGTAGCTGTAACACACCGGGCCTAGCATTTACTATCAAGTTCATCGGGTGGGAGGTATGGGGTTGTGTGAAATCAGCTAAAGTGGTAAATCATAATTAGTACAGTCATGAGAATGGATATAAAATGTTTGACAAACACTTATGGGACCGAATGACAGTTATGCATTATAGGTATATCATAACACAATGACATTAGGGCAAAACCTGGTGAAACAAGATACTGGCAGCAAGAAATATATGAAAACAGTATGGGACGCAAAATAAACAGCTGGGAAAGCAATGCAAAATGTTTTGTGTATAAGAATTTCCAGCTTACTGCTGCTGGTACCTACTAGTCACATGGGGACCCCAGGAGCATTGTCGATTGAATGCCACATAGTTACTCCTTCACACACCCTTGTCATGCCACCATGTACCTACCTATGCTATATCTGTCCATCAAGGACAATGGTCCTGGCTGAATGAATGACACAGTAGTACAACATTTACTTTTAACTGGCGTATCATCTGGCTATTTCATAGGGTTATATATAGTTTGCCAATTTGCAGTACAAGGTTGTGTGAACTGTATTACTGTTTATGGGGGTTTAGATGCAATTTCCATATGAATGTATGTATTCATGGAGTAATGTATAACTGGTATTGTTCTCCCTGACACCATTACTGCACCAGCTGCAGGCCCCGTTCAGAAAAGATCTATAGATATTATAAACTTGTATTCATTGATTGGCCTGTATTACAAACGTACTCATGAATACATATGAATAATGGCATTTTAAATTCTAGTGAAATTATGTAAGTAGTTAAAAGCATTTTATAAGATAATGGTTAGAGGTATATCCATTCAAGTGATAACTAAATATATTGGGATGTTAAAGAGTTTACGAACAGGCCCAGTTTATTTTAGTCAATATGAGCATATATATCTCAAAGTGTGTCAACATTGGCCAGTGCAAGCCTATAGACCACATCGGTGGATGAACCCGACTCAAACCCTACCAACTCCCGCTCCCGACCCCTCGATGAGCAGCCTGTTGCCGCCCCCTTGGGACCAGTGCCAGACACCTGGTGGGAGAGTGTGTTTATCTGGGGGTGTATGGAGAGTGTAGAATGACACATTTCACATTATTGGTGAATAGCTCTACCCACTCACATGTTGTGGGATGGGGCCAGTGGGACTCAACAGCTAGACAGTGAGCTACATTTACAGGGGTAACACTGAAATATCAACACACTAGCAGCGATGCCTATGCACAAGTACATCTACGAAGGCTATAGTGGTAGTAGCATCATAACTCACCCAGAGAGGAAATATTACCAGGAACATATTGTGGATATCATGTAGAGTCATGGCAGTTATAGTCATGGTTATTGTACAGGAGATAGCCAACAGCTGTGGCCTTACACTAACAGGAGGGGTATCAACCCACTGGAGCAGCATTGGTGACTAGGTAGGCCTACGGTGACATACCGTACACCAGGATTACCCAGGAGGAGTGTTATTAATACCCCAATCGCTGACTAAGTATAAAATACTTCATACAGTGGGAGGATATCATCCTTTATCAAACAGCATTAATGGGTCACTCGATATATACAGTATAGTACATGTTGTACTCGTATATATCCTAAACCGGCTCACGTATAAACATGGTGCTAACTGCATGGTGAAAACTACTGGAGGATTACGAGCATTGAGCTTAATGGTAGGCAATTCTACATCTTAAGCGAGATCGTCACATCAAGAGTCCCATGGTGGAACCCATCCTACATTCAATATGAATGATACACACACACACCATCTTTTTAAAGCTGACCCAAGGTGAGGGTTGTGACTGACTGTAACGTTACACTCAGTGTGAAACACACGTGAATTTCTAAGCATTAATGACGGAGGTCTACATGAAAAGAGTACTCTAGGCCCGGTAGGCCGATACATATACCTTTTGAATCTTGATATTCTGCACCTACATTTAATAACTAGGGGTAGACCTATGATCCTACATCATTCTGTTGACAATTGACCTCAGACAGGCTCCCCACCAATGTCCACCATATGTCGCTGGGAGTGTTGGACCCGTTACCACCATGATGGATGATCTCCACCGGGAGGCGCTGTGGCGGCGGTACCTGCTCACCTCTCCCCCGGGGGTCACGGCCGGGGTTACTGGAGTGGAGCAGCTCATGCTGAAGGAGCACCTGCTCCAGGAGCAGCTCGCCAAGGCCGCCCTCTCCTCCCCACCACCTCCTGTGGTATCTGAGCTGCCTGTACGCCTGTTGCAGGTACTTAGTGCTCTTTTCGTATACTACTTGCTTATCTTACTGTTTGAATCCGACATTAATGCACTATCATACCGTTTTGCTTCCATGATGTCCTAATGCTGCTAGTGACGATTTATTGATGGGTATGCGATTTTTTTTTACCAATGATCAATTCCCTCCTTTGCCGCAGAATTCTTAGTGGTCAATGATCTCCATCAATTGGCTCTTGCCACGGCCAATCCCGCAAATGCACGTAGGGTGAAAATACCGAATTTACTCTGTGTAGACCTCCATGTGATAATATCTCATTTATGAATATATGTATAAAGCGGTGCTTTACCGATACCATGGCGGAGTAGATTAGTATTCGGTACTTAATTGAATGACAGAAAATCTCTTTGTGCTCTTTGTGACTATTTCATCTACTCAGATACAACCATAAGCTACTGCAGGGAGCAGTGGTGGGAGGGGGTACAACTACAGGATATTTGGTCGGGGAGGGGCACCGCCCGGGTCTTTTGCGAAATTTCCTATAGTTAAAAAAGCCCATTTTCATTATGTCGGGTGGGCATGTGCCCCTGGATCCGACACCGAGCTATTATACCGAATATGGATGTATAAGATAATTTTAACACCTATATGAGTACATGCCTTATGGTATTGAAACGATACCATAAGGCCTAGCTAATCAGGCATGAATCCTGTTTACGTAATACAAACTGAGAGCAAAGTACCGTAAATTCTTGCATATAACCCGGGCCTTAAATTAGTTGCGTCTCATAGGGATGCATCTTATAGGATGCTGCAGCATATAGGATGTATCTTATAGGAGTTTTTTCAATATAATATATATTTATGATACATGTAGTACCAGCTTCCCAAAACCTGACTAGTTGCTCGCTATAGGCTGGTATGAACGCTGAGTGCACCCCATATAGTGGGGGTGCACCTTATACCATAGTACGGTACTCTGGAGAAGGTTGGGTTAAAGTGATGGTTTTCTTATATAAAAGATGTCTATCCATAAAGCAAAACTACTGTCCACGTTTTATAGCTTATGTATTGAATGGAAAAATTACCACAAAGTTTATAGCATACAGGCCTATGTCAATTTTTTTATCAATTAACCTGCCACCATTCTAGGGTATACACACAACTGTTTTCACAGAAAACTCCCAAAGCACGTGGGCACATTTATTCACGCTCTATAATTCTCTACAATACAAAAATAAGGCTTTCATGAACGAAAACCGCTTTTGTCATTAGGTGCATCCATGTGGATAATTCTCAGATTCTTGGAATTTGTGGCGTTGGAATATTGCACTTGAATGCAACTAGATTATAGACCATATCGTCGCCTTAGAGCAAGAAGGTTGTAACTGACATTTAGGTAAAAATGAGTTTTCCTATGTTTTAACATTTATTGGACTTTATCTAGCTTCTATCAGAGTATTGAAGCTCTATCTCTGGTGCATGTCCCTACAGGCCCCAGTGCAATGTTGCTGTATCTACTTAGTGCTATAGTAAGTGGAACACTTCTTTTGCCTCTCCTGCAAAACTTGAAAAATGCAATTATAACCTTCTTGCACTAGGGCGACATATACTCGCCCGACCGACGGCAGTGGAACTAGCGCTTTAGAGGCAAAGAAAGAAAAGATTCTCGTGAGATTCCTGAGAGCTGTTGACTACCTGTTGAGTTCTGATTGGAAACCAATATCACCTACCCACATTTCCCCGGTTTCATGACCATTTTGTGTATAAGGTCATATGTAGAGTTTTAGGAATGATGTTATCAATCTAGTGGTTTCCTTCTTAGAGAGAAGGACACTTGTGTTTTTTTGTTACTTTTTCACTTCTTTTCCTTTTCTTTTCTCTTTTCTTTTTGAATAAGAGGGCGGGGTTGACGGGTAAGGGCCAATATTCAATATCTTCTGTCCTATTGAGATAGAGTCACACCTCTATCATCTGAAATCAGGACCTAATAACTCTTTATTCCCCATTTCTCTATTGGTGCTATATGTGGATCAACACGGCAAAAGGTACCCCCATGCACCCCCTCGCGGGCATACCTTTTACCATGTTGATCCACATATCATCGATTGGTTATATTAATTCATACTGAAGGCCCAGTCCTAAGCCACCAGACATGTGTTGTATAGAATATATAGGCTGTTCTAACCTGCCCAATATCAGGAGTGCGTTATGACATCTATAGTAATCATTACCCTTACTACTGTGATATGTTGATATATCATAACTCTGATCATGGTTTGATTACCTTGGGAATTGAAATAGCATGCTTACGCATATGTATTCAAATTACTTTATTTATCCTGGCATCCGGGAAAAGAACATCAGCCAATGGTTTAGGTGTAAAGAAAAAGAGAGTCTGGTCTCCTAGCCACTACACTGGTATCAGATAAGGAGTGGGCACCTCCGGGGGCACCTTTATGCATATCATGAGAGGTTTACATCTATAAAGCCATATAAATCTCCAAACACTGTCCCTAAAGAAGTAAGCAAATGAATAATATAAGAAGATAAAATCATTTGGCACAACCACGACAAAAAAAGTTGATTCCTATTGCCCTGTGTTGACTGATTAGAACATTTATTTTGTTTTGCTTTGGGCATTTTAGAAAGTAGGTCTTCCCGATAAACTCAATGCTACTCCACTGAAGAATGAGAGTGTAGAGAAAGGTATGTTATCATTCTGATATGAGTTGGATAATATTGACTTATCGTTAAAGGTACAAGTGCCAAGCTGCTGAGTCTCTAATGATGTGGTCATCAATTTTATACCCTGCTATTTACATTGGTAATATATCTATCATATTTCAAAGGACGTATTAGTGACCGTATGTACAATATATAATTGTAAAATCACTCATTCTCTTCACAATCTAGAGTTAGTCTGAAATGATTTACTATAACCACATTGATCCAAGTATCAATCGTGTTGTAACATACTCAAAGTAATTATATGTGACAAATTGTGCATGGCCATAATGTCGATCACTTACCATGGCTCACCAGTGCCATTTTTGAGCCAACGTTGAACCAACAGTGATTTTTTGGAGGTTGGAGTATTATGATCATGTTGTTGAATTTTCCCCTGTTATGTTGCTCTATTATGGTAGATAAAGTTCTCCCGTTGTTTTGTTCATAATGAATTCGAAATCAAATGATTTCATCGTATGGGCTAATTGGAGACGAAAGCTCGCTTACAAAATCCACCAGAAGCCCTGTACAGTGTTAAATGACATGGTTGCATACATCATTATTAAGATCAGAGTTATGAGGGGGAAAACGCCTTCATCGGAGATAGGTGATGGAATATTTAAGTCTAAAATAGCAATACTATCATCACAGGTATAAATGATAGATTAGAGACACACTATATGTGCATATATATATAGTGGTCATTTTTATTGTATCTTATTAACATAGCAGGCATGATATAATGATATACACTGTGGCCTATATCAGCCGCCTGTATAATAGTATGTTATCAGTATAAATTGCAATAAACCAACCCTATGTAATCTATACAGAGGAGCAGCTGATAACATCATCAATCCTGTTCTCTGTATAATCCCCACCCCCACAGTACCCCCACCTGGTGTGTAGTGTCTGAACTATGAAAGCCTCCTGCTTAAGAAGAGGACTGATATTAACGCTGAATCAGCTTTAATGTCCTCAAGATGAATGTGTTGTAATAGATGTCGAATTTGATATTCTGTCTGATTCCTTAATGTAATACAGTAAGGGTAATGCATTCTCAGATAATTCACTAGAGTATACCTCACCACTGTACACAACGAATCATCCTTAACCGGGGTCTAATTATCAGGTCCCTATGTTATATCGTACACCTCGATAAAGGACGAGGGTATGAATCAGGTTATGTTATAATCCTCTAAGGATGAATAATATCATATAAATCTTCAGGAAATCATTACCTTATGATCCATGCTTGCTGATAGCACTATAGCTGACAGGAAACTACTCTTGTTTTAAGCTGGAATTAGAAAATTCAAATGTTCTGCATTGGTTTGCCATCTACCACTTTCATCATTAGGTTGTTTATAATCACCATCAATTATTTATGAGAGACAACTAAGAGGGGCCCAAGCCCTCCCAAGTACACCGTACCTTATCTCCCATCTCTTTACATTATAGCGCTTGTAAATCACCCAACTATTATATCTTACCCTACCCTGAGTGTCTTTATACCAAAGTAGGCACATGTGAAATCTAAAGTGAGTGACTAGTTGTGAGAAGTTAGGCTACAGTTGATCAATACATACTGGTAGTGCACATGTGCTCCCTCTTCTCCGTGAAACAGTTATTCCCTCTGGTGAATGGAATGGAACTACAAGCGTATTAAATGAAAAGTCTCTTGCCATGCAGTGGTTACACCTAGTGGTTGGTGCACGTACCAAAAGCCTTGTCTTGGATTCATGAATTATGGCGATCAAGTGTATAGGGTATTATGTATAATCTACAACACTGTAGGCAATTGAAACGGTATATTTTAGGTTACTACTTTCTGTGTAACTGTGCTTTTAGCATTCAATGTTCCACTATAAAAGCCCAGTTCAACCTCTCATATGGGCCAAATTTTTGAATGTGGTACTTTTGGCCCTGACAAAGCAAAAACAGTGAAACTCAAAATAAGTTAAAACAACTTTACTACATTCAAAGGGCAATGTCTTGGCTATGTAAAAACACCTGACATACGCAGCAACTCCTAGCGGGTCCGTTTTTATAAGCGTTCAAAGATAATCTGTTGTAATTTGTGTTACTCCCTGCTCAAAATTCAGATACCAACTGGATATACCTCTTAACTATATCCTAATGACTCCTAAATCCATTTACAACATCTACTAGTAAGTATGTATCATGATTCAAAAAATCAATATGTTCCTTTAAAAACTTTCCGAGATATCGGATATTGAACGTTTGTCATTGACTGATTTTTCTGAGAATTTTTTTCTAAAACCCCAATTTTCATCTAGCTTTGTCAAAAGTTGTCAAATAATCACCAACATTCATCCATATTAACTTCAATATGCATACTTTAATATGCAACTACCATCTGTTCCATATCTAGCAGTAGTTTGTGATAGAACTGGTCACAAGTTGGACCACAATTTGACTTTTTTGAGCAGGGAGTAACACATTACTCCCTGCTCAAAATTAATTTCACCCCCCAAATAGCACAAAGTGCAAATTATGTACACAAATCTACATAAATAGGTTAGGAGGACTCCATAACAAGCAAATGAAACAGTAGTAGGTGGAGTTTGATGGATATTCCTCAAAAAAATTAAAACAAGTTCCTATCAGGTGTTACTCTCTGCTCAAAATTCAAATTCCCCCATTGATTGGGTTAGTGGGGCTAAATAATTGCATGTAGGTAACATATAACACATTTTTTGAATAAGTGAGGGGTACATCTATCATAAAAGCCACAAAAAACAGTAATCTTTACAATATTAGTGACATGAGATGTGAAAAAGTGGGATAAATCTTTAGGTCCGATACAGATTTTTGGAATTTCCACACTCAAACAGACACTTAAAGTATTAGGATCATAACCAAATACTGCAGGAAGATGCAGGAGTGTATAATCTATCAGAAGGATATCATAAGTACACATTTTGATAACTGACAGACAGGAGAGTGAGTTTTAGCAGCAGAATCTATTTTTGAGCAGGGAGTAACACACATAGGGCTCGGGCAGGCGACATGCTTCAACCCCATATAACGCCCAGTCATTTAGAAATAATGGCAAAATTCCACCACTTGCCAATGGACAACATCAGTTTTGATCAAAATAAAAGCATTTGGACCCCAACAAAATATATCAACATGTGCCCTACACCTTCATACATTTTATAAAAGTGAATTTTTGGCTGATCCCTTACCTTTCTTTTGCTTTAGGAATAAAAATTGTCAGTAAAATTGGACAGAAAGAGGATCAAACGATAGGTGGAAGTGTCCTTGTTGTGATTAGAAAAGACCCATATGGATGCGCCATGCGAGGGACGACAGAGATGTCATCTGGTTTAGAGCGAAAGGACTTAGAATTTTGAGCAGAGAGTAACATCCAACCATATTTTATGGTCTACAAATGGCACAAAGAGTCAATATGGAACCAATTTTTGTTCATGATTAATTAGGAGGTGCCAATACAATATGCAAAGCAAAAATTTACTGTATGGAAGCAGTAGAATTTGATTCATTAACCAAAATGTTAAATGTTACTCCCTGCTCAAAAATGTGTATGCCAATACACTTTAGGGCCAGGACTAAAAGAAAATGGGTGTGGCCGCAAATATTTTACACCATATAAACCCCTTAAATGTCCCTCAAAATTAGGTGCAGCATGGATGGTAGAAACAGAATATTTCATTGGTATCTTGAGAAGTTTTATTTTTGAGCAGGGAGTAGCATAATGCTACCTTTATTCAGTATAAAGGGGAGAAAAAAAAATCTACCATGTACATTAGGTTAAAACCCTTTGGATCTCACAGTTAACATATGTATTGAATTCCAAAAGTGATTTTAGGGGTGTTGTACAGTATAAGCAACATGTGGGGGTGTGTGAAAATTGTATTTTTTTCAGCAAAATACACACTTTTTGGTCATTTTTCAACTCTGTAGACCCATAACTCAAAAAGATTATGGTCTGATTCACTAAAGTTTACTGTCATTTGAAAGCTTGGGATGTTTTCTCTTTAATGAAACCAAAAAATGCCAGGCTAGTGCATAGGTTTTGACCCTATTGGTAGGTAAAGCTTAAAAACCCTGTAAAATGCTAAAAGTACCATTTTCAAAAATTTGGCCCATATATGTTTCAATTAAAATAGATGGTACGAAGCACGAAAAGTGTGTATAGCAGAAACTGCACACCCACACTCCTCTGCCGAATCTGTGTATGTTGCCCCCCCCCCTTCCACCATATATGCAAATGCTTTCAAGGTGTAATGAAGTGCTATCCATAATTTCCTGCCCTTAATCTTTGGTTATAGTGGAAGATATACAGGGGTAAAAGAAACAGAGCAAAGGGCAAACAAAACAAAATAAATTATTTCGTTCATCCTATATGGTACTAGTATATATGCAGAGTATGATATCATAATGTGCGTGAGAAGGGTAAATACATGAAACATGTATAATTAACCAGGTATACTACTCTGTCCTAGGTAAGGTGTAACCCCCTCAAACGCATACAGGAGTCCCTTAATCCACCCAGGATCAACAGGATTAACAGGCAGAACTAAACCTTTACACACGGTCTTAATGCACCTACCTATAGTATCGGCCCACTCCGTCCCAGTATTATAGTGATGATAACCCAGACCTTACCTGGATACATTGGGATCAAAATGTACAAAAGGTTCAATACTTTTCTCCCATCGATATATAAACCTTTCTCGTATCTTTCTAATGGAATTGGATTTACTAGACGACCCCACCCATCATTAATGCAGCTTATTTCAAGAAGAGAACTACAATCCTAAGTAAAAAGAAAACTTCAAAGTAGCGGAATTAATTCTCACGATCTGTATATCTCAGTTGCTAATGGTTCCTGTCTGAATTATACCTATTTACACATACCAGGGTCGTGCCCTGTTTGGATGTTTGTGGTTTGATAATGACTTGGTACAGTTACAGGTGGGTGTACTAACCCTTTACGAGTAACAGTGTTTTGTTGTTAGCATTCTTTCTGTGACATACAATATAAATTCAGGATTGTGCATTCCTGCATCAGGACAATCCTATACATGTATACTGGGCTACTTCACTTCCAGGTAAGATGTGTAAATATACACTGTAATGCACCCAGCAACACCAGAGTGTTACCCACTCAAGCTGCATTGTTGCATCACGATGACCCATGAATTAGCAGTATTTTGGTATCCTGCACTGTCCTATAAAAAGGGTCAAAACCACATCCCCTGCACCCCTTCCCCTCTACACACACACGCTACCTGTTGGTAGGTAGACACACAGGAAGGATGGACTTCCCTCTCCTTGATCAGCAACACAAGTCAACTGTATGCATGAGTACTTAATAAGGGGTAATCCCCAGTATTCTATTGATAGAGTCGTGGTGCAAAGGGATTGAATGATAGGTCCCGAATATGGGGATTATAGACAGAATTATATGCAAGTTCATGGGCTGAATGCTGGGTGCATTGCTTTTGACGTTGGGGGACGAAAAGTAACCGCTGTGCTCATAGGCACAGTATGATAATTATACAATTCATATGAAATTATACACTAAATGTTAAGGAGAGTAATTTTTGAGAGTCACTCGGTTAATGACATGTATGAATCATAACAATGTAAATTTCGCCTGATATTAAATTGGGGTAATTATAAGTCCTTGCAAATGAATATAGGTGTGGTATAGTATGGTTTGTTGATATTGATCTCTGTCATGCTGTTGAGTGATGTTGAAGAGGTGGTTGTTTTTGTTTTTTGTTGTTGTTTTTTGTTGTTGTTTTTTTTATGGGGGGGGGGGACTTATCCGGAGTGTTCCAGGTGTGGTGACACACTTTTCACCTCGCTCTGGTGATCGCCAATGTCTATGGAATTTGGTAAATAAAATAAACTTGGCTAGGTAGATGTGTTGAAATGGCATTTCTATCCTCGGTTCACTTAGACTAGATCATCATCACCGTTGTGCAAAGATCACTGTGTGTCACCCAGACACTTTGTGTAAATTCTCAAGGAGCTTTGAACCCCAAGTCTGTGAAGCACGTGCACACTACAGCCAGCCTGTGGAGGCTATCCATAGGGGCCATCCATTAGTGGATCCACGTGGTCCTCGTAGCCCCGCCCCCCCCCCTCCCTTCTCAAGTTTGGCCTTTTCCCCCAAAAATGTTCTCAGGATATTTTTGGTTTGCTATGCCCGAGCAGTTACATATTTCGCCAGTTGAGTTTTCACCCCCCCCCCCCCCCAACCACTTTTTAACCGTAGGGTCTCCATGTAGCTTGACCAGCTGCAGTCTTTATGGGTATCCACCCTGTGAGCTGTACAGAGCTGGGCCGGTATTTTGGCATTATGGACCATGATAGGGAGATCAACTCACTGTGGGATTAGAGGGCATTGAGGAGAGGGGAGCGTTTGCAAAGTATGCTACCTGCATATACTATATGTAACCAACAGGCTGCCAGTAGGGGGAATCGTTCTGTGTAAATGCGATGTGGGTTTGTCTCATTAAAAATAAATGCGGTATGTGAATGGAATTTATGGAATGTTGGCATGGGTATTAATCACATTATGATGAACACGAAATGAACAGGTTTCACATAAATCGCAATATTTTTAAATTGAGGAGGTATATTTTCAGAAGAGACATGCACAAGACAAGAGACGAGCTGTGGAAATACCTCAGGACTCCACAAGAAGATAATGTTTTGCATTCCTATAGGTATGGCATGCATTAAAGCAAAACCGGTGAGGGAAAACTTCCATTTCAAAATTCAATGCCCCCCGAGGGGATAGATACCTGTTTTCCCACAGTTTGATATTGAATCTTTCCTAGCCCTGTCCCCTGTTCCAAAACTTAGACCACACATCAACCTGCCCACCCTGACTCAATGTACAAATACATGACATTGTTCACGCAGTACAGTTGCATTAGAAGAGTGGGGGCCATGCCTTATGTTCTAGCCCGGGGTGAGTTTAGACATCACAAAAGGACGTTAATCAACCCCCTACAGTGTTAGAATACCTAGTCCTTTCATTTGGATTTGCTTTGTTGGGACCAGAATAGGACCTGTTTTAACTATGCTAAAGGGGCTTTTTATGAGATCCATGGACACAATAGTATCGTCCAAAATGATTACAAACGTGTTTTTGTGTTTGAGGGTCTCTTGCCCATTATATACCCTTGTCTAGATATTTAGGACCTTTTTTTTTAAAACGTCGGCTTTCTAAATAGGAAATAGTTGGGCGAAATCATACTGACAGATATTGCAAACCTTTGTGATGACAAGGCGAAGGATATCAAACTACACGATCATGAACTGGGCGCTGATTCCTCAAGTGAGCTTACATATTTTAAATGTAAGTTGGTTTCAGATGGGGTAGTGCAGGTCAGATATCAGGCAAGGGTACTTCATTCTTTTTGAGCCTAGTGGAAACTACCGTTACGTTTTGAACACAAAACCCAGATGTTTGAAAGGATTGATAAAGCAATGTAATAATTTCTGAGAGTCAAGAGAACTACTTACTTTGATATTTGAGAATGTTTGACCTATACTCTTATGCAGAGAGGGTTTGTTTCCTGGGGCAAACCTTATGAGAAAAGCGTTGCAAAAGTAAGTGAAACTTGCTCTAAAGTTAAAGCAAGGTCCTGGTGTTTGCCGAACGTGCCCAAAGCTCAGGTGGGGGCGGCATGAGTTTCAGTTACAATCCCGTCACGCACCGCGGCCCAGCGTCCCATCGGCATTCCTGCTCGTGGATCGTTCGGAAATCAAATAACTCATGATGCATTCTAGATGAACATCATACATACAGAAATAGAATGGAACCATTAGCTACCATTGCCAAAAGGAGAACATTGCAAAAGAAAGGAAAGGTATAGGATATGTAATACATTGTACACCATAAGAATTACACACATATCGTGTTAGTCTGTTTTAGCACTTAATTGGCTTACTGTTCTCCATGAGACTTAGCCAGTAGGTCCTAACCATTTTAATCTCCAATACCAAATAAGCCTACAAAGAGTTGATATCAGAGAAGGGCCATACTGTTAATGATGATTGAATCAGAATAGAGCAGCAACCTGATTCATGATAGCTTATTGTGATATCCTTTATAGACGTATTCAGTGAAACATGTGTCATCATAATCATAATATATAAATACATGTGATAATGAGATTAAAAAATGTGCGCCAATACTAGTACCTGGTTACTTAGCTCAGCATTCGTCCAATATTGGCCCACGTCACTGACCAAGCTTTGTTAGCTCATCTGTAAATCAGATGGACAGATTAACATTGGCCAAATGTTTGATCACCAACGTTGGGCCAACTTCATGCAGATTTTACCCTGAATTTGGTTGGCCAGATGTTAGGCCAACGTTGGCACAACTTCACTTTCTGATGTCAGTCCAACATCAGTCAATTTTGGCCCAAACATGGTCGAATGCATCATTACTAGCTGGGTTGAGGTGATGAGGTGTTGTGCTAGTCTGGAATCGGCTTTGGTAGGTTTGCGACATGTGCAGTTTATTATCGATATATTATAATAATAGGTCACTGTATGCACTTGTATCTAGATCTATACAGGAAAACCAGTATAATATTGTCATGTGGGCATATTGTGATCGCTTTGAGCAACGTCAGCACTTTGTATCAAGCTTCTCACTTGGTGCTGCTACTGTATGGAGCCAAACTCCCAATTTGTTAGTATGAGAACTTAACATACTGCACTCAATATTGCTGTATTGGACCAGCACTTCCTGCTCAACCACTTCGGAGTTGCATGCTCTTCCTTCACTGTACAGTACTTAAATGCAGCCCTGCTCACCGGTACTGCATTCATGCATCATGTCCACTTAACTGTCATCTTGATGCATTATGACAGTTCTGGTGAGGTCCTTGCTGGAGCTGCTCCATGCATCACGCACATTGTGCATTAGAATGAGAGCACTCTGCTGCCCCTAAGGTTTAGTGTTTCATGGGGTTCTATTGCAGTATCAGAGCACATTCGGATATAATTCATGTAAATTGCTTGAATCGATAGTAGCCTACATTGGGGGATCACTGTGGAGCTGTTCTTGTAGAATGTGGACTCAAGCCAACTCGATCCTCATCATTTATAAGCTCCTTAGCTGTAAACTTACAAGAAGAAGTATTCTTTTAATCAACATGTCATTTTCATTTTTGCCCTTTGAAGGTAATACCCTGAATTAATTCCCTCACGAAACATCAGGGATGTGTAACATCAATGCACAATACGTGTACTATTCTGCCTGTTTTTTTTTCCGAATGCCCCCAGTATTAAGTGACCGAAACGGGCCTGGGCCACCAGGTGTGGGCTGGAGGGGGGCAGGGGAGACCCAATGGGACCTGGAGAGAAGAGAGTCAGTCTGGTGCCCAACACTACCATACACAGCCCATACCACACTTCCCTCCCACCTCTCATACAGAGACAGGGCCATCCCATACACCCAGCCCCAACAGCTGACTGGAGGAGATACTGAAGGGGTGGGAGCAGGTACGCCAGATAGAGCCATCCCCACACTGGAGGAACTATATGGAGGTATAACAGCCCAGGAGGGATCTGTGACAGGTGTCGGTAGGGTTTGACAGTCAGGAGGATTTCCCTCATTCAGTGTTGTGTCATCCAGGCTCATCCATGCGTGTCAGTCCCCCACCTTGACTTAGTTTATATACAGCACACGACAGGCTTCTCACGGCATGGAGGTATGCTGCTTAAAGTAGAGGTGGTGCTATAAGTAGGACAGGCCTTAAAGTTGACACACTCTGTATAAAGGAGAGTCCATGCTGCAACTTACAAAATACATGTGTGGGTGGCATATACCTTCTGTGGTTCTCACAGGATCCATGTTATAACACCTGTGGACTAAAATGCATGAGAAAGACACAGGAGGAACATTCCTGTGTAGGTACAGGAGGATTATGACATAACAACTACCTGTAGATGTCTCTATGTAGAGGTATGTGGGCTCTGATTTGTGCCAAAAACAGGGGAATAGTAGGAAAACCTGGCCCAGTTTCAGACGTAACACCAGTACAGGTAGCTAGCCTTCAAGCGACCATATGCTTTTACTAGCACATGCTCTGGGAACCTACACCACTGCTACCTGAGTTAGCCAGACAGGTTCTCAGGTAAACCCATGGGGTCTAATAAGGTCCACACCCCCACACACACCTGGAGTGGGTAAACTTAAGGTCCACCCCTCCTCTCCACTTCCATGTACTATAATATGTACAGAGGGATGTGACCCGGGGCGGTGTCGGTATTAGGCCGGATACCTTTGAAGTATGTCTATAACCTCCAGGTGAAGACCAGGTAAACAGAGGGCACCCTGGAGGACCTGTAGTATAAAGGTGAGAAGAGGCAGGAGGAGATTGATAACTCCAGGTGGATATTAACCCTAACTGGTAACCAACCACATATGTACAGAGATACCACAGACAACCCACCCGGGACATGTTGTGACAGGCGCACCACCATCTGTATACTCATATACATGTGACAGGGACAGGGAGCCAGTGTAGGTTAATCCCTATGTGGACAGGTAACAAGCTACCTCTGTGTAGGCCCTGGAGTAGTATTTGGATCCTTCTCTAACATGAGGGCACCCCTATGTGAATCCATACGTAGCTACATATTGGGTCATGGATCACACCAGTGAATTACATAGCTGGTACTTTGGATCTTGTACAACAATAACACAGGAAGAACTGCCAACTACTGCATACACCTTCTCACACAACTGACCCACCAGGAATCATACTTTATAGCAGTATTACATACCTATGTGTAAATTCCACGGTGCACGGAAATATTGGTATGACATTGGACAGTAATTGCGTGTAGACGGTAGTGATGTACTACTAAAAGAAAGGTCACCGTGGCAGGATGCCACCCAAAACACACATGACAGCAATTTCAAACATGTATACAGGTTGACTTTTTATAGGTAGATGTTCATAACCTGTGGTTTTGTACAGGTAGGCACTGATTGAGAGCCCAGAGGGCAGAGAGGCGGACAGAGAGCATGGTGATACCTGCAGGTTGGCTGCAGTAGGTCATGACCTTAGACCTCAGTATTAACCTGCCCTACTCCCCTCCACCTACAGACCTCCCATTGACACACCCATCCCTTCATGGCAGTCACAGCCAGGTGTTATCACAAAAGTCAGGAATTAATAATGCCATATGCCAACACTAATAAGGCAGGTGATAAAAAGTAATATAGGTATATGGGACAGTGTCTATAATAGATGAGAGGAGTACATGTATGTGTTACATCACTTGAGGCTACCTGTGGGCCCTATGTAATGTGTCATATTAAGGCCACTGATGGCAGATTTACTGACTCATATAAAGTATACAGTGATACATGACAACAATATTCCCATACATTATAACCACATTCTCTCACTCCCAACCCCATCTTTTCCAGACTCATGGCTCCCAGTCTACCACATTGATCAGTCTAGATGGATTACCGAGCCACTCATAGCCAAACCCTGGCCTATGTAAACACCAGAACACATAAACCCTTCACACAAGCACGCCCCTTACACTGCCATAATGGTACCTGCTAACAAGCCCCCTATTTGGCATCAACAGAAAAGGAACAGGAAAAAAATATTGGGTCAACTTTCCCAAACTAAATGCTGTTATAGATCGTCGGGAGAATAGCAAGGGGGCATATCTAGAGACTATTTCTTCCAACGTTTCCAAGCTTCACAATCTAGGTGACAGGCCAATTTGTCAGTGCATGTTTTGGTGGTGTTACACATTTCCTGTGGCCTAGCTGCTGGCAGCATTCCAGAACAGGTGATAGCTCTGACACACCCTGGACATATTGTGTACTCAATGTGGTTATGCCTACTACTGTGTGGTAGCATATAGCAAGATCCTGCATTATACCTATAAGGACAGACTGAGAGAGAATATGAGGTGTGATATGTATGACCTCACTCATTGAATGACACAGGTTATAAGTCATATAAAAGGAAATTCTTGCTGGACAAGCTTGAAATGTCAATTCCTCCATTGAATAGCCACTGGAATAAAATCAATATCAAGCCTGTGCCTTTTCACTACTTTTACTCCCTGGATTGAGTCATAACTATAAATACTCCAGTGGGTGAACACAGGGCAGGTCTCATGTATACAGCGCCGGGGTATTTCCCCAGCCAGGTGTCTTGTCTGTCTCTACCAGCATCCTCATTTCTACCTGGAATAGTGATTAATGGTATCATACCTAAGTGAGAAACCTAAATATTAGATTGCTGTACGCTCACCTGCTTTAAAGTATGGATTCTGACCCTAGACCCTGGAGGTAACACACACCACCCGGCAAGGATTTACCCTGGAGGTGGTGATTTCCCCGCGTGAGTGGACATAATCAGGGAACACAGAAGTAGGAAGGAGTGAGTCCAACCCACCTGCCCCTCCAGCGTGGCCTGCTCTGACTTAGTGTGAACGCCTATTGTTACTCCAGGTGATAGGATACTTATCAACCTACAGGAGGGGACTCTGTCATACTATGTATGGCAGGTAGGCACTGGAGTACCCACAAACTGTAACAAGTCATACAACTAGCAAGAATAAGCATATCTCAGAGCTGTAATGGAGAAGGCACACACTCCTACAGAATTATATGTGTCACACTCTGTCAAAGGTAGAGAAACCCAGAGGATCCACCAGGATACACAGTATTATGCATAGAATGCCAAGCATGTGCATTTCCCATTTCCTCGGAAGTGGGTAATCATTATTTGCCAAATGAATTGGTTACATGCTGTACATTGTTCAATGGATCAGTAAATTGAGAGTGATGATAAATATGTAAAGTGATTTCAGTATTTGAATACATAGCAGTTTTATGTAAACATAAGTATATCGAGTGTTGGCAGAACCGATGGATACCCAGCATTGTATGATTTCTGGATCCTTTTCAGATTGTTCTGCTTTTGTTTACATTGTACTGCCTACACTAGGTATTGAGGTTAATGGGATTAGTATAACCCCAGATAAAACAGAAGGAATGTATAGCAGTAACTGGAGTCAATACTAATATTTAGATTAGAGAAGGAATTGTCCTAACAGAGCTTCTCCAGTAGCCAGATGCTGATCAATTGCTGTGGCTTAGGGGAGGAGAGAAACCTGGAGGAGAACCTCATATTGGGAGTTACACTCCTGTCTAGTCACAGCTACCTCCAGCAGGTAGAGGAACACCTAGTGTCATTGCTTTTATCTCCATCACCATGGAGATCCAGCTGGACAGACCGTCTAAGATGCTGGAGGCCCGCCTGGAGGAGGCCCAGAGGCTGCAGCAGGAGAGGGAGGAGGAGGAGAGGGGCACCTCCAGTACCTTCTGGGTGCCCATTAACGGGGGCATGCAGGAGGCAGTTAGAAGGTCCTCGCGTGTGGATGCAAACCACAACAATATCATAACCCGCAGGAGGAGTTACCACGCCACCACCAAGAGCCTGGACGCCGTAGATGGTGCCCCGACCCCTACCACAAACATTACCAAGACCTCCTCCAGTAACTCTACTAAGAACACCCCCATTCAGGAGGGCAGTAGCACCGCCCCCCTCAGGAGAAAGAAGGGGGTGGTGACCAAGAGCCACTCCTTTAGTGGGGGGACCATCCAGAGGGCCTCAGGTACCTGGGATCTAGCCACAGTACAGAGCAGGAGGCAGAGTGACGCCAGTACCACATCCAGTAACGTGTCCTCCACGGTGTCTGCCCCAGCCACCAGGCAGCGCCTGGAGAAGAAGACCGCCACCCAGGTGAGGATGGGGAAGGGATCGATGGTTGGGGATGGTTGTTATCAAGGGGTCATTGCACAAACAAAACAAATTAAGCAGGTGTTAGCCATATTGAAGTTACATTGCGATAGCTTGAAATACCCCGAGATCATATTTGAATTAGTCCATGGATCAGTAAGTTTCCAATCAGCGTTAATCAATAATAATTATGTCCTTTTTCTTGGAGGGGTCGGGGGGGGGGGGTCGGGTCCCTGCATGCGTTTCGGACAGAAGAGTAAGATAGTGAATAGCAGCCTAGTTGGATTCCCTGGCCATGTAATGTGAAATGAATGTAATGTATCTGTCTGGTTATGATTATGTGTATAAACAAGTGCCATATTCAGACAGAAAGAAAAAAAAACATGCATGCAACCATTTCGATATACGTCATATATTTAGTGCTTATGTTCTCTTCCCCCACCATGTATTAGTTTGGATGATTAATGACAAGTCAGGATAAGAGTTACCCATTTCCTCTTCTACTGATTAAGGATGTATGAAGTGAGTTCTTGTACAATGTGCAATGCTCACAAAGGGCAACTAAAACGACATAGACTAACTAAACTGGAAAATGATCGTGTAAATTCCATCTGCATTATTACCCTAAGATATGTCCCAAGGCTAGCCCCCTTCCCTCTGATATACGTCGTGCCGACCTACCAGGATTTAATCTACTGTCGGTACAGATAACTAGATTAGAGTGGAGCACCTCTAGAAGGCTTACATGGTGTTGCAGTTAAGTATCATCTGGTATCTGACCTGGTACCGATAAGCCTACCTAGATACCTGATGGATTAACCTCACACACCTGTACTTTAACATGTATGAGTACCTGAATATGGACGTGTTCTCTCTGAAATAGCCATAACAGAATAGGAGAATCTCACATGATAAAAAAAAAAGATGTCTTGAGCAGGAACACATGTTGACAGTGATATAATCAAATATTGAATATATCAGGTTGCTTCTTCTTCAGATTGTATTTCAGGAGGAGGGTTGGGAAATCGTGCTGACACTACATTTGATATACATGATATTATGCAGAACTGCAACCTTTTAGATGTCACCTAGATTTATCAATATGTTGCTACAATATAGAGTATCCTGTTGTGCAAACACACAAAACAAGACTCTTGGAATCACGTATCAACCTCTCACGTCTATAGTCTGGTTCTGCAAGACTCAGCCATGATAATTATCACAGTAATGCCACCCTTCTACCCTCAGAGATGCTAGCTTCTGTTTAGACCACTGCTCCAGACCTCTTATATGGAACACGCAGGGTTATTACATGCAGGTGGTTAGAAGAAATTCTTGGAAAAGATTGTAACTGATACCTAGTACAAAATAGACGCAGACTGCAGAGTCGAGGTTTCTGTTAGTCGACAGTGCCCTGAGGCAGTGGTCATGAACCAGAGGGCATCGGTATTTGATCTTTTCTTGTTGTTGATGGGTAATAGGATAGATAGGCTGAATATTGCTCTGCAGATAGGAAGACGAGGGAATGCTTATAAACATATTCGCTGAAACTGCAGACAAAAAAGAATCATGTCTGATTTCCAATACTTTACATCTTCGTTAATTGGAATTCCACGTAGCCGTCAGTGCTGATAGCGCTTTCTTAATATGTAGATATCTTCACATTAATAGTAGTAGGCCAATGGCACCTCATTCCAATCAACCACTGCTAGCATTGGAAGTAAAGGATGTCATAGCTGCAAATTATACATACTATACCCGTACTTAACAATGACCATTGCGTTTGACCTTTAGAATCTCAATACAGTTTTCAGAAATCTTTTCAATAATAGGCTATGAACGTGGCATATGATTAACACATGAAAAAAAGACATGATTTGAAATGAGACTGAAATTGTATATATCTGTTGTAAAGGGTTAATATTCATAATGACATTGGCTGTGTGTCAGTTCCATCCTAAGACACCCTGATATCGCCTACAGAGTCATCAGCACAGTGGTATAGAGTAATTACCGGCCATTAACCCTTTAATGAGGCATGCTGCTTTTGTGCATATTGTCTTTGCCACAATGATGTATGTCATACCATTTTGATACATGAATGCAGCCTTGGTGAGTAACTGGTTAATTATACAACCATGCATCATATCGTTCTCATAGAACTGAAACATCTCCGAAAGGTTAGCATGATGCACCGATGTAGTGCCGTCGAAATAAACACGAAGAGAGGCAACACTGGATCCTTAAATTGTTAAGCTAGCATCACTGAAGAAGAAGATTGTGACAGCAGGCAAAGCAATAGCACCTGCCTGGTCTAATTAAAGCTGCCCATCACTGACACATCATCAAGGAAATAGATCAATCTATGCTGTACTCAAGAATAACCATAGAGAGGCATGCCTATATGTGTTATTATACCTATATTGGAAAGTAGCTAGCTGGATCCAGGATCACCAGACCAGATGGATCCGTGCATTATTATGTGACTCTGAAAAGGCCAACTTACTTCATGAAGAGCGCATAGCAGTTTAATTACGACATCAATAACATCAATTAGTGATGGGAACCAATCCCAAACAGGCACTGTCTTTACACAGATAGGTGTCTGTTTTATAGTGTGGGAAGAGAAGGCTCATTGTCAGGAGATTGGCTCTTTGTGAAATTGAAATATTAATTACTTGTAATGGGGCTTGGAGAGGGTACAGTAATGATGAATATAAAACCATGTGCACATGACTCATCCATCAGGTGGACTTCAGTTACAGAGTCACTCTGTGTGTTGCATTTTGTTTGCAATGTGACGCACTCCCTCACACTGTTAAAGTTTGATGTTCAGAGCAGTCTAATTCATTGTATATCCATTGTGCACTGTTCCGATAGTATTATCAAGAGATTGCTGCTGCTTTTGGCCTATAGTATACATCAATCTTAGGAATCGAAAAGTCTGCCTACAGTAGCATATCCTACTGTAAAAGAAAACATACTGGAACCCTAGCACACATGGACTTCGACCTCAACAGAGGTGCACTAGTCACTTTTGACAGTGCATCCAGTGTTCATCTCTCTATCATCACACCATAGGTCTCAATAGTAAACAGTGCAAGCAACATGTATCGTATGTTCAAAAAGAAATCAAGCGATAGGAATAAGGATTGAAATGCCACGACGAGAAGCTTATTGTGTCAATTCCTTGATATTGTATAGCTGTTGGCATCCCCGGGATAATACGATATTCCAACCATGAAAAACTGGCTTTGGGGAAATGCATTTCCACAGAAGTCTTGTTACCATGCCGCGTACAGTCTCCAAATAAAGATAGCCCCTCTTCATTTACTATGATGCTATTTATATGCTGCATTGAGTATCTATCCCAATCCCGCATTTACACCAGTTACAACATTTACAGGATCACCTCCTTAAAACTATTTGAAATTGAAGAGACTCCAAAGTTGCTTTCAAGGGAACTATTTGAGTAATGTAAATGGCTTCTAAAGAGTTTAGATGGGGTACATTGTATTCAATGATGATGGTTACATGTTGGCAATAAAGGCCTATTACGTGATCAGTAGGCCATAAAGGCTATACCTATCAGTGCGGAACAGAATGTGTATATGGCCAAGGGTTGCAGTAGCATACTAGTTTAGTGATGTCAGGATTCATCTTTCTACCATTCTTAATAGGCAGCCACCTTTACGGTTAGCACACACTATAGATAGACCACCTGTTTAGAAGAGAGCGGTGGTATTATGCATTAACAGAAAGTAGTCCACCAGTAATACTGACAAATCAGCAGTCGTTACTTTAATATATATATATATAGGTGGCTTTACATCTGGGATTCGCCTTTCAGCAGCCTGCTTGTAGGTGGTGTAGGAAATAAATAAGAGTGAACTGTCAACTACGCAAAGTGCACAATATACTCCATAAAGGAACACAGAGGGATACTGAATAGTCTGTACTCAAAACCATTAAAGCCATTGCAACATTGTAAGCTTTCGAGTTGGGTGGATTCAGAACCAACATACCTATTGGGCCTACATAAATATATATGTGTAGAGGCAAGGAGAAAGGGGGCTCCGTGCTAAAAGTCAACTTTAAAATTCAGATCACTAGCTTTTCAGTGATATATTGCAAGAGAAGATACTCCTGTTAGTTTTAGAGGAATGGCTTGCTAAACGTAGGTAGATGTGACCATTTCCTGAATGGCAATAAGCTCTATGCCTAATTGATCATGAGATACATCTATAATTAGCATAATATGCTAATCAGGTAAATTATCATAATTTTTTTTATTCTTTTGCCTATAACTTTTGATCAAACATGGTATTTTTTCATTCTGTTTTCACCATAATAAACCTAGTGAAAGATTCTTTCAAATGTGATCATTGATTTTCCTATTTAGAATGACAATCATGTTTCCATGGCAACAGACATCAACAAAAATGCCTATTTGGGCCCAAAAACATTCTTTTTACATGCCTAATTTGGAACCTTTCCACCCAAAATAGAACATTTTATCTAGAATCATTGAATTCTCCATAAAAAAAGTACCCTATAATAGTTTTAGGCATATTTTTTCCTATTCTAGCCCAATAGTGGTGCCCCCTGGTGGCTAAAACAGGAACTAAATCCCGCAGGAACCCCATTTCGTTTTTGCAGGTTAAAATGTCAGTCGTTTGAATGAGGAGAACACCCAAGTTTTGGTTATAAGATATTCATTTAAGGCACCATTGTATAATCAATCCCTGAAACCATTGTATCAAAGCCTTCTAAGTCAATAGCACAATACCCTGGCCCACAGAGATGTAAAACAGAATGAAAGGTTTCTGGTCTCCCTATACTATGCTATTGCCCTACCGTACGAATATGATCTAGACATGCGAGTAGACCATCAAAGTGTGTTAACTTCAACTTGCCAGCCAACATATCTTTGGTCAGTTGGCCATCATTCAGATGGTGCTATATATGATCTGGAGTGGACAGAAGTACATGGGAGACTGCTGTTAGAATCTAGAATTGGCAACACATAGCGGTGGGATGTAACATAGATCAGCTGCACAAGAATTCCCAGTACCCTTCCGGTGTCTGCGCAACCGCCAAGAAAGGGGAAAATATACAACTGTGCAGCATTGAAACCAACACTGTACTGTGTATGGAGAAGAAGGGGACCATCAGTGTCTAGATGAAGGGAAGCCTTGACAGCATCACTTCATATCTCTAATAAATTCGATTGTCTGTTCTGTGCTAGCCCCACCATGTTTGTGTGTTGGGAGGGGGCTCTATACAGTATGTATATAATCATGTAGAGTGCCCCATTGCATGTCAGTGCACCCCAGGGACTATCGACAGACAATGTAGCATACCCAGGACATGGTATTGTGCAGTTCATAGCCTGCTGACTTGTGTGATAAGTGGAAGTATCCCTCTATAGACATTGCTGTAATCTTTCACTCCGATGTTAGACATGATATATACACTGAAAACCTAAGCCAGTGAAAAGGTGATCATAGCAGATGAGTTTAGGTAATCTTTCCCTAATGATGAACAAAGGTCATCATGTGTATTTCTGCCAACATGGGGACCTACTATACAATAATGTGATGTCATATATATACCCGGTACTCCAGGACATGTATTGATTTATAGCTGCACTGATAATAATTATGAAGGCATTATCACACACATATACAACTAAGAATGTAATGTGAAATTTAAATTTGATTAGAGGGTATGTTATGAAATAAGATAAAGTAGCATAGATACATAAGAGCATGGACACCTCTTTGGTATCAGAAATGATATCAAGTTGTATGAGGATTGACATCCATTGGTAAAACACATGACCTACATATTCCTGAATGGAGTAGACCAGCTCTAATTAAAGCCCGAATGATGAAGGTGTGTGTGTCTGGGGGGGGTCAATATCAATCTCAAATTATAACAGTCATAAAACTCAAAATATGAAAAGTCATCAAAATGATTACCCATTCTCATCATACATAAGACCTCGGTTTTTCTTTTCTAAATATGGTGACAAAAAAATTAATCAATATGATTAAATTCAGTAATCACTTATGATTACTCAAATGATGAAAGGGTACTCTCCCCAGTCTGCGTCATTTTGAGCACCCTAAAGTGATCAGTATTGATTAGTTTTTGCACTCTAAGGTTTTCTGTGTACCCTATTATCATGATTTCAAAAGAGACAAAAATATCCTCAGTGCATTTCTAATGACTTGAATACTGCTGACTATTCAGATTTTGTGATATATTTAGTTTAAGTTCATATCAGTTATTCAGGTATATTTCTCAACAATATTTGATTAAACTAAACAGGGACCTCTGTGAAATTGATAAGAGGTCACCGAGGATAAGACCGAAGATGGCTCAATCAGTCTGTTCCTGTGCCCTGTATGTGTAATGGCTATCTTTGGAGGATATGGTCTATGTTATAAAGGAAGCCAATAGAATCTATCAACAACACGCCCTCTTTGCCCAGTGTAACAATGAAATAGATTCCAGTATAATAGCCTACGGTCTGATAGGTATACATAATTCATGCCAGCACATAGAGACAGATAGTTTGAGACAGTATACTCAGGGGCGTAGGAAAAGGGGGGGGGGCAGGGGGGCCCAGGCCCCCCAATCCCAGAGGAGGTGGGGCCTGAATATGTCTGGGCCCCCCCCAATATTTGTCAAGACCCATGATAAAATGCAAAGATTTACCCCAAATTTTTCACAAATATGGTTGCACAATGGGAAAAGGGGGCCTGGGCTTAAAATCACAGGCAAAAGTCATCAAAGATATTTTAATACATATATCTTATGTACCCATGAATAAGTGTCAGCCCACTCTATCCGATGAATTACGATCGGTGCGACAGGGCCCCCCCAATCAAGATTTGGTTCCTACGCCTCTGTATACATATCACGTTAGTTGTTTCAGTTAGATAAGTGTTGTGTGCGCTGATAGAGTGTGATGGCTTAAAAATGACTGAATCTTTTTTCCTGGTAAATTTAAACGTCCAAAGTATTTTGGACCAGCTTTATTTGTATTTGAAAAAGAGGTGAGGTGTTGGCGTATTTATCATCAGCTTCAGCCAGGTGTATCGCCCCTCAAATAGCAAAGTATAGCTGTGGTATTTTGTGAGGCTTATTTTCAGTTCTAAATCTGGCGTCCAATCCCACCCCTAGACCCTCAGTGATCTGTGAGATTCGAATATGGTAAATCGCCCATAAATCCGGTCTAATCCTCCCTGGCCTCCATCAATTAGCTTTCTGCATTGTGTAGGTTGGTATTATTATCTGGGCTGACCCCACACCATGCAGACTCATCCAGCCTATAACACATCAGGTTGTCGGGGGTCTTAATTTCACAATTTCTCCAGTAGAAAGCTTCTCTTCTAGCCAACTCTTGAATTACTATTCTAGTCCACAATAGCCAGGACATTGTATATCTCCATTTTAGTATAAAACGTTTTAAACTTATTTGATATCTTCCTTGTATAAAAGAGGATAGCTAGGGCTTTTAGTACACAGTGTAGTTTATTTTGGCATCAACTGTTAATCACCAACACACCAAAATCAAGGGTGCTTATTTCAAACCAGACCGTGCGCTCATGTATTTCAATTCCCCTCTACCCAACTCTGCAGTATATATAATCGAGAAGCATTAAATATGATGTGTAATTTAATTTAGGGGGCTATTTTATAGGCCTGCATTGTAGTACCTTAATTTACATCCAGGTATGACCAATTTTGGCCCAGTTCTACCTTTTCTATCCTTTCATGTTACCATGCATCGTGTGTGAAGATGTGACCTTTACTACTGATAACCTCAACATACTATAGACATTTGATTACCACCCTTCAATATTCACACGTTGAATTGGCATTTTCAACTTGTGGGCCAAACGTATACACGCATGCACCCTGCAGGTAGGAGAATACTGTGGTCTAGATATATAAACCCGAATATGGAGTTTGATTAAGTAAAGGATTATCAAACATCTCTATGACTGGTGGCTGTACGACTTGCTATCCAATAAAAAGATTAATGGGGGGTCTGATAGAATAACATTTCATTCATATGGCGATGAAGCGATTCCATGCAGGATAAATATTACCACAATACACACAATGATATTACAATCTATCCTTGTAGGATTTCCTACTATACAGACCTACTATAGATAATGTCATATTGAGTATACATGTTCGTATATATGCCTAAACCACGGTTCCTCGCTGTACTTGGGGGGTCACTCTATGAGTTCAGTTTTACCATTGGCCATGACTGCATCACATTCTGTATGTCTATGAAATTCGACCTTTCTTAATAACATTGTAAGGTGTTTTTGAATGGACCTGTGCTCAACAATGAAGTTTCTATTCTTAAGCCTGTAGTATTATGAAAAACAAAATAATGATGGTAGAGGCAAAGGCATGGGTCTCGGTAGTATCATGGGTCTTGAACATTGCTATATCGGCTCCCTGAAGAGAGGTCTGCAGTTCTCTGTGTTTATACCACTATTCTGGCACCTGCCTTACTGTTATGCCCTCTCCTACCAGTGCATTATGAGAGCATATACGCACATGTGCTTTTTTGGGATTTTTGGATATACTTTTTCGAGGTCAAGTTGGACTTAGAATATTTTGGGAGACGCTGGCGGACATAGAAATTTAGTCTCGCCATTGTTTCAAGGTGAAAAATCGTCCAAACTCGTACAAGGATTGAACCCCGGCCGCAGTGGTGGAAGGCGAAGGCCTTAGCCATTGCGCTACACTGAACGGTGATGAAACCCAATGCGAAGGTAAATAAGTTCTAACCTGGAGTCCTAGCCGTATGTTTTCAATCAGTTTTTGTCCTGAATCCAAGCTTTTCATGTTATAATATTGAAATCCCAAGAAGTTTTCTATCCATAGACGAGGAATGCGTGCTAATTTTCTCCATTTTCTTCGATATAAATAAGAATCCATTGATTTTCCCAACGTACGCGGGTCGCGGTCCGGCCATTCCCACCCGCCTTCTTGTCCGACGAAAGTGTGTCAGTGGCCCGGATGTAGATATAGGTCAACTGCTCGTCGTACGAGGAAGACGCCGAAAATTTCGGAACGGTTTGGAAAATCAATGGATTCTTATTTATTTTGAAGATATCTGACATATCAAGCATGGAGTACTGATCTACAGTGTCTAAGGATATGTATGTTTTAATTTGAAAACTTGTCATGGTTGGATTCTATACGAAAAGTGACTGTATACACAGCGGTACCTCTCCCGGCAAGGAACAAAAACAATGGCTTCGCGCAGAGCGCTGACCCAGGCCGTATCGCTTGCTTTTACAAAATGCCTTCTCGTGGCTATATTCTGTGGATATCAGGTAAGAAATTAATACAAAATGGAGGAAAAGGTGGTATAAATGCAATATGGCATAAATATGGCAGCACACGGGTGGTATATTGATGATATTGCACTCGGCCTAACGGCCTCGTGCAATATTCGTCAATATACCACCCTTGTGCTGCCATATTTATGCTATATTCCATTAATAAACACATTGATCGACACGCATGGCTTCATTAGGACAACCTTTTGAAATTACAAATACATTATTCTGTACGCAGAATAACAGAGAATAAACATTGGAACATGTCAATCAGGTACCTGGGGAAGGGTATAAATTGATACATATCTGCTGTGAACCTTGGTCTCCTGTGGCACTAATATTAACTATTCTAATACAACAGATGTCTTGATAATGGATTATTACGTTTAAGCATCATAATCTGTCCTTAAATGATTGACATAATCAGCAGATGATCCCAACTAGAAGCATATATAATATGTGTATATATATAAGAATATCTTATCTAAATCTGTTGGCTGCCTTCCCTAGCCCCACAGGTGGCCACTCTGAGACCAGTATTAAGTAAAGGATCCAGAGACTGAACCTGGAGGAACATATAGCCCCCCATATGAACATGTACCTTGGCATATGGCCATGCCCCGGGGGTCATACAACAGTATAGGTTCCCAAATACAGGTATCTACGGACATGGACAATAGTTATTAGGTTTAGGTGTTTCCCCCTGGTGAGGCTTTTTATCATGACCTGGGATGGATTATAAGACCATTAATTGCAATTGATGTTTGATGAGGCTTTGTACTTCTGTTCTGAGGAAGGAGTGTACAGGTGAATTAGCTATGAGTGTTAGAGAAGTTTGTCTTGTGTCAATCATCTGAGTGAAACTTTCTAGATTATGATATGTATTTTGTATTACTATGAATCCTTTAAAAGGAAATGGTACATTCTGAAACGTTTAACACCTAGTAATTCATCTGTCCACTTTGATTTGATTTTGGAGAATTTTAGCACAAGTCTGTGCCTATACACACTATATGCATTCTGCACTAGCAATATGTCTTTTTATTCTGGGCTGTATGTAAATGAACAATATTAACTTGCTTGTGGAAAAGGATCCAACTCACTGCTTGAATTAAGGGTAGTCTTTATATCAAGATAAACGAACAGTATTTCTTTACATAGACCTGTATCAGTAAAGAAACACTGAGAAAATATTGTTACTCACTTGAGTTTAGATCCAGACTCAGGCAATGTCGCCAAAATGAGTATGGTTTGAGACTCAGCCTGATCCTTGGATGATACTCAGGCAGATCCTGAGACTGATCCTTGGATGATACTCTGAGTCTCAAACCATACTCATTTTGGCGACATTGCCTGAGTCTGGATCTAGACTCAAGTGAGTAACAATATTTTCTCAGTGAACATAAATCAAATCTTAGCCAGGGCGTATGAATAAATAACGTAATGTGTCAAATACCATCGAGCTTTATCGTTACTTTATCAAATCCATGCATGTGTCAAACAATATTAGTCTACGAAGCCTTAATGCCTTGATATTTTCCTGTATTGTTGTTACTAAAGAGTTCCAATATGTACCTACCTAACAGTTCTTGTATGCCTTCCTCCAAACCAGTACTTGTTAGCCTACATGTTAGATATGTACACAGCAAGGTAGACATTACCGTAATATCGTCTGGCACTGGCTTCTCCAACATACTATGTTAATGCAACAGCATGTGAAAACAAACTTCAGACCGATGTCAAGGGTTAGACAGTAAAATCAGCAGGGACTGACTGTTGAATAATAATTATACCTAGGGTCAAAGTTAACCAAGTCAAGGATGAACAGGGAGGTCGCTATTTGCTTGTGTGCATTTGGGATATGCCTTGGTATTGGATGATCTTCAAAGAATATAATTAGGTAAATTTAAAGTAAACACATAGAGATAGATGGATGGTTTTATGCAACTTCTCGCATAATTCATGGCTGAAGATGTGAATGAAAGTTGTACTGTTAAACAGTAAACTTATGATTCAGTTCTTTCCTTCGGAGGAAAGGATAAGTTTCTGCTTCCCACTCTTTCTGAATCTGATTCTTATCTTGCCAGCTAACCGATATACTTATACTTTGTATACCAACATCTGAATTAAGCATTTAAATACAGGGGGCCTAGTGTTAATCCACGAAAGCTGATTACAGGTTCAAAGAGTCATAATACGTGAACACTTAACTACCACATTCATGATCAAACCTTAAGGTTTAGAACCGTTATGATAACTTAGCATCTCTCTTTTCTCGGATGGCTGCCATTTCTAGTCACTCTAGCGGCAAGTCAGTGCTTTCCCCTTTGGGCCAAGCAGAACAACGCCTATAGGATACAATACTTGCTGAGTGCAGTCTTCAGATGGCACACATGATAAGATGTAATTGCCTTAAGCTAGTAATCAATGTGCACCTACAGGATGGACTGTAGGATAGATACTACTGATGTGGTGGTAGTACTGTGGACCACATGTATGTATACGTCAGGGTTATAGGATTATTTTCTAACATGAAGGTCCCATAAGCTACGAGAAGCATGTGTTTAAGAAAAACATTGTACAAATGATCAGATCTATCCAATTTTATTCTTCCTAAAACATCAATCCCTTGCATAATTTATGCTGACCTGACCTGTAGGGACTTAAGGTCGAATTCCACTATGTGAAAAATGCGTCTGAAATGTCTGTGAATCTGTATATCAGCAGACTTGGCCTCTTGCCAATAATCAAAATCACAAGGGTTCTTCCCCAAGCTCTGCCTTACCCAAATCCTACTATAACCCTATATTGAGAATGAATTCTTTGTGATTTGCATTACTGCACAGACAAGCTGTTAGCTTAAATCACAATAATAGAGTGTTTGATATCAAAAGCACAGTTTTGATGTAGTAGCTTTACATGCATAAATCACAAGCAGAACCTTCATATAACTACAGTATGTGGAACTTGGATCCTGATTTATCAAATACATACCTCTTGTGAATTACAAGAAACTCTTGTCTTACTCTAAATCACAGGGAAATTCAGTATATCACAAAGATTTCCGGCCTCTTGTGAGGAAAATATCAAAATCTTTTGATGTGGCCCACTCCTCAAATAACAACACTTTGGCAAGGCTCCTTGGCCGTTATGGCCCTTCCTTAGATGATATTACCACCCCAATATTGGCTAAGGAACCATATCTTCTAAAATCACAAGGATTTCCTGGTCGTTTTCACGCTGTGGGACTTGGCCTTTAACTACATGTATAGATTGATAAAGCTTAAGAATAAGCTAGTAAAGGGCCACGGTTAGAGTCAGGTGCCTGCCTACTACATTTAGGGAATACCAAACACTTGAAACACAGAGGCTATTCTGATATCACCTTAAAATGTATGTGTTAAAATGTAACTCAGAAACAGGCCATCCATACAGCACGTGTACACAGTAAGCTGACTGTGGTGTCTACCTCCTATTGCTCCCTATTATAGTGTACTCACATTGTGTAGGCAGATATGTCATGGATCTGTTATTTGGGGATGTCTATATAATCTATAGGCTAAACCTCCAAATACGTCAATGTCTCTTCATCCATTTTATAAGTTTGTAGAGAATTCCCACATGTAATTCAAGAAATACAGGTCATATAGTTTTTCTGATGACCGTACTTTTTCAAAGGTATAAAAACAGTAGACAAATTCATATTTAGAAAAATGACTTTCATGTTCTGGAGTGTCATTTTTCCTAGTCTATGATTATTTACCAGTATGCCACCACCCAAAATCATTCAACATTTGACATAACAAATAAAAGATATCTGCTTAAAGGCTTGGGAGATCATCAATGCTATGAATCATCTCTTACACGGTCGACACCACCAAGTCTCTCAGATCATTTTACTCCACCATCAAAGCAGCACTTCAAACAGCTTTACAATCTGGACTATGTAGCCTCTGGTAATTTATAGCGATTCATTTGGTGAAGTGAGAAGCCCCGTGGGGAAAGTGCTGTGATAAATAATATCCGTTTAAAGAGACGGTCCTTCTATCGGCGGAAGTCTTCTGTACCTTTCTGTCTCAATTTAAATAGAACTGAATACATATTTGTTGGAAGCTGTTATGAGGAGCTAAACTAGTTGAAAGCACTCAAGAAATGATGTCCTTTTGAATATCACCTCAGGTAGTGTTAAGTCAAATACAAGTTTTGCTGTCTCACTGTGGGGCCTAATCAATGTATCAAGCCGGTCTAGACATATTACATGTGCTCACCGTATTTATTGGAGATGCCCTTAGCATCTCCATTGTATTCACATGGGAGGTCGATTGCACACCAAATCGGACAGTCCAATAACCCTTGAGTCGACCTGTGCAATAGTAAATTACCTTATTTGATAATTTCTGTTTAGAAATTTAGCCAAATTACAACTGCTTTATATTGCTTATATGGACACATTATTCATCTTAATTTTGAAAGTGTATACAAAGCTTCGTTTTACTATTTTGTCATATTTTGTTGGTTCATTTTGTTCTTATAAGACTAGTCGTAACAGGGTGATACTACCCTCCGCCCAGGCATGCACCAATTCAACCCACCCTCCCTACTCAAACCTTGCCTATAGTTAAGTAATTATAGCCTGTACACAGCCTAGTCCGCATGCACTAATTCAACCCACCCTTCCCACTCAAACCACGCCTAGAATTAAGTAATTATAGTCGGTACACAGTCCAGTCCACATGCACCAATTCAACCCACCCTCCCCACTCAAACCTCGCCTATAATTAAGTAATTAGTAGCTATTAGTACAGCGTTCCAGAACAGGGAGAAATCGCATACTGTAAGACTGTATATCAATTTGCAGGGACAGACTGATACCTACACATCGTCATAGTGCATTTAAGACAGGGGTAGCTATACTCTATAAAACAGGACCATGCTTGCCGCTATGAACTCCTGAAACATCATCATATAGGTATATGGGACTGCTAAGGTGTTAAGTTGCCTTAAAATATCGTCAAATTCCCTTCATGGCTGCATTTTGGAAACTAACTTTCTTATGCTTGACCATAGGTGAAAATAAACATCACCATGATGATCGCCAGCTCGAGCTACCCTTTATCTATAGGTCACACTATGGGAAACTCCTATTATTAAGGGAGATACGATTTATTTTGTAAAACTGCCAGTTCTTGGACCTCTCTGCCAGTGCCTGGACTGGCGTCTGCCCCCGCGTCCCAAAAAGACCTTTATTTCGATCCATTCCTTCCTCGGACCTGCTCTTTTTCGCCGGTGACACTTAAAACAGATAGGTTTTGGCTGGAGGTAGCGCTACCACACCCTGGATAGTGCACAGGTGGACCGGCTGGGGCCGAAAAGGCTTCTAGTCAAAAAAATTATTTCGCTTATTGTTTTTCGAAACCGATTTTTTAGGGGGGCATGTTTTTTAGGGGGACGAAACACCCCAGATTGATACCAAACATTCCATATCCGCGCATATTATTTGCATAATTAGCATAATTATGCAGTATCTTGGTACTGTTCAATATAATATAGATATGTTCCATTGGTCCCTTATAGAATTCATATGCTTACAAGTATAAACTACTGACTGCACCTAGTGACTAGTGGAATCTGAACAATAGAAAAGAAATACCCCTCCCCTACCTTCCTATAGCATCAAACAAGTTATTCAATGGAGGCAGCCATTGCTTGATCACATGCTTAAACCTTTTAGATCCAAATGCTAGTTACCAGTGCATTATCACTGTTTATAAGCTTTACACATCAATACCTGCACCCACCCAGGGCACATGCCCAGTTTGCACTGAATGGATGTCTTTCCATTTCTCCATTCTCTGGTGTTTGATTGAAAATGTTGACGTCATTCTGTGTTTTAATTTGTGTTTTAATCTGTGTTTTTATGGTACATATATTGAGTTTAAGGCTATAACAGGTTAGTGTTAGTACTAAGGTATGATAGTAATTACTCACTATTTGTCAGCGGTTAATCAATATATGTTAGTAATTACTCACTATTTGTTAGCAATTAGTCAATACATGTCAGTATTTACTCACAATCTGTCAGCAAATAGTCAATATATAACAGAGAAATAGCCATTGATTCAATTGTGCATCCTGTCTTGACTGGTATTTGTCACGATATGTCAGTATCTATGGACTATTTGTCAGCAATTAGTTAATATATGTTAGTAATTATTCACTATTTGTCAGCAATTAGTCAATACATGATAGTAGTTACTTACATTTTATCAGCATTTAGTCAATATATGTTAGTAATTGCTCACTATTGACTAATATCTGACAAATTGTGAGTAATTACTGTCATATATGGACTAAGTGTCAGTAATTACTCACTATTTATCAGCAATTAGTCAATACATGTCAGTATTTACTCAGAATTCACCAGCAATTTTTCAATATATATTAGTAATTACTCACTATTTGTCAGCAAATAGTCAATATATATCAGTATTTACTTACAATTTGTCAGCAATTAGGCAATATATGTCAGTATTTACTCACTTTGTCAGCAATTAGTCAATATACGTCAGTACTTAGTCACTCTATATCAGCAATTATCAATGCATGTCAGTATTTACTCACAATCTGTCAGCAAATAGTCAATATATAACAGAGAAATAGCCATTGATTCAATTGTGCATCCTGCCTTGACTGGTATTTGTCAAGATATGTCAGTATCTATGGACTATTTGTCAGCAATTAGTTAATATATGTTAGTAATTATTCACTATTTGTCAGCAATTAGTCAATACATGATAGTAGTTACTTACATTTTATCAGCATTTAGTCAATATATGTTAGTAATTGCTCACTATTGACTATTATCTGACAAATTGTGAGTAATTACTGACATATATGGACTAAGTAATTACTCACTATTTATCAGCAATTAGCCAATACATTACATGTCAGTTTTTACTCAGAATTCACCAGCAATTATTCAATATATTTTAGTAATTACTCACTATTTGTCAGCAAATAGTCAATATATATCAGTATTTACTCACACTTTGTCAGCAATTAGTCAATATACGTCAGTACTTAGTCACTCTATATCAGCAATTATCAATGCATGTCAGTATTTACTCACAATCTGTCAGCAAATAGTCAATAAATAACAGAGAAATAGCCATTGATTCAACTGTGCATCCTGCCTCGACTGGTATTTGTCAAGATATGTCAGTATCTATGGGCTATCTGTCAGCAATTAGTTAATGATAGTAGTTACTTACATTTTATCAGCATTTAGTCAATATATGTTAGTAATTGCTCACTATTGACTAATATCTGACAAATTGTGAGTAATTACTGACACATATGGACTAAGTGTCAGTAATTACTCACTATTTATCAGCAATTAGTCAATACATGTCAGTATTTACTCAGAATTCACAAGCAATTATTCAATATATATTAGTAATTACTCACTATTTGTCAGCAATTAGTCAATATATATCAGTATTTACTCACAATTTGTCAGCAATTAGTCAATATATGTCAGAATTTACTCACACTTTGTCAGCAATTAGTCAATATACGTCAGTACTTAGTCACTCTATATCAGCAATTATCAATACATGTCATTATTTACTCACAATCTGTCAGCCAATAGTCAATGTATAACAGAGAAATAGCCATTGATTCAATTGTGCATCCTGCCTTGACTGGTATTTGTCAAGATATGTCAGTATCTATGGACTATTTGTCAGCAATTAGTTAATATATGTTAGTAATTATTCACTATTTGTCAGCAATTAGTCAATACATGGTAGTAGTTACTTACATTTTATCAGCATTTAGTCAATATATGTTAGTAATTGCTCACTATTTATGAGCAATTAGTCTATATGTTAGTAATTGCTCACTATTTATTAGCAATTAGTCTATATGTTAGTAATTGCTCACTATTTATTAGCAATTAGTCTATATGTTAGTAATTGCTCACTATTTGTCAGCAATCATTCAATATATATTAGTAATTACTCACAATTTGTCAGCAATTAGTCAATATATATCAGTATTTACTCACACTTTGTCAGCAATTAGTCAATATATGTCAGTACTTAGTCACCAATTCAACTTGCGTTGAACTTACATTGTCAATTGACATTTGATATTTGACATTGAGGCATCTCCTTAGGACTGAGTCCTTCACCTGTGACATTTTCTCTCACCTGACAATGCAGACCAGATTTAATCTAACCGTCTCTAGGGCGTCCGTACAAGTTATTTAATAGAAAGTTATTTGGAAGAATTATTGGTCAGATTGTCCCTATATTGATGTAAAACTAGGATTTGATGTAATCGGTGATGACTATAGAGTTATACAATAATCATGAAGCTTAAGATCTGAAGTCAACTATGAATTAAATCACACGTCTGGGGATGGAAATTGTTTCGGCTTTGAACGTGATCATGACACTATAGATGTAATTTGTCAATACCACAATATCCAAAGTGGTTTGAACAGGGAAATTAGTTAATTAGCTCTTTTGACTCGCCTCGGGCACTTTAATCTTCAACGCAGCTGGTACAAAGGTGTTCCAACCCATCCCTTATGTCACAAATATCAAATTGAAATGCCAGGATGAGTATGAATTATATACTAGCCAATAAGGAAGGGAGAATCACATGTTTGAAGCAGTGTTAAATGCACAGGTAACAAAATAACTTTATGGTAAAAGGAACATCCTTCAGAATTTATGTATTCATCAGATATATTTCACATAGCAAGTCTGGCCATAATCTGCATGATACATCAACCATTAGTACTTTAAAATAACCATAATGATACTGTCAGTAGACTTATTATCAGATATTATAATGACAGTACATTTGTTATCAGATATGATACTGTCAGTATAGACTTATTATCAGATATGATACTGTCAGTAGACTTATTATCAGATATGATACTGTCAGTAGACTTATTATCAGATATGATAGTGTCAGTAGACTTATTATCAGATATGATAGTGTCAGTAGAATTATTATCAGATATGATACTGTCAGTAGACTTATTATCAGATATGATACTGTCAGTAGACTTATTATCAGATACCTTATGAATACGCAGGTATATTACCAGCTCAGAACTGACCCAGTAATACTGTCACCATTTTGGCAGAATGTGTGACATGGCAGTCCTGGTAACAGCTGGGCTGTCATGGCAACAGGCCATAGTGATCAGTGCATCTCTTTAACAGACAAACGGTCGAGGTTGACTCTATGTTGTCATGTTTTCGGAATTTGGAATAGATTATTATTAAATCTGGAGTACACATGGATGCTGTGGATCATCCGTTAGCATGAGGTTTCATTGATGTCTCATCATATTTCGATCTTCAATATTCAGATGGAATTTTTATGAATATCACCTAGATCCCCACATTGAAATACACTGTCTTAATAGTAGTTGTTATCTTAGAGCCACTCTTCCACCTGAGTAATGGGGGTAATCATCTGTTATCTGGATATAGCGGGGATATATAAATAGCGCTATGGTGGTGCTCTGAAGATGAGTAGATGACAAAACTTAGTGCCAAAACTTAGTGCCTAAGTAATATCAATCATCTTGATAATGAGGTATGGCTTATGGGTGACACCAATATAAATACTACAGACAGAAATAGTGATGCCAGTAATGAGTTATTTGACTTGTGCAGGGAAAAAGGCCTTAGGCAACTAATTGATGGTATTACCAGGCCTAAAGATGACAGTGGCACGTGCCTGGATCACATCATAACAAATTGGTGACGTTCTCATCAGTGATCACTACCCTGTCTTTGCTACTAGGAAAAAACCAAAGGAAGTTCATGAAAGTTCAGAATACACTGGTAGGTCATACAGGCACTTTGATAGTGATGATTTCAGAGAATACATTCTCGACTTAGACTGGGAAGAGTTCAATTCAAATGATGACCCTGATTTTCAGTGGAACATTATATATAGAAATATAATAGATTATCTAGATATTTGTTTTCCAGTGAAAACCTTCACTCTTAAACGGATGGCAGACCCCTGGACAGCTTGTGAAACTCTAGAAATGATGAATGATTGCCAGTCCTTGATTAGAGAAAACAAAAGGTTTGGTAATAGGGAAAATTGTAAAACCATTGGTCGTATGAGGAATTACATCCAGTGTATGCAAAACAATGAAAAAAGAGAATGGATAATTAAGCTATTAGATGAGTGTAAGGGAGATGCCGCAAGATTCTGGCGTGAACTGAACAAACTAATAAACCCATCCTGTAAAAGCAGCAGTATTCAGTTGAAGGACTCTTCGTCTGGTGACATAGTCGACTTTGATAAAAAGCAGACTTTATCAATAATTACTTCTCCAAAAAAGGTGATGATCTTTACCAAGATCTCATACAAGGGAGTGTGCCACCTGTCCCACAGGACCTACCTCCAGTGGACATGGGCCCCAACATGCCCCCTTTGAATATTAACACATTAATTACTGAAACAGATGTGGAAAAACTTGTCCGGGGAATTAATGTGAACAAATCAAGTGGGATAGATGGTATAAGCACTAGAGTTCTAAAACTAGCACTCATCCTGCTATCATCTGAGTTGACCACAATTTTCCGTAACTCAGTTAATTCTGGTATGTTTCCCAGTTCATGGTCTACTGGATTGCTTGTCCCAATACCTAAAAAAAGGGAACCTAATGGAAATAAAAAAACTGGCGACCGATCTGCCTACTTCCCTTACCAGGGAAACTATTAGAGAAATTAATCCACACTGTAATATCTAAACACTTAGAGGAAGAAAATGTCCTCAGTGAATGTCAGTATGGGTTTAGACCCAAAAAGGGTACAAGTGATGCAGGTTTTAAGGTGTTAGGTGACCTCTATGAGTACAGGGATGACGGCTTGGTTACTGTAGCATGCTACATCAATTTTACAAAAGCGTTTGATTCCGTCCACCATTCCATGCTAATTGGAAAAGTTGACCGTCTTGGAATACACCCCACACTCAAGATGTGGCTGAGAGGGTATCTGGGTAATGGGGCTCACACTTCTTTAGCTAATGGTGTTAGATCAGACCGTAGAGAGGTAAAATTCGGGGTTCCGCAGGGATTGATTTTGGGACCCCTGCTGTTTGTGATTTTCATAAATGACTTGCCCGATGTGCTTAGTAATGCCAAGTGTATAATGTACGCTGATGACGTCCTACTTTATGTTGCTCGTAAAAACCCAGATGAGGCACGAAACCTGCTGAAATCAGACCTAGATAAGGTACATTTATGGTGCAGGGATAATTTCATGATGGTTAACACAGCTAAAAGCTTGGTGATGCACTTTGGTTCAGGCAACAGGATTGACAACCTGCCAGGGCCTTTTCTACGAATGGGTGACTCTGTCCTACCAACCTGCATGTCATATAATTATCTAGGAGTTGAATTAGCTGGTAGACTCACTGTGACTAATCATCTTAATAAAGTAATGAAGTCATTTGGCAATAAGATGTACAAACTGAACAAGATCAGGAAATTTATCCCAGCTGAGAACTGCATTACAGTCTATAAGTCGACCATCACACCATGCCTGGAATATTGTTCATTCTTCATAGGTAGCACACATCAAGCTGGGTTAGATAAGCTGCAAAGAATGCAACATCAATTCTTGAGAATATGATTGAGAGCCCAGGCTAGAGAGTTGTCAGTGATAGACCTGCACCAAAGATGTGGTATACAATTGCTTGCTGATAGATGTAATGTGCAGTTATTAACAATAATGTGGAAGAAGTGCCAAGATGGAGAAGGCACTGTGGTAGCCCATGCTAGCACCAGAGGAGACAGGAAAATCAGATTTAATAGGCGCAGAGCCAGGACTTCCCTTTACTAAAAAAAAGTCCGTACTATAGGGGAGTAACCCTCTGGAATGAGCTAAGTCACATTGAAGAAAGGGTCCAAGACAAAAATGTGTTTAAAGCTATTGCCAGGGCGCACTGTATTACTATACAGTGAACCACCATAACTGTGATGAATTAAGAAAGGACCAATTTAACAATTCTTGTTAATATTACCATTATATTGAATCTAATAATCTGTTGACATCCTTTACTTGTTATTCAATATTCCATGTATAGTCTGATATAGTTCCTTACCTGTGGTACGCACAAAAACGTTCTATCAGGAACGAAAGTACCTGCATAAACAAACAAACAAACATGGTAGGCTTCTTATACAATTCATATTTCAACATCTTACGATGACAGCATATAATTACCATTTTCTAAAGGGCCCCACATTCTATCAGTATCGGTAGGAGGCCAGCTTGACGGAGCACCCATGCCTTATGCCATTTAGTCATACATTGTATACGGGTCAGTCTTTGCTTCCTCAGATATGGAAAATACAAGGAAAACTGTCTGAGGAAGCAAATTATCTGAGGATTTAAGTCCACATATAATAGAAAACATAGAGGTAGTTCCAGATTTTCTGTCTGAGGTAATGAGGGAACCGAGGAATCAAAGGGTCGAGGAAGTTAGGGTCGACTGTATTATTTTCAAAAGAAAGGTTTTCCTTCTGTCATTTCTGTTTTAGTGCTGTAATAAATAATTCTCTCAGGTGGTTATGAATTGCACCTTCTCCTGGGTAAGGGTTAACCCTTTAAAGGCAGAGCAAAAATTGTTGCCCTAGCCATGGGGACGGCCTCTGTAAAAAGTATAGTACCTAGAGGACGAGCCTTTTTTCAATTCCTATACTAATCCTATATAACGGGCGTCGACTATAGTCGACGCTAGGCCTGCCATGGTGTCGACTATACTCGATGCTAGTCTGACTAACATTCTGTATCTTTTGCCTTATTATGTTATTGGCTAGCCAATAACATAGTCACATAAGGGGAGTCGATGCAATGGAATGTGGCCAAATGGGTAGACTTGCCCACATAAAAGTCCTTACTGTTCACATAGGATTAGACTGAGACAAGTAGCTTGGACAAGTCTAAGGTACCTGGATCTAGGGGTTGAGGTAGCTTCGTTAAAAGTTTTAAGGACAAAACCCAGTTTAATATTTCAAATCTGAAAGAGGTATTTGTCATGTTACACGAGGATTTTAAAATGTCAGGATGTGGTTAAGTCATAAGTCATTATAATGACAAAACTCCTTTGTTAGATGGAAGTTATACATGTATTGGGATGAAAAAGTAAAATGCACAGATTGTCTCAAGGTGAGTTTAGCCTTAAGAGAAATAGCCATGTACATGCTCACACATCTGGATGGACCAGATATAATCCTCTTAATTAGTTAGTAATTATGTCATTGGCTTATTGGAAGAAGGAGAGGTTCCAGCTTGCTGCACAAGGGGTTGAGTGGGTTGTACTGTTTACCTGTGACCATTAACCCCTTCAGGGCCACTTACATGTATAATAGTATAAACTGTAGCTATGATGCAGGATGTGAAGTGTTATATTATATTTGCATGTAGCATACCACTTTTGCATGTACATGTAATTTCATATAGAGTCTAGCCCTTTGAACATAGAAACCAATAACATCTTAGGGCTGTGAAATAGCCCTAACTTTAAACATTTTATTTTTGTCCACTGTTATTCAAACATTTACTGTCATACTTTGTTTGACTTACAGACTAAGAAGGTGACAGAGGACAGAGAACGTGAGCGGACACTGACCAAGAAGGTCACGGAGCTTACCGCCCAGGTTACACGTCTAGAGAAACGTATCAACGTCATCAAGGCTGAGAACCAGTCCCTGGTAAGTGCATAACATACTACCTTATTAGTTACAGTCTAAATTATAAAGCTGTAGTATGAATTCTGTCATTCATAATAATACATTATCATAGAATACAATTTTACTGGACAACTGGGGTCATTTCATATACCATACTAGGAGTTTACTAGTCCCACCACCATACAGTGACTTCAGCGATGCTGTGTAACAGGATTGTGCCCTTAAAGGAGGGCTAGCACGGCTAAGACGTACCCGCATTAGCAAGTCACGTGACCATCCTAGACCAATCAGAGAATTGCAATTTTTTTCGCTGGGTCCCACGGATTTGTGAACGTTCTTTTGGCAGGTACCCATGTTGAAATTCGCTGTGCTAGCCCCCCTTTAAGGCCTCATATGGCCAAAATGGCCCCCCCGGCAATGCCCCTATATGGCCTATGATATATAGACTCTCCACCGGTTGCCGAATCTCGGCCTTATCTTATGGATTCAGGCAGCTCTCAGTCAGGTTCCCAGGATTTTCCCTTTTTGTGATGTTTAATTCTATGGCTACTGACAAATTACCCGTACATTTCTTAATTTATATCTGCATACATTTGGATGTAGGATGAATCCTTTTTAGTAGATATACATCAGAGAATACTGAGATTTGAACATTTATTGAGCCAGATGAGAGGAAAGTGAACATCACAAAGAGGGAAAAATCACGGGAACCTGACTGTGGGCAGCGTGAATCCACGAGATAAGGCCCGAGATTTGCAAACGGAGAAGAGTCTGGCCAACTGCTGCACCACAGGCAGGTGCCGCCACCCAGTGGCTACTGCCATGGAACACTAGCGCTCACCGGCGTCAGGTCCTCAAGGTCCATTAGCCATATTAGAACATGACGTTTAGTCCTCTCGTAACATACAAAAGTACAGTTAAAGCAACAGTCAATCATGCTGCCCGATGGCCTGCAATCTGCACATAGTGACTGTTAGGCCCTGACACCCTCTGGTGTCTGGGGTGAGAACTACTTGTTGCCCGGATGGTTGTAGGTCCCCAAGGGGCGCTCGAGGCGGCTACATTGCTGCCATGACGCCCCCTAAAACCAAAGTCAGGAACTATACATGACCTACTATAGAGCTATTTGTATCTAGACCTATATTGTATCTCGAAATCCGGAGACTAGGATAGTAGTTTCAAATATAAGCCATGTTTTGAAGAAAGATACTGGCTGTATATATGCACGTGGCTTAAATGACGGGGAATTAGATAATCTTGATACATTAATGATTCTCAAATTGTAGCCGAAATAAGTTGAAATACACCTGTATACATATGCATAGCGCATGTATAGAGCATGATGCTTAGTAGCAATAGTTTGTCATGATATCTGCTGAGACGTTACCTAATTTGATAACCTGTGAAGAATGGGGACGTGGGGGTTCCTTGTTACTTGTAGCAAATGCAGTGAACTGGAGGCGGCGCGTGCACCTGATAATGACAGAACATGATTATCACTATTATTATAAACTTTGGCTGTTACTGTTTTTCTCCCTTTCTTTCAAATAGTTACAATCTCACATTCACATCCTTCAAGAAGTGCAGTGAAATTAGATTTAAATATCTGGAACTCACGAAATACAAGCATCGCCTTCAGAAACATTCACATGTACAGATTGTACTGTATAATTGGCCTAAGATCGTTCCCATTGCCCTACAATAATGATATCTATAATCAGCTCCATCTTGGAGTGATTCATTATCAACATAGAAGTATTGATAAGCCACCGATAGGTGTACATAAAGTGGCACTTTCATAATGCAGTATTTATTATACCATTGTAACTTGCTTATTTTTATAGCTGTGTTATTGATTATTATATCCTCTTGATAAGCCAAAAAGGACTGGTGTCTTTTCAGACTACCTGACACTGCCTAGAAAAACAGAGCCAGAACCAGAATTTCTCAAGACAATTTTAAGCAGCATTACTCATGTTAGTTCATGATTTCTGAATCATGTTACCAGTTTACAAAATGTATTTGTTGCTTAATACCCTTCTCCTCATTCCTCTCTGCCGCTCTCTGTGTCTGTCTCTGGCTGACTGTCTCTCTGTGTCTCTGGCTGACTATCTCTGTCTCTGTCTGTCTCTCTCTGTTTGTCTCTTTCTGTCTCTCTCCCTGACTCATAGAACACTACAATATCTCAATCCTAGCTTCTCCCTCTATCTAAATCATCTTGTCAATCTTTCCTTGTTTCCCTGCCTCTTTCACTGAACATTTATCTCGATTTCCGTTTCTTAACTCTAGATACCTGTATAAGCAAATGACTGTGCTTCTGTTGCTATTGTGGCTACTGTAAATCATTGAAAAAAGGGATTATTAGAGCACTGGCCTTACCACTAGAGGAAAGTGATCAAGATTTCAAGTTTTTCCTCTAGAACCATACAATGGCACTATTGGCTCCATGGCATTGGGCTAATTGGCGCTTCAGCAAATTTCTCTTTTATATCAGTTCTGCAGCTCTTATCTAAAAGAAGCTGGTTGTTCCAGCACGCCAGGTCTCTTCTCGTCGACCTACTTGCTCACAGGGATTCATTTCTCATATTGTGCATAGTTCCAGAGCATTACCTCACATTTCTGAGAGAATTTCTTTTCAAATCACGATGTTCAAAATTTCTGGTGATAGTGGGTGATATCTTTGATGCCAATCTGATATCTCAATAGGAGTATTGCCTCCTTGGTATTATACTTCAACGTGGCAGAAACGCTACTATTAAAGTCACATAGGCTTTGAGCAATGGTTACAGAATGCTACTATCCAGAAGGGTATAAGGCAGTCCCCAGGGATGTTCCAAAGAAGTGTTAGGCTAGATATAGATCCACCATGGCTGCCCTTGGGCGGGTGCATAGGTGGGTAAGCACATGGGTGGGTGGGGGGAGGGAGATACCCAGCAGCAAACTGACCGCCAGTATGGGTTCTATTTGCCAACAGTGCCCCTTACATTGGTCTAGTCTCAGCCTGCTACAGGAGAAGGGGCTACATTAGACCCCGATAGGAGGAGCCTATAGCAGGCCGTGTCTCAGATAAGGAGGGCTTATTATCGACCAATCGGCTTACTCGTCTCATATTGGTGTCGTCCGCGTGGCAGGATACCGATGACAGCGGTTTAACTAGTCCTCAGGACTAAAGTGCCTGCAGCGTCCGCGCTGACGTAGATACGCGCAGACTACGTGGAGACAGATGCAGTGCGGATGGGGGCATAGTCCTGAGGACTACCGCTAGTAGAAGACACACACTCATTTCTGAAATTCCAATGGTCAATGCCTTCCAGGCTTCTAGTCTTGGGGACTAGAGCCTGTCCTAGGGACTACCCTTTTAGTCCTGAGGACTGAAAATGTAATTTTCTAGTCGTCAGCACTAATGTGTGGTCCTCAGGACTATGGATGTAGTCCAGAGGACTACAGTCTAGTCCGAGGAGGCCTTGATTGATTTCTAGCCCTCAGCACCATTTCTCCAGACCAAGGCCTACACTTTTAAAGTCTAGTCCTCAGGACTACATCTTTCGTCTCTAGGACTAAAGATCTAGTCCGAAGGACATAGGATTTAGACCTGAGGACTAAAGATTTAGTCCTAAGGACTGTTTATTAATCCCCAGGACTATCATTCGAGGCTGAAAAAATACACTGAAAGTCTTAGGAACTACAGATAATAGTCCTGGGGACTTAACTTTAGTTCTGAAGACTAGGTAAGTATATATTTAGTCCTCAGGACCAAACAGAGGTAGCCCTGGGACTATGAGTCTAGTCCCCAGGGGACCATGACTGTTTCTCTAGTCTTGGGGACTACAGATATAATGGTCTAGTCCTGGACTGACTAGTCCTGAGGACCACTATACAGTCCTCAGGCCTAATGTTCTATCCCAGGGACTATGGAACAATGGCTGCTTTTTTGCGACCAGGGCTATACCAATTTGACTGTACAAACATGTTGACAGGCACCCCTGGGGCCTAGGGCATTGGTCCCAAGGACTGTGTCTCTAGTCCCAAGGACAATGTTGTAGTCCCCAGGACTGTATCTTTAGTCCCTGGGACTACACAGAGCAGTCCTGGGGACTTAGAAGTAGTCCTTAGGACTAAATTTGAAGTCCTGGGGACTGCATCCCTAGTCACAACTACATTAGACATCAATCAATGAATTAGTCCTCAGAACCACATGCATTAGTCCTTAGGACTAGGCAGATGTTTTTGTAGTCCTCAGGACTAAACAAGTAGTCCCTGAGTCTACGAATTAGTCCCCAGGGCTAAAAGCTTAGTCCTGGAGACTAACAGTAACAGCACAGTCTTATACAAAGTCATGGGGTCTGCAAGGTAATTCATGGGAATGTACAATTAGTCCCTAGGACAATATCCTTATATTCTTAGTCCTGGGGACTATGCTTTAGTCCTTAGGACTATGCTTTTATCCCCAGGACTTGACTGGTATAGTTTAGTTGTGGGCTAAACTATCACCTAGTCCCCAGGACTAAGGATTATTAGCTATAGTCCTGAGGACTACCACTACGCCCGCGCACCTATGCTCACCGCAGGAGGCTCTGCATAGAGTCCGCGTATTTAGGTCAGCGCGGACGCGGCAGGCGCTGTAGCCCTGAGGACTAGCTAAACCGCTGTCATCGGTATCCTGCGTCCGCGTGTCGTCCCTCACGGACATGCGCCGTGCTGATCCGCCAGATAGCGCAATATGATCACACCTAGCGGCAGTTCGGAATACTAATGGTGCCTGGAGTGTACAGAGCACCATATAGATGTTCCCTTTTTGTTGGCCATTTTTCATCTGTCCTGTGGCGTTTTATAGAGTCGTTGCTATCTATTTTCTACCACTCTCCTTTTGTATGGACCTGCTGTGAGGGAATTGCCTTGGGGAAAAAGTGAAGTATTTTTACCACATGCAGACAGAGGTAGACGAACACCTATCAGAAACTTTGAGGATGTAATGCATTACAATGAGATAAGAGTATTACATTGAATCCCGTGGTGTCTTCAAAACATTCTCATAGAAAACCTGCTGAATACGTTATTAGCATCCCTAGAGCTAGTATAGAAGAGGGACATTTCTCAGGAAATATTCTAGTTATCTTAAGTATACGCCCAGTAAGCTACAATGTAGTAATGATCTATCGACACGGTCTACCTTCTGCAGGTTAGCCCTAAAAGGGTAACCAGTTGTTAACATCTTTGCATCATGGCGATACTACATCTCAGAGGTGGATACACTCATAAAGTGTCGACATGCTGTCCCCACTGAAGTATGGAGTTACCCGCCAACGCTGTATTCCTCTTCCTTGGCGATGAATGATGAATTAATTAACGCACTATGCGGCACTTGAGTGGTTAGAAATTACACAAAATGGTTTCTCTTGCTGCCTCCCTCAGTTGGTGCGTACTGTCTATGTTGTTCGCGATTTGCCCACTGATGGAGCCACTGGTCACCTTGTTACACTGCCTCCTTCACCACGCCACCAGACACACACTATGTACTTTCAAACACTGTTCTAAAAACCACACAGGTACTTTACAAAAGGCCTCAGAATTAACTAGATTGATTAAGGGTGGCGCTGACTTGCAATATATAATATTGACTTGTAGACAGAGAATTGTGCAAGGTCGGCAAGGTAAGCTCTGGTAAGGTGAAAGGTTGGGTCCCTTTTTAGCCTGTTGTCAATCACGACAAGCCAGTTTCCCTATTAAGTTTTGGTGCTCATATACTGCCTTTGGCAAAACCTGCGAATGATAATCTCTTTCATGTGCGGTATTACAACCATAAGGCATGATTTTGCTAATAAATACTCTTTAAGTCCGGGAATTGCATCAACTACTCTTCTTTATGTCTGTAGGCAAACAGGGACACACTCAGAACCAGTGGGTGCACTGGGTTCTTGGCATCACCTACAGTCAAAGTCGCTTGCCACAAGCAAACTTATATCTTATCTGGTTATATGAACAGCAAAATATCGTGTGTTGACTCATGATGTAAGGGTCCATGAGACTTGAAAGCAGTCTCGTCCGGTTGGCATTCTAGGGAATACCCTCTCTCATGTTTGGGGATTGTGGGTCCCGATTTTCTGGGGAATATTACTATGTATGGTACCTGCCTACATTTTACCACTACAGCTACCAGCGGCCAGAACTACTTTTACCCATAAACGCTGGTTGCTAGAGATGACTCACGCTAGTGGTCGAGCTGTACACTATGTACACTCATATTGGTGCAAGTGGTTCCTAGAATAGACATATGGAAAGTATGATACTCCCTTCGCATAACCCTATTGCAATCTAAATGAGTCAAGTATGACAGTTTCACATAATATAAAGGATTGGTAGGCAGTAGATAGGGGACTTGACAAGTGTATATATGAACAGGATTACAAAATATTGATCGCAATGCTCACGTAGGGTTCAATCTGTTATGTGTAGTGGATCTCTATCTCAGGTTCCTGTTCCCTTCAATAATGAATCAGTAACAATTTCATAGTTTTTGCTGTCTCTATCGGTGGTGCCATAAGTCATCTTAATCATTTCTTTGGCTTTTTCACTCTAACATTAAATTAAATGTAACATGTTTTGCCTGCCCTATTACAAATTAACATCTAATAGTATGTCTATCTCACTTTACATTTGTAAAAGTAAAAGATATGTTTAACTTAAAGTGTGTGGCTGGTTTAAATGAAAATATCATGGATTGATTCCTAATCAGCAAAGATCTCTTTCCTCCAATAAAATAGCTGTCCCTTGCTGGCAAGGTATGTATTTCTATATGTTTGACCCTACCACAAGGAGAACACAGCTTTTGAATTATATTATTTGTCCCCCTAAGACCAAAAGACTACAGTAAACTATAGCTACATGTGCATTGCTTCTTTAACTCCACTAGTGAACGATATCTGTATTCTTTCCATCTTCAGCCCCACCTGACTAAGGTATAGAGTCAATTCTGGGATATTTGTATTCTTCCCATTGCGTAGTGCCAAACTATGGAAGGACACAAATTAGTAAAGGACATAATCATGTATTTTGTCCATTCCCATCAATAACTGCAATAAATGCAGTGAATGGGGTAAATTATCTGATTGGTTGATAATATAACCCAGGTCAATCCATTCTTACCACAGCCTTTTGAACATAACAAAGGTACAAAGAACTAGGGAAAGGTCCTATTCCCACTTAAATTCCCCTCACAAATGTATAGTCCCGCCCCTTAAAGGATTATCGCTATTTTTCACCCGCTGAACCATTATCAGTATGTGCAGATGGCATAGGCTCACTGAGAAAAGAAGACTGATCGCTTTGACATGTACTGCACATGTCAGGATTTGTCTCCTACATGACATGTACAAAAGCATCTCAAGTCAGGCTGACACTTGCACATTTTGTGTGTCAACTCCATTTGACATGCCTAGCAAACACATGTCACATATTCCTGGTTCATGCACCTGAATGCAAGGTAGTACTGTGGGACAATTATGCAAGGATCAACAGCAGTCAATAGCTGTGTACTAGTGGTAAAATTAAGGTATATGAAGTAGGGGATAGTATGGTGCCACAGGCCTGTGACAACAAGGCCTATATCACTATCTACATAAATTCTCCTTGCAGTCTATAAGACAAGGACATGGAGGTACATGGCAATGCCATATGTCTGCATGTATTGTAGACATTGAGGCTATGTATTATACATTGGGTGTTAGCATAAAACCTTTTGGTATTCTTCCTGGCCCACATATAAGGTCTCCTCTGTTGAAGTATTCAGGATTTAGGGGTTTCATTTTATTATCAAATAATACTTTCAAACTTAACAATGAAATGGTTTTCACTACCCTTGAGTGAAAATACCAATACATTTTAGTGATACATCTATACTGAGATTAAAATGACACAGAGCTACAGCAAATGTCTCAGATGTTGGTAGTACCACTTGGTAGTGGATAATCCTAGTACCAAAATGGCTGTTTCCCCCATCTAGTGGTATATCCTACAACAATTATGCATGTCAACCCTGACATATCATCACATGTCAACACAACTTTGACATGGTTGTGACCCTTGTCAAATCACAAGTGACATGGCATTTCAAGTTATGTCAAATCGTAGGAGGTGTAAGGCATGCTACCGGTGTCATGGTGACATAATATGCACATGTCCCAATGACATGTGCTCTCCACATCAAATCTAACTTGGGATGGGTATACATGTCATTTTGTCAGATACAGTTTTTTCAGTGCTGGTTTCGTCTTTTTCTAGTTTCCTGCATAAATTCAGCTCAGGTCACATCCAATGGCGCTTTGTGACTTTTTCACTTTAAATTTTCTGTTCAAATATTGCCTAATTCATTAAGTGGGATTTTTCACTGCTCGTATTCTTACAGAAATCGAAGTCGGAGGATCAGAAGCCTTCAGATGAGAAGATTAAGAAGCTCAAGAAGCGCAATGCTGAGCTGGCGGCCATCGCCAGACGTCTGGAAGAAAAGGCAAAGCAACTACAGGCTGATACCAAGGTACGTCTTACACATGCCGGGTATTAATACTCACTCCTATAATTCCAAAGGGTTATAACACAATGCTTTGACATGGGTACTGAGCTATTGCCTGGTCTTACCTTATTCTTGAAATTAAATATTAAACATAGGCTACTGCTATTCTATTGACAGTGACAGTGAGTGAGTAATAGATGTTTAACGCCATTTCAACAGCTTAGGTCATATTCATGGCGAGAACTACATTACCATTTCACAGAGGAATGTGTCAGTGCCCGCGCACATGTGCACCATACACATCCTGAGGGGATAGAAAAGAGGAGAAATAGACCCTTTTAAGTGGGCTAGGGAAGCCCGACAGTGACAGTAAACTGATAAAAATTTGACGTCTACCTACTTTACAACCTGCAAACTGATAGTAGGATTGAACTTAAGACTTATTATCGCTGTATCTCACACTCTCTGACATCATGCAAGGGTTTATGTATCACATATGTATCCTAATCTCCCAAATTGTACACACTGCTCAAAACAAGGCAAATTATAGCTGATGGATGACTTAATCTAGGACATTCACCAATCATTTCTTATCGTTCGAGCCTTCACCCAAAGTCCTTTTGGATGAATTCACAGCAGATTAAGGGAAGTATTATCCCAAAGGGTCAATTTAAATTGATTTGCTGGAAATTAATATTTCGGTAAAGCAGTTCATTCAGCTCAGAATAATAATATTCTGGTTCCCAGTTCAATTATGCAATAACTTCCTCTGTCAAATTGATTTCATTCGTTGTTATGAGAATAGATTAATTTTTTGGCATAATGAATTTGTTTGCACAATAGCCGTATTGTAATCTTGAGATAATTATGCCAGGATGGATATACGGCCGACAAAAAGCTTAATTTTTGTTTGCTGAAAAATATGAAATCTTTCTAGGTATTTTATATTTCAAATGAGATCAAATTCACCCATTTAATCAACCCTATGTCAACAATAACAACAATTCTCCAAAGGGTCTAAATTAGACATGTAAAAAGAATGTTTTTGGGCCAAAATAGGCATTTTTGTTGATTACTGTTGCCATGGTAACATGATTTTCATTCTAAATAGGAAAATCAATGATCGCATTTGAAGGCACAATCCACAAGGTTTACTATGGTGAAAACAGAATAAATATACCATTTCTATATCAAAAGTGATGGGCAAAAGAATAACAAATTATGCTAGTTTAGTTTATTAGCATAAATTATGCTAATTAGCTATATATCTCATGACCAATTAGACATAGAGCTTATTGACATTCACGAAATGGTCACACCTACCCATATTTAGCAAGCCATTCCTAGAAAACTTACAGGAGTATCTTCTCATGCAATATATCACTGTAAAGCTAGTGATTTGAATTTTAAAGTTGACTTTTAGCATGGAGCACCCTTTCTCCTTGCCTCTACACTAATATGTAGACCTAATACCAGAGTAGAATTCAAGCATCCAAAGGGAATAGCATGCTGTAGCTCTGCCTCTATTGATTGCTGTCAATGATGGATTTGAGAATCTACATTAGGTAGAATTTTACTCTTGATTAAACGGCTCAGCTACATTAAAGACCAAAGTGTGCATAACCTTCTGCAAAAGTAAAAATACTCAGCTGAAAGTTGCGTTCTCAGGCCAAGCAGAATTATTTCTATTTAAATCCTGGGGTAAGTGTTCTTTTGTCCAATGGCGGACATTAAGATTAGTAGGCTATCGTCTTATGGAAAAGAAATAAGAGAAAAAGGGGCTTTTGAAATTTGATTTCGAATCAATGAAATGTGAGCCATGGAGTAGTTCTTGTCCCAATTTAATGAGATCGCCTTTGTAGTTCTTTGTGGAGGGCTGTGTATTCTGTGTGGAGTGACTGAGTTTTTAGTCTTTCATTATGGACTGTCGCCTTAGTGCAAGAAGGTTGTATCTGCATTTTTAAAGTTTTGCAGGTGAGGGAAAAGAAGTGTTCCGCTTACTATTCTGAGTTAGCAGGTTGTCACATGGGCGCGGCCATTGCTGGAGCTTGTTACCAGCGAGTTCTACTGATAAGACCTATCAGATGGGTACCAGATGGCCCCCGAAGGACCGCAGTGAATAGATTGGGGTTCTCTCATTGGCTAATAATTAAACCTGCTAAGGCCGTATAGAACAAAGAGAAAACAGCAACGTTACTCTGGGGCCTGTAGGCACACATATCATAGACAGAGCTCCAGTATTTTCATGGTAGCTAGATAAGGGACCTGGTTGATTACATGTTAAAACAGAGGAAAACTCATTTTGCCAAAACGTCATTTTTACAACCTTCTTGCCCTAAGGCGACGATAGGAGAAATGAGGGTGTACAACCATCTAAGGGTGCCGTTAGAGAAAAAAGACCTGTCACTTCGCTTTACTTATTTTTACTGCAGTATCAACATACCCTACAACTAAATAATACTACATGGTTTTATGCTGGGTAATAAGGACAGAGCCAGAGATTTAAAACCCATCAAATAATTCCCATGTCACAATATCTGTTTGTCTATATGATTCATATTACAAATTGCTTTTTCTTTTCTTTTATTTCCAAATTACTCAGAAGCCGAGAATATACAATGCGAAATGTTGGATATAGATATTTTTGGAACACTTGTTTATAGTGTAAAATGGTCTGTGGAATGTGACCAGTGTCTTCCACCAAACTGATTAGCCCCCTGCAGAATGAGTAATAACAACCAGGCCTATACACTACAGCTGATAGTAGAGAGGGTTGTTGGCAACAAAGGTCTGTAAATAGTTTCAGTCATGAAAGACCACTCTGCCAATTAAGAGGGTGTGCCCACACATGGGGGCTGGACCTATCCAGACGAGTGGATCGATAAGGAAACAGGAACCTCTATTATGCCCTCCAGTGAGGTCCCTTCCCACTTGTTAGACATCTAGTGTATCTATATTTTTTGCTAAACAGACCCCCAACATCTATTAACTTTTCATGAACCTTTTAAGTCATATGTGTTAGGAAACCTGTTTAGGTACATCATTGTTAGTAAATGCGTATGCAATGGTCAATATTTACTTCAGTATGTGCAGCTACAGAATTGGCCCAGGGATCCATTTTTCAGCAAGATATCTCTATTTGCACCAATTATATAAATCCAATAAAAAAACCGCACTGGAAAAATATCCCTGCCAAGGGTGAGTCTAGACACGGGCGGCTTAGAATAAAATCCTAGGGTCTCTGCCATTCTGATATGAACAATAAGTATCAGATCACATGAGGTAGAATGGCTTTATGAATTCAAGGAATAAAATATGATATATCCTTCAAAGGTCCTGCAGCAAGTAGAACGAGTCACAACTGATAATACTTGTGAATTTGACACAAAACTGGTTAAAAAGTTGGCCGTGTCCCCTTTTCATCAATTCGCTAGACAAAGTAATGTCCCACAGATCAATTGCCCTATTACACAGTTTGTGGAGTTGCAAAATGCAATTTATCTTCTCTTCTCTGTGCAAGCATTATTTCATCATACTGCAATCTGAATGTCTAAAAAGCAGGCAATGCTCGGATGCGGGAGCTTCAATTACAATTCATAACGAAGAGTTGACGTGGCAGTTCACTCTTTCAGACCTTAATATTTTTCATTCTGTATAGGGCTAAAATAATAAATGAACATTATCATAAATACAGCGTCGTCACAGATAAGCCTCTATTTCAATTCATTTCAGACTAATCCCTTTGTTCTGTTTCGTCTTTCAGAAGTCCTCAGAGCGGGGGTCGCCGTCAGACCCTGACCATGTCAAGAAGGCGTACGCCCGTCAGAGGGCCAAGGACCTGGCAGAGCACGCCAAGAACGTGCTGGCCAAAGACAAGGAGATTGAGAACCTCAGGAGCAGATGTCAATCCCTGGCCGAGCAGCTCTCCACTAACAGTAGTCTACAGGTGGAGGTAGGTTCACACTATGAGCTACTCTATTTGTAAGACATTCACCTATTAAAACAGCATGATACCTCATGGTCACATGTCTATTTGATGTTATGATGCACAAGCATAGTGCAAGGCAGTTACATTAAGTAACTTGCCGGTCATGCATTGGCGCTTGAGGCTCACCTTCCATGAATGTCCCAATTCTATAGGGCTAGCAGACTTTCAGAAAGAATCATAATGTATGTATTTTAAATGGCTAAAAGGGAAGAGCCCTACAGGTTTCTACCTTCGTCTTTGCTTCAAATGTAAAGGATAGGAGGGCTTTAGAAAGCCAAGGCTATACTGTTCCAAAGTCAACTTACTTTAAACGTTCAGAAAAGTGTCAAGTATAATATACAGTTGATGGCAGGATCTGAGGTAGACTCGTGAATCGCAATAGACACATGGCAAAAGAGGCTATGTTCTTAACACGTAATGACCAGGCGTACCACGCCATGCTCAGACGCCACTCATTTAATTCCCTTGGCACGGAAATTCAATAAAGGATGGGACAGTAGAAAGAACAAGCTAATGTAAGCTTAAATTAATTTAGGTCTGGGAGAGCTGAGCTGATATTCAAGTCGATAATAGGTTTAGGCTGGGTTATTCGTTTAGCACTGGGTATATAAGGGTAACCCTGTTCCTGCTATAGAAGGGGATGAACAAAGGGAATACCTATCAGTATCACTGGTAATGAGCTGAATTAGAGTAATTATGCAGAAACACGCCTTAATTGAACTAGATGTGTTTGTTGGGATGACTATTCACCCGTGGTTCACTCTAGGTATATGTGTATGAGGCAGCTGTATTATAAACTAAGTGGTATACTCAGCTATTAATTTACTCTCTGGAAAATCTACTGACAATGATAATTATAAAGGGCAAAATCTCTTCTTTTTGGTCACAATGAAATTTCAATTTGGAAGTTGTAGTATAACAATAGAATCACAATAAAAATAGATTAAAACCTCAATCAATATATAACTTTGTTAGATATTGAATCATTAAGCTTAATTTAATCAGCTAGCATATTCTACTTTCATTGTAAACCTTCACATGCTAAAATAGCCTGTGTGCATACCATACAAATCTGATTAAGGGAGTTTTTATTTTCAAGTTACATTAGCAAAGTCTGATACAATACCCCATTCTTATCTAGAATCTAAAATGAGCATCCTGTATCGATTTGGTTCGACTGTTTGATTTATTGTTTTAAATCATGATCATATGTACAGAACCCATACAGACTTTCCTATTGTAAAGTGCTTATGGATTTCCATTGTAAGCTATTGCAACATGCACATTATTTTTTTTTGTTATCTGGTGAATGTTATCAGATGCTTATCCGACCAAACTGATATTGCCCCCAAAGGTTGTTGTTCACATTCAACTCTTTTCCTTTGAAATTCATTAACATTCTCAACGGCTCTCTTTTTTTTTTCCCCCATTATGGCCAAGATATTGTCCGTTATCATGGAGTCAGTAATCGCAGTAATACACCCTGTTATGGGTGTGGACCACTAAATTCGACATGGTGACATGGCCATTTCTTAAAATCGACATCTGACATGGGCCTTTGTGACATGATGCACAAAATATAGTGATATGACATAGGTGCTTTTTTTTAAAATTGACATGGGAAATGGTAGGCTCTTAGAGGTGACATGGGACATGGGGATTTAAGTGACATGTGACATGACCATTTCTTAAAATCAACATGTGACATGGGGTGTCCCCCATCCATACCCCCCATGTTTTTATTTTTATCTTTTAATCAAGTTCCCATTTGGTCGTCCCATATTGTCTGCACACGCTGGTGATGCATAGCGCTATTTTTATTACTATCTCTAGTACATGTAACAAAAGGACCCTTTATACCAAATACAAACTGCTGCGTCATCATGGCCAACGTGTGGGTCACCTAATGACACCACCCCACACATCAAAGCTGTATACCTAATGTTACAGCCTCAGATCACACACAGTAATAGGGACTTCATTAGTCCAATCCATGACCATTATTGCCTGAATTCACGATCATTACCTGAGTAGTCTTTGTTGAGAGCTGTTGACCAGTCCCCTTACTACCCTGCAGATTCCGGCTCCATCTGTCTCCATACACGTACAGGTGGGTATGTATAGAATGGGCGATAATAGATGCACTTACTATTGCCCAAGTGCTTAGACTGTAGTTGTAGTTTCCCATACATCATGGTTTGTGCAGTGTTGTGTCCTCTTCTGAAGAGGGTTGGTTGGATGTTGTTTGGATAGATTAGCCTCTTTGATGGTCTTAGTAGCAGGGATGAAAGGAATCCCCCCCCACCCCATATTGCCTGAGTTGTATTTAAGTGGGTTAAGGTGAATGAATTAGTCGTCGGAAAAACATATTTTCATGACTTCATTTTTAGTCAATAGTGAGTAGCTAGATGTGTGCTATGAAATTTGTTTTTATTTCAGGTTGAAATCATTCATCAACAGCAGAGTGATTTAGGTCCCGATGAGGCTATGACAATGTGAATTTTGAGATTAAGGCTTAATCCAATAGTTCATTCCCGGTAGGTTACTCACTGGCATGTGTTGCATCATTATGACAAGGATTTATACATAAACACGAAGCTAGCATTTCGAGGTCATACACCCAGCCTCTGAGGATATTATAGTGACATTTACAGACAGTTCCACCTACATTTTATCTTTTCTCTATGTTGACATGGTGACATTCTGACACTGTGGATGGCAGGATAGCCAGAAGTGGCCGGTTTATGGTAAGCAATGATAGTCACTGATACCAGGCAATTGGGATGAGATTTCTACCTTCCTTTGTGTTCATTTGGTCAGAGATATGGTATAGCTGACGATTGCCTCCACAGGTCAGACAAACTGAGATTTTATTTATGGATATGATAATACTGGAACAAATACTATGCTATGAAAGAACAAACCCCAGAAACCTGGGTACTTAAGTAGCACTGTATTGGTTTCTATTACCCACTTCCATATCTTTTCTTTCTAAACTGTAAAATGGACTTCGACTGAAATTTAATTTGAAGATAAAGGTGAGCAGTAGGTTTAGGCATACCAGCAAAGGTCTTGACTATAGCCACAGACATGGTATGTTGATGAATGATTTTCTGAGCAGAAGCATCTTTGTATTGTCAGTTACCCATAAAAGCCCATTATTGGGACGTAGTTACTTTGGATGCTTGGCATAGCGAAACCATTGATTGGTAGGGCCTGGTGGGTTAGTGCTTGGAATGGACAGCATTGTAAGAGCCTTTCCCTAGTTTGGCTTCAAGTTAAGGGAAGCTCAGTCCCCCCTGGGAGCACCAATCCATCCAAGCCCAATCCAATTCAGCTGGTTGTGAATAGTAGAACAGTGATGAGGGCAGAGGGTGGTCCTTTTTCTTTACAAACTGTGTTTAGTTAACCCAAGTGAGAGTAGTGTTAGTGTATTAGTCCCATTCTGATTGTGCAATAAGTCGATAAATAATTTTAGGCCACCTCAAAATGATTGTCTTCAGCTTTGCCTTCGTTATATTCTTCTGTACTGTTCCTGGAGAACCTCCTAAGGAACCTTTCGACAATTGTGTCACTAGTTTTAGGATCCCCATCCCTTCAGTAGTGACGCAATTGTTAAAAGCTCCCCTTCATGATCTTAGAAATGAATGTGCAAAAATAATTTCTAAACTCTTCCTCCACCCAAGAATATCTTATCCCCAAGTATTGAAAGCTTAATTCAGTTGACTAATATGAATCGTATGTGCAATTCCAATTCCAGTAAAACAACACTGTTTCAGACTATTTAGCAGTAGGGTTCCAAGACAAGTGCCTTTGGGTAGAATAAAAGCAAGATTGAAAATAAAGCGCAACTTCTGTGTGCTTTAAAAAGGCATATCCATTTGGCCAATCACCCACTTGTGTCTGCTATCTACGTGACTTTGTGTTCATATATTGACTATGCTAAGTTTATCCTGTCTGGGCTGTCCACACGCAGTGGTTAAGGCCTCGTGTGCAAACATTATCAATGGTGAATATTTGAACTCCAGACCAACCTTCAGAACTGATCTGTAAGCAGACACTTTAAGGCCACGAGAGGTGTTTAGTAAGACTCCTTACAGGGCAAGCTGTCCTTGGCTAGTTCCACCTTTGTGCACGAGGTGGTTATTGGATTGTCTCGCCCCCCTCTCACCGTCATAGCGAGACTTAAAGCACCAATCAGGTTGTGCCATACGGCTGAGTTCACTTGCTGCTCATGTGGACAAAAGGTCGTCTAGCGTTAAGACTAACATCTCCACACTCACTGGTTTAGGTGTAGTTTGGACTCACTCTAGCATCCGCCATTGTAGGAAAGAAGGGCCATAAGGTCATGTGGTGAATTTAAGTTGGTGGAAAGGGATATATATATATATATATTAAGATAGCGGAGGAGCTGAGGCTGCTGAAAACAGCTTGTATCACTTCATCAACTTGATCAATATTATGGGTAAATCACTGCTAGCATTGATGGCCAATGCATTTCGCTGTCTGTGATGCATATTCCAAGTGTAAGTGTTATCTCAATGCTTGTGGTGACGAGGCTGCACTCTCAGCCCCAACTGTAAATGGGCTATAAAGGCCACTGTAGTGGGTACAGGCCAACCCACATCAGGCCATTGGATTTGTATTGACAGCAACTACCACTGCTTTCCAAAAATAGAAGCAATCTACTGAAAAAAAACCTTGCCGTGGTCTAACAGTGTGGTACCCGGTATCTAGTAAAAATTGCAATTTTTGATTCCAAGAAAATGTTTTATTGAAGCCGCCAAATAAAAAAAAAATAGGCCCTAGCCTAGAATTTCCTACTTAGGAATGTTTGGTCATTATTAGGTCCTCCTTCCCTTCCCCTACTATGATTCAATTCAGATATGCATATTATGTAGGTGCAATGTAATGCGGGGAAAGAATGTTATCCATTTTGGTTGTTATTAGATTATAACTTCAAACCCTACAATAATGCTGGCATAATAGGTGATTGGCATGAGACAGAGGTAAGATACAATTATACCCATTGTAAACTGTGGATTATGGTGCTGCTGAAAGCTTCAAATAGTCTGCTGTAGGGAATTGACACTTGGTTAATTACGATATTGGACGTGCAATGGTTATTAAAGTTAGTTCTGATGAAATCGATATTGGGCTAGACAGGTTAGTTCCTTAGACTAATGGTCGAATGAAAAATGTATTATTTAATTAGCTGTAATTAGCCGCAAAAGACTGTTTCCAAATTTGCGGCAGAGGGTATCGGCACATACAATGATAAATCATAGTAAATAGTAACAAGTTACTACTCTTCTCAGTGAAGATGGATAGATTTATATTATTGAATACATATATCAGTTGTCCAAAGATCAATGTAACCCGTGTATCCTTGCCTCTGTTAATTGAGTATCATAGGCCTATGCTGTATAACATTTAATATGAATGTTAAACAACAGAGTCGCGCATCGATACAATATAGCTGACCATGTACTCGTCACTAGCACCAGTTATAGACAGGGCCGATAATGTTCTACTGACCCAGGGTCATTGACCACGGGCCAGCAGACTACTGCCCCACCCTCTGCCAAGGCATTGACCCTCCTCCACCCACCTCCTGGTCACCCTCTCACCTACCCCAACACTGACCACCACCCTACCTCCATCCTGCTTTCACCAACCTCCTCCTTCCTCTCCCTTTATGTGGGAGGGAATCCCAGGAGGGGATATTATTGATTGCTCGGTCCCCTGTTGGTCTATTGCTCCTTCAAATTGCAGACAAATACCATAAGCCTTTTGTCCACAAAAGCTATGGAAGAGCAGGAGTTGTATTTCACTGCTGAGATCATGCCTATTATGGTCAGATTTCACATCTGCCTTTATTCATAATTAAGTGATGGTTAGTAAGATTTATGAATGATTAAGTAACTGATATCATTGTAGATAACCGTCCCTCGTTCCCATTAAGACTGACTCTCTTAAAGCTCCAGACAGAATTTTTCTTTTTCTCATCCTAGGCTTTAGGGATTTTGAATTAATAAAACAACGTTGCACAGTAGGTAAGCATTACAACGCTAGAGGGAAATGTGAAAGTATTGCCTCTGAATTTACAGTCTAATTCTAGTTCTAGTCTAATTCTAGTTCATACTAGGTGGGAATTCCACCAAAAGTACTACGAATTTCAAGTAAATTGGACAACTGGTATTTCTATCGTCTGGGGCTACAAGATATGCTTAGCTTTTTCTCATCACTCCATCTGCTCAATTGTATATTCCCCTTAAGGTATTTCCCTGCATAAGGCCTAAAACTGGCAGCGGACCTTATTGTGAATAGTCTGGTGCCACCTCAATGGTCAGCGGACCTTTAGAGACAATTCTTCCCAGCTTAGTCTGATAAGTGTACCCATTGACGACGACCACCGCTATCCATATCTCTAGGAACATCCCCTGCTATGATACCACTGCCGTAGACCCCCCCCCCCAGACGGCAAAGTGACAAACATTCTGGCTGTCTAGGTATAGGGCCTAATCCCTGTAGAAAGCATCCCTAACACACCACACCCAGCCATTCCATGCCACAACTCTTTTTACAGCCAACCGCCCCACTGTGTCCAATGCCTTCGAGAGAAGCCTTGTCCACTACTTGGCAAGAGTCTTAGTGGAGCGAGTGGCCTTTTGCGGCTTTATCGTCTGCTTTTTCTGTTGGTTCCCGCGCTGAATACGTCATACACTGGTTCCCTATGCCATGTCAAATGCCGCATTGTGAGACGCAGACTGCCGTCTTTGATTTGTTCTCCCTGAGTAGTCCTCTCGCCGCCAGGCGTCTCCACCATGGCTGGTTCTGGTGATCCTGCTGACATGTGAAGTCTAGCTAATTTCACAATCACCTGATTGGAGATTCCTGTAAAGAAAAGCAAGCAAACAAAACAACACCAACCTTTGTTCCGGAAAGGGTTGTGGCCGTAGCGATTGTTCCTTGATATCACACTCATAATCATGATGATGTGCAGGACTTAAAAATTGATATCAGAAGCAAAATGGCGGGGTTACTTTCTGGACAAACTCCTATTTGTGGAAGTTGTCCATGATGCCTTCAGGCCGGGACCCTCACCTTCCATCCCATGCCGACAGGAGGCTGCCAGGTATGGGGGCGTTCGGATGCACCTCTCAAAGGAGATCTAGAGTAGTCCCAGGCGGCTTTTTAAGCCTTTGGGCGGATTGTGTCGTCTGTAGGGTGTCGTAAACGGTATCGTAAAGTGTCCTGTTTCTTCTGGGACGGTTTGTAGCACGAAGGCGTTAATCGATGTGCAGTAGGGCTTAATGTGCCTGCCCGGTGACCTGTCTGAACTCTGAGACTCGCCGCATTTCGCTGGAGGGCCAGTAGGGGACACCCTATGGCACATCGCAGTTTCCGCTGTTAGCAGAAATTAGTATAAAGCGGTATTAAATCCATCTTATCCAAACTTAAGAACAATTTAGGAATCAAAATAGATTTCGAGTTGCAAGCAATGCAGATTGTATATAGGGGGAGTTGCCTAATTTGGACCAACTCCTATTAAAAACTGGACAACCCTTGTTTCTGTTAGTGGTAGTAATAGGAACTAGATTCCAATGCTGCCATTCTTTAGCTAGGCAACACTTTTTTGTTGAAAGTACTTTCTGTTTTTAAGATGCTATATTATTCATTTGGACTAAAAAGAAGTTTGATAAAAATCATTGTCATGTTCCAGAAAATAAACCATTAATTAGAAAGATGTGAATTTGTCTATTGGACCACATTGAGTGAGACTATCATGTCCAATTCAGGTTCCTAAATTGGACCACTAGGCATAGTCTCCTACATTGGACCAAGACCTGTGTAACCTACATCTTACCCCAGTACAAGGAAAATTCACATGATATTGATGGGGGAAGCAAAAGGATATGTAATATAAAAAATTAAATTTTCCGTAGTTTAATAATTTTCACTATAAGGAAAATGTAAGGAAATAATAATGCACACTGGTCCAATTTAGGATACCCATTGGTCCAATTTAGGCACCTGATTGCCTTACTTTGACCATTTGGCTTTATTTTATAATTGCACACCATGGCTAGAGAATTTCAAATTCCTAGATTTTTATGCTGTCATCAGAAAGCCACTGCATCCATTACCCTTACAAAGTGTAAAGATTTTACATTCAGATTTGTAGAAAATTATAATGACTGGGTAGCAAAAGGTTTTTAGGGGTCAAAGCATGGCTTGCAACATCAATACACTATGCGTCTTGCCAGAATGATATCAAAGTGAACGTCTATGAACACTGTAGATACATATATAACCCCAGATCATCACTAATATGAGAACCTTTGGTCACCTGTTTTGAACTGCTTAAACACTGTTTTGACGATCAGGGACTATAATTACAGTGTCCATATCATTATTACATGGTAAATGCCCAGGCCGCATTGGCACATGAAGGCGGAGATCACACAGAAGCCTTAGAATTCAATAGCATGCAAGTGGGCAATGTTAATAGAAATCAATAGGGGACCCCCCTACAAGATGGAGCCGCGAGACTGAGGACCCTTGCCTCGTGCTGAGGAATGAGCAGCTCAACAGCCTCGTCAGTGGACCTGCCTGCCTTTAAGCTGCCAGTCTGCCACCAAGCCTGTAATCCGTACCAAGTCTCCCAGAGCTAATCATTAAGGTCTTCACTCCCTGCTCCACCCTGCGTCACTGTGGACGCCCTGGAGGCGGCAGGTGGGGTACTTTGGTAGAGAGTGGAGGAGGATAGAGAAGCCACTGCCGAGTCAGAACTAGGGTCTGGGCTTACAACAGGGGCGTATATAATACTCTATGAGTGTATATAGTGCTATACATTTGTCCTTGCTGGTACTGGTGGTTTTGCAGTTTAAAATGGATCACTTACCGTTGCAGTTGACTGTAGGTGTGGTTGTTATGGCATGACCTTTGTGGGGGTTGCTACTTTTTGATAGAAGTCAGTAGCATAGGGTTGGGTCGGTTGGCTGCTCAGTTTGGTATAGCTACCTGTAGCCTAAGCTAAGACACATTAGTATTCTGATTATGATAGATAGAGTAGAAGTAACCTCTTGCTGGATCCCCACTCTAACTTTGATTTTCCGAGATTGGCGGTTATGAGGGTTCATAGAGACCAGATACTTAGGAGCATGGATAGTGGAAGTGATTGTGTTTTGGTTTAACCATTCTGAGCTTTGTGTTCTCATATTGACGGTTGCCTGAGCCTATCTTGAGTGTTCATAGGTAGAATTGTAGGTACCAGAATAGTGTAATAACTGTATTCTGGATTCCCCATTGTAAGCTTGATATTAGCAGTGACTATTCGGTACACCCCTCTCTGTGTTTTCACATTGACGGTTTCCTGAGCCTATCTACAGGGCCCATAGACAAGGAGGGCTGAAGGTATCAGCATGTGGGGTAGGTGAGTGGTAGTACCGGTAGTAGGGTGAGCAGGAGGAGGCAGTGTAAGGCACATCTCCTCCTCCAGTGCATGCCGCATGGTATGGAGCAGCTCGATAATGACGCTTTCTACGTCCACCCATGGATTGTGAGTATTGATGATAAGCTGTTATCACGGTATCTGTGCTCACTATCCCCACTAATACCCCGCCCCTCTCAGTCAGCTCGTCTTTGATAAGCTATTCTGGTAGTATCAGGATGAGAGGGGGTAAGGGTAGGAGGCTCAGGTTTGTATGTTCTAACATCACGTCTTATGGCCGACGTCAAACGATAAAGGTCTTGGCTGCTACAGTAGCTGCCCTATCTTGGAAGAAACGTCTACTGCCTGCAAGAAAAATGTCGTCTGCTTGTTACTGACCGTGTTATATGTGTACATCCACCAAACAACACAAACAGCACATTGAGAGATAAGGAAGTAAATCTTCTTATCTGGGTCTAATCTCTCTATTCCATCTGCATCTTTCAAGAACTCTCTAATCTTCTTGGTGTGCTTTTGGTCTTTCAGAACTCTGAGGTGTACACGGACCAGCAGGAGTTGGAGTCCATCATCAAACAGGCGGCCAAGGAGCGGCTGCGGCTGGAACAGCAGATTAATACTATACCCGTGAGTACCCCCTTTTATGTACCACTTTCATGTTAGCACTTTGTTGGAGTAGAAGAGGGCTTTTATTTCAGGACTTACATTACTCACTATGGAAACAATGACGTTGAAATAACGTTGGAACCAAGGTTGATATTTGCTTACTGACTGTTAAAAGACTAAATTTTGTCTAAACTTTATTTGTAGATAATGTGCTTAATGTCTATGAAAGGGATTAAAGATTAGTATGTTCCAATGAACCCTTAATGTTGTTTCCATTCAACGTTTAGTATCGGACAACAATGCAGGGGCGTTTGACTGATCCTAAACTATATTGAAATAAGGTCTTAGCTAATGTTAGGTTTAACGTTGTTTAATATCATTTCATTGCGCTGTATTTAATATAGAGTAGGATTACACAACTACTATTGTCTCAGGAAATGCATTACCGAAATGAGGTATGCATCAGGGCACCCATGAACAACGCACTGAGTAATATGACATTTTTATCATGAGAAGATCAGTATTCTTTGTGCTTTTACATTCAAAAGGATTAGATGCATCTACTTAATGTATAGTCACTGTGAAATGAACTGTAAATGTGTGTAAGACTGAATGGCCGTCGTTCCTGTTGAAAGCCTTGAAACATGACTATTTAGGTGCTTATCAGAGGTTTAATCTCCCACGTAGATATGATGCACTAGTAGCATTTCATTTCTAAGGCCGTCTCCTTCGGTACAGATTTTGTAGGATGCAGACTTTGCTCAATTTTGCATGAATACTTTTGGAGATTAGGATTTCTTGAAGTTTGGTCTTGAAAACGGCTGCACGCTAAGTTAAGTGATTGGGGTAAACACTTCAGAATGGAGGTATATGCAGACATACATACATGACAAATGGACTTCAATCTGACAGAAACAAAAAGAAAACGGAGAGTATGAGGGATCAAAACACAAAACCAGTTTGTCGTCTCCACTGTGATGTTGATATTGTAAAGTATTGGAAATGCATTGAAAATCATGCGTTTGAAATAATTTATAAAGGTAGAGGGAAACATTTGTGATAATTATACATACCTACGTTACAATGTAGTTTTATTCAGTACGGTGTTCAATATATACCAATGCCAAATAAAAAACACTGAGGTACTTTTCCCTATCCTGCTCCTTCTTACATGCATACACCACCCAAGTGGTCCAATTAGAGGGCCACACGTTATCTTTCTATCTTTGTGAGAGTAGGTGTGAGATTTGTATTGATCGTTATCGCGTGCACTCACCTCCCCGTGCGTGCTCACAAATTATAAGAAAAATCCTGTATATAACTCATCACACGCATGCCCAAAACTCTCATATGCTTGCACCCACGTGATTCACACTGGGCATTCTCAAGCTATATCTCAGGTGCAAGCCCTCAAAGCTTCCTTTGTTTTAGAGGTGATTTGCCGGTGGTAATGAAAGGTGAGGGGTGTCCCATGACCCGCCCATCGTCACAGAGTGGGGTGTCTGGGGAAGGTTCCGTTACACAGTATATATGATCGATGCTAGACGATCCGGGATCAATCCTGCAGGCTCCCCCGAGATGGGTTACTGGGATCCTCTATGCCAGTCGTTCAAACCCCCATTTCAAACCAGCGTGACATCAACGAAGAAATACATTGCTGGTCAAAGGCCAGAACAGTTACAATAGAGATACAACTACGTAAATAGATATACCAATAGTACATAATTCCTGATAAGGAGATACTATTAATGTCGCCACTCCTTATGGTGATATCAGCAGATTTATCGAATCAAATTAAATTTTATTGATTACATCTCTATAAACCCCTTCTATGCACAGGTTATTGATCACAACTCTATAAACCCCTTTCCATGTTTTATCTGGCCAATAAAGAAGCATTCAATCAAACAAAGCCAAATTGCAAATTTCTGACGCCTGTAAAGTTAAAGATTAAATCTAGTTATTTTTAGGAATATTAGTGATTAGACTATAAAATGAGGGATATAAAGTAGATACATTAGAAATTATAATATCCTTTAGAAATTAGGTCCCATGAATCGGTTATCTATTCCACCCAGCTTCCCAGTCCTATATCATACCTTTTGTCATTAACTTAACCAGTAAAACACAGTTAATCCACCGAAACCATGTCTAGTCCCCATAAATCAAAAGGTATTGTTGGGGAGTAAAAACTATCAGCTTAGCCTCCTGCCCGCATGTCCTCATAGCATTAGTTACATCATAGAAATTGATATTGGTAAATTGATTGGTGACTTAAGTAGCAGGCCATGTGAACACACTGCAGTGGTGTGACTAAAGAGAATGTACCCAGGAAGATGAAAAATAATACATTGAAAAACGGGGGGAGAGGGAGAGTGTGTGTGTGCGCAGGGAGGGGGATGTGTGCCAAGTTGGGTATAGAGAGTGGGGTGTATCAACTTCACAGAATCAATCACAGATGATGGCTTTGGTATAAATAAGATGGAATCCAAACCTTGGCGTACATCTTCCACAATGGCTCCCCTCCAACACCTAAAGCACCAGTCTAGGTACTAAGAGTCAAAGAAATGTCACATTTAGGAATGAACCATCTGATGATGCTAGCACTTTTTACTGATGGTTTAGAGGGACGGAGCTTCTGGCACTTTCAACAGTTTGGACCAATCGACCATTTAAATCCTAAACGATGCCTCAAGGCTTTAGGTTCATCTGACATCTTGATTAGGAATACAACATTGATGAGTGATCTGTTGGCACTATCTCGGAGCATCATGCCGACCATTACTGGTGTAGGATATGGGTCCAATCTATGATACATAATCTGTGCGATACGTGTATGCGGGTGAGTTAATCATAATCAAAAGTATGCTGAGATTGTTGCTATGTAGGCCTAATAAATGACTGTTCTATCCATAAAGATCTAAGTAAACATCCCTGGTGTACGGAAAGGACTGCCATTGCCGCTCAGATAGGAATGCATTTCGGGGAGTATACCATGTATAGATTCCCCCTGTCTCATCTTCACAACCTTACCTACTCTAAGAGCCACACAATGATTCCGTTAGGTCCTAAAATGTATTTTATACGAGAGGTTCATGATACAAGGCGGATGATATTTGGTACATTCTGCACGTTTAGCTATTCAAATAGCTAGAGTTTGTGCTTGATCTAAAGCGAGCTTATGTTGATTCAACGCGTTACATAAGCAGATCCCCACTAGGGATAATGTCCAATATTTCACTTATCCCTAAGGGATGCTCGGGCACTTTGTACGTTGAGTGCTTCATAATTATCCTAGTTCACAATAATGTCGCAAATCAAGACATTAAGAATCGATTCAACATTAAACTGTTAATGCCCACAAGTGGATCATGATGTCTTTGAGAGGAACTGCTATGTAAATGTCTTTACATGGGGATCACTATTAAAGAAGGAAAATTCTCCTACAGTTGCTTAATATGCTTAAGTTGGATCTCTTAATGGAGAACCCAAGGTAGATATCTCCAGTTTAGTTAGGATGCCGCGTAACATAAACTTGCGACATCACATATTCCTTATGGATACCTTACACTAGGGAATGAAGAGAACTGTATCTCTATGGAGCTTCCACTGGATATCTGAACTGCACAGTGTATTAAGACTACAATCCTTTTGAAAGGGGGTATTCCATGAACCTACATATAATTTGCGGCTGGCTAACGCTGACCCCACTTTGTCCTAAAGAAGTATTCATTATTGACTTTCTAAGGAAGGGACGACCCATTGACGCCCGTTCCTATATACATTTACTACATTGTTCATCGTAAATCATCGGATCATCACTTGGTGGTCCAACTTTAGAATACAGGCTTTACATAGCACCTGCAGTACCTGACCAGTACAAGCTCTCATTTTAGCTGTTCATTGGTAAAGCCTTACAGCATACTGATAATTAAACACCTTTCCCCACCTGCTTGTCACAGTACCCCCGGTTAATACTGGGATAGAGGCAACTGTAACTAGGTTAATTATGATACAAATACCTCCAGAGTGGCACCACCACACCATGGGGTATCTGTGACTAATGACAGTAGCCCCTGGGTGTGATTAATGATGTAGTATCTCCCCCAGGGTGTTCTACCTAAACTGCGGCGTGTCTAACAATGGTATGACAAGACGGTTTCTGTCCGAAGGGGACTTTAGACTCTGAGTTAGTACTTGTAGAATCCAATTTTAGGGTCGATGTTTGCATCACAATTCCGAAACAAAGAGAGTGTGAGAGAGATGTAAGAGATAAGAGAGGGACAAAGGAGGAGACATGAGGATAAAGAGAAACAGACACTGGGACTTGGGAGGGGAATATATAAGATGGCAGAGAATGCTATTTGATATGTATAATGCTGCATTACACCTAACCCAGAACCAGAGTTCTCAGCTTATCAAGGTTAATTGCTATTGTGGATGGTGCCGACAGCCTGTGTGAAACAGCGAGGCCAGCCTAATGAGCTGAATAAGTAAGGGGTTGTATTGTGTGGGCATTGTGCACTCACTAAAGGTTATCGCTCTGTAACCTTATGAGTACAGCTTCAGTATTTAGATTATTTACTGCAGTCCATATTATCCCGTTTGATGGCCCTTATCAATTATTAAGGCAGATTTTCATATTAGCAGATTTTGTACTGGCTGAGGGCCCGTCTGAATGGTTATTATTACCTCAATCGGACCTGCTCGACTGACATCAGGACCAGGAGGAAACCTCCAGTGTCTGGCTTTATCACAGTTTTATTTCCATTTAACATCCTCCTGGGCTGGTACCAAGAGCTGCCTGCCCTCCTCCAGCCCATGTTGATTATCGGGGAGAATTGTTAGCGTGGCACTTTACGCCCAGGTCGCCATGTTATTTTATAGTTACATAAATAGTAGATGTGACTTTATGAGCCCCGTCCTCTTCTCTCATTCTGGACCGATCAATTTGTCTTCCCCTTTGGTACCACTGTCGGGGTGCAAACATTCCCGTCCACTAAATCCTAGCATGTTTTATAAAGAGTTCACTGCCGGTTAACTGAGGTTACTGACAGGAAAATATTATAAGAATCATTATACCCTGGCTTTCTATCAATTGCATAGCCAGAATTACTATGCAATAAAGAATAATATATAATACGTGTAATTGGAAGGCAGTAGCAATTGTCATTTCAAGCTAGAATGTATAATTGCAACACTGAGACTCAGAGATAACAGCAATCTTGGGGATATTCAGATTAAGTTGGCTTGTATTTGACTAAGGGTAAAATGACTATTACCTTGTCAGGTCCAGTTACTTTTCCCTAGCGCTTTGCCTATCACATTTTCCTCAAGAATACACCCTCTCAGACTTTGAACAGTGCTCCCTTGAATCAGGAACTGGCTGTATTTCTGTCTCAGTTCCTACACTACTTCACCTCGTGGGATTCACGAGTCAAGGAAGATTAAGCTCTTAATGCCCAAGCAGCATAGAGATTTGATTTTCCTTAGCTCTGGATAAAGTCTTTGCATTCCCATACCATGTTACAATGCTGTATTTTTACTAAAATAATGGATTTTCAAGAAATCTATCATTTCAAATTCTAAAGTTGATGGTCATGAGGCGCCGGTAGAGACGGATTTCCGATGTTGTTATAACATTAACACAACACAATAGATATGAGAGAGGAACGAAGCCCCCTATGTTGATATATAAATCCCTTAATTTCAAGGCCTCTACACTCCACTGAATGTTATCCTTAAGGTATTTTATCTATAAGTCCCCTATCCAAATGGTCAATGTGATTTATAAGATGTAAGTGGGCATGGTGCCAGGTGGCCACTCTGCTATATTTTATTCTACATTTACTTTAGCCTTTTCCATTATTATTTCAGCCTGTCGCCTTCCGTAGTCGGGGGTTGTACGTCCCCCTCCTAAATGAAACTTCCTCATTGGCAATCCACTAAATATAATTGATTCAGGTTCTTGCACTGTTCCCTTTCATTGTTAAATCACTACTCGCCCCTGGGAGGCCGCAGGGCCCATTTTCCTACTGCAGTGACAACCCAGATCTAGCCGACAGCAAAGCTTAGCAATTTACTCACACTTGTCCCCTAGCTACTGTTTGCTACAAATGCACCCTTCCCCATCCGCCATCCCACCCTACGCCTCTCATGATAACTAAAGTAGTTTGCCATCACCTTTTATGGGTAAAAAGCGAAATCAGTGCAAAAAGAACCACATCGCATCTTCTTCTATGGATTTTGAGTCCTCACGGGCTTGTAAAGTGATGTGGCCGGGTCAACAGTGGCTTAAGGCTCACAATGTGGCACACGTTCCACAGTTCTCTGCCAAATTACCCTGGCTGAAATACACAAACTATTTTGCCGTTTTGCGGGGCCCTGGTTCCTCCCATACCCAGATTGGTCTGTCAAGATCTATCAGCTTTAGGGAATCCCAAAAGTATCACATAGCAGTCACCAGGGACGTCCCCTGCATTGTTTGTGCCCTGTTACTGAACCAAATTCTAGTCAAATAGAGGTCCATTTATGAAACTTGCTGCTCTTAATATTGTGTCACAGAGCCCCTTTTATTATACTACCACCTGACAGTCTATGCTACAGAGCCCTATCTTGGTATACTAAATTTTGTACTACGCTTCATATTGTGTCACAGAGCTCCCTTTTTGTATACTACTACCCTTCACATTCTGCCACAGAGCCCCATTTTAGTGTACTACTATGCTTCAGTCCATGCCACAGAGCCCCATTTTAGTATGCTACTACCCTTCAATCTATGCCAGAGCCCCATATTAACACACTACTATGCTACAAAATAAGCTCCAGAGCCCCGTTTTAGCACACTACTACCCTTCGATCTATGCTACAGAGACCCACAAGAGTATACTACCACCCTACAAACTATGCCACAGAGCCCCATGTTAGCATACTGCTACTCTTCAATCTAAGCTCCAGAGCCCCATTTTAGCATACTACTACCCTTCAATCTATGCTATACAGAGCCCTGCAAGAGTATACTAGTACCATTTAATCTATGCCACAGAGCCCCATTTTAGCATACTACTACCCTTCAATCTATGCTATACAGAGCCCTGCAAGAGTATACTAGTACCATTCAATCTATGCCACAGAGCCCCATTTTAGCATACTACTACCCTTCACATTGTGCCACAGAGCCCCATTTTAGCATATAATACTACTATCTTTCAAACTATGCCACAGAGCCCCAGTTTAGCATACTACTACCCTTCACATTGTGCCACAGAGCCCCATTTTAGCATACTACTACCCTTCACATTGTGCCACAGAGCCCCATTTTAGCATACTACTACCCTTCACATTGTGCCACATAGCCCCATTTTAGTATACAACTACACTTCACATTTTGCCACAAAGCCTCATTTTAGTATAAAAGTGATCACACTTCACACTGAGCCCCCATTTCATATACAAATATCCTTCATATTGTGTCACTGAGCCTAAAAATAGTATACAAGTACCCTTCGTCACACAACCCCCGTTTTATATACTACTCATAAAGGTCCTCGTCGCTGTTATTGTAGGAATATATTGTATGCAGGAACCGACTGACTGGAAGCATTTCCACTGTAGTCAGATTTTGACTGGTAAGCACACCAGAAACTGCCACTGTCCAAGTCGTATTCGTAATGAGTGGTATTGTATACCACAGGAGCCGAGTGTATGACAGTCCCCTCTCTTTACATGTACTACTGTAGCCTTCATACTTTGAGGAAGGTCTCCACAGAGAGACGGGCTATGCGTGCATAGCTCCATGTGGATAGTGTTGGGTAGTGTGGTTATTATATACTAACGCCCTACATATCTCAATGTGCACACTACCCTTGTTTCACTCCCCCCCCACCGATGAAACAACAGAGATCCATAAAAACCAGGCCAGCTCCTCAGAGACTCCAGCGTTTGGAGCCAGGATTGATAAAAGTCAACAGCAAAAAAGAAAACTGTTAGGATTCAGTCACTGTCAAAGCACGTACACCACCCTACGTGTGAAGCCCCTTTTCTTTCGTGTAGCAAAGTCGAATCCCTTAGGCCTTTTCATTGCTAGCAATGAACGGCAATTTCCACATTAATAGTCAGTTGGTGCTCCCCCCCCCCTCGAACCGCTAACCTTATAAAACGTTTTGCCCCAAGCGGCCTCGAACCTGAATTACGCTGGCCAAGGTCGATGCACCATACAACATATATAAAGTGACGACCAAATCATTCACCGACACCCCTGTGGAATTCTTGGCCTCAGTATGAATGATCGACTGATCCAACCACAGTGGCCACTAGACACGGCCTGGGGTAATCCACTTGGCCTCCTGGTGTGCTGATTCTATTTATCAGCATACAGAAATAAATCACCTTTATACCTTGAAGGGGGTAAATGTGGGAAAAGAGAAAAAAAGCAGGAAGATGATAAAAAGCAGCCCTTGGACTGCCCTAACGTCCCCATCCCTCCCCTCTGCCTTTTACTGGTGGGGTTAGCAGAGATTATAAAGTATAGGCTCAGGCTGAAGGATTTATGAGGCTATGTTGAGCGCTGAAGTTTGAAGGCACTTGTTTTATTTATGAAACCATTCAGATTGCTGTTTATCTTGATGGACTGTCGCCCAGATAGGCATTACCACCCGCTCCCAAACCACGGCCGTAACGTCCATTGATCATGGTTTGTCTCGCCGCCGACGCAACAGCTTTGCCCATGCTATGCCAGCCTATATATACACACCTCCCTCCGTACCCCGGCCCCATCGACACCCTTCACACCCATGGCCCATTCACTTCTAATTATAGGGGATCGAAGATTGTTTAATCTCCAGTCCTACATGTTTTGATCGAATCCCTACACACCCGTGCCGGCGCTACATGGGGCCTGCGGGTTAATCATTTATGTGTTTGTAGCTCTCTATCATAGCCCCCGCCCTGTATCCCTGTCTCTTCCTTTCTGCCCCCTCCCTTCCCATTTCTTCCCTACAACACTTAAATGCTCTTGGGCTTACCTAGTCCACCTAAAGGGCTCTGCATCTCCTCTAGTCGATGTGGTGCACATAATTATGCGCGGGCACCGATACGTTCCTCTGTGAAATTGTGCAATGTAGTTCATTCCATAAATATGACCTTAGCTGTCATACTCGCCCCCCTGCCTCTCTGTCTCTTCCCAATATACTCTGTATCTCCATTCCCTCTATTCCCGTGTGCCCTGCTATTCCTAGATGCTCCTGGATTCCAAATAAAGAATTTTCCCTGTCTGGGTCACACCTTCTGGACACCCCCCCCCCCCTTGGCCTTTATCGCCCCTCCCTCATCACAGTCCTCCCCTGCAACACTGAAGCCCCTAGTACTTGACCCCCTTCAGCGCTCCCCCCCATCAGCGCTATAGTCAAATCCTTCCTGCCTCCAACCCCACCTGAGGCATATAAATCTCCACATGTCACTCACCAAGCCTACCCTTCCGTCATCTACCCATCCCATTAGTGCAACTATCACCATGTCTGGAGATTGAGATTTCCCAGTTAGCTCTCTGAAGAAATGAACTACATCTTTCTTTTTCTCCTTGTCTATTTTGTAATCTTAGTTTCGGTATTAGGCTGTCAGGCCTTAAGGTGCCCGATTAGGCAGGCCGTAACACCGGCTGTCCTCAAAATGATATATGTCCACTTTCCTTTGAGGGACCTTACTTGTTAAGGATGGCATGTTACAACAATGTAGCCAAATAACCTAAAGATAACTCATTGACACTACATTGAGGCTTCAGAAATGTAATGCCCCTGTAGGAAGAACATGGTGCATGAAGACAGCCCCATGCAGTTAACCATCCATCATTGCTGCATTTATGCATCATTGTCAAAATCACATCAAAAACACCAAAGTGATACATCATATTCATAGGGTGGAAGAGACCGATCTCGTTTTAATATAAGAAGTCATTCCCCGTGGTGCAGGGGGTGTATATATGGAGACTGATGTGAACTGTCCTTCATCTATTCCCTCAGTCTAATTCAATAATGGGTCCTTGTGGGCACAGTGCATACATGTGGTCGTCATACTATAGGGAGACTCTGTTTAGATTGACCTTCACTAAAAGGCAGATTCAGCAGGTATGATCTGTCCATGGTCTTATTGAATCGGTTCACCTCATAAGGGGACTGTAAAACTAATTTGGGAAATGCAAGGCTGCATGGGGGAACTGCAAAACTAAATCCAAGGTCCTGCTGGAAGTTAATCCTACGTTTTTCCTTCGACATATACCTGCAGTTACGACAGAAGATAATCAAGAGGAAGGACAAAATATATTTAGACCCCTCTTTTTGGAGGAAAGCGAAAAGGTTTCCTTTATGTTGGGGATGGGATTGAGGATTTCCGCTGCTGGGAACACACCAACACTGATTCCTCTCCCTCATCATGTATAATTAGGTGAAGCATTGTTCAGTGTAACTGAATCCACAATGAATAAGGCTCCTAACGTACTGTATAATTATGTATACCCCCACCCATCTCTGTTAGGGTCTGCCTCATTTAGTGAATGGCTACCCCTGTCATGCTACCCACAAACTATTTGTCTTTCTCATCAATTATTTGCCATTCACCAAGAATACCCAAGAATAACCACCTCTTGTGGACTCATTCATGTAATAACTTGATTGTCTCCGCTGATGTTTTATGATATTTCAGGATTTCCCCCCACCAATCAGGATCAGTCCTTAAGTCACAAAGACCTGGAGGAGATCTGGGGCTGGGTGCGTGTTTTAAGGTATTAGCATGGTGCTTAAGGCTGATGGAAATGTCGTTTTAATCAGGCCAATAGAAGAACCTGTTCGGCCTGCAGGTAGCACTTTGGTAGTACCAGTTTCTTGCTCGATCTCTGTCAGATTTCACCGTCATATGAGAACAAGGAGGGAATTATACCAGAGCCACATTACACCTGTAAATCCCTTGTACAAGATGTTCAATTCCATGTCATTTCAGGCCAGAGTAATAAGTGTAGTGCACTACTTTTCTATATCATGTCAGCCACATGGTGTTGATACACTCCTGGAGGTGGGCATGATGCACCAGTGTAACTTCAGGTACTCCTGGAGGTCGGCATGATGCACCAGTGTAACGTCAGGTACTTCTGGAGGTGGGCATGATGCACCAGTGTAACGTCAGGTACTCCTGGAGGTCGGCATGATGCACCAGTGTAACGTCAGGTACTCCTGGAGGTGGGCATGATGCACCAGTGTAACATCAGGTACTCCTGGAGGTGGGCATGATGCACCAGTGTAACGTCAGGTACTCCTGGAGGTGGGCATGATGCACCAGTGTAACGTCAGGTACTCCTGGAGGTGGGCATGATGCACCAGTGTAACGTCAGGTACTCCTGGAGGTGGGCATGATGCACCAGTGTAACGTCAGGTACTCCTGGAGGTCGGCATGATGCACCAGTGTAACGTCAGGTACTCCTGGAGGTGGGCATGATGCACCAGTGTAACGTCAGGTACTCCTGGAGGTGGGCATGATGCACCAGTGTAACGTCAGGTACTCCTGGAGGTCGGCATGATGCACCAGTGTAACATCAGGTACTCCTGGAGGTGGGCATGATGCACCAGTGTAACGTCAGGTACTTCATCATCTGTTTTGTGTTAGTGCACCTTGGCGGCAAATAAACTTGAAGCCTTCATATCCTACACTGTCCCTCACTCTTTATGGATGGTTTAATGCCGCGGGCTTCATTTGTTAATGCAGTCCAAACGAGTACATAACCAGTGCTGCATTGGTGCATTTTGCTTACTCTAGGGTCGCATCCATCCGTGAGCTTCATCCATTTCATCTATCATAAATCAATAGGGATGACCGATCCGTGGGAAGCGGATACGATGTCAACCCATAATGTGGCCCCATCACTCGATGCCTTCTCCAAGGCGAAAGCTACAGGTACAACTCTGTCTGTTACACCAGCTAGGGAAATAGATAGCATCAAGTTTCCATATGGACCAGAGAAATGCCTTTCAGAAGGGAGAGCTCTGCTTGGGGAATGAGACTTGTCCTTCTCATCGTACACAGCCATGTTTTAATGACAAACATTGTCTGCAACTTGTGGGCGGAGTCAGACAAAATCCCCATTAAATACTAAGCAGATTGCAAGTTGTACGGAAGTCTCCTTCTCTCGGCAACTGTCGTCTGCTTGTCATGCGGGAAGTGGAAGTCTCCTCATTCGAATTCAGACTTTTAGGCCCTCTCTAGTTGTACGGGATCCTACATTGTCAGTTCTGAAATGCTCTTCCTTAATTTACCCTCTCTATCATGAACTCTTGCATGAATAGGTTTGGTGTGACCATGGAAGCGCAGGGATAATCTGCTTCTTTTAGATGCTGAGCTAGAACCAAATTTATGTTATTTTATGTCCGGATAAAAGATAGCCAGAAGAGCTCTGACACGATAAGTCACTCTACACAGTCATTGTCCACTTTCAGCATGAGCTAAGAGTAAATATACATAATGCGAATGACGGAGAGCAGCGAGAGACAGAGACAGACAGATACAGAGAGAGAAATAGAAGAAGATACAGTCAAGAACAATCAGTCGTAAAAGACGCAGCACAACAGTCCCATTCCCAATTGTACTCCCCCGTGGAGAACCATTCCTCATATACATTGAGATATAATAATCACATTTCCCGTCGCACTCCCCCACTGATAGAAGCGATCCATTCACCGCCATAGCAGAAATGATTGCCGCTGTACCATTATAGACCTAGTGTGGCAACCATCCATTCACATGTGAGCAGGGTGTGAAGGGCTGGGGAGGCCGTATCGACTCCAGTGTTCAGGATTGTGTTCCTCATATTGTACGTGTTGATTTACTCCTCCCTAAATCAATCCCACACACCTCTTTATAGATATCCAATGTCACCCTTTAAGGTGTATATAATGCATCAATGATTTATGTCTATTCAACGGCGCCATGATACATCAATGCAATGCCAGCGTGTAACTCACTGTATTGGTACCAGCGCGCAACTCACTGTATTGGTACCAGCGTGTAACTCACTGTATTGGTACCAGCGTGTAACTCACTGTATTGGTACCAGTGTGTAAATCACTGTATTGGTACCAGCGTGTAACTCACTGTATTGGTACCAGCGTGTAACTCACTGTATTGGTACCAGCGTGTAAATCACTGTATTGGTACCAGCGTGTAACTCACTGTATTGGTACCAGCGTGTAACTCACTGTATTGGTACCAGCGTGTAACTCACTGTATTGGTACCAGCGTGTAAATCACTGTATCGGTACCAGCGTGTAAATCACTGTATCGGTACCAGCGTGTAACTCACTGTATCGGTACCAGCGTGTAACTCACTGTATCGGTACCAGCGTGTAACTCACTGTATCGGTACCAGCGTGTAACTCACTGTATTGGTACCAGCGTGTAACTCACTGTATTGGTACCAGCGTGTAACTCACTGTATTGGTACCAGCGTGTAACTCACTGTATTGGTACCAGCGTGTAACTCACTGTATTGGTGCATCAAATATGTGACTCCTTGACAATTCATTTGATAAAGAAAAAAGGATTAACTGAAATATTAGTAGGAAGATAATCGGATAGCAACAGACAATTTGTGAGTTGCAATGCAATCAGAATAACAATTTCAATGATGATAACAAAAGATGTGGAGTCGTTGTGATGCCAAAATGTCTTTGGTGGTGATGTCACATTTATAAGTGTAAATGTTGTGTTGACCCTGCAGGCTCCGGCCTATATACCGTGTATATAGAGCTATGTTTGGGACCGTGTATCTCCTGTACCTATAGACATAGTCGACCACGCAATTGTGAGTAACTAGAGGGATGGCTTCATTCAGCCTTTGTCAACGTTAAAGTTCCTGAGTTAGCTCCAGCTCCCATCTGCTTCAGCTTCTTTGTTGCCTTCCTTCAGGGTATGGCAAGAACGTTCCTATCAGACTGTCTCAGCATAACACCAGTAGATCTTAACTTTGGTCCAGGCACAGGTTTTATATATAAAAAGAAAAGGGGGGAAGGGTTGTGGACGGGAACAAGGACCAAGAATACTTGCATAGAGAATAATTGGATATCAATCATATGCTTTGATGAGACACCCTACACAATATTTACTGCTATAACAATTCCCTCCGAGAGCAATCATACTTGAACGAATCATGTATGCCCTTGGAGTGTCAGTGTATGCTAATGCAGGAACTAGAAGGAGTATCTGAAAGTAGTGTTACCTTTGGTGGTACTAAGAAGCCTTATCCCAGAAGTGATGAAGGTGATGAAGTCAACACAGACCAAAATCAGAATTCAGTAGCACCAATAGATGGAATGGTCTGAGTGAAGGAGTGGAACAATCATGGCTCAAAGTGAGTGCCCGAGAATTGCAGGCCAATATGGGCCAGGTCAGTCTTTGGTGTGCCCTAAATGTGGTTAGAGGCCCTTAACACCCTTAATACATACTCAGGAGAGATTGAAGGATTGACCTCTAACCTCTCCAGTGAGGTAGTAGTCTTTGAGTATGAATGAAGAGGGGACTAGCTTTTGCCAGGCTGAGGGCTGGATTAACTTCTGAACGCAGTCACTGGGACTCTCCACACTGGGCTCCGATGATGTGCAGTACTATTACCACTGGCAACCGCTACCCTCCAGGTGGTTTGGACATTGGTTTCCAGAGAAAGCATGGTCTCCGGAAAAGGTGCACTTTCCAAACAACCAGTCTGTACAAAGCAAAACCACTATTCTGACTTTGGCTTTCTGCATTATTGGTTACCTGAACCCATCAGAGTTCCTTAGAAAACCAGATCTACGCCTGGCCCATAGCTCTTCATGAAGGGAGAGTTATGGTAGACGGCTAGACCCATCATGTTGTAGATTTGAGAGTCTGCTAAAACAATTGCCATGATTGCAGATTCTTGTAAGAACAGTCGTTTGTCTGTTGTGTTGAATGAGCTCAATCTCTGCTGCGTTTGTCAATCACGTTGGCGTTGGGAATGTTAACTTCCTTTCACTGAATGAAGGGTGTTGTCTGGTCTACGATCGTTGGGTCATTCATTAAGTCATTAATGGAAGTTTCTTTTCAAAATTTGTATCTCTTATACAGTGAATATAGGTAACCATACTGAATTATTTGGAACATACATACCAACATTCTACGAAGTGACATATGAAACCAGCTTTCTTGGATAATGTAAAATACTACATAATACATTGTGTCAATAAAAAAGAATATTGTATCAAAGCACTAGTATTATAAACTTAAATAGTTAAGTAAATATAGGGAAATTATTAGGGCCCGATTGATAACGGCAACAGAAAGTAAAGGAGACACATACAGTATATTCTTGATTATTGACTCCTATGCCTTTAAATTAGTGTTACACTGCCTGCATTTACTTCAACACTGTGATCACTGACCTTATAGTTCCTACAACCACCTCCAAGTCTGCCATCTGCTACAAAACACCACATTAGCCTACATTAGAATGAAGTTACCTTACATTAGGACCTTTAGCCTGGGTTCATTATTACATAATGCTGCCGTGGTAGGGGGGTGGTGTGGGGGGTACCCTGGTGTATCCTCAGGGCTGGATCAAAGGGGGGGGGGAGAGAACTCCATTATTCACCAGCCCTAAGTCAGTTTTAATATGGCTTTGAACACGGGCCAGTCAGCTTCACTTTGATTTGGGTCTTCCTCTTGATAAATTTATACATAGGGCGTTTGTACGTGCCCTCTTCCTGAAGACCGCCGTCCACCCCAGTACACATACATACATGTATATACAAAAATTGGACCCCCCCCCCTTTACACACACCATTGCATAAGAATGTTGTTGCTTTTTTACCCTTATTCTAATATGTTCACAATTTTAGCCTTCATAGGCTCGCCATTGTTACCGTCGTCTTGTCATTCAATAAATGAATAAATTATAAAACTAGCATGAATAGCACCTGTCATGAAGGTGCAGTTTACAAAACTAACCTCTATTTTCTGCAGGTTTCTGATATGAGGAGATCATGACAAATTAAATAAATGGAGTCCAATATAAAGACATGAAAGGATTCATTTCAGAAATGCATCACATACAAAAAGTCATGTAATCGTTATACCCGGTAGGCCTTAAATCATCATTCCGTCACTAAAGGGTTAATGTCTTTACGTCTGTATATCGCACAATCAGCATCATTAATAAAGATTGTGCCAATTACGTGGCGCTTCACAGGTATATGCATATAGCTATATAACTAGCTTATAAATGTTCTATAGAAGTGTCATCTTCTGTAGCCTCGTCCCTTGCGGACAGTTTCTTGTATAGGCAGCCGCCTACACCTTATATAGATACGTATCTGGTTCCACTGTGCAGTCTGGCAGGTGCATTCTGTATAGGTTTGGGTGGCAAGGCCTCCATCCTCTCTCTCATTATTATAGATGCCCAAAATGTGAATCTCTTAGGCAGTGCCTTTATTGAAAGAGGCACCATCCCTCACTCCCTCAATCCGCACCCACCATCACTATCTATCTCTATTCCTCCCACCCTTTTCTCACTGTTCAGGAAGGTGATCTCAAAAGGTGATGTATACAACCTCATCTCCTAAAACCTTTTGTGCACTGGTACAATCATACTTAATCCTCATTTAGGAGCCGCTGATCGTGGAGGCAGGCTACTTTCACCGCAGCCAGGTGTCTTCCTGTCCTTTTTGCCCCTCCTCTCTCCTCCCTCTTTGCCTGCTAGCCTCATTTCCCATTGTCCCCCAGCTCCCTGGTCCCTTTGAAATGGACATGATTTATTAAGGGTTGTCTGCCTGTGGCCGCCGCTTACCTTGCTCTAAGGACCTCATTGTGTCATCATGCGCCCTACGGGCCCTGCCATACAAAGGCAGACGACATTTTTCCCGCGCTGGGATCCACGTCATGCCTTCACCACAGCCCCACTGTCACTGTGGGTGATGGGTGTTGGTGGGGGTGTAGGAGGGGAAGGGGTAGTCTCGTAAGGGATGGCAGGGTGGTAGGGCGACGAGGATGGTCGGTGGATAAAAAAAACAACATTTATCAATCACTTGAGGGGGGAGGGGGTTACGCCATTGAACTAAATTCTGTTAAAATCATTGTGTGCACGGACCCGTTCATTTCATAGCCATGGTGTTATTAGATATATAAAGGCATGGGATAAGATCAAGAATGATGTGAAATTAAATTGGGATATCGACAGCAATGAGGTGGGAATATAGACTTTGCATGTCAAGACGTAAAGGCGACAATATGTGGGCAAAATCACAGGTAATTGTTAGACACCTACTGCAGAAACAAACTTTGGGTATAAGCTGCAAGCGGGGAATGTCTGGTTTCCTGATCAACAATGACCAATTCAAGCTGGAAGAAGTTGGAAATGGTCAGCACTATTGGGACATTATGTAGGATCTTAAACAGATCAATCTGCATGAGCGCGTCCAATAAATAGCATCGTTCTGTGTTATTAAATCATTTATGTTTTTGTGTCCGAGTGGGACTCTGCCAAATGTGAATCGGGGTCTCAAGAGTAATAGTCATCCCCAATTTCAAGGTTGTTTTTTCGTTCATGAAAAAGGGAAATCATCGACAACAGGACAATTTTTTTTTTTTTACAAAATATAGCCTTTGGTTTTAGGCTATAGATTCTTTAATAATGGTCCAATTTGTAAGCTTTAAAAGCAAAATGCAGCCGAGGTCAGGGCCCCAAGGTTGCAGGCAGTCATTTTGTCAGGCAGGCCTCTCATATCTACTGGCCTGGCAACTTTTAAGGTCCCTCGGTGGGGGGGGGGGTCAAAACTCAAAAAAGAAACTTGACACGCTCTTTAAACCTATAGTAACATGTGGCCTTTTCGCTGAAAACAATTGAAAATATTTTGCCCCCCCCCGTCCTGGTCAAGGGGTTGAAAAGATTCACGAGGGGCCCATCCTCACATATTAGATTGTACACAAGGTCTTCAGAGATGTAAGTTGTCAGGGATTTCCCTGAAAATAGGGAAGTCAAAAAGTCAAAATGCTGCTCTCTGATTGGTCTAAAACCATCAGTTCCCAATATAATACAATTGTGTAACAGCAGGGGGTGCAATGATGCTGTGCTGGTCAGAGTCTGCCCTGAACACTCTGCTTATAATTATACCAGGGGGCCTGCCAACTCTTACAGTGTCGCGATAACAGATTTTCAGGGATTTTCCCAGTAGCTGACTTACATCTCTAAGTATTACGGAACCCAGTATCTTGGCCACATATCCTGTCCAATCCACCTTGGAATTACCTTTCTTTTGACATATAACATGCCTATATTGGACAGGAGGAAGGTTCCTCCGAGGTATGGGCTTCCCTAGCCCACTTAAAAGGGTCTACTTCTCATCTTTCCTATCCCCTCAGGATGTGTGTGGTGCACATATGCGCGGGCACTGACACATTCCTCTGTGAAATTGTGTAATGTCGTTCTCGCCATGAATATGACCTTAGCTGTCGAAATGGCGTTAAACATCTATTACTCACTCACTCCTCCGAGGTAAGGGAAAGGACCCAGCTTACAAAAAAAAATCCGACCTATCGACCCTAGTATTTCAGTTCATGTAACTGGAAACACACCTTTTTTTTGGCCTAAGGTAAAAAATGATTAGGTCATTTGAGGAGAAAGTGAGGGGTGAGATTAATTAGGCATTTTTAATGACACTACCGTATATGCTCCAAAGACATTGTCTCTGGAGCATAAAGGACACTGTGGTGAAGAGTGGCGAAAAAAATATCTGTTCCAGTTCCAAAGGATTATGCTGTTTGATAAGATTTAAAGACTTATATATAGCAATTGTCATCCTGATCACTCCATAATCTAACCGACCGCGTTGACCACCAATCCAGTTGTCTAGATCCACGGCGTCCCGCCAGGGGCGTCTGGTGACGTCACTTCTCTGTGATCACGTGATAGTGCGGCCATGATGCCCTCTGTCAGCAGGTCATAACAAGGTCAAGCAGGTCAGGCGTAGGAGGGCAGTTACTGGCACCGACAGGCTTAATCCCTCATCTAAGTCTTGCCCACTCAGGAACACGACTACCGGCCACAGCTCCCCTACTACCGACCATACTGCCCCCACAACCATCTACTGACCACCCACCCCCATGCCATATGCGGGGGATAAATACACACAGAGAAGGCAGGGGGCCCACAGTTTGAAAGCATCCATAGTAGTGCAAGCATCAGATCATTATCTGAGGCCGTATAGAGGGTAGCAAACGCAGGAAAGGAAATGGACGCCGCCAGCCTTCTAGGACCTAGTTTTAAGCCAACTTACACAATAGAGATGTAGCTGAGACTAGGCCTGGGGGGATCGCGGGGGGAGGGGGGAAGTAAAGCCTCTAGTAGAGCCCCCAGTCAATCAAAGATGAGGCTGGGAAGGGAAAGAAATGTGGCAGGCATTGTGTCCATATGTTTTGCAAGACATGGAAAGGTTGAAGAAAATTAAGACTGAGATTAGAAATAGAATACTTCCTGGTCAAACAAAACAGTGTACAGCTTCATTGTTCACGCTCAGCTGCAGCTAGAGGACTGATAATTGACATGGCGGGAAAATGGAAAGACAATATTAAAAAAAAAGAAATGATGTGTTTCAATATTGTTATCTTCAGTCCCGGAAACCAATAGCTTACCCCATTGTCTGTAGCACGCCCATAGGTTAATCCAACTGTGACCCTTTCTCATTATCTACTCTCACTAGCGCATGGTTATCATTTTAAGTTTCTGTTTCCAAAGGTGCAAAATATGTTCTCCCTACAATACACATTGTTTGTGTTACTGGCATAGACAGGGGAAACCGTCTGTGTGCTACATACATGTGGAGATAATATCTTCATTCTGCTTGTCCCGTAGTCCATTTGATTCTTAACCATATATTTCATATTAGGTTTGTTAATATTGTCCATTTAGACAAATATTCCTAGTGGAGAGAAAGTAAAGAAAAATCCACTGCACTAGTAAGAAACTTGATAATACGGAACTCAGATAACCAACTCTATTGCTGGTTCCTCTACATCCATCGCATATGTATCAAAAGAATCAGCTCAGTGGTCAACCATAAGATTCCTTTAAAGATAGAGAATCTGAACTGACCAATACAATCTATCAACAAATAGACTTGGGATCTGAAGATAACAATCACTCTAGAGCAATATGGCCCCTTGATGCATGTTCACCATTTGAGGGCAGCATGGTGCCTCGTGATCCTGTATCATCCTGATGTGCTATAACACCACCAACGAGAAACTGACTAGTAATGCTTTTCACCAAGCAAAGCGTACTGTTGGCAAGGCGCATTCATGAAACACTGAGAATTATTGTATACATATTGGGTGATCTATTCATGCAACATGACAGTCCCATCCTTATAATGGTAGATGATGGCCGGCTAACAGGTGTATGGCTCTCAGTAATAACGTGAGCTGCTCATTAGGCCCTGTTTGTTGATCCTGTGTGTTAACACAGACAGATAATAGCTGTAATCTGCTTCTTATTGAGATGTGACAGTCAACGACCGACCAGATATAGGGCACAAGTGAGTGCTTCTCCATTTTCCATGTCTGACTACCTTCCTCTAATCACAGCCCCCCTCCACTCCCTCACTCCACTCCACCCCCTGCTTCCCCATTCACCGACAGACCATTTATAACTACTCAGAGCTACTCCATACAGCTTATTCACTCTCCCAGCAGAGTATTTGTTTGTGCAAAACTGACATTGCATTTTCTGCAGACGCATGTAAATTATGGATCTGAGCCTTATTTTTGCTGAATACAAATAATATTATACTGTCAGATCGGTAGATATTACTTCTTTGTTGAAGTATTTATCAAATATCAAGATGAGTGCTATGACATGATGCTTCAATGCGTCATGTCCATTTGACGGCACATTAATACAAAACCGGAGAGAAAAGTTCTAGCTAGCACTACATCAATACCTTATGCCAACTCTTCAAGATCAGCATGATGCACCTATACTCAGAAGCGGCATGATGCACCTCCTCAGGATCGGCATGATGCATCTCCTCAGGATCGGCATGATGCACCTCCTCAGGATCGGCATGATGCACCTCCTCAGGATCGGCATGATGCACCTCCTCAGGATCGGCATGATGCACCTCCTCAGGATCGGCATGATGCACCTCCTCAGGGGCGGCATGATGCACCTCCTCAGGGGTGGCATGATGCACCTCCTCAGGGGTGGCATGATGCATGGATGGAGATCCATATAGTATTGATTGGTATGAATGCAACATGCTGATAAAACGTCATATTACATCAAAGTAATGGGGGATTACCTGGCCTGTAGCAAATCAAATCGATGTGAAGATAGCATACATGTTGGTCCAGAGATTATCAATCCCGCCAACATTTAGAAGTCACTGAGGAAGGCTTTATATGCATGGAGAATGTACGGAGAGGAGACGCCGGGTTGGTGCATTATTGAGGGTCTGTCGGCAACGAGGCACAAGAGCCAACGGTGGCACAATCAGAGATGTCCAGAGCGACACTAGCCGCCAAGTCATACTCACTTATTTATGTCCATGGACCCTGGGCAGCCCCCACCAGTACCACCCCCTACCCTTCATGTCATGCCCAGTTTCTTTAGTTCCCAACACACTTGCCGTGATATATGGAGACCGGTTCTATGTAAAAGTCATGTGAAGACGCTCTGATATCACCTGTAGGTGTCCTGTGATATGGAAATGAGAATCAACACTCATGCAGAAAACATGTCATAAGTGTGGAGATGGTGGAATGAATCGTCAGAACTGCATCTTATCACTTATCCATTTAAGGGCAGCCTATTGGCAGCCTGTGCCTTTAGTCAGCAAATAATTCCAGCACCGATAAGTAACTTTACGGGTGCTTCATTCGGGCATCATGCCAAGCCTACATATAAAGAGGGACGGCATATTGATGCGCCAATACAGTGCTGGTGAGATATACCCTTCAGGCACTGTTGGTAGGTCACAGTGAAAAAGAAATCCTTGGGGCACAGTGATGTCCTGAAAGACTAAGTGTGTACATGCCAAAAGACCATTGGTAGCGCCTTCATGAAAAAATCACGAATTTGACCCCAGATGCTTGTCGTGCTAAAGCCTTTGGGAATGAATGGCTTGGATTCTGCAACCCTGGGTTTGGTATAACGAGGGCTGAATATTCAGGGGGAGGTAGTACATGGAAATGGGAGTTGACATCGGGCAACAAGTGCTTGGGATGTTATAAAGGTGTATGCCTTTAATATGATTTAGTGTGTGAGGCAGGGGAGATAGTTTATGGTTGAATGAAGAACGGAATTGGGGGCAGAACAGTATGTGTTGGAGTGTAAGATTTAAACAGAATGTGGAAAGAGAAAGTTTAAGGTAATGGGATGGGTATAGTATATGATAACCTGCATAGTATACGACACAGACTACATAATAAAGTAGACTGGATAAGAGACCCATGAGGAGGGGAGTTAACTTGGCCCAACACTTGGAACAGCGCCATAGTGGGTTCTATATGCAGTCAATGGGACGTGGCGGAGGCCGCCCTGGAGTTGGCGGCAGGAGGCAGGTAGGCGGGGGGTCTATCATTGATCCTACCTGTGATCGTCAGCTGATCGACCCATTCAGTCAGCCCTAAAAAATTGCCACCTGATCAGCACATTGATCCAGGGGTTGAAGCCTTGGGGTGGGAACCTGGAGGCGGTAGTGAATGTGGAAGCTGATAGTGTGGTTAGCCCTAGGGAGTGGTCAGAGGTCGGCCGCATGACAGGGCATACTGCAATAGGGCGGGAAGTTGGGGTGTTAGAAGGATGGAGAAGGTGAAAGGTCGGCCGATAGCTGGAAAAGGGCTAGGTGGGATCCAGAAAATACTGCCCTGCGGGAAAACCAGCAGGAGGGATATAGACGTCAGATGTGGAATGGGTTGCAAAAAGTATTGTCCTAGAGGGAGAGGGTTTGTGTGGCTAAGTCAAGGGCTGTATGAAGAGGGCAAAGGGGTTTCAGAGTAACTGTACCCAGAGGGAGAACTTGGTGGGGTACTTGGAAATCAGAGAATTCACGGATAGGGAATCATAGGCATGGGGTATTGTGAGCAGGCCATTGGGTGGGCAGAGTTGCCACATGTTACACATACAACTTTGGACACTTGTAACTTGCTCACTATGAATAAATAAGGCAGTACTTTCAAACAACTGTTTGCCAGCCTGTTTATGTCGACTTGACCTAGTTGTTGTGCAGACAGTTTATGACTTTAGAGGCAATGCTACGCATCGGTAACCACATCCATTGTCAGAAGGCATGAGGTAGTACCTCTCAGACAAAGCAGAGGGGTGAAGCATTGTGTCTGTAATATTTTTCATTTTTTGTCATTTCATGTAATACAATCATCGCTTTTACAGCTCGGTCTGTGACAGAGAATAAACAGCTTCGTGGACTGAATAGCACTTGGTTCATAATTTCTTCAGAACTATGTGAGTGAGAGAACTCGTAGTGGTACGATTTTCAAGTGATAGAAAGATACATTCCCTCATGCTGGGACATGTCTGTATAGTCTAACAAAACAAACTCCAGACTGAAGCCGGCTTTAAAAAATCCTACACGCCACAAATGTCAAAGTCATCAATATACATTAAGTATAGAATATCTACAAGTAGGATGGGGGAATAACTTTTATAAACGGTGGTCACACCTAAAATATGCGATGAGAAATGGTGTAATAACAGAGTTGGAACACCTCGAATGTATGGGAAGATATTCAATAGTAAATCTTCTACCTGCATTCTGTAGATGCACCAGTGAGACAAATCATATCTAGTTATAACCCTAGGTGAACCACATTCCAGCTAGCATACCCACATAATGACCACACACTCAGAATATATCAGGACCATCTGGAGTTCTGGAGTGATATGTGTAAGATGTAGGGGTCGTTGGGAGTGGTATTCAAAGCAGCACTTAGGTATCTGCACGGAGATCATTGGAGACCCATCAGGGGCATATACAGGTCATAAGGTGATAGTGTTAACCCTGATGGGGGTCCATGATGGTACCAGGACAAGGTTCCTTGGCTCACCATGCAATATAGTGCGGGTCTTCTCAGCTAAAAGTGCATTGGTGCACCGTGCGGGCCCATCAGGAGTGTGTCCACGCCACCCTTTAAATGCAGAGCAAAAAAGAGGAAGAGCCTATTTTCAATTCCAATACAGATCCTATATAATGGTGTCAACTATATTCGATGCTCGCCCTCAATTAAGGTTGCCATGTTGTATTATCACTGTGCGAGCGTTCAAGGGTTAAGATATCAGTTGTGTATTGAGGTGGGCGGGGGGTACGTGTGTAAGACAGAATGCCTGATGTTCTGTACAGCTATATCTCCAGTGTTATCACTGGGGGAAATTGAGTTTACCGAGGGGGAAGTACAAAGAGAGGGGAAAGCAGGGATTTTGAGAAATATAGGTACACTGATAATAAAACCTATAGTCAGTAGTGACTATGCCATCACATTTTGCACACTGTGGTCAGATGATTATACCATAGTCACTTAGTCTTAAGAATAGTCATATTGACTATGTCTAGAACACACAGATTGATGATGTCACAGGTTTTTGTGTACAAAAAACGTCATCAACAAAGAGCACATGTACATGGATGCCAAGAGGAGGCAATACTTCATCAGGACAATTTGAATCAGGTTTTATCATCATCGTAACCTTTCCATCCATGGATAATAGTCATGTCTCATCATCAATAGATAGGTAAGTCATCTATTTGGCATGGTATTGGTAGACATTGCAGAATTAGGGGAGTTAGTTCTTGCATAAGCTGATCATCAATGTAAAGGTATATGGCAGCCATCTTGAACTGAGTGGCTGCTTTGTTTACATTGCTCTTTCTTAAACCTGTGTTGGTATGATTACAAGGCAATACTCTAGAGACAAGGGAGATAGACAGACAGGGGCAGATAGACCCGGAGATAGACACACACACAGACCTAGTGGACATGCTGACAGGCAGGCAGGCAGACAAGCAGCCCAGCGGGCAGACAGACAGATAAAAGAGGTACTGGTACTTGAGGATCTTAAGTAGGTATAGTCAATACTGACTGTACATATTAGCCACACTGACTAAGTAAGTGATCACCTGACTAAGGAACTTTACAATGGATTAAAGGCTTGACTATAGGTTGACTACATGACTAACTTCAGTTAGTCACAGGTTACTATAGAGGGATAGCCAAAAATCGTGTGCTGCACTATCATTTGACTAACTTAAGTTAGTCACTACTGACTAAGATATTTAACTGTATTTTTATCAGTGTAACATGCTCCTCTGGGTGCTGGTACAGAGGGAGGTATAATATATGTAGAGAGAAAGGGGAAGGGATTGATACCCAGAGGTTATGAGGTTACGGTACCACGTGGTAACGGACGGAGATAGGCGGGCGTGTTCAGGGTCGTAAACTACACAGATGAATGCCACCTTGGGTCTCTGTCTGCAGAGGCAGGACTAGGGTACGAGACGACCAACAACCAGGGAGAAACAACTCAGGTGATGGGAGCAATATCAATAGGGGCTGTAGGAGCCATTGCCTTCATGTCAGAAATACAAGGCTGAGAACTACTTTAACGATGAAGTCTGTAGATTGAATTGATAAGCCGGCCCATCTGTAAGGATTTCTTTCCCCTGCCTCCACGATCACCCAATGTCTGCCGAAACCACTTGGTTGGAATCGAATCGACTGGAAACCAGACTAAACCATATTTACATTGTGAAAGAGAATCACCATAGAATATTCTCTTCATTAAAGACAAACGCTACAGGCTGACCAATCTTAGATCTTCTATTGATAATCTCAAATAACTTTGCATAGTTATAGTTTGGTATATAAGGAATAGGAAAATGAAAAAAAAATCCCTATGTCACAATGCTTATTTTGATTTTATGACCACTTTATTGAAAAATGCCTTAACTATAGAAATGAATGGGAAAAACATTTTTTTTTTATTTTTTGCACCACAGTGAACAATATAGAAATTAATGGGAAAAACATTTTTTTCATTTTTGCACCACAGTGAACAACCTTCTATTGATTCATCAACGACACTCTCTTAGTATATAAAGGACATCTTTACAAACATTTTCGAAGAAGAAAAATGGGAGGTCACCATTGAAATGAAAAAGTTGTGAATTTTTCAAAAAGAAACAATTTTCTCTTAACTATAGGGTCCTATGGGAATTCAAATGGCATATAAATATCTTTAATGTATCTATAGTGATCAGAAATGAGTTGAAAAAAATATGCACAGGTAAAGTGGTCCAGTTGGGGTGAGAAAACTTCTTAAAATAGTATAAATGATGAGTTCTGATTTCTGCCACCAGGTGGCTTCTGTGTACCGGGTCGCGTTTTCCGGCTCGAATGTACTGGCACTGCACTAAGGGCCCTGACGATGAGTGAATACCATGACTTTTTTCGGCGTCTCGTTACCCTTCAAGACTAAAACCTAGTAGAATAAACACCTGATCGGTGCACATGGTGTGGGAAGAGATCGGGACAGATAACCCAAACCCCCTGAGAGCAACTCCCCGAGTCAGTAGATGAGTGAGTGAGCAGTTGGCTCAAGGGTCATCATCCTCTGTGGACAGCAAAGCCAGACCAGGCTAGGCAGTTAGTTCCACTAGTATAGCCTCTCTATGATATGCCTGCAGCGACCCTGGCTGCCCCAGACTGGGCCATACCCTCCCACGGTGCTGCTAGGAACATTCTCAGAGTGCAATGCCATGGGGGGCTCAGTGGAACCATCTGGGGGTGACACCAGGGGCAAGGGAGGATGTGGTCGGGTACTCTAAGAGTAGAGGTTATTGCTTGTACCAGATGATATCAAACAAGGTGATGAGGTGAATGTAAGAAGGTGTAGCTACAGGGTAGGTGTCTTCTGACAGAATAAATTGCAGCCCCTGGATGGCATTATTGTGTTGTTAACCCTGTGGCCGCAGCATAGTGCCTTTATCTATTATGCCATTTCTTTAATGATTATGCAGTACCGTACCTATGAGTGACTTGCCACTAATGCATTCGCGGTCCTGTGGCATTATTTTTTTCATTTTTTTTGCAAAATGCCTGACATTGTTTGCAAAATGCCTGCATGCCAGCACTGCTTCTGTGTATCGGCAACAAAGAGATATAACTCCTTGAGGCATCATGCCATCATAAAGGAGCTCTCTCTTGGGTGGAGAATAGAAGGATTATTATGTCCAGCTGACAATGGCAAAGGTGCAGCACAGAAAACCCAAGACTATGTATACGCTCTACTCGACAAGCCACACACATCTATAGGAAGCCTCCAGAGGGCAGACAGAGACCCCTGACGGCAGTAACTGACAACAATTGATTGAACTTCCAAGGGGAGCTGACAGAGGCTGAGGTGCCCCAATCAGGAGGTGTCAGCAGGGTACTGTGTGTCTTTAGGCTGAGGGAGATTGCTGAGATATCATATGTCAATCAAAGGGTTGATGTAGGTAGCATTGATACCAGGCATTGTGATATATAACTAATGGAGATGAGCCTTGTGTGCAATATACATATACATGTAGGAGGCAGGCACCTACAACTTCTAATGGCATAATATAGGTATGTGTAAACATCCATGAAATACCTGCTCAATGGACAGATAGGTAGGTAAATAGATTTAAATAAGATGGTGAATGGAGGTGAAAAAATGGATATTGTAGACGTCAAAGTAGTCATGGATAAAAGTAAATGATGCAAACGAATTTTCTGAACAGAGAAACGCACACATATGTGCGATTCCTGTAGTAAACATAGAATAGTAAATGTAGGTACACACAGTCGCTGAGGATATTTGAGCCTCTATAGATATTCACAAGACAGAGATAGAGACAGACATCTCTGTCAATACTCACAGATCAAGATTCACCGTTAGTGCCTTACTCTGAGCTGCTCGGGGCTGCTCAGGTTGGGCTGCAACCGGAACTGGAAAGATGGACGATGGCAATGAGGAGATGGTCTGGGATCTCTCAGGTTCTGTTTCTTCTCGTCATCCTTCTCCTTACCCTAAAGGTCATGGGATGTGGGATAGATTCCGGCCAGTCTGTCATTTGTTGTTATTAGGACACTGAGGTAGCTAGATCGCCATTAAACTTTATTGCACACATTCAGCCTCTGCTGTGATTGATATTGACAATGAATAGATTTGAGCCTATAATTAGTTGTCAATATAATAAATGTGCAGGTTTACATACAACCTATGGACAGCTGTTCTGTAATCTATAGCCATATGGTAACCACTGGGCTCTGATAACAGCCCAATAATGAGGTACATACCTTATCAGCTGATATTGAATCTGATATAGCTGAGCCAAGGCCGGCCTTCCCTTTTCTGTTGTACTTTTATCTAGAGTTATATTGACCTTATCAAGGTCCTCAGCTTTGTTAATCATTGGGTGAGAAGTGACTAACAGCCTTCCGAGTGCTTATCACTCCAGCATCAGGCAACCGTTTTTAGAGATGTAAAAAAAAATGTTCCACAGCTAAGGTTCCTTGTCCACAACCCTCCACGGGGACCTAGTGCCTACCTGTCTCCGCCTCCTGCTACCAGCCTTCATCTCACCGATCACCTACCCTGCTGGGGCTTCCCTAGCCCACTTAAAAGGGTCTGTATCTCCTCTTTCCTATCCCCTCAGGATGTGTGTGGTGCACATATGCGCAGGCACTGACACATTCCCTTGTGAAATTGTGTAATGTCGTTCTCGCCATGAATATGACCTTAGCTGTCGAAATGGCGTTAAACATCTATTACTCACTCACTCACTCCTACCCTGCTACCACCCCCTGGGAGGTATAGGGGGCCATTGGAGAGGACTAACCCTGGAGGAGTCTGGCTCATCCAATAGGTGACATGTAGATCAATATGTGTCTGTTATGTCAAAATAAGAATCACCCAGACCACCCTAGAGACTAAGTGGTTAGGCCGGGTAGGTGCAAGTAATGGGACAGTGGTCATATACACTATACACTAATATCCACTGGTGGTATGATATTACCACTGGTATGTGCCCCTTTAATGATTATGGCACTACTAGCTGTAAACAAGCTGGAATGAATGCATGATGGCAGTGACTAAACTTTGTGTTTCCGAATTTGTGCGTACCTGGGGTCTTTTCTGCCAGATTGTCCATCAAATATTCATGGTATATATGTTCGTAGGCAATACGCTTTGAAGCATTTGACGAGGGCCACAAATTAGCGTGTGGAATTGGCAAGATAGGGATACAAGAAATAGATTTTCTATTTGAAAACCAATGAAATGATAAGGACACAAAATGTTTTCACCCTGGCTGGACGTGAGAATAAAAATGGTCCAATAATAAATCCTATACCAATCCATTTTGTAGCACGCTTCACTTTATGCACCCTTTCTCTTGTAGTCAAAGCAGTATTGTGGACCCAACCAATACCAGGTAAATTAGATCTGTGTTGTGTGAATTCCCATTTAAAAGCTCTTCGAAGCCTGCATAGTGAATGTCCCCTTGTAGTCTTGCTGCATTAATTAGTCTTGGCGAGTAACACTCCATAAGTGCATTCTCATGTCTGCCCTGTGGGTGTGGGCCGATGGACTTCTGAAAGTGGCACCGTGATGCACCAATGCAGTACCGATTAGTTACTAGCTGATGCATACATATAGATGCATCATGGCGACACAGGAATACAAAGCTTGAGGCATCATGTCGTCCTTAAAGGGCCACTAGAACTATTTTCATGCTCTGTCAGCAGTGCTCAGGGCCGCCCAAAGTGATAGTTCAGTAAATAGTGATGTGAATGAGGTATAATTACTCAAGCTATCTGTCATCATCTGGTGTCATCTCAATATTGTCATGTGTACAGACTCAGTATCATTCCCCTAATCATCAGGTCACCCCAGTGCTGCTATTCACCCAGATCATATTATACATTCCAATGTTCACCAGTGGGGAGAGGAATTACTATATTGGCCAATACCAAACACTGTCTCGATTAAGCACCGGAGGAGCAGGGATTACAAATCAGTGTACTACATTTTGGTAACTTTTTAAGTACGGTTGTAGTAGGGAGCTGGAAGAAATTTATCATCTAAATCAATGAACGCCTGGTTAACTCAGGCTAAGATGACATTTCATGCGTATTGTTGAATTACTGAGTGTCTGATTTGAGAAGACGTATTTTGTGTGGTATTTTATATACAAATTGCGATAGGTCATCCTGCATAGTACCATTGACATAGCTTGAAGACAGTTCACAGCACCCTCGCGGCATACAACAAATTGCCATATAGAAAGATATGCTGGGTTGCTAAGTCATTTTAGACTAGACGTCAGGGGCTCTAGTCTAGGTCCTTGATCTTGTCCTCCCAGAAAGGTCATAATTATATATGATTATATCATTGATGTTCTTGTATTCAAATTTCAATGGCACACAGGTAAATACGTATTATAATTCTCCCCATGATTCTAGTAAACATGTATATTAGTTGAAAAGCACTGTAGTGTTTGGACTCAATTGTTGGACTTGATAGAAAATGGGAGTGCAGATAGGAACAAGGTCGATTACCGTAAGGATAGAAATTCATGTTAAATATTGAAAACTATACATGTTCACGTCCTCTCTAAGGTTAATGCATAAGTAAATGTCCACGACCATGGAGTATTTTTGCATCGTATTACCAGAGGTGATGCTCCCGTATTCCACGAAGAAATTATATGGCTGAGTAGAATGCGGGCAGCACCAACGAGGCGAATACGATGCAAAAATACTCCATGGAAGTGGACATTTGCATTTATGTCATGGCTACACAGGTTTGAAAGGCTTTAGATAAAGAAAAATTTAACAATATTTAGCTGTTTTTATTGCAGCAGGTTATGTGACCATCAGCCATTGAATATGGGCATATTGTATTCCATCCCCCCATTGAATATGGCGTGTCAAGTACTGTTCTATAGTAACGATTGTATCTATATATATGACATAAAGAAAAGTAGCATATACAACAGCTTTGATAAAACATCTCATAGACTGTACAATTAAACTGGCATGTGCCAATGCATAAACGACTAAGCATGAAGCCACATCATGAAGATGAATAAGTCAGAACCTCATTAAGGGTACAGGTAGAATCAAAATCTATAACCCCTCCTCCCAGTTCCATAGTGAACCAAGCTTTACCTAAGGTGTGGGAGGGAGGGGACACTATCAGAGGCTGATCATAATGTTTGTATCTATTTCTGTACAGACATGTCGACAGCGATGGGTAACTTATGCAGACCAACCGTGCTGGAATCCTTTTAGACCATGTCAGTGAGTAGTCAAGAAGCCATATCAAATACTGGTGCTGATAGGGAATTGAACATCTGATTCTGATGTAGGTGTCACTTGGGAAGCCTCTCCAAAATGATGATCGTTAATTATTAAGATGAATGATTTTTACCTGTTACGTGGTGCATACCGTTGCACCAAGTAGACCTTGGTTGGTTTCATCTGGAATTTGATTTCACAAATTTTTGAAGTTTGAAACTGAGAGCCATTTTCGAGATATGGAGGTGAATCCAGTCCTACTATAGTGGAGTAAGTGCACATCAAAGTTTTAAATCAAAAATCTACATGCTATGTGCAGCCTAAAATCGAAGTAGCTGACTTGTACGACAGGACACCATCTGTGTACAACCATTTAGTAGTGGCAGCTTTCAGCTTTGGTGTATGGACTAGATGTATTGAGGCAGCCTAACCCTGTTGTAGACTGTCATCCCAAGTGTAGCCCACAAGAGCTGGAGGTCCCCCACTTTTAAAGGTAAAGGTGACAAGAGGCTGATCAGGCAAGGCACCTGCCAAGGCCACCTCCACTAGGAGCACCTCTTAGAGGCAGAGCAGCTCACTACAGCACTGCCAAGTGCTGCCAAATTGTAGGGATGCCAAGCACTCCCAGGGGCTGCCAAGTAGCTGCAAAGAATGCCAAGTGTCCAGGTGTGATAATAGTACCAATACGGGCGTACCTTTTTTTATACATTGGCATATGGTAAGTAAATCCCCTGTGGACGCACCTAAATGTGGCCCCATGAGGAACTAAAAGAGCCATATATGGCTCTGACCCAATCTACCATTTATCATTTAATCTACCATTAATAACAATACGGTAATAACTAATGTGGATAATCAACCCAGCATCGCACCATTAATGTTCTGTCCAAGTGTTAAAACCTCTTACAGAAAGGACAGCTAGTGGGTTGACGCATGGCAAAGGAGTTTTATGAATATTACCCAGCTGACATTTGAAGGAAATGATGCTATTTCCCCCAACCATGTCATATGAATATGGAAGTGTCTGGCCGACTGTGTACAAAGGTACTGAATCGTTGTAAAGTTGTCAAGAGCATAGTTCACACAGTGCATTTGTCACGTTTCTATTCTATAACCACTTTGATAGATGTCCATAACTCAAAGTGTAAAGCCGAGGGTCTGTCATACCATTCATAATTAATTTTGTTACTGAATTGATACATTGTCGTGCTGTTGGAAAGACCAAGTCCTTTTCATTTGTACAATCCTTTACAATATCGATGCTCTGATCTTTGAAGCCTGTTAGTATTATTAAGAGAATGTGCAGAGCACATATGTATGTACAGTCCGCTGTTTTTGCTCTCGTTAGAAAGTTACATTCATAGCTATTCCTAGAACCCCATCCAACCATTGAAGTGCAGCATATGTTACACATTGTTTTCACCAACTATAATCCTATTGTTATCATGATGCATTGCCACTATGATGCATTAAGGCATCTCTCGCAAGTGACTCTCTAGTGTATTCGATAGATTCCCAAAAGGGTCAGCCTGATACAAAGTGGTAGACGAATGATTATGAACCATGAAACTTACCGATAGTATATATCATGCCGTCCTCGAATTGTTTAACTAAAAACCATATCTCCACCAGACCGACAACTGTACAAACATTTATTTTCCCTGTCATCCATCTCTCATTAAAGTTATATCTTTTACCTGGGTGATGAGGATAGTAGAAGTTTTTACCTTACGTCCTAATGTCAGCGTTACCTAGAGACTCACCTCAGTCACGGCAACCTACGTCTTGACGCAGCTACGTCATGATACAAAGACATCTGATTTTCACTTGTTGCCGTTCATTCTTAGGAATGAACGGCTATAGGAGGGGACCCATTCTTAAATACAAGCTCTCATAGTGGTGCTTCCTCGCTCTCCATGTATAATCCTGTCATAGGTACAGTATTGAGTATGCCTATACCTGGATTAAAATCTGCAAATCAGTCAAGCATAGAAGTGGTGGCAGTGGTGGTGTTGTTGGACCTGTTATTGTAGACCCTGGGGACAGAGTGGTGGTAGCCCTGGACACCTCAGGCAGAGCCATGGTATATAGTATATATAGCCCCCCCCCCCCACCCACCTCTGAATGGTGGTGGTGGCTGTGCTCCTGTGGTGGCCCCATACCTGCCTGGCACCACCTCCCCCAGCACCATGTGGTTCTCTTCTGCTGGTGGTGCGTTTCTCAGCACCACTATTAACCCACTAAAGGCCACCTACATGTATATTTATGTATACATGTACACATAAGTATGATGCACTTTTTTAGGAGTTTTAAGTGGCGTGGCATTGGATTATTTGGAGTCTTGGGACCGTTTTCCATGTGTGTCGGCCATCTTGGTTTGCGGAAACACAGGGATCCAGGCCATATATGGTCAATTTTGATCTTAAAAAGTTATCAGATGGATGTTAGTGACCATTGGGACACCTCAACTACCCAATTTTATTGTTTGCCATGTGTGTCAGCCATCTTGGTTTTAGGAAACACAGGGATCCAGGTCATTTGTGGTCAATTTTGATCTTCAAATGTAATCAGATGGATATTAGTGACCATTGAAAGACCTCAACTACCTAATTCTATTGTTTTCCATATGTGTCGGCCATCTTTGTTTTAGGATACACAGGGATCCAGGCCATACATGGTCAATTTTGATCTTCAAAAATTATCAGATGGATGTTAGTGACTATTGGGAGACCTCAACTACCGTAAACTCCGCGTATAAGACGCGTCCTCTAGGCCAAACAAAATGCTCGGGCGTCTTATAGCTTTCTCTCAAGTTGGGGGTGCGTCTTATACGAGGGGTAATTTTACTATAGAAATGTACTAATCTTACAAATTTCAGCCTTAAAATGTGCGTCTTATACGCGAAAATGCATGTGCTAAGTTTAGGGTGCGTCTTATACACGCAGCGCGTCTTCTACACGGGAGATTACGGTAGCCTATTTTATTGTTTTCCATGTGTGTCGGCCATCTTTGTTTTAGGAAACACAGGGATCCAGCTCATATATTGTCAATTTTAATCATCAAAAGTTATCAAATGGATGTTAGTGACCATTTGGACACCTCAACCAGCGCCTGCGGCGCTGCTCGCACGAAAAGAAGTGGCGCCACCATGTGCCAAAAGCATTGCAACTACTAGTGGTGTAACTCTATGCTTGTCAGACAACTTCTACCATTTTCTAATTCCCTGGGTCACTTTTGCTGGTTGCTGCCAGATAGAGTGTGAGTGGCCAACTACAGGAACATCCAACGTCAAAGCCGATGACTTCCGGGGTAGCCGTTTTAGATAAGTAGTGCAACTAGCTAATTTTATTGTTCTCCATATATGTCGGCCATCTTTGTTTTAGAAAACACAGGGGTCCAGGCCATATATGGTCAACTTCGATCTTCAAAAGTTATCAGATGGATGTTAGTGACCATTGGGGGACCTCAACTACCCAATTTTGTTGTTTTCCATGTGTGTCGGCCATCTTTGTTTTAGGAAACACAGGGATCCAGCTCATATATTGTCAATTTTAATCTTCAAAAGTTATCAGATGGATGTTAGTGACCATTGGGACACCTCAACTAGCTAATTTTATTGTTTTCCATGTGTGTCGGCCATCTTGGTTTTCGGAAACACAGGGATCCAGGTCATATGTGGTCAATTTTGATCTTCAAAAGTTATCAGATGGATGTTAGTGACCATTGGGAGACCTCAAATAGCCTATTTTATTGTTTTCCATGTGTGTCGGCCATCTTTGTTTTAGGAAGCACAGGGACCCAGGTCATATATGGTCAATTTTGATCTTCAAAAGTTATAAGATGGATGTTAGTGACCATTGAAAGACCTCAACTACCTTATTCTATTTTTTTCAATATGTGTCGGCCATCTTTGTTTTAGAAAACACAGGGATCCAGGCCATATATGGTCATCTTCGATCTTCAAAAGTTATCAGATGGATGTTAGTGACCATTGGGAGACCTCAACTAGCCTATTTTATTGTTTTCCATGTGTGTCGGCCATCTTTGTTTTAGGAAACACAGGGATCCAGCTCATATATTGTCAATTTTAATCTTCAAAAGTTATCAGATGGATGTTAGTGACCATTGGGGCACCTCAACTAGCTAATTTTATTGTTTTCCATGTGTGTCGGCCATCTTGGTTTTCGGAAACACAGGGATCGAGGTCATATGTGGTCAATTTTGATCTTCAAAAGTTATCAGATGGATGTTAGTGACCATTGGGGGACCTCAACTACCCAATTTTGTTGTTTTCCATGTGTGTCAGCCATCTTTGTTTTAGGAAACACAGGGATCCAGCTCATATATTGTCAATTTTAATCTTCAAAAGTTATCAGATGGATGTTAGTGACCATTGGGACAACTCAACTAGCTAATTTTATTGTTATCCATATATGTCGGCCATCTTTGTTTTAGGAAACACAGGGATCCAGGCCATATATGGTCAACTTCGATCTTCAAAAGTTATCAGATGGATGTTAGTGACCATTGGGACACCTCAAGTACCAAATTTTATTGTTTTCCATGTGTGTTGGCCATCTTGGTTTTCGGAAAGACAGGGATCCAGGTCATATGTGGTCAATTTTGATCTTCAAAAGTTATCAGATGGATGTTAGTGACCATTGAAAGACCTCAACTAACTAATTCTATTTTTTTCAATATGTGTCGGCCATCTTTGTTTTAGAAAACACAGGGATCCAGGCCATATATGGTCAACTTTGATCTTCAAAATTTATCAGATGGATGTTAGTGACCATTGGGAGACCTAAACTAGCCTATTTTATTGTTTTCCATGTGTGTCGGCCATCTTTGTTTTAGGAAACACAGGGATCCAGGTCATATATGGTCAACTTCGATCTTCAAAAGTTATGAGATGGATGTTAGTGACCATTGAAAGACCTCAACTACCTAATTCTTTTTTTTTTTTTTCAATATGTGTTGGCCATCTTGGTTTCAGGAATCACAGGGATCCAGGTCATATATGGTCAATTTTGATCTTCAAAAGTTATGAGATGGAAGTTAGTGACCATTGGGAGACCTCAACTACCTAATTCTTTTTTTTTTTTCAATATGTGTCGGCCATCTTTGGATTAGAAAACACAGGGTTCCAGGCTATATATGGTCAACTTTGATCTTCAAAAATTATCAGATGGATGTTAGTGACCATTGGGAGACCTCAACTAGCCTATTTTATTTTTTTCCATGTGTGTCGGCCATCTTTGTTTTAGGAAACACAGGGATCCAGCTCATATATTGTCAATTTTAATCTTCAAAAGTTATCAGATGGATGTTAGTGACCATTGGGACACCTCAAGTACCTAATTTTATTGTTTTCCATGTGTCGGCCATCTTGGTTTTCGGAAACACAGGGATCCAGGTCATATGTGGTCAATTTTGATCTTCAAAAGTTATCAGATGGATGTTAGTGACCATTGGGACACCTCAACTAGCTAATTTTATTGTTCTCCATATATGTCGGCCATCTTTGTTTTAGGAAACACAGGGATCCAGGCCATATAGCTCACATAGCCATTATCAGCTGGGGGCCGCCATTAGACCCCGACGGCACTATGACTTACACCTTCAGCCCCCGACTCCGCAGTATATGCCAGGGATGCCTCCCATTGGTCAATAATACAATAGCCATGTGCCGTATATGGTCAACTTCGATCTTCAAAAGTTATCAGATGGATGTTAGTGACCATTGGGGGACCTCAACTACCCAATTTTGTTGTTTTCCATGTGTGTCGGCCATCTTTGTTTTAGGAAACACAGGGATCCAGGTCATATATGGTCAATTTTGATCTTCAAAAGTTATGGTTAGTGACCATTTGGACACCTCAACTACCCAATTTTATTGTTTTCCATGTGTGTCGGCCATGTTGGTTTTAGGAAACACAGGGATCCAGGTCATATGTGGTCAATTTTGATCTTCAAAAGTTATCAGATAGATGTTAGTGACCATTGGGACACCTCAACTACCTAATTCTTTTGTTTTCCTTGTGTGTCGGCCATCTTGGTTTCAGGAATCACAGGGATCCAGGCCATATATGGTCAATTTTGATCTTCAAAAATTATCAGATAGATGTTAGTGACCATTGTGACACCACCACCACCAATACCACCACCACACTACTCCCAACCCTCACACACATTCCTTATTTGCATATTTTAATCCAGGCATAGGTTTACTCCATACTATAGCAATGGGGCAGGATTTTACATGGAGAGCGAGGAAGCACCACAATCAGAGCATATATTTAAGTATAGGTCCATTCCAAAGGCCATAGAGTTCATATATAATGATCTTTTTTCCTTGGATCATCATAGGAATATGCACGGCATTACAGCATTGCTGTGTTTACTTTCCTGAAAGTATGTTATAGATTAATAAATTGCAAAACACACAACATATGAAGGGATTTTAGATTCCGTATTAAAATAATATTTGTTCTGAAAATTTTGATCTACTATCATATTAAAAATGTTGTAAATCAATTCTATACTTCTTAGAACATGATATGAATATGCACGGCATTACAGCTTTGCTGTGTTTACTTTGCCGAAAATATGGGATAAATTTCTAATCCGGGAAACGCACTGCAATTTAACTGCTTTTAGAATTGATATTAAACTCAGAATTGATCGTCAAATTTAAATATGAAACCCTAATATCTTGATCATAGATGACAGATCCTAAATTGAATCCTCTCAATTGCATCCTTAACACGGGCCTCTTGATCATAGATCTTAGATTCTAAATTTTCAATTGAATCCTTAACATAATCTCCTAACCATGGACCCCTTGTATTGCGAGACATCACTACTTGCTGTCTGCGCAGCTGCACAAAATGTGACGACGACCTTTCACACTCATCCTTCTTTGTTGTATCCCTCGGCCAGGCACGTGGCTTTTAACCTTTCAGTGGCTTTTGGGAATTAATACTGAGTGTGCGGAGTGGGAAATAGAGAAACTAGGGAAATAACTGCCACCAAATAAAAATAAACTGTTTACAGTTATTTTGCGCGTGTAAGGTGACTAATTGAAAGCAAAAGTGAAAACTGAAGATGGCCGATTTTCAATGAATACAATTTGAGATACTGGTGTAAGTTGACTTTGAGTGATACATTTTACCACTGTGGTCTTGGATGCTCTAGCAAGCTATACTCATCATAATAACAAATATTACTGTGCAAAGGATCAGATGCAATTATATTGGTAGAGCATTAATATGACATGCAGTAGCCATATTGTTTTAATCTCTGTGCCGAGAGGAGCATCATATTCCAAGAAAAAGGGACATTCAATATGGTCTTACAAAAGCCAAGCAAAACATAGTATGATGTATTAGCGGTACTTTTGTTGACCGGTGCTTATCCAACGATCCTTGATATAGTCAATTAATATAAAGAAGAATGGACACGAGATGAGATTTACCTATACAGCCCAAAAGTAATCAATAGAACACTACCTTAAAAGAAAAGACCACCCTATTTTCATGGATATTACATTTTGTAGGTTTTATATTGGATAAAACACTGTGCCATACTCAGTGTCCCATCTGCTATGATGAATGCAGGAATCAGGCCTTCCTGATGCATCATATGACTTCACAATTGGTCAAAATGCACCAATTGGTGCATTGTTTAAGCTGGAAAGCTGTTGCAACCATCTCATTAATTGTAATACGAATGTGTCGATAATCATTATGTCAAATATCAATCATTATGGGTTATAATATTATAAGGCTATTTATCAGAGTGAATATGCAAGAAGTGTAAAAAGGCACCTATGAGTAGCATGTATTTGCAGATGGGCAGTGCTGTGCAGTCAATATAGTGATGCATTGGAACAATTGTGACGTCATACCATGCATCAGAAAGGCCTGCCTCCTGCCCTTATCGTAGCAGACGGGACACTGAGTATGACACATTCAATATAAAACCTACAAAATGAAACATCCATGAAAATAGGGTGGTCTCTTCTTTTAAGATGAGGATCACCCGGCCAAAATACATCAATGGAACACTGCCTTAATACATTTGTAACTTGATGAAACTGTAGAATATACCCAGACTAAGATTGTATATACATAGCAAGAAATGGCTCCCAACGACCACCAATGATTCTAATTGAATATGGATATAAAATCCAGGGATTATCATAGGACGTCCTAGTTACCTCAGAGTGTCGGCTTAGGGGCCAAGTGGGACTAATTACAGGTAAGTCGGTTCATTAGGCAGTGCTACACTAACTGGCCGCTTAATGACTGTCGGGGTAATTTGTGCTTTAATGTCCCCTAGCTGATGCCCTGTTGAACCAATGGCTATTCCCATCCATACAGAATAGCCAACCGCCTCAGGCTTATGTTCCGCTCGGGCTCCAACCTAGAAGACGGTCCTGAGGTCAGCACCATAAGACTGCAGGAAATCTCCAATGCGTCCAGATGTGAAGTCAGAATATTCATAGAGGATTATTCCATTGCATATTTATGGGCTGACTGATTCTGTTACCGTATAGTAAATCGCATCAGTGTCAGATGAACTTCCATTGACTGAAAAAAAAGTAAGGATATGCTACCTTTATTCTATTTCATAATAATCGCTGGATCCCAGAAGTCTCACTGTAACCTAAGAATATTGCAGCAGATTTAATGGTGCTGGTACTAGCTAGGCCTTATAGTCCAGCAGCGGGTACCTGGCAGGTAAATGATGGGTTTCTAGACTTATTGACCTACACCTTGTGTTGGCGGGCTGGATGTTGCTGGGGACTGGTCAGTTGGCCGTATGGCAGCTATTGATCCCCATGATAATATCATGCCCCTGCTCCATGTTTATTGTCTGTAATTACCTCCGGGTGCCACCACCAGAATACCCCTCCTCCACAGGTTACATCATAGTCTAACCAACCTTAAGGAGCACCTAAACTGGACATGTTCAAGTCAAAGCTGGGAGTTGTAGACAGAGAGGTGACTGGCCAGTTTAGTCCTCACCCTTCACTCTAAGTCTGCTGATTCCCAGCTTTGTTCTCATTCACAGAGTCTTGTCCAGTTGAAATGAGACAAGGCCCCTTCAGCCAGCTAGTCTAAAATAACTTACAGTTGACTGGGCGCTTGTTCACGCTGTGGCCTTGTTAGTGGTCTACAGAAAGCATTCAGCCTAGGTAATGGGGATGTACAGGGACTGGAGAAGGCAGATAGGGACAGGGTAGAATATAAGGGAGGCCTTGTGGAAGTTATAATGCAAGGAAACTATCTCTAAGTGGAATATAGAAATGTATATGAGAAAAAAAAAGATAAGGGAAAACCTTAGAAATGAACTGCATATTAGAGATTATGTTTATTGTATCTATAGATTCTACATCACCTGTAGAATGTTCCTGGTTTCCATAGTAACTTAGTTCCCATTGACTTGTAAACACAATATTATCATGTGTTCACATGCCTGCCCATTCAAGAGCCATGGCCTCCACTCAAAGTTGAGAACCTTCTTATCAGGACATAATGGAGGGGAAGCTGGATCCTGAATGGGAACAGGAAACTGTGAAGGGTGGTTGGAGGAAGGGGAGATGATGGAAAGGTGGTTCAACTACAGGTTTTCATGTGAGGGAGGGAGTACTATTTACCGTCAATGTATTACAGCTATAGAAACAGGTTTTGCCTCGGCAACAGTTAACAAACAAACCTTGCCTCGGTAACAGATGCCAGGTAATGTTTGGTACCTAGAGTTGGGTTTATCAAAATAAAACTGTCACTAATACCTTGCACCAACACAATTGTTACACCTTAGACCAGCATCCCTCTCGTCATAAAGATCGATATGTATACTAATAAACCTTGCCTTTTTGTGTATAGAAACAAACTCTGCCCCTGACACAAGGTAAAACTTGCCTTCGAAGCCGATGCCCACATAGAGACACCGGATTAGCCTGAGACATCATCATACGCCTTGCTGTAGAACATTCCATTGAATCAGCTTGGTGGGAGCACGGTGGGAGGGGACGGGGCAACCACAGATACGCCTTTATTGGCATGCCATTTGTAACCCTATTTACCCACTTGCCTATTTCCTCCAGATTCCCAACCTATCCATGTATATGTACCTGCCTACATTCACCTACTTTGATATACCTGCCTGCCCGTGTACTTATCTTGAACTCTTGCCTGACAAGCTACACACCTCTGTAACAACCTGGATAAGTTGCCTATCTACAATCTAACATACCCACCTACCTACCAATCTAGTTGACTGCATACTCACCTGTCTACCTACCTATAGTTTACTACAATGAAGTCCCAGCTCCCCACCTGGCGCCTAGAACTACTCACGGCTGACACAGGAGGCGCTCCCAGTCAGGGCTCGAGCTGCTCTCACTCCGAGCCTGCCCCGCCCAGTCAGTCAGTCCTCGGGCCGCCTGGGGAGGAGGAGGCGAGCACGTCAGTAAGGGTGCCTGGGTTAGCTAGTCGGACGTGCAAGAATGGCTGGGATAGCCCAGCTGTTCCCTGCCCCCTAGAGGAGACCTGCAGCCTAAAGAGCAGCTCATGAAGTGGAGGAAGGAGCAGCTCAGTAAGACTCCATTATAACCTGTACATACCCAGGAGGGTTTACCACCAACTGACGGATCTACCACATACAGGTGTTAACTGGATTAAGAGCTCCCCCAGATGGAATAGCACCTGGAGGAACTCACCCAACTTGGCCTCTCTCGGGCCTACCTGGCATCCTCGGGACCTGGAGTCACCCTATCAGTCCCTCGAGGTGCCTACCTGCCCTCCTCCGTAGGGCCTAGAGCAACTCATGGAGTTGCCCTAAGGTGTTCTGCTTTCACCCACCCCTGGAGGACATGGCAGTGGGACAGCATAAGTCTAGGAGTTCTGGCTACCTGGATGAAATAGGAATTAAGATGAAAGTGTTCAGCTTGGTGAGGACTGTTATACATCTCTGTTTTATTTGTCACTTTGTTGTACCCTGATAAGCTCTGCTCTGAAAAAATATTTCGTCGATTCACCAGTGGTGCAGGAGAAGGTGACTTTAATCACTTTGGTTGTCGTAACGGCTTAGCCCCAACTGCTATTATGGATGAAAGAATGGTCTATCAAATCTGAGATAAGTGATCATAGTAGGCGACAACATTTTCACAATGGGGAGAAACACATCCTAATCCTGGATTAGAGGGGGATTACCATTATGTCTCTTAGTAGGGATAAGTGAATTAAGTCCCATTGACCTGGGAGACAGATGAGGAGGAAGCCAGTGCTGATTTGTATTCACGCTTATATTGGCAACAGCCCCAAAAAGGACTCTGGTCGTCTTCTAGCCTGTCTCCCTTGCCACAACCCATCCTCACCAGGGAGGCTTTGTATACATACCTGGTGAATTCTCATCAATTAGTAAATGAGGCTACCTACTGCTAACTGAATGCATACATAATGATCTCATGTAAATTCTATTTCCGAGTATGTCTATGGAGCTACGGTCAAGCCATGCTAGTTCACCTAATTTATATTAGCTTTTGTGCACCTAAAGTCAAACTATGTCTCCCACTCACTTAATTCACTCATGTACTCAATGCCTGTATTGATTTGTAATGGTTCATTGGTTACAGGGCGAGCGGGGTGTCCTATGATCTTAAGCTACCCATTTAGGTATCTCATTAGTATTATAGACCATTCATCTGCCTACAACTGCAATACCCACTGATAACAGTGCCTGGCTGATTACCAGGTCTGACTGATTGCAAGACCTTACTGATTACAGTATAGCGTATTCATAAACTGTGTATTATAGACCATTAATTTGCTCATAACAGTTCAGCCCTACTGATAACAGTACTCTACTGATTACAGTACTCTACTAATTATTGTGTGGCGTATTCACAGATGAGTAGGTTGTAAGGCCCACTTACAGAGTTGCTCCTAATTAATAGGCAACAAGTGTTCTAGGGGCACTCATTAGCACAGCAACCTGCAATGAATGGTGTTATTACTAATTATAATACTTGGCACTCAATGCTGATCCACCAGGGAACAAACAACCTGCAAATACATAGTGAGGCCCTTGTACTGTACACGCTAGTGCTTCTCAAACAACCACCCCAGGAGCATTCCATGTTGTTGCCGACTTCCCCCACTAATTGTCCTCATGGGCCAGTGCCCTGGTTCTACCCATTAGGTTAAACACTACAGAAGAGAGGACGCTGCAGCTTCCTAGATGTATACTTATTGGGCTAATGGTGGAGCTATGTAGGAACTGCATTCATAAACCACGCTGGCAAATTGGTCGAGTACATTAAATCATGCTTTCCTTAAATGGTGTATGGACTGTTGTGACTGTTTCATTAAGAGGATGTGGGGTCTAGTAAGGGATAGAGGAGGTGGTAGTTGTAGTAGTGGACTATAGATCGTTCAGGGCCAGGGTGTGCTTGTCAGTGAGCTGCTCAATGTGGGTGAGCAGCTCATCTTTACATCACAGAGCTGCTCAACACTCACTGCACTGTGTCTGTGTGCTCAGCCAAAAGCAGGCCCATGGAGGGATGGGGGAGAGGAGTGTGATCTCTTAATAGTGTACTCTGTAGATCAGTTTACACAGTTTGGTCTCGTTTATTGCCTTTGATAGTGCGCTGTGCTGTGTGAGAGGGTCTCACACACTTTAGTTCCCGACTGCACCAGAATGCTCTCCAGATTAGGCAACTATTAAGGGCATATATAACAAATAGAGTTGCACTAGGTGATTCTATGGGCAGATAAGAAGCACGAGGCCGTAGGCCGAGTGCCTTCTTATCTAGCCCATAGAATCACCGTGTGCATCTATATTTGTTATATATGACGTTTATACCAGGGTTTCCACCATTTTTTTAAGTAATTACCTTATAAATTGAAGAAATAAAAATCCAAGCGATACGTCTTGTTCAAGCTCCTCCGCCATCTTGGTTTCTCAGCGAGACGACAAAGCCGGTTGGACACAAAGTGTTACCTTGGCGTGTGTCCTACAGGCATTTTCATAGTAGAACCGCTGGTAAGGACTGCGCGCGACAGCCAGAATACCCTTAGAGCATATGCCAACGTGACAACGTGTGTCTCGCCACTGTAAACAATCCGTCCGCTACGCAGTCAACACGACAGAGAAATTTCGCTCGATTCGATTTTTATTTCTTCAATCCTGTTGAAAATACACTTTAAATCATGGCGAATTTAAGGTAAATGATAGATTATAATATCTACATTCATCCTCCATACGCATTAAGCTTATAATCGTATAGTTTTTTTATTATTGAATTAAATTCTTCGCTGTCAACTTGCTGTCACGTCGTCTCGTCTCAAGTGTCAACATCCGTTCACTTAGCGCGTACTATTCGAACGTCATTATCCGCTCCAGGCATCGTAAATTCATTCAAGAACGTGATAACCATGGTATAAACATATGATAGTGTACCCTTTAAGGTAGCTCCAAGCACCTAATACGGTGTACTTTGTGAACCAGTTTACTTACTTACTCTGGGTGGGTTTTTTCTTTGTATTCTACAAGTGAGAATGGTCTTATGATATATCTTACTCTTAGCTTCTTGCCTCCAGTATATTTTTCTAAATCGCTTTCTGAGCTTTTATTTCTAATACTGTTCTATTCTAGCCTGACTCTGTCAACAGTAAGGTGAAAGCGTGGGCAAGTATTAGCGGAGCAGTTGGTGCAACTTGTTTTATTCATACTAAAGCTAATTAGACTTGAGATCTTTTGTATATTACATAGAGCTATGTTATGATAGTCTCATTCATTTGTTCAAAGACTATACTCTATTTGTTCAAGTCGATTTATGAGACTCTATTTGATCAGTGCTAATTGATACAGTGTCTTCACCAGGCCTTCATTGCAGCCCAGTCATTTACACAGGCGAATCTAACCTTGGAGGCTAAGCAGTTAAAGCCAAGACTACAAATAAAGCCATGTTAGGAAATCCCCAACGGTGTTAATCAAACTGTGGAGGGAAGTACTGCCTAAAACCATATTTCATATTTCAATACGCCACAAACTACATTCCTTGAGCAAATGCCTTGATATTACGTAATAGTTGGTATTCGTTAATAAACATGATTTAATTTAAGTTGTCATGCCTCCCATGCTGCCTCTAGAGATAGGATAAGAAAGCTCCATCCGTCTTACATAATCGCGTTCTTTGATAGGGATTTCCCCTTGAGGGCAGAGGAATATTTTATCACAAACAGCTCTCCCGAAAGAGAATCTCTATAGAGATTCAAAAGATCTATCAATGTCGGATGGGAAAATTGATTTCTATTTGGAATTCGTTTACAAATGAATGTATGATAGGTGATAATATGATATGATTTGATTCATTTAGTGGAACTCCCATTCTTAATAAAGGCTGGATAGTCAAAAGGGCAAAGAAAAGCTAATTGTAAACGCTGATCTTATTGAGTAGAGAACATGAGTTTTGGATAAGACTCACATATAGCAACTGTCAAAAGCGGCGTCTGTACTGTACAGGAACAAGTACTCCAATTGATAAGCCAATGGGACCAAAGCTCCAGTGGGAAAATATACATTTTGGGATAGTTTCACCTTCTCATATAGAGACCATAAATATTTAGGTCCATTGTTACTGCGTCAAGTGCCGCAGCCATCGTTGTATATTCCTCCACTTGAGCTAGGTAGCGTGAGAAGTTGACTCCGGACCGAGGTCCATACTCCCTAACGACAAATACTGCCCAGAACAGCCAGGGTTAAGGATTCATTTAAGAACCAATCTTTGACTGCCAACAACCGTTAAAATTGAATGTAGATCCAAGACCTTCAGAGAGAGACAGTCCCTAAATGATTATCCTCTCGTGGTCTATACGTGTGGTGGTGAGGTTTAGGGTCCTCCAATACATTACCTTTCCTAGGTCAATGGAGTCAGCCCTAGTATTCTTTAAGCTCTTGATCTAATTATGAGTAACTGAGAAGGGCTTAATTATGTTAGTAGATTGGCACACACAATAGCAGAAAGCAATCACTTTGTCTAGCTCATGATTTGTTGGCTATGGATATATATTTCCTTCTCACTGAAGTCATGAATCCATGCCCCACGATTGTTGACTGCTCTAGACTAGTACCAATACAATATCTGTTAACATGTTGGGTCAATATTGCTACTTGAGATAGTAATAGTCATAGTCTGCCCACTATCATTTCAGATGAATACCCACTAAAGAAAAGAGACGTTCTAACAACTAAGCGCTAAAACGTCTTATCCAAAGGAACACCAGCAAGACGAAAGTGGCATTTTGAACATTCAGTGAAGGGAAAGTCAGTTATGCTGATTTGAGTAGTATATGAGATGGGATAAGGCCAAGGCCGGTGTGGTCTACAGCACTGCCCCCTGTCGGCATGAGGAGCAATCCAGACAGGACTGATGGGTAAACTGGAGGAGCAGCTCAGTGGGAGCAGGTCGTCCTGCTGTCAGGGTGTGACGTATGGCGTGAGCAGCTAGGCCATGGGGTAGCTCACCCAGTCCTGTTAACCACCATTTATGGCCTATCCAGGGCTTAGACATGGGCCTGGGTGAACCCCTACCCTAAGGAAGCGCTCTTAATAAGCTCTAAATGCTCCCAGTCTAACAAACCTAATATGGCTAACTGCTGTGTTACTCAGACAGAGCTGTGTAGTCTTAGTAGCAATGTTCAGGGATTTGATAAAATAGTTTCTAAGGCTGGCCAGACCAGGGCCAGTGATGTTAAATTTATGTATGCCTTTCCTTAGTTACCATCTGCTATCTTACCTACAGGACCATAGACAAAACTGAATCCGAGTAGGCCTACCTAGATCTAACCAGTGCGAAAGGAAGTTCATTGAAGACAGCGCTTTAGGTGTTACAGAGCCGTTCTTATCAGCATGGGTGAAATACCCACCGAGGGAGATATCCTAAATCTCACCCTGAGATTGCAGGGTTAAAAAGAAAGTATTATATAGGACCCGAGACTGCAGTGGGGTAGCTCTGAGTGAGGTATATGGTTATAGGGTGGCCTGTGTCTGCATACCACCCACAGGAGGAGACTATAGCTGCCTCCTCCAGTGCCCCTATCCACCCTTGCTGATATATCACCCGCTATTGCTACACCTGTCCTATCTCTGATATCTATGGGTGTCTTATAACATTGTTCCATACCAGATATAGCCTTCCTATTATGTATACAGGGCAGAGAGACGTGGACATGTGTCTATATGACAAGGGAGGCTGACAGCCTACACATACAGGGCAGACAAAGGAGACCAGCCCAGTACCCAGATTAGGGATTGACCTATCTGCCCCAACAGCAGATTAATCCTATAAGGCTATAGTATGGATAAGTGCAGGCCCACACGTCAACAGTGACGGAGAGAGGCCAATGTTAATAAGGCCCCCTGAGGGAGCTGTAGAATATTGCAGCAAAGGCGTGTCTCTCAGGGTGGCACTGTGTGTACATATAAATCATATACTATGATTATATTTGAGAAGCCAAAGGGCTTGGGTACATCTCACCGGTATTCGCCCCACTGTTCCACTATGGATACCTTTATCAATTCTGGGCAGTTTACCCAAAGCAGTTTGCTAAGTAATTGACAGTAATTATGCACATAGACCATGTACACCGAGGCACTAATGTAGTAGGAACGAGTGTATATTAATGGCCCTTTCCTACCACTCAGCAGTTTGCATTGAGGACCAGCCCCGACCTCATATCAGGAAATGGCCGCTTGGTGAATAATGAAAATGTGAGCCTTCCTGCTAACTTGCCGTCAGAAGTCTATCATCTCCAGTTTTATCAATATGCATGGCAATGAAAAATGAGAGGATTCATATCCTATTTCCTACAGCTTTATATCAGAGATAAGTATGTTTTACCTAGCCTATTTCATTTTCTGGCCGGTGTCGGCTGTTTCAGGTATTGCTGTGTCAGCTTAGCGCAACTTACGGCAGCTCCAATTTCATTACCTCGCGTCGAGGCATCCTTTAGTGATATAAAAAAATATGGTTTGGTGTAGGGATGGAGAGAGGAGATATGATAAAATGTCATCAATTCTTGGAAAATTGTATCATAGCCAGTTTAAGTGCAAAGGTTTGGCGTTACTGTTGCATTTCCATAGTGGAGAGTTCAATTCCTAGAGTCAATTTCTACTCTCTCTCTCTCTCTCTCTCCCTCTCTCTCTCTCTCTCTCTCTCTCTCTCTCTCTCTCTCTCTCTCTCTCTCTTTCTCTTTCTCGTTAATATACGAGATATAACCGATACGTTTAGACTAGGAAACGCTGGTCCGATTTACTAGGAGCTTTCCCTCCGCCGAGTGTTGGCGTGGTTACTTATCAAGTGTAAGAAGCTCTTGTAGCAGTTTACCTGAAGCTGGTGAACAGAATTTAATTCCTTCCATGAGATTTGCAGCGACATGGGATAGAGCGTGTACAGATGCATTGAGGGAGTCATAAAATGTAGAGAAGGCCCGAATCTACCTTAATTATTAATCAGTATCAGGCGTGACAGTCTGATTTCATGGTGTGGAATGGTGAGAGTATTCACACCACTTCCTAATTCCCCTCCTTAAGCCTCTATAACCTTTGGGGATGTGCTGATTCTCAGATTTAGGAGTGGCCTTAGGTGATGTGATTTGTAACATGATGGGCCGCGGTACCTGACAGAGACGTTAAAAATGAAAGCGTTAACGAGAGCAGCTCATGGTTTTTGTATTCTGACCCTAATAAGCCACTCATAGTTAGAAAAAGAGCCTTGTTGTCTTCTTTCTATGGACTTTGTACTTCCTCATTTAGATCGGCCAGCCGTGGGACATTTCAAAGATGTATAGGGTGAAGTTGATGGAAGTAGAGTAAGGCAGTCAACAAATTTTCAGAGAAACCCCTTCACAAGAAACTCCTCTGTCATACAGGATAGATGTTCCAAAATAGTATGCTAGCTACTTTTGACAACAGAACTTTTCCCCCAATTCCGCCCCCCCCCCCAATAGTAGACTTACCCCCCAACCTCCGTTCCAGTAGTTCGAACTATCTCCCAGTGACCCCATGTTTGCTGGTTTCCTAAACAGAATGGAAGAAGGCTTGTACTCCGTGATAAACCTTTTACCCATAGCAAAGGTGGGGGGCACCATGCACTGGGTCTTAGACAGCATTTAGTAATGACTGTAGGGAGGCAATACTCTATGCGTGTCTGGGCTGGGCACGGTCCCTTTCTGAGCCGCTCACGGCTGTTGGGAAAAGCTCAGAGCAGCTCGATCCGCCTTGAGACTTTATGAAAGGCGAGTTGCTCCAAACTCGGGGAGGATCTGCTCGTTACACTGATTGGATACGCGATAGGCGCTACTCGACATAAAACAAGTCGCCCACAACCATAGAGTCTAGGAAATGTTGCCGATGAGCAAAAGTATATCATTAGCCCTTATTTCGGGTAGAATGGAAGAAACATCTCTGTTCACCTTTTGCTGTGCATTACTATTATTGTCAAACTAAGTAATCTATTACATAGTAGTAGAACGTGTTCGATCCTCATTTCATTTGTTAATATGCATGGTAACAAGCCATACTTTTCAACTCCCAATGTTCCTTCTAGTCCTGTGTCTCCAAGAACTGAAGGAATAAATAAACATTTTTTTCTAACCAATTTTGAGATCTTCTGTAGAACCAATAGACCTTCTAGTCGAATTCGTGTCCGCTAGAGTTATTACCTTTTCTCGAATAATCCATCTAGTCAGTATTAAAGTACACATTTATATGGCTGTAACAAGGCATTGCAAAGACAACTATCTAAAACCAATTGACTGTTGTCCATTATATCAATTTGGCAGCCCCCCCCTCTCTCTCTCTCTCTCTCTCTCTCTCTCTCTCTCTCTTACACTTTGACAAAGGTTCAGACGGGGTCAGTTTTTTAGAGGATTTGCATAGACCTTGGCTTGCAAAGCCACCATTACGACGACTGACGTGCCACACTCCTTCTTGCTACACAATATATCTATAACTCCTATATTTGATAACCACTGTCATGAGGAATTCAGTATAATAATGTGAAATAGCACACCTCCATCCGCTATCCCATTCCCAGACCAAAAGAAATCTCTCCTTCTCACCTTGTTCCTCTATCCGCCCCTCCCGCGTCCATGCCTCTCTGACGTCTATTTGTATGGTTTCTTTGGAGAGGAGACATTCCATTTGCCTGGCCTCCCCCTTCTGGCTTTATACCAAAGTGACCTTCCTCCTACATCGTAAATGTGCCCCACTTGTCAACTTTTCTGTCTTTTATTGGTGCCACAGTAGAAAGGCACCTCCCTCCCGCCAGGAAGCTAAAAGACATGACAGCACAGACTTTGTCTCATATTTTCCTACGTGTGGTCTATTTCTACTAAATCAGGCACGTGCTGCATGAGAGAGTGAGACAGGGTAATAACATGCAAATATCACTCTAAGTTCAAGAAAATGTTCAGAATTGCCCTATATATTTCTACCAGACTAACCACTCTATGCTCCAAAATATGGGACGTGTGATTGTTATTTTTTTTTCGTGAATGCACATCATCATCAGAGAAGAAAATGTCTGAAGGTATACTTTGAGTTTTCAGTGGGACACGGTGAGTGGGAGACACACTTTAGATACAACACAAAGGGAGGGGGTGACGAATTAGATCCATGCCTTTTATGGACACGTCCCGAATTACATTCCACCTTCACGTCAAGCTAGAATGCTTTATGGCATCCTACAGCCGCTAGATGACAGTAACAGTCATAACACCTTTATGTATTGTCATCTTTTTATATTCAGTTAAACCAATCTTATATCCTTGCCTCCCGTCTCCCATAACGCCCACAGTTTATCGTGGGTGCAGTTGCGTTCTATATTGCCTCCTATCATGCACTATAACACTGGGTGTGTCAGCAGTACATTAGTGTTAAGATTGATCTTTACATGCCGCCATGTCTCACAGAATCGAGGCTGGCACCGCCCCACCTGCTGTATCATGTTCCTTTCGCCAGCAGGGACTTGAACCAAGCAGTCAGACTAAAAGTAACGCAAATTATGATTTTTACGTAGTGGTCACCTGTCACTGGTCTATCAGACATAGTCCATTTGATACGACTTGATTATGGCTCACTTTGATATAAACCTATATAGAACTCTCGGCAGATTATACGTTACATACACGTATGACCTGTTTCATAATGAATGACATAAACCTAGATATGCTTACTGGTGATTCATGGCTTCACCGTGCACATCTTTAGCCCTTTAGGGATGGTCTAATGTCTGAAGTTGTCTTGTTCCTTTATCATCGGCAATAATGAATGTAACCCTGGAAGGCAGCAGCTCTTCGTGCCAGCACCATGGGAGGGTATCCAGCCGGATAGGCATGGTGCATGGAACCCCCATTTCTAAAGAGAACTTGCGCTTTCTTACGCATGTTATTTTTATTATGTAGTATATTTCTGCTGAGACAATACTGTTGTCATGTAGTTTAAACCCTTCAAGGAAGCATTTGGAGTGTGGGTCAATGGCCTCCTTGGGGAATCTTGACAATGCACTTAATTAATCACTTTCGCCAGCTTAAAGGGTAAAATCAGTATGCTTTAAACACTAGGGTGAATATAAAATAACCTGGCGAGTGAAACAATAGAACTAACAGACTTAGAGTTTAGCAAAAGATGAGGAGCAGATGATATATCTAGTAAAGGTGCTAGATCAATGGTTAAAGATATATACGTAATGGTAAAAGATATATATATATATATATATATATATATATATATATATATATATATAGGTCCAGGAACGTCTAGGCCATGTCAGTGCCAATGGAATGATGATTGGGCGTCATACAGGGTCGCTTCGTTGAAAGAGGACGGCAATCACATAAAAGCTTGTCACAGATAATCTATAGCGTATAGGTAGTAACAAGCAACTTCGAAAATCCACTCAATTACTGATCTCTCCGAACTACAGCATAGAAGACTTAGCAGGCTTATGTAGAGGTTCTTCTCCCACTGGTAAAGTGAGTGCCTCTGGTGAGTGACCAGTGGCATTTGCTTCACATTGACCACACCCTATATACCCCCACTCTTGTGAGAGCTGCTCGTTCAGCTGGTCTATTTAATCAGGAGCTGCTCGCCTCTTCACGGCCCAGGGATGCTGGCGCTGATCCTGCGCTAAGGCGGCGGGCGTGCCGTATCATTAGCCGTATACGAGGCCGTCTTAGCCCTGCCCCACCCCTGTGAGCACCTCTCATCCGCCTGAATTGCTCCGAGAGCTGCTCGGTGGTTGAAGTCAACTGGGTGCGGACAGTGGTCTGAGCTGCTCCCCACAGCCGCCGCAGGCCGCTCATAACCCACACATAACTACCCCGGCCGGACCCCACCCCGCCCGATTACCGCCACCAGACGGCTCCGCAGTCACTTCCCGGCAGCCAGCTGTGCCGGTTATCACCACCACTGTTACAATCATAATTCATCTCCATGGCGACACTGGTCTCCTATGGCATCAGGATGAAGCCAGACGTGGGGCAATGTATTTAGTTTGGGAGGGAAAGATTAATCTTTTATCATTGTCTTTTATCATTAAAAATGTCTTTGATTTTGAAGTGTTTTTTTTTTTGTGTGTTGGCTATTATCATGGGAGTTCCTGGGTGCCATATTGTTCAGCAGTATATCTCTACAGCTTCCGTGTGGGTGGATCTATGTAGAGTAAAGCAAGAGTTCTGTTTCAGGTTACATGGTTTAAGATTATATAGGCTAGGTCGCTGGTTTCCCTTATCTCTTTTTTGTCAAGCTTTGGCCTTTCCCAGAATCATACTGGGAACCATTAAAGCAACTAACAATCCAGGGCATCGGCTCCTGGACGTCAGAACCGACCGAACAACTCAATAAGTTGCCCCGAGCAATTTTCAAAGCCGTATTTAAAGTTTTCTAGGCCAGCCCTGCTTTCCCGGGAAGGTTTGGCTTACCTGAAACACACTGTTTCAATCATGGTCTACCTAAACGACAATATGGAACCAGACATGGTAAAGGGGGCGGGGGTGCCTCAACAAAAGCCTTCATCTACTCCCCCACCCACCCACTCCCACGCTCATTCTCACCCCTGCTGAAAGGCTAATGAGTAGTCTGTTGGCAACACAGCTTCCCCACCACCGCCCACTCGGCCACATACCCCTTGTATGGCGATTCCCAGACGCCCCTAGATCCCTCCCACACTATAGCAACAAAACAACGTGTGTGTTCATGTTTAATACATGTCAATGGGCCCACCAACCATGGCATGTGTGCGTAATGCCTGCGTGTGTGTGTGTACTACACAATGTGGAGTAGGAGGAAGGTATGGGGATGGCTGGAAGTGGCTGAGGAGGTATAGACTATGTATATATGTGGATGTATGATTAGGAATATAGGCTTAGAAAAAGGGGAAATTGGATTTATTGGCAGACTAAATGGCATGGCAGAGTCAGCATTGAAGGTCAAACACGCACACATTAGTGTTTTATGTAACATAGCGGTATTGAACAAAACTACATACATGTACATGTATGGTTGAACTCACATTTCCTTGCAGAATTTCGATTATATAAATCAAATAATCAGCAAGCATCAGTAAGATTCCATGTAAAACTCCCTTCTGCCTCCCCAAACCTTTCTGTTTTACTGAAGTACACCTTTTGTGAACTTAACAGCTCTGCTTGATTGTTCTCCTGCCCCTTTCCACACTTATCTCATCCATCCTGTGGACATGACTTCCCCTGCAGCTACTTTAGTCATTAATCTACCTCCAGGGTGTTTACACACAGCCATATGGCCTCTTCTCCAGGGTCCAACATGGGTCAGTCTTCCTCCTCCAAGGACTAGCCGCAATTTCCGATGCTCCATGGTGTTACTCCACCTACAGAACTATGACAAACTCCTCTGTGCGAGGTTCAGATATAACCCCTTTTAGCCTCCGTTCTTACATTCATTACTCAATGTAGTCTGGTGGTAGGCTAGACAGTCTTGGGCATCCTCCTCGGCCAATCAAAATTGGAGCACATTGAAAGAATATTGTGGGCCTGCTCTGCTAGCAATATCAGGAATCATAACGACTAACATGGATTCTGAGCCAAAAATCAATCAGACTAATAACACATGTGTGCCATGGACACCTTAGAACCTTGGCGTAGATATATCGACCATTAGATCCACCATGGCAAGTCAGCAGTTAGGAAACAAATATATGGGCGGAGAGTGGGCCATTATCTGTGAGTATGCGCCTGGTGACAGTGTCGCCGTCTGGTGGAGGTTAGAGGTAAACACGGCCGCCATATTGATGGCGGTCTGGAACCTGGGTGGCACTCACTGAAGGTTATCATGTTGTCATATCATGCTCACCTACACTGGAGGTATAGTAGAAGACCATCCCCTGGAGGATGTCCGCCATGCTGCTGGGCGGGAATCCAGCCAGTGTAACATAGCTGCCAGATGGTGTTCAACCAGGCCTGGACACTGTTTGGTGGCCAGTCTAGAGTATGTGATCCACTCAGTGAATTTGGCAAGCCTTGACAGAATAGGGATTAACATCTACTCCTCATTCAATTGGATGTTTTAATTCTTTCACATTACACTGAGGTTGGGACTAAAGTCTTGGAAGGGAAACTGCAGGTTGACTAGCCTTTTTGGGGTACACTAGGGCCAATTTATAAAGTTAACCCGTGGGCATTTGCTGTGAAGAACCGTAGTATGTAAAGGCTGGGTAAGTGTTCTTAGGTTAGTAGTATATAAAAAGAGTGTCAATTGTATTTGAAAAATGGAATTATGTTAAAGGATGGATGACTCTGAAGTGTGATTAGAGAGTGAATAAATAAGACGCAGTAAATAGAAAGAGGGACAAGTATGTGGATGACTAAGAAGTAGTACATGGAAATGGGATTATGTTAAAACTGGATGAAGTTGAGGTGTGGTTATAGAGTGGATAACTATAAAGTATATATTATGTTAAGTGGGACTAGTATGTTGAACACAAGGAAGTAGTACATGAAAGTGGAACCGGTCTGTAAATTACAATGTAGTAGTACCGGGTATCTGGAAAATGAGATGATTAGAGAGTGGACGGCTATATTGTGCTGTACATTGAAAGTTAGGCCGTGAACAGTCTATGCAAAGTTGTAATATGTGGGAGATGGAGGATGACTATGTAGCAGCATTATTTTCTATTGTAGAATCGACGCGTGATAGAATATGTTTCAAACCCCTGCATACATCACCTAATTGCATGCCGTTTATCATCCCTATATTGTAATAACTGTCAGCTATAGTGTAATAACTGCCGGCTGATTGTCAGCATTAACTGCACACAATTCCTCATCAGTGACATCCAATTGTTATACCTTTTTATTATTCACCATGCACCTGGAATATCTAATATCTTTATATCAATTATACAAGTATAAATGGGTAGGCAAAAAAGAGATTTGTTATGGATTTATAACCAGCAGCTGCTTAAATCCCTCTTTGCTGTCTCTTTTCTGTCACCACAGCATGAGCAGTTTTCTTTCTAATGCTGTGTTAACTTGACTTGTGCTTCATACCAACCAGCTGAAAGTGAATGTATCAGCCCTAATAGACTGGCACCGGGAGTTGGTAATGCTGTACTGGCGAGCTACCTACAGGCGCTGCACGAGTGTAACGTGCAGAAAAGAGGTTAAGCATACAGGGCACTATGCTGAAAGGGTTACCTTTTTGAAAAACACGAAACACGTTTTTCCCGTCTGTAGATCTGATCTATAGCTCTGCACCAAGTACAATGCTGGTGGATCCTACTATATTTGGCATGCCAGTCACCTATTGACTGTACAGTCAGTCATATTGTTTGTGCCTGCTGGCTTACATTGCAAACCACTGTCACACTAGCCAGGTGAGAGTTCATGCATTATGGAAGTGTCAGCGGAGGGATATGTATGTTTCAGTTCACCTCATGGGTGCTGTTTGCGTGGCTGTAACATACACTGCAAAAATGGTGTTTAGATCCTAAACACAATTCTAAACATATTCTTGCAACTTTTTTGTAATCACATTAATTTCCTAAACATGTTTAGCCAAACAATGTGCTTAGCTCAAGTGTTTAGAAATGTAGGTGTTTAGGTTAAAACTTTTGTGTTTAGATATATGAATTTTTGTGTTTAGGTGTTTATGAATTTTTGTGTTTAGATGTTTAAATGATTTGATGGAGATTTGAAGTTTGCAGACATGTATGCATTAAAAAACAGAGATATAATTTTTTTTTCTCATTTACTGCGGGGGGACTTCAGCAGGTATTTACTTGTGAAAGTCTCCAAAGATGTCAGCCACAGCTATATACGTGTACATATAGTACACACTGCATCAGAATGAGAGACTTGAGAAAGTACAACAGCTTAGCAGGAAGGAAATTGCCTTATCTATTCCAGAATAACATGAAATAGGTGTCAGTCATGGAGTTTATTGATTATTTTATGGTAATGATGGTGGCATGAGGTGAATCTAGTCAATTTTCTATTGCCCTTTCTATTCACATGACATTCTATGAAATGAAACCATGATAAACATGGGATTTGGGGATATTTGTTACAACAATTGATTATAACTGTGTGCAGATAGTCCAGTCAAAGGTAGTGCTGCTACCTGGTGTGGATTCAACATCCAAGTATCTAAACATATTGATGTTTAAATCTAAACACCTATTATTCACCTGTCTCAACTCTAAACATCTAAACATGTTTAGCATAAATGTTTATGTAGTTAGAATAAAAGTGTTCATTTCCTAAATGTGTAGTCGATGAGACACCTAGCTGACCTATATGTTTAGGTTTTAAACGTGTTTAGACCTAAACATGTTTAAAATCTAAACACCATTTTTGCAGTGTATGGAAAGCCCATATATTCAGTATATCATGCCTACGGTCCATTCCCCCGAGTTGAGTCAAAATCTTATATATTCTCTATATGATAGTGATGTTGCAGTGTGCTGAAAAGTTGATGTTCTTGATGGATAAATTCTATTATAAGAAATACTCGGTAGAGAAAATGAGCAGTTTACGCCATTAGAGCTTGTTTCTAACATGTATACACTTTGCACTATCCAAAGCATGACGACGCTCTCTCAGCTTTTAAATACTGTCCAATATTGGTCCATCTCGTGACAGTCTCCATGCAGTTTTCTGGGTGCAGGTGTGGTTAGGGAAGAGCAGTGCGTGGTTTGAAGGGGATGCTTTCAGTAGTCTGAAGTGGCTTCTTATTCTGCCGCAAGCCAGCATAATCCTTCCACAATTCTCAGAAAGTTTAGTGGAGGATATAAAGGCATTTACTGTGCTTGGCCGAGCTTTTCCCTGCCTTTACATGCACGACGTGTGGCCACAAGGGGCCATTTAAGTATAGGTCAGACTCCTAGGCATGGCTCCACCAGTTACCCCAGAGGTGCTCTCAAGCGGACAGTAAGCGATGTAAATATAATATAAGGGGGTGAGGGGTGGCTGGTGGCAGAAAAAGGCCTGGAGGGGTCTCCGGGTGAGGAATGGCGTTTTTCTGTTTATATGTTGACTGCATTAACCTTGCAGTGTTGGCAGATGGTTCAGACAGTGATTGATAGGTGGCAGTAGTGGGGGTGGCCCCTCATCCCTGGGTAGTGGATGTGACGGCCACTGCCCTGGGCAGATGACAAGGGCTGCTGACAGAAGCCCCCCCCACCATAGATGTGTCCCGTCTACTCCGTCCTTTACACTAGACTCCCGTGGTGTACATTACCACCGGCAACTGTTTATGAAGTTCTTTCTGTGCAAAATCAGTTTGGATTCTTAAAGAACCATTATGATCTTAGGTAGATCAATAGATCCCTCCTGCGTTTCTCCTTGTGTTTCTGCTGTCTGCTGTACAGGTGTCCACACCCTCCACTGCTCTAAACCCCCTTGTCCTGTTGTGAGGCATTGAGGGATGACCCTGTATCTGCAGCTGCTCTCACATTGTTAGGTGTGTGAGGTTGAATCATTCATGTCCTATGTGTTGTCTGTCTACTGAATGCTTTCAGTGTTTGGCGCCACAGACTGTGATGTATAGTGCAGAGTGTGTGTTGTGTAAAGACTTATACAGATCTGCCACTTAGGATGGGTCAAATAGGTATGAATGTTAGTAGTACATGCAGGCTAGTGGATAGTAAGGTTGAAGTGATTGGTGTGGACATTGAGGGTACATTTATAATCCCTATAGTAAATGGCTATGGCTAAGAACTTCAACAAACATTGTGTATTATTTGTTGTGGAGGACTAAACTGTATTTCAGTACCTCCACACTACTTTTACATTCAAAGGCAAATTGCACAATTACTCTACAAGTGCAGGCCCAATTCAGTGTTTACCTTGTAAACTATTAAAAAATACCAACCTACAAACAACTGACAAATTAGGAGACAGTATTACTTAGATATTCACCGTAATACATTAAAAAGGGGAATCAATCACGAAGTTTTATCAACATATAGATATACGTACCAACATTTTATTGCTTATCCAACGATTTTGGCTTGGACAGTGCTTTTTTGGTTATAACCCCAGTGCATTATCAGGCCATAACCCTACTTTAACACCTTTTGGATATCTTCAAGAAGCCTTTGGTTAGAGTCTGGACATGTTAATAAATTGGAGAAGTATACAATGTCAACCTCGCCATACATTTCCAGTTAAAACCGTTCAGGGTTCTATGGGAATCGTTACCCGGCCACTGTGGCAATAGACAGACTCGCTATCCACTACACCATGCCGAGCAGTACTAGAAACCAATGTACATAAAGTATTTGAAAAATCAGTCCGACATACCTGAGGGTTTGCACACCTGGTTAGCATAGAATCCAATGGTGCCATGTTGAGTTATTAACAGGGAAACATCCTTAGATATCCTATATGAACATGCCATGCCTAAATTCTCCATATTGTTTGAAATAAATAAGAATCCAATGAGTTTCCATAGCGATATGTCTCGGCACCCGCCATTGTGGCTTGGTGACCTTTGACCCCGTAAGTGTGTCACATGCCAACATCCGGTCTACTTTCACAGTGTCAACATGCCCTGGCATGGTTATCGCTTTGATTTATAAAGAATCTGTTGGCTTTTGGCCTCTATGCAGACCAGAATGGCACTGAAACTTGCCGGGAATAATCCTGGAAACCATATACTAAAGGATAGAATGACCAGGCAAGCAAAAACATTCCTCTGCAGGGAAATTCATTATCAAAGTTCATATGAAGATCTTTAAAATGAGACATCATTGGCTTAAATATTCCTAGTAGTTATGTCAGAATCCCTCCTTGAACATAGGTCTTTATTCAAATCTGAAAATTGATGATTAAGTTCTAAATGCATTATAAACCATAGTAATGTCTAAAATCACATTAAATCAGCCTTTTTTTATAAAAAAATATGTAACAATATTGGGATTTTTATCATAAATTTTGATCTATAAGTAATTTTTCATTTCTGTTTTCAGTTTCAGGCCTTTGGTGACTATCCCCAAAAATTGGCATAAAAATCTGCAAATTTTGATCATTGGAATGGTTGCCATGGCAACCTGGAACAAGCATATAGGTCCATTTCTCATGAAAAATGTTCATTTTACCATCCAAATATCGGCCATTTCTACTGAAAATGGAGCATTTTAAATGAGACCATTGAATTGTGCATAGAAAATTAGTTTAATGTATTTCTATAATCATTTTAGAGTTATTTTGCCCCTCCAAAGCCCCCCTGGTGGCCAAATGAGGAATTAAAAATCCCTCACGGAGTGGTGTTCTCCCTTGATGGGTCACAGATAGGTTAAAAGCTTAATATCATAACATTTCAACATAAGAACTTGATTATTCACATGCCGGGGCCCTGCGGCAAAGATGCCCGGGAATATGGACAAGAAAGCACGGGTCAACTTCCGCTGTCAATAAGGCAAACAAAATCCCTTCTCCTGGCTTTATTAAGGTGTTATAAGGTAAGACATTAATGCAAAATGGAGAAATATGTTAGATAAACGCATTAATGTATGTTATGGGACAGCACTCGTGAATTTACGGGTTGATAATCCACTCCCGCTGTGCGGTCGTGGATTATTGAACCCGTAAATCCACTCATTCTGTCCCATAATATTCATTAAATGCTACATATTAGTAAAAATTCAAAAGAAAAAGGATTGGCTGCTTGACCACAGGCGGATTCCATTGGTAGGTGCCTGTTATTGATAACCCCTGCTTTATACCTCTACACTATGGACAAAGGACCACCTAGCTCCACTGCCACACCCCTCAGCATAACCCAGGTTGGGCAATGAATTATAACCATTATATATCGAGAGGCATCAGCTGTGATAGGTTAACAGGAAATGTATGGGCCCATCGTAGGGCATTGATTACATTGAGATAAGAATAGAATATGCAGCGTTCAGGTGCCAAGAAAAGGTATTTTTAGAAGGTAAAATACTTTCGAGTAACTCATGTTGAATGTACAATTGTAGCCTCACGTGGCATCATTTGAATAATTAGCGCAGCGACTAGTGAGTACTACTCGTGAGATGAGTAATCTAGTGTATGGTTCACAGTCGCCATGGTGTAAGGGATAGGGAGGCCTTGCAATCTATTTTTGTTTGTGGCTCCTCTGCTATGGACTATTCCTGCTCACTATTCTAATGTAATAACAACAGTGTGTGTACTTTACTTATCAGTGAAGGAATTTTCAGAATATATCTCATACTTTTGATTTTTTTCGCAGATAAGACATTTCATCATTTGGAGCCCTATGGCAGATTAGCATTAGAGCATTTTAAGATTCAGAAATGCATCCCTGTAGCCTTTGTTTTAGAATTGTTCGTTTTGAAACTACTATATATATGTAGTACAGGTTTTATCTCAGTGGGTTATGGTACAATTGGATCATATTTTCTGTATTGAACAAAGTATTCACTGTCAAAGATCTCTATGGAGAAATCAGTGCTAAAGTGTGTGTTGCCATATGTGCATTTTTTGTAAATCAGAGGAGGTTGAAGTGTAAGGCCACCTTGTGGAACTGCTACATTCTTTTCTGTGTAAAATTTTTAGTTTACATTGAAATAATGCTTTCTCAGAATATGTATCTACTATTGGTGATGAAAGATTAATTTGATTACTCCTTTCATTATATAAACGATTTTGTGGAACACTGAAAAGATGTATGTACTTACACTGTACTCCCACTCTACAGAGAGGTGGAGTGATCTGGCCGGTTTGCTGACCACTGGCCCGTGACGAGGTACAGACTATTACAAGTGATTGGCAGTTGGGTGTGTGTGTGTGGGGGGGAGGGGAGGCAGAGCAGGCTCCTGGCAATCTGAGAAAGTGTACACTCATAATGACACACCTGTTGACTATGGCATTGAACATTGAATAAGACAGGTCCCTGTGGCAGCTGAGTGAGGTACATGCAGAATGGACAGTCTACACACTATTAGTACTTAGCTGCAGTGGGTAGTTCAGATTGAATTTGTGCTATATACTACCAAAAGCCCAGATGATAGTATGCCCTATCTGTCTCACCAACTGAAACTAGACACAAGATTACAAGTCGCCGCGCCATGTCTCACAGAACTATTCTCTACTATTGTATTAAAATCTACAACACTATGGTTTTATTCAGATTGAATAATATAGCCTCAGTACATGTATATCAATGAATAAGCAGAATTGGTATTCCGCTCAAAGCATACCCTAGCCACACGCATACATATATATATATATATATATATATATATATATATATATATATATATATATATATATATATATAAGCCTTTATGTACACAGTTACACCAGATCTACATCCCCTGCCTCTGCATATTGCATAATGACTGGTATCAATTGTGCCACAAGCAATATGTATACGATCGAAACGCAGATTCAATGCATAGGAGTGGTAATGATATTGGATATCTGACACTCTGACCGGCCCTATGTTTCCGTTAATGGGCATCCAAGTGCCACTGCGATGTCATTGCTTGATGTTGTTGGACTCTAGGTGTGGGCCTGCTTGTAGACCGGTGTGTTCAAGCCTAGTACCTTGGCCTTGGATGTTAGCCATGAACTTTCTAGTTTTATTTAGCTAATAATACAGATAAGGCCCTAAACTATAGTAGTAGTTTATCAAACTGCCAAAGGTCCAAGGCTTCTAATGAGCAAATTGCCCAATGGTTACCTGATTCAAATTACTCCTCAAATTGAGGAAATAAAATTGATTGATTGGTTCTCACGTCCTAAGTTTTTGTAGGTTTGTTTTCTAATTAGGACAGATTGGAGACATGTCCCTGCACCAGAGAGACGCAATGACGAATGGTGGCATTAGAAAATCAATATACCTCTCAGTCCATATTCTAAATCAAATAAAATTTATATCGCCAATTGTGACCCCTGTACTAACTGTAATAACCCAAAATGAATTATTCACGTGATATCATGAATACTCATGAAAATTATGCTCTCTGCTATCGTATGACTGTATCAAGAATACATGACTAGATCTAACTGCCATCCGCCATACATCGTTGAAATTGGCTGTTATCGAGGTAACGTGGCTTTAATCTATTACTACCTGATATAGAATCGGTAGCTTAGATTTATTTGACTTGTAGCGAAGCTTTAATGTTTTAGCTTGCTACTACACAGCGCCCACACTGTCCTGTACCCAAGGCTTCTCTGACTGCCTTGTACTTAGTTTCTTTTGGCACACCCCTTAATATGGGACTGCTTACTACAGAGGTGTGTACACGTGTGAGCTAACCTACCCCCCCCCCCCTCTGTGTCAGCTCCCCCTGTGTTGTGAGTTGCTCTTATTACGTGCACTGACACCACTCATTGCCTTCCCTTAATTCTGTTTCACACTCACCAGGAGGATAGCTTTATATATCAATCTGTTCTGGTTCACCAGGGAATGTGTGCCTTCTGATCCAGTCCAGGGCTCAGCTTTCCGTCTGTGAGTGCACTTTGGTGATTTAAGTTACTACAATGATAATGGATAATTGGTAATGAGTTCTCTCTTTGCATCACGGATAATTTAGATCGGTCTATGACAAGTCTACTTAAATGTACCCTTTCTTTCAAGTCAGATCGTGTGTGTGGGTTTGGTCAACCTGGACTGACTACTATGGCTGCCTTCAGACAATCACAGGCCGCAAAGGCATTGTCCCCTCAAAGAACACTGCCTTAATAAAAAAAAATAGTATTGAATTCCCTGATTTTCAATATTGTGTTGGTACAAAAAAATATATTGAATTGTATCCCCCGATTTTCAATATTGTGACTACCAACACCTATATAAAAGACTAAGATTGTGTCCTCGTGGTGTTGTGAGAGAGAACTACCCTCACCCTGGAGCCGCTCAGTGAGGTGCTCCCACACATCAAGGTCAGCCCTCAGGCCGCTCTGCAGACCGCTGCCCACAACACTGATTGACATATCGCAGCGCTATCGCTGCATGTGTGATCAAACCAAGGTTTCCCCACGGCACGGTTGATGCGGTCAGAAGGGGGGAGTATGGCTTAGGGGGTGTCTGTTATGTCATTGGCTGTGGCTGATATAGTAGGCACTGAGTGGGAGGTTTTGGACAGACCTATAGCTGGGGGATCTGTCCAATGTGGAAGCAGATGTAGGTGTAGATTTAAGTTTTATTGCCTCTATAAATTGTTATGATAGAGAAATGTAACAATAGTTATACAGTTTTTGATTGCCTGTGCAAAAGATAAATGAGTTATTGCACACCGATAAAAATAGGCCTGGAATTGTTAGTCAGTACGTACAGTCAGTTTCTATAGTCAAGTGACTGTATTTCTCATGACTATACTTGCTATAGTCACTGATTACTAAGTTAACTTAGTCATATAGTCACCATATAGTCATGCCTTGATGCTTAGCATCAAGTACTTTGTCACTGTAACTAATATGTATAGTCAGCATGACCAATATCTATCCGAGATGGCTGCTGTATGCCTTCTCCATGATGCCTAGTTGAAACTGAAAATAACTCTTAAAACACTGTAATAATCACACAATATCATGATGCATAGATGACTTACCTATCCCTTAATTGTCAGACATGATCAGTACCAATGGATGAACAAGACAGGGTGAAGATTAAGCCTGATTATAAATGTCCTGATGTGTCACTGTCTCCTCTCAGCATAGTCAGAATTACTATTCCCATAACTAATATGTGACTAATGCATATAGTCATCTAACTATGGGGGTCAAACTATGCTGGCATAGTCAGTTCTGACTATAGGTTTTATTACCAGTGCAGTGTCAGTTAAGGGTAGGACAGGAAGGCAGAACTTACCATGTGGGCTGTGTTGCCCCAAGAAAACTAGAAGGTCGATGGGTTTGAGATGGGTCTGAAGGCCTCGGGCTGCTGAATATCCATCCCAAAATAGAAATCCACCACATTTAATCAACCCTTCTAATATTGGGAGTTCTTGGTTGTATTGTCGACAGAAAAGCTGCCTACCTGTACGCATAGCCCTTTTGAACCTTAAAGCTGGCATGAATGAAACAATCATTAGGGATATCTACAATATCATGTTTACCCTTGTCTTTATAGAGTGGGGTCCTCATTGATTATTCATCAGTATGAATTTGAAGACAAGTTCTATCTGACTTTGGACTAAAATGTGATACCCATTCCTATTGAATTATCTAGGATGACAGATATTGGGAATTTGCTACTCCAGAAGGTGATTGTGTCTCACAAATGAATATCTGACTTATGTAATAGTGTGGGTCTTGCTTCCATATGACTTTACACTAATGTCATTTTGCCATTTGCCGCAAGATTTTGGAGAAGCAGCCAAAATTGAATGGGGATGTTTCATTCGCCCATCTCACACCCACCTTTAGGATTTCCTGGCAGGACACGTGCCTCTCGGATACCCGATACCAATCTGGTGTCTGCATGTCATGTTGGGCTGCGCCTGCAAGGAGACTTGAACTTACAAGCTTATAAAGGGAGAAATTGTAGGAACCTTGTGGTTAGTTATAGGGCATGAAGCTTAGAGGAGCAACCTTGCTGTAGAAATAGGATCCTGACGAAGGGAGCTGATCATATAAAGAGCTTATTGCTTGGAACAAGATCTTAACACAGCCCAAAGCAGGGATTTAGAGGGACCTACTAACAGTGCAGGATATATGGGGTACAGAGTTACAGCTAAGGCAGTAACACTACACAACTGTCTGACTACTTTCACGGCTTTGCAATGGAGGGGGGGGGGGTAAGGCTGATTTATGGCAGTGGTATTGTGATACCGATAGTAGCATCTTACACTTAGCTCACACATACAATATGAGCAATTTAATTGATGATAATGACCTGTATTATGGGTGTCCACTGGCAATGGCCTTTTGAACATTAATAGACAGAACTGAACAACTGTGGGATACATTTACATCGATCCACCCAGAGGGGGGAACAGCTTCCCTCCCGAGGGGTGGATCGATGGAAATGTATCCCAGGGAGTCCACTTTTGTATTTATTTCATGCTATCTTGATTTAAAAGTGCTTAAACCCACGTAATTTGACACCTAAATGAGTCACGTGACCATCAATGGCGATTGAGACATGGGGGTGCGGCTTGTTATTATTATAACAGAGCCATAACCACATGATTTGGGAACCTGTCTGCTTCATGATGCTGGAGGGGTAGGTGTGCCATCGCTGATGTACATCCATTCTCCAGGGCTGATAATACCAGCTAGCCAGGCGAGACCTTAATTTGGGGAAGCGTATGGGAGGCCTGAAACAAACCACTAAAGTGCTGTATAAAAAGAGAGGTTATCATAATCTCTAACATCATCCCCTAGAGGCCAACAATCATTGCCTATCTAAACATAACATCCTCTACCCAATATAGTACTATTACTCTGACCTTTTAGTCTCTTTGAAAAAAAAACAACCTGATTACTCTCAGATCAATCATGCTAGTTCTGCGTCATTATACGCTCACCTCACATACAATGCTATGACCATTTGCAGTATGGCTGTAATTTATCCAAAACGCATCACCAACAGTGGCTAATAGAGATATGTCCACCCCATCCTAGAGATGGTACAGTGGCTCTTCCTGCTGCTTTCTGCTGTTGTCTCTGGTTCTGATAACGATAGTAGTATCACAGATCCAGATCGGATGGTCCTAAGGAAATTGCAGCTGCTAAAAGAATTATAGATTCTCCCATTTTTTATCTTGAGCATTATCATTTGTAACTATAGATGTCATACCTTATAGTATCCGTATCCTCCTTTCACTAAGGCCCTATCTGATAAAGATGCTGCAATGGCATGACTGGCTTGATATTCAGGCAGGGTCATCAACATCTCTCCTATGATGATTTATAGGGTTTTGCTGTATTTGATCTACACCATTTGCCACCGAATAGGTCCTTTTTCATGGCATGCTGCTCTGGGTTGGAGTAGTAAAAGGAATCGCTTATAATGTGACTGTATGATACATATAAAAGAACAACCTTCTAGTTAAATATAGGAGACAGAGGCTAATGGAAACAAGCTTTTGGTGGGAACTGGATCAAGGGGGAAAGAGTTCAGCACATAAACCGCCTAGGAAGAAGAACAAGATCTAAACAGAGCCTCGGGCTTATATCTGGAGCTTCCACCTGACAACCTTTACAGACGATAGAATATAGGGTGGCAGCATAAGATACAGAGTTAAACACCCTATTTGCTTTTACTGAATATTCAAGCTGAAGGACCTGACAGTCATGTAGATCAACTCTACCTTATTGGGTTTTCTTGTCTATGAAATACATGTACTATCTTCTGATGTCTAGGCATGCTTCATAGATACTTCATAGTACCGCTGTATCAAATGCCACTGACATATTCCCTGCCCCCACTCTGTCTGCTCCCTCCACTCCTAGACAAAAAGTGATGAGCTAGCAGGGATTACTAAAAGCCTAGCCCTAATGATGTGTGCATTTAATGCCACTGGGGTCTACCTTATGATGGCAGTTGTTTGGCACCTTGTTGACGAAGGCGTAACCTCACTTTTCTTCCCTTTTAAAAGAAGTAGGGTAGGTAAATATGGCCTGTTAAATGGTTACTAAGAGCATTCTAAGTGTGCTCTGTGTGAGGTCCGTACTACCAAATCCCGAAATCTAGTGCGCCTAAGATTGTGTAAATCCACATTTGTAATATTTATCAGAACTACAGGGAAAAATATTTCCTCCTCAATTGTTACCCCCTTTTGTGTCTGATATTCACCGCTGTTAGTTGTTAAAGTGTCGGTGTGTCATAAAGGAGGGCATTGACAATTGTGAAAAGTGGAAATAAGGGTGATTAATTACAACGGCAGTATCAGTGACTGGAAATGAAACCGTGCCTTTCCAAACTATTCCTATTGAGATAAAGCGGTACAGACAAACGTAATAGCAGTATTTGGTGATTATTTTGGAATATTGGATACAATGGGAGTATAGATATAAAAATAATATAAATATCTAATTTACAACAAACATTGTAAATATGAAGATTTTATGCTACGGCAGAGTAAACTTATGAGCGGCCTATCAGGTACTTTTGTAAGAGTCCAAGTATGATATAATCTAGTCATAACCATAACGGTAAAGGGATGGTCTTATCTTGTTTACTGCAAGACATGATGGCTAACTGCACTGAAAACCTGAAAGATCCGAAACTAGTCAGGGGTGACGACTTTAGGTCCTCCAGTTGACAATACCTAAAACTACAGCTTTAGGTAGTCAAAATGATGACATTGGGTCATCATCCTGACAACCTGAGTCGTCAGTATGACAATACTGACAGTACAGAGTTGTCATACTGATGACTTAGGTCGTCAGGATGATGACCTAAAGTCATCATTTTGACAACCTAAAGTTGTAGTTTTAGGTATCGTCAACTTGAGGACCTAAAGTGGTCACCGCTGACTAGTTTCGAATCTTCCAGGTTTTCAGTGTGGTAGTCCCTGTTCACTCAGCCCCTCACATATTAATTCAGGATGTGCTGACTTACACCATCCTGTGGTGAGTGGAGTAGACACTGGGTGCTAGGTGGGCAGCCACTGCGAGGGGCCTGAGACAAATCGCTGACGTGCTATAACCAACATACCTTATCAGGCTCTGCCTTAAAGGGGCCCTGTCATGGTTATGCATGCCCGCATTAAAAAGTTACGTGACCACCCATTGACCAATCAGGGCGCCGCGGTTTTTCCACTGGTTCCCGCGATTTTATGATCGCTGTTTGAATCGGTACCCATGTTGTTAATTTACGGTGCTAGCCCTTCTTTAACCCATTGAGGGCTAGCATCGACTATAGTCGACACCATGGTAGGCCTAGCATCGACTATAGTCGACACCATGGCAGGCCTAGCGTCGACTATAGTCGATGCCAGTTATATAGGATTAGTATAGGAGTTGAAAATAGGCTTGACCTCTAGGAACTATACTTTTTTCAGAGGCCGTCCCCATGGCCAGGGCAACAATTTTTGCTCTGCCCTTAAAGGGTTAAAGGGATACACTGCTATTCATCTGACTTTGCTTAAGGCATCCAGTGTCATATTCTGGCCACTCAAGTACTATTCTATAGTATTAAAACCTCCTATATAAAGCGTACCCCTAGCTGTGGCTGCTACTTTAAGGCGTAACAGGGAGCAGCAGGGTGTATCCTGTCACATAAGCTGGCCTTGTAAGTGGAATATTAAAGTGAGTATATATTAGTATTTTGGATGATGTAGCAGTTTCATCATCAGGAATGAATATCTTTAATATCCCCAGACATTGTTTGGAGATGTTTAGTGGTCTTTACAGCTGCTGTCTGCTGAAATTATCACAAAGGGGCTGATCACATGGACCAAAGCAAATGGAGGCTGTCAACGGAAGTCAGAAATCTTCCCATCTTCTCCTTCCCAAATGATAGCATCTTTGACATGTTAATGGGATGCCATAGCAATGTGGACCCCTCCCAACAAGAGCCTTTTCTAATAGAGAGGATGAAATGCTGCTGGCATTTCAGAATAGAACTAATGCTGTCATCTCCTTACTGTCATAACTTCCAGGGTTTTGCTGTATCCAAATGAGACTGGTTGTCACTAATGAGCGCTCATTTCATGGTGCACTGCTCTGGGATGGGTTACAGTTTATGAAACACCTACAACATGGCTGCCTTATGGTCATGAATAGATAATGCAGGATCTCCATCACCACCCTCATAGCCACCATCGCAGATCTCTAACACCCACCCCCACCAGCAACATATTGCTCCAAGCCTTATTCCATCACTCACCTCCCAGGGGATGCCTTATGCTCCTAACAAAAATATAACTGCCATCATTATTAAGTGTTAAGGGGGCTATGCCTGAGGCTGCCCCCTAAATTTCCCCCAAGGAGGTTATTGGCTACCATGTTATCCCCCCTAGGTGGTAGGTATAGCAGAGTTGGTAAGGCTATATCACCTACAGTCAAGTACTGCTTTTACTTTATCCAATGGGTTTGATGACCTCCAGGGGTGGCTTTGACCGATTGAAGTACGCTTCAGTGAGTTGTCCTGAATTAATATAGATTGCCAGTAATGCTATCAGAGATAAACGGCCCTCTCTCCCAACCCGTCGTTTGCCAAATTCCGAAGGTGTGGTCGATACACAGACAGGAATAAACTTTGATGTCAGTCTCCAGTTGTCTTTTGTACCACATTTTGCAATATAAATTCAATCCCAAAGAACGCTGAGAACTAGGCATCAAGCTTTAACCCAGGGTTTACGAAACTAATGGTTGATGAAAGAGGTTGGTGAGAATCAACATGTGCCTCTCAGATCATAATAGGCGGCATTTAATGAACGACATGAGAATAGTCAGATAGGTATGTAGGAACTAAATGATATATGTCCCATCCTACTTTTTGAGGGTACAATATCACTTGGGACACCGACTCTAATCAGGCTTGACACATCAATTAATATAAGTAAATAGGAAGACCCGGTTAATCATTTCTTCAGGATTAAACAACAGCTGAACAAATGAAGCAGTCGACATCTGTATATGTATATGTATGTATATATATATATATATATATATATATATATATATATATATATATATATATATATATATATAATATGTCTGTCTGTCTGTCTGTCTGTCTGTCTGTCTGTCTGTAATACTTTGGCTCGGGACATCTATAGACAAGTAGGCAGAACCTACCGTTCCATAAAGGTCGGTGTACGTTTTAGGCCGCACAGTTCTAAGGCCTCTGTTGAATTGTCCCTAGGCAGACTGTCACCAGTCAGAATAGGCAACAATTGACATTGCTGCGTCTACGAGCAGTAGTAGTACCAGCAGCAAGAGTCAAATGGTGAGATCCATTTGACCAGACATTTTGAGCACTTTCATCAGTACCGGGGGAATGGGGTGTTGCTGGGTGGCGGGGTTGGGGGTAGTGGTGGGACGTTAGGCTATTGTTATTGATGTCCAGTGTGTGACATTTGCCCGCCCACCTGAAAATGACAACAATCTGTACTGAGAAGAGCAGCTCTGAGAATGAGAGCAACACTCCGGGTAGAGTAGCTGAACTTGCACTTTCCCCTTCTTCCCTCCTCCCTCACCTCCACCTCTGCCCCCATTTCTAACCGCTGTCTATGAAACCTCCAGGGCACCATTCCTGCCTACCTCAACAGTCCATTTGATAACGATAGCTGCAGGATAGGGCATGGAGTGTATGACTAGGTGGCTAGGTTCTGGGAAGGCGGGGTGAAGTGAGACACCTAACCCCAGCCATGCACCACTTAGCAGTCTTCTACTCCCTCAGGGTTCTTGCACCACCTGCTCCACGCCTCCCTAAGCTTAATAAACGGTTCAGGGTTACCTTCTTTGCAATGCTAAACGTAAAGATTGATTTTCCCTCCTTTCCTATGGGAATAAACACAATGAACAAGCCATTTAGATTTTCCATTTTTCTGGATTATTAGATACAGTTGATAGAGCATACATAGATATTGAATATATTGCTATGACTCTGGTTCCCATCCCATGTATGCATATGGAAGAAGTGCTATCAGTTAATGGGATTTTCAGGTTAGGGAATTGCATGTGTGTGCGCCGTTGGGGTAGAGCGTCGAGGGGATGGTATCACTAACACCCTCTGTCATTCACACCCACAATCTTTAACCCTAATATAGGGACCATCCCATTCCAGCCAGAAAATAGACTACTTCATGGGTGTGCTCCCGTATGCTGTAAAAGAATAACTGTTGAATCTCCCAGGGATCCTTGTAAAACAGTGAACCACTGTACATAATTGTACTGCTGTGAACCAGTGCAATATTTTTATAAAGAAGCCCCAGGTGTCAGTACAGTGGTACAAGGAATCTCTGTGAAAATGATTACAGATCTCTAGCAATTTTGGGCAATTTTGGGACCACTAACTCGACGACATTTCTTTTACAGTGTAGTCAATCATATAATGGTAAATGAAATTTGTCAATCTATTTAGTTGCAAACTAATGCATGTGGCGGATATCATCTCAGCCTAGGACTGTCGGCTTTGGGCTTTGTGTATCAGCATGATCTACCTTTCCACAATTTCACAAAAATCCAGAGGACCTACCCTGCTCCTTGGTGCCCTGCCCACTGGTCATTCTTGGCCTCTACACCTTCAGGGGTGTGTTACATTGATCCTATCCTGCTCTGTCTACCATACTGAAGTCACACTGGAGGCACAAATTGGCCTGGCACAGGGTAAAGGGGACCTACCGGTCCACCACTGGTCTCATGGCAAAGGGACACACAAGAGTGTAATCAATGAAATCTGTTGGACTGCATCGTCCTAAGGAAGACCTAGGAGTAGGAAGGGGATTGACTGATTAGTATCATTTTGAGACTCAAGGTCCATGGCACTCACACTCACTGCACACTGGGAGCAGTGTCATTTACACTGGATTCCGGTAGTATTACATTACCACTGGTAAAGGAACGTTCAACAATTATGTAAGAGGCGTAGGAAGCAAATCTTCATTGGGGGGGCCAGAGGGGGCCTCACCTCAATCACATTGAATTGTCGGCTCACGCAGAATAGCACCTATACATACCTATAAAAGATTTGTACAGAAAAGCAATTTTCGATGAATTTTCGATCTGATTTGAGGCCCATGCCGCCATTTTTCCTATCCCATAACTATATCAATTTAATATGAGATGCAAAGAGTTATAGCTTTTTGTTCTATTCATTATGAATTCTTGGCAATTTATTTTTTTTTTGAGGGGGCCCAGATATACTCAGGCCCCACCTCCTTTATGATTGGGGGGCCCAGGCCCCCCCCCCTTTTGCTACGCCCCTGTATGTCACTGTTATTTAGGCATTTTTCAGGACCCACCCACCCCTTTGTCACTGTTTTTGTATGGAACGATTCGAGGAACCAAACCCCCCCACCCCCACCCCCTAAGCAGTGACGTGATAGTTGAACGTTCCCTAACCCAGGACCTGTGTGTTTTCGAGTTTTGGTTCTATAGTTTCTGCTTTCTTTTCCTCAAAAAATAATATCAGCACTTAAATCCTTTAGTTACCTTTGAACAAAATGAGAACCGTGCATTGTTATACATAGTGGGCGATTTAAAAGAAAAAGGATAAATTGTGTTGACCTCAGTCATGGCTATAGGTTCGCTCGCCCATGACTAGTGATCAGGTGTGACTTAGGCAGTTGCAAAGTAGTGTGCAGGCGTGTGCATTGTAATATATATCTCCCATTAACCTGGGCACAGGTGGGGTACGCTGCAGCTCAACTCTCTGCAGGCGCTATATGTAAACGTTCTGCGTGCGATTGTTGCCTGAAAATGAGGGTTAGGTCAGGCCAAATGACTGCCCCCCCCTACCGCACCCCTCATGCTTTCTCCCCAAAACACCCAGTGGCTATTGCCCCTCTGGCCCCTGGACCACCCCCTATAACCCCTGACCAATGTCTTAGCTGCCTCCTGGCGGTGTAATGAGATTATCAGGTTTTATCTGACCCCATCCTCCTCCTGCCTCCACCACCTGCCTGCAGAGGACGCCTCTATCTGCACTTCCGGTTTGCCTGGAGACGCCCTAATTCTGTGTGCGGCGAGAGGAAGTGACCACCGGCGTCTCTAACCCTGCCCCCCCACACACACACCTAAACACACACACACACTTCCACCTGTCTCCTACCTAATATGGTTATGTCGTCAGAAATATAAACGGTCGTCTTTGTGCAATGACCTTAGCCCCCTAGCCATATGCCACATTAAATAGTTTGACCTTCAAACGACAACCCCATGTCCCTATCAGTATAGTTTGCGAGGCTTAATTCCCACTGCGTAGGCCAAATCAAATGTATAAGTGTGGAAACCTGGATTATGAGGTGATGGTGCAATAAAAACAATGGGTTAGTGGTCATTTCTCAATAATACCTGTAGTTTCAGTAATTATCCAACGACTGATGCCTACTCTGACTGCTGATTACCATTGCTTATCTCGCCGCATACAAAGGGTCACACTAGCCAAGTATAGATAAGGAGGCATTATCAACGACATATTCTACTAAGGAACTTAGCCATATTCACGTCTTCAAAGCAGAAAAAAAAAGTCAGAGAAAAAATACCCAGAGCATCCGACACATGCCATGCTTAAAAAAAAGCACATAAACGTCCATTGGTCATGGCTTTCCTGTCTGTCGACAGAACACGCACATAAAGAATGAGAAAACAGAGACTGTGGAGGAGAGTAGGACTGCTTACAAAAAGAGTTTCCGTTGACTTGCGTTTCTTTTTGGCATTTCCGGTTCACCCTTGGGTGACCTCCTCTTCCTGCAGGTGGGACGTTGACGAACGGGAATTGGTCTTTATACGTTGTTTTTATACACAATGACCGCGCCCTACCTAGAACAACTCCACATGGTTGTCACCCTCAGCTCTCTTACGTTCCTTCCTTGTATTAGTGGAAGACTGTTAGGGGAGGGCGGGCATGTTCCTGTTTCGGCACCATACCTAGGGTATAGCCGGGGGAGGGTGTAGGAGGCAGGTAGGGAGGGGAAGGAGATGCGGATGGGGAAACCTTACTTTGAACGAAGGCACGAAAGGCAATGGACAGGTTAGGAAGAGTCTTGGATGAGGAAGGGAAGACGGGAGATAATGGGCAGAAGGTGTGGATGGATGCTATTGCAGAATTGGGATATCAGCGAGTTGGAGGAGTAAGGTATGCTGGAAGTTAGTGAGAGAATCCATGTAGTAAAGTAATGATCCTTGAAACGTGGCTTATCGACGATTAGGGGTGAGGAATGAATGCAGGCAACTGCAGCCACAGCAATCACAGCTGCAGTTCTGGCGTCCTCTCGCAGTATCCCGCACACCATCACGTGACGTTGAGACGCAGGGTGTACATACGAGTCAGCACAGGAGGGAGCCGTCCACCAGTTCACAGCGGACTGATTAAGGGAGAGGAGGTGGGCTCAAGACGGCGGTCACGAGCAGAGAAGCGGGAGGGCTTGTAGATCCGTAAGCTTTGGTTCAGGGGTTTGTGCATACTCAAACAACGTTGTATACTTTGCAGCACTCATCGATTGCGGCCATGGAAAACGCTTTGAGACAGCACCACAAACACTATACATCATATCCAGGAGTGTATATAGTCAATGTGAGACTGACTGGGATCGCTTCTCAAACTTTTACAACCATGAATAACACCTTGGATTTCAACTTTATTGAATGTACATGCTGTGTATTGTCATATCCTCCAATATCCAAAAATGAGTTATCTTAAAGCCACTGCTAATGATATTTCCAAACTAGGATCATAAGACCTAATGGTGGTTGTAGGAACTTTGTGTACTATCATCATGGATTACAGGTTTCATGGATTAAATCTTAATTGGTCAGTGGTGAAAGTTATCAATGTACAACTGTCCTGTGCTACCAGGGAGTTGAAGCAGAAATGGTTATAACTCCCTAGTTGCTATTACAAGCTACCTGTGGCATAGTCTGATCCAATCTACCCGTACGATACCTAACACATACCGTACCAGTGACCCCAATGGATTTTTCTTTTCGATATGATTTACTATGGGCTGTATTATTCATGCCATGCATCTTTTTGTTTACTTAGTGCCTAGTGGATATACCCAGACAGAAACACAAGCCGAGTGTTATAATTCCTCTGTTGTGTAGGCTTTTCATGTGGAATAGAGTACACAGATGCAGATATGTGATCGTGGTAAAGCCTTCGTAGGACACAGTGGAGAGCTATATAAGAAGTCCTTTTTGGTGGGCAGGTGGTTTCTGTTACGGTCAGGTGGAGGTTAGAGACGGCACCAGCAGTTGTGAGGAGGGGGATAGAGCCTTTCCATCCCCTGGCCGGGCCTCTCTATGGAAGAATGCGATAGGGCACGAACACGGCCCAGTGATGAGATCCACCCCTGGCCACAAAGTTAGACATAGCGCCGACAAAGACGTGCCGACCACAAGCCCGCCACAGCAGATTAACACACAGGAGCGTCCACTTGTAACTTGTGGTGACCAGAGTGGTGCCGGTTGTGGTGGTGGTGGGCTGTGGTGGCGGTGGAGACGCAGGCGGAAGAGGGACCAGTGGAAGTGCGCACACCTCCGCCGCCGCCACATCCGAAACCGGAAGTGGCCACTCAGCCAACGTGGATATAGGCTCTCCTGGCGGGATTCACGCAGCGTTTGAGATTACCGAAAGTAGTGCCAAGAAAACCGTCCTCCCTATTACTCCTTGAAGCACAATATCTGTAGTGCAGGTGATACATCTGCGCCTGCGTGAGGATCAAACCGGAAGTTATTGCTCACAAGATGAGCGACGGCTGTTTCCTCCGCCTCAAAGGCCTCGCTGTTGTTTACAAAGAAAGTGCCCGCCTTCCAGCGGAAAGCAGCAGAAGGCTCGCCACCAGTGGGCTGTGCAGTGATGGCGGATACCTTGTGGTGGCGCCACCAATGGCAGTTGTTGACATTAAGGACAGACGCTGCCTATAGGGAGCGGTGTGGTGGACGCTGTGTGAACGTCTTGGGATTCCCCCGTTAACTGAATGAAAACAAAGGACAGCACAATGTACTCCTCGAACAGGAACCCTGTCATTGGCATTAACAACCTGTTTAACAAGGTAAATATCCTTCTGCGTAGCCCCTGTTTATATAGACATGTGTACTGTTCATGTAGAATAGGATGTTTACTAAACCTCTTCCTCTATTGTTAGGCCAAACCTGAAATACCATGCTGAATTCGTTTACATTCTGTATAAAGGTTAGAAAGTATCCTTTCTAACACAATAATGGATTATATACATTGCCAGCAAATACACAGAGCACGCCCACCCGAAACTGTACTATACAAACACAGTCTGCGTGTGTGAGTGTCCTGCTGTGATTGTACAGATGGGGAAGTTCTGATTAGTCCTATTTCAGAGAGCTTTTCTCAATACCCTACTCTAGTTACTCTCATTACAAATGCACTAGACTTAAATCAAACATATTTAGTTACATTTTCCCTCTTTCGGGAAAGATAAAACTTGTTTGATAAAACATTGTGGATACGTCCTGTTCATAATGGTAGGTGTTCTTGTGATATATTATCCGTTTTCTCTGTGGCAGTTTAGCATAACTTAGACAAGGTACATATGGCCACTCAGTCACAATTATCCTATGAGCTTTGAGATTAGTAACTATAATTTCTCAAAGTCTACTTGTGGCCTAGTAGTTTCTCTGCCTGTACATTGTACATTGTACATTGTATATTCCGACCTAGCGGGATACATTATTGACCAATGAGAAAATTCCTTTCATTCAGTGCAGACTTTTCAGGGTGCATTACGTAATACCTTGTACCCATCAGCTCGCTGTTATCAGTCCTTATCTTTCAAGGTATCAGCTTCAGCAGGGGTCAGCCCACTAAGGAATCCGCTAACGCGGAATATAAACGATCCCTTTTGTATGGGTTAGTCGAGGCTAGCCCCAACCTCATCCTCCTAACCGAGTTCCCAATATTGAGGCGTGCCAGGCCGCTATCCCAAGCTGATCTGCCTACCCTTCGCCCAAGGCAGTGTTAAGAACGCCTGACACTGGCCCATATCCCCTTCAACCCTCACTCCAACCTAAGCCTCTTCAGCCTCGGGTCCTTGCCCCATCCCAGCACCACCACTACGGTTTCGAGGACCTCTTCCTACACTCATCCTTACCCCTACTCCCAGACACCCTGACTCGGCCCCAGGACTCCTAGCCCCCCCCCCCCCACAGACACACACCTACCTCAAGTCCGCTGACTGCGCCCCAGGACCTCTGACCTCACCCCTGCCCATACCCCAGGACCTCTCTGACTCTGCCCCTAGCCCTTAACTTCTCCCATGCCCCTACCTATGTTCTGGCACCACTCATCTAAGAATAGCCGCATTGTACCAGGTACCAGTTGTATGGGTTGCCCTAGTAAACGATATTGTGTGTAGGACCACCAGGACGTATGAAATATCAAAGTAGAGCTCTATTTCACATAGCCATAGGAGGATTACCAAGTCTCCAAATGGCATGTGGGATACGATACCATACAACTGTACCAAGGATAGCAGGATTGTACTAGGTCTGTATGTAAGTAGTATATATGATAGTAGGATTGTATTAGGTCCGTCTGTAAGTAGTATATGGTATAATAGGATTATAGCAGGTCTGTCTCTGAGTAGTATATGGTATAGTAGGATTGTACCAGGCCAGTCTGTAAGTAGTATATGGTATATTATAAAACGGCTGGCAGTGCTCTGCTGCACGATAGAAGTGACCTTGAGTGCATTATAGGAGTACAGTGCATGCCTGAGCAAGGTCACGGGATATATGTAATGGTTCAATGGTCCTTCATTGTCTACACATACCTTGATTGGGTGATTGATTGTTTGGATGGCAATATAAAAGTTTTATAAAGACAATAGACAACTCTTTCTTCCCATCTTGACTGTCTGATGTTCTATAATGCACTTTGATGCATTCGTGCATTATTTAGGGAATAATGCACGGAGCATGGCTGTGGGAGTGTTCTAGACTGTATTGAGACATCAAGGGGCCTTATAGGCCCCGAGATGTAGGATTGTACCAGGTCTGTATGTAAGTAGTATATTGGATAGTAGGATTGTACCAGGTCTGTCTGTAAGTAGTTTATTGGATAATAGGATTGTACCAGGTCTGTATGTAAGTAGTATATGGGATAGTAGAATTGTACCAGGTCTGTATGTAAGTAGTATATTGGATAGTAGGATTGTACCAGGTCTGTCTGTAAGTAGTTTATTGGATAATAGGATTGTACCAGGTCTGTCTGTAAGTAGTTTATTGGATAGTAGGATTGTACCAGGTCTGTCTGTAAGTAGTATATATGGGATAGTAGGATTGTAACAGGTCTGTCTGTAAGTAGTATATTGGATAGTAGGATTGTACCAGGTCTATCTGTAAGTAGAATATGGGACAGTAAGATTGCACCAGGTCTGTCTGTAAGTAGTATATATGGGATAGTAGGATTTACCGTTTATCTCTCAGTAGTATATATATGGAATAGTAGGATTTACCAGGTCTACCTGTAAGTAGTATATGGAATAGTAGGATTGTACCAGGTCTACCTGTAAGTAGTATATGGAACAGTAGGATTGCACCAGGCCTGTCTCTGAGTAGTGTATGGAGTAGTAGGATTGAATCACGTCTTAGTGTAAGTAGTTTATACATGGTATAGCAGGATTATACCAGCTGATTATACCAAGTCTGTCTGTAAGTAGAATATGGGATAGGCAGATTGTGTCTGATGTATAAGGGGATGTAGCTTGAGGTAATATTACGAACTGAAGGTTGATCATTTATGTAGGGAGTTCTATCAGTAATTCCACAACAATTGCCTTAAACTGGCTTATGTGAATATGTGTACCAAAGGTAGGAGACAACAGCTGAACATACCCTTCAGAATAGAAGCAGCACATTCTGAAATGTGTAGCATTAAGTAGGCCTAACCTATGAAATCCTCTGATATAACCAGCCTTTGGTACCTAACACCATTTGGAGCCTACTTTGTGGTACATGCCAACCTGGCTTAGTGTTCTGCCTGCGACCTTCAGTCTAATTCAGATCAGCGCGCAATTCTGACACCTTGTACAAAGTGAGACCATTTCATGCTCCTCATACGCTACTCTACTACGGTAGGTATTGTCAGTATAGTGGGGTTAATATAGAAACAATGGGAAGGTCACCTTATATAGAGAGAGCTCGCGGGGAGAGGGGAGGGGAGATGGAGGGAGGTGTTTTCTATACATTCTGGTATCTATAATGGGTGGTAGAACCACAGACACATTGAAATGGTATAACATCTCTATTGGTCCCAGTTATAGAGGTTAGGGTGTGTTTTTTTCAGAATCCTATTTATGCTAGCACTCATCTGAGAAACGGAGTACCCATATTGCATAGCCATATTCATTACAGACTGGACAATACCTTTAACACATATGCCATGTATTAGAGTGGAACTCAAAATATACCAACAATGCAATTGCGTTTACAGAACGTTACCATAGTGATTATTAGAACTACACGGTCTTAATTGGTGGTTTTTGCACTGTAGAGTCTATCATGGTTGTTTGTGGTTTGTCAAATGCTGGGTGTAGAGAAGGCTGTACTGGTAGTTAAAAGTCCGTTGATGGCACTAATTTACCCTACCATGGAGTTGAGGATTGCTATCAGAGTTAGAAGTACTTAAAGGGAATCGTACTAAAGAAGCGCAATTTTCCTCTTAAGGCCTAACAGTTACTATGCCTGTTATTAGCATCCCATATACATGGTTTGATGTAGGCTGTACATCAGAAATAACAGTATTTTAAATAGCTATATGACACAGGCCTTAACGCACCTACAATTAGTGGCCTACCCAATGGAGGGTTTGGAAGGCTACACTTTCATATAAGTAGTATATCCAAAAGGTAATTCTGCTCTGGCACCCATCACTTATCCTGTGCCATCCCTACCATTAGGGCTAGTTGTACACCCGATATAGGGTTTAACTCTGGCTACAACAACCACGGTAATTGGTGTATAGACTAGGTATAATCTGGTCACATAGCGCAGGGTGCCTGACGTGTGTGCCTGATGATCTCCATGCCCCACACATATATATGTTTAACGCCTTTAGTGCTACGTTATGCATTAATGTTCTCTGCCACTTTAATTACATCATTCAGTACTATATTTTTTTTCTGGTAGGTATCTTACTCGTGCTCTATGGGGTCCATTGACTCCCAGGTTGCAATGATCTTACAATGCAGTACTGGTGAGTTATATTCAATTAATACATTGATGCACCATGACGACTGATGAATATGAAGCCTTGGGGGTACTGCGCCGTCCTTGCAGAGTTAAGCCTATTTTCTGCACCCGAAATAAGATTTCCCCAACCGGCCTTCAATCCAATGGGTCCACATACATGTATAAACCTACCCTGGTTCAGTATGACGTCCTCATAGTAGGAGGCTTTTGATAAGTACCTCACTTAACCTCAAACAGTTTAGAAGTGAAAAGCTAATATTGTTTTAAGGTGTGGCTCGACATTAGTTTTTTGTGTGTATGTAAGATATTATATCTTCAAATTCCTGTTTATGCTAGAAGGGAATGCAGTATTGCCTTATTCACAGGGTTATCTGCAAGGCTTTCATTCATAGACCCCCTTAGTATGGGTGAAGATTATACATAATATGTGCTTCATTTCATGGTACAACATAGATAAAGAGCCCATAATATCCATCACCATTATGTTAGAGGACAGGGATAGATACTAGCATTAGCAAGGTCATATGCCAGCATACGTAGGCCTTAGGCTCAGCTGCTCCTTCATTCTCATCTGATCCCTACCTTTGCCCAAAGCCTTCTACCCAAGTCAATGAGCTGAATGCCCCTCACCTAGATCAGCTCCATACAGTGTTAACCTTGCTCATGCTTTTGGTCATGAATTCTACCAGGCATCCACCCTGATGTCACTCTATGCCATCAGATGGCATTGTTCTTATAGAACGTATCCTGCGCAATGTTTTATAGTAACTGAAACAGGATATAATGTTATAATGGTCTAATTGATCAGATGGCAGTATGTGCTATCTGTATACTCATTGAATGCATTACCCTTACCCCCCCCCTCACCCTTCTCCCTGGAGGAGCAGCCGGTTTCAGCCTGTTGTCATCCCCTGTGGAGCACTGAAGCGGCAAATGGAAATGTCTGATGTTATTTCAGCCAACAAAGCGTAGACGCCTCCGCATTGTTGCCGCCGTTGGGAAAAATAGGCAACAGAATCGAGGCTATATTTACGGAAGTTGTGTAGCGCTATACCTGTCGTTGTGACTTCTATCTATTGTATTTCCATCGACTTATAATGGGCGCACTGTATAACTGGATCAGTGGCGGCTAACTGGGTCTGCCTTAAGAAAAGCCAATTAAAGTTTGATTAGATTTCTGACATGAAAGGGAGTAAAAGCAGAGTCGATAGCTAGGTGTGACAGACGACAGAGGTTTGTGAGACGCCTGGGATTTAGCTACAAAGAGGCAGTAGATGAAAGATTAAGTGTCTTCTGGAGGTTTGAAAAGGGCAAGAAGAATTTGCTGTAATGCATCTTAACAGTTGTTCAATGAAACTGACTGCTGATGATGCATCTGTAAGTATTCTACAAAGTCAATTTATGGCTCGTATAAACTCTGAAGCTCAGCAGTTATCAGAACTTCCACATAGAGGCATGATTCAACAGCACCGCAACTCTACAAGGAGAAATCCAGTTATGTTATCGTACTCCATTATGCGATGACTACCTTTCAGTTGAGCCAGGGGTCAAGCAATATTGAAATGGATATCAATGCGCAAAGCGAACAGCGCACATGCCCTTGAACGACCTACACTGCTGAACCTTATAAGTAATCATTATTATATGCACATCAATCAATGTCTGTCCCTTGCCTATTGCATACTGTCTGATTTAACTTGATTCAGTGAATGAAATGGTATTGCGGTATCTAGACCTCCATGCTAGTAACATAAACATTGTGGATGCATAGTGATCCATCAGAAACAACATTAGGTATGTTTGCTGCCTCAAGTGCCATAGTCCAGTACTAGAGGCATTTTATCCTATTTGGGAGGGACCATTGGCTGATTCAGATTCAGGCCAACTGTAATGTATGATTACTCACAGTCACAATCCCATCCCAACTTCACAGTCAGTGGTCAGTCGGGAGTAGTTTTGAGAAGATCGCAGATAAGAGATAAGATAAGGGTCCAATTGAGGCCCCCTACCTCTGACCCCTGGTTTACAAATCTCTCTATTTTTCTTAAAGGAGTTATTTATTTTACTAAATTGGCTGTATTTTTTCTACATATCATCAGGTTTGAAAATCCCTGATTTAATTTTGATTTTTTTTCTGTTCTTATTTCTTCTAATCTTTCAATGATTTTGTGATTTTGAGAAATTTCTCTCTCATTTTCTATAGCCCAGATGTTTAGAGCCCCACTGTCCCTGCCCACATCACCCTCCCCACTGGGGAGGTTTCAGAAATGACTGACGACTGACTGTTCAGTTGGCTTATAAAAGAAAAGAAAAAAAAAGAAAATTATACAGCGGTGATTTGCTCATATGAACTCAAAGACAGAAAATTGGCAGGAATTTAGCTTGCATCAAAAGAATAGACAAAAAAGGGTAGAAGTTGGGCGAAGTGTAGTGAGCTGCAGCATAGGGTTACATTATGGTGTGAGGTTAATCAGAGACCTTACTAGCAGCCCAACTGCCCCTGCTGTAGTCAGACGCCGTGAGCCCACCCCGTCATCCGGGAACGTGTCAGCCACATCCGGGCAACCATGTTGTCATGGTAATTGCTAATTGTCGAGGCTAAAGATAGAACAAGAATAACTTAAAACCTCTTCAGTTCCCCTGAAGAGATGTTCCAACCGAAATCACCAATGCCTGTAGTTTTGGGGAGAGTGTAGTTTTATACTCTTCTGTTTATATAGAAATAGCCTACATTGTAATGGTTTATATTTGTACATTAGCTGGCTGCGAAGATATTGAAAATATCCATGTTTATGTAGTTTATGGGATACGAGGTACTTTGAGTGTATTGAATTTTGTGGTCGGTTCACAGTATCTCATCAAATCAGTGGAATTCTCGATGTTCCCTTTAAGTGTCTAAGTACTGTCTGGTATGAGCCTGAGGAAAATACTAGCGTTACTTTTAACAAAATGTCCTTTTATGTCTCTTTAAACCTCATTCAATGTGATGTATCTGTACCTGATTCAATCCTTTGTGGGTAGCATGATGCTGCAAAAAAAAAAACATCTTTCTTGTCGTTGTGGTTTAAAAGTGCATCCCTTCCGAGTAATCTGTCAGCGCTGTATTCATGAAGATGATCTATGTAACCTATATCTAAAGGCGCCATGCACCAATGCACTGAGGCAGCTACTCACGTTGTAGTGTTCAGTGCCCAATGGCCTCAAGCACAAGTGAACGTGAATCTGGGGTTATCATGTCGCCCCAAAAGGGTAAATAGACGCCTTACCACCTTATCTTCTTCCTAGCAGACAGCCGTTCTGCTCAGTGAATGCACCTGCTGCTGGAACTAGTACATCTTCCACTCACCAGGGGGAAGTTGTGTAACAGCAATATGGTTCTGAGACTTGACACTAGGTGGAGACAGGTGTTTAGGCTGTTAGCTGATATGAGCAACTCGTGGTTGGAATGGAGATTGTGGCAGGAGGCCCTTTGTTGGTTTACGATGTGGGGATGGGATCTGAGAGCTTTCATTTTATCAGTGACTCGGCAGATACCAAAGAGAATCAGCTGTATCTACATGATTTGGCTGCATGTAGACTAATAAGAAAGAAGTAGATTGAAATTATACTGAACCTGTGAGAGTGGTAAATTAGCCCGTGCACAACGGCTTTTCATGTACAAATGGGAAACAGAATTTAAGTTGTCTGTGCATCTCCATTTGTTATTCAACGATGTATAGTATGGCTGTCCAATGATCAATATCTCTCTTATAATGAATGCGAGAGCCCCATTGATTGGAGTATATTGGATGTCTCATTTCACACTTCTATAAAATAATCTTTCACATGTATTTTATGTCCAGTTAGAGCATCCAAAATGTTCGTGATAAAATCACTTGTGCAGAGAATGACGTGGACCTTGAACACTTTTTACATAAAACGGGAATATTAGTGTAAAATGAAGGCTGAATATTATATCATGAGCTGTTTTCTTATAGTTGGCATTTTTGTGTATTTCAGCTTAAACAGCAGAACGACGCGGAGCAGATGCGGGCCCTGGAGGAAACGAATATCGCCCTCCAGGGGGAGATCCATAAACTCTCAAAGGCCCTGCAGCACACGGAAAAACTGGTGAGTGAAATATTTCATACTTGTTAGCTATTTCAAATCAAGTTTTTGCCATCGCACAGTTGAAAGAAAGTGATTATCATGTAAAAATATAAAATAATACATAGAGAGAACTAAACGACCGTGGTGTACGAGGTGGCCGATCCACCACGAGGGCGTCCAACAATCGGATATTTTCTAGAGTATTTGTATTCAATCATATTCGCCAGTTACCATAAAAGCTATCACAATGGGTACTTTGCACTCCTAACGTCGAGGTTAAATATAAGCAGGACCTGATTTGTGTAGATCTCATTTCACTTGTTTGCTTACAAAATAAAATGTGTAGGACTAAGGGTATTCGGTCCAACCTTTGCGTAATGCTAGGTTTCTTTACATTCATTAATTTGCCAACTCCAGTGATATGTGATGACCTCTAGCAATGGACTTCTGTACGGGGGAAAAAAACAATTATCCAAAATACTGTGATTTAGTACTCACTAGCATCCATGGCAAATAACCACACAACGGAGCAAAGTCCTGATTTGTGCAATCGTGTGTGAAACCTTAGAAGCGGCACGGCACAATCTATATATACATAGATTTAGAACACTAGTAGTGTTCTAACTTGGGACCAGGATGCCACTAATTTGCTGGATATAGTTTCGAATTACTCCTAGATAAAAGGTCACTATCGCCACTAATGCCACCTCGGCCACAGTTAAAGTTCACTTTGAATTCAGTTGGGTGTGCACTAAATGAGCCGGCTGTTTTTTTTCTATGTGGAGATAATTTAGCCATTGGTACTTTTTGTCAATACACATCTTTGATGTGTCCATTAATTGCCACTTCCCTATCCCTATAAGCACGTGTAATATTACAAACTGGAGAGAGACAGAGAGAGACAGAGACAGAGAGAGACAGAGACAGACAGAGACAGACAGAGACAGACAGACAGAGACAGACAGACAGAGACAGACAGACAGAGACAGACAGACAGACAGAGAGACAGATAGAGAAAGACAGAGACAGAGAAAGACAGAGACAGACAGACAGACAGAGACAGACAGACAGTGAATTAAAGAGACGGGCAGACAGAGGCAGACAGCCAGAGACAGAGAGAGGGGGTGGGGCGGCTCATTAACAGAGTCAGACAATTCATGACCCTAATAATGTCACATATCATTTACTACGGATCTTCGGGGTCTTGGTATGGAGGATGCTAATGTAGCATCGGTGCCACCCCTCCAATGAAAACCCCTCTCAAATAACATAAGTTTTAGATCACCCATCCATGTTCAACAAAAGAGACTCGACCTCAATCTACGCATGTAATGCATTAATGAATATATTAAGTACACTTTTATCTTTCGGATAGAAATGATTATCATGTATTATGGATTGTAAAGTCGCCTTCAAGTTCATATAGCAAATTATGCAAAGCATTTTTGGAAACAAACCATTCAAAACGGCGCTGATACTGTCAGGACCTACCACCTATGGCAGGTGGATTGGAGTCGACCTGACTATGTAGGGTGGTGACTCGAGTAAAAAAACAAAAGTGGACACAAAAGAGAACATTCAGTTGGCCTGATATCCACTGCACTGGCTGGAAGGCCAGGTCGATATATTGACAGCCCACCTAAGGGGCTAACTACAGCATCAACCCCAACTTTCCTCCCCTCTACCTGTCCTCCCACCCACCTTTGATTCCATCATAGTAAGTGGTTCACTAAATATACCTGCTTCCCACCAAACTCAGATTTCATCATAGTAAGTGGTTCACTAAATATACCTGCTTCCCACCAAACTCAGATTCCATCATTGTAAGTGGTTCACTAAATATACCTGCTTCCCACCAAACTCAGATTTCATCATTGTAAGTGGTTACTAAATTGTTTTGCCTCCCAGAGAGCTCAGATCCTAAAATGCCCTTCATCAATTCTATATATCTGCCCTCTCACCAACCCGGGTTCCATCATACTACATGTACTGCCAAAGTCATCTGCAAACTCCCCCACCCTCCCATTGTACCATCATACCAGGTACTTCTTACTAGCTGCCCGTCCACCTAGCCTAGATTGGACCATACTAGATCTTCTCGATATCCTGATCACCAACCCACATTCAGAAAACAAGAGTCAAATTCTGACAGTATCCATTTTTTATCTGGTGGCACTTCTCATACACCACAGCGCGTGTTGGAGTGACATCAGTCTGGATTATCTGAGAGGCAGCTGCCAGATAGGTCAGAGAAACAGGCCATTCTAGCGCCACTGCATCCCATACCACCCACACACTGACACTCAATGAGCCTGGTAGTCAGATTACACCAATTTTCATCTCAGACCCCATCTCTATTCAGAAATAGTAAAAGTGGTCCATGAATTGCCGAGTGCTACGGAGAAAAGAGATAAAGGTCATTGTTTATTGGGCTCCCTTCTGCATCACCAAGATCCCTGGCTATATTTACCCAAAAATAGGACCTCTGGACATTGTTCAATAAAACCGTGGTACCGCTCAGAATAGATGGCTCAGGACAGCAGCTTTTGTGTCAAACCTCCGGCAAGATGAAACACATGCAAATGGGAATCTAGGCCTATTCATTGTTTTTTTTTTCTTTGGTATACTTCGAATTTTAAATGGACATTTGGTGAGATATGTTCTACAGTATATACTTCTCATAGTACTACAGTCAATTACATGTAGCTGTGACAACCTAAAAAGTGCTTATAATTAGGCTGCTAATTAATCTGAAGATTAAAATGAGAACAAGGCCGACTTCAGCTTTATTGTTTTTAATTTGGATATTGAGTCAGTATAATGATCCGTTTGTTGTCATCATTTATACGTTTCGAATAAAAACTCAATTTAAAAAGAAAAAAGGTCCAACTTACCTACCCTAGATTTTGGACTATGTGACCTAAAACACACCTTTTTCGCTTTGCTACATATACCAGCATACCGAGTTGAAGGTCCCAGTACAACACAAGCCTACTTCTCTCCTTCCCCCGATATACATATTTAATTTTATAATGTTACTCTTTTGGGGCTATGGGAGCATTATTATCGACTCTATGGCCGTCAGCATCCATAATTGTCAATCTTCTGCTGATTTATATATAATCCATGGTCAGGGCAACAGTCTGGTATCGATTCAACTGTGTAGTTGTAGCCTGATAGGGAGTTAGGAAAGTTAAGGGCTTATAAAGGGGCGGGCAAGGATCAGACTGCTCAGTGATGATATATGCGACATGCACCTTTCTCTATTTGTTTTTTACATGTTGATTTGACATCTTGAGTGAGATCACAGAAGGAACAATGGGGGATAGAACACTTATGGACTAGCAGAATCATACCAGGTTGTAACCCTGCTTTGATATGGTTAAAGGTATGCTGGTCTCTGAACCCTACTTGACAGCTAACCAGTTACAGCCGACTTAGTGCTCTCTGTGTTGTAGGCCGGTGTAGAGTCCTATGTAATGATTTCTCTTGTATATGTTGCAGGAAATTGCTTAGTGCTCTCTGTGTTGTAGGCCGGTGTAGAGTCCTATGTAATGATTTCTCTTGTATATGTTGCAGGAAATTGAGGTGACCCAGAGGAAGATAGAGTGTGAGACACTCTACAGGGAGATAGACGATGCACGGGTACAGTGTAACCGTCTGGTAAGTATCTCAACTAGAATCAAGTATAATGTGAACCACACAAATCTGATTCTTTCTGATACCGTGTAGGGTTGGACACACCTTCCTTCCTTGTTGCTAGCCAGCGTATAATTCCAAGCGTGTTACTTTTTCACCTAAAGGTCAGGCTTTCATAGAGTAATTATGCACTCACAGGAAACCTCACAAACTGAATCTAAGTCGTATGTATTTTAGTTAAACTATTTACATAATGCTAATTGCCAATCTAGCTCACGGTTTTCATGTTTTCTTATGATCTAAAATTTGTGCAATATAATAAATGTCCTAGCTATAGTCTTGCTCACTAGGAAGGAATTATTATGAATATACAATGCTTTAGCAGCGGCGAATGATAGTGGACAAAGTACTCAGATGATATATCATCCATGAAGATGTATTCAAATGCACTTGTAAATCATACTACAACGCCCACGTGGGTATTGATGTGGCAGGTAGATTACATTGCGTTTGTAGAATGTAATCCTTTAGAAAACAACCAATTACTGTTAGAACGTTACCGTCTCATATGATACTTCTTTCGCTGGCTAAAGTCTCATTATGTCTATTGGTGCAGAACTTGCGGGGATGGAAACATATTTCTATAGAATTCTAAAGCCAAAGTTAGATACGTAATGGATATGGGGTTATATGTGAACTTGGGTAAATCTTAAAAAGACCCTATTCAAATGGAGCACAAAATACATCCAGAATGTCAAACTTATTTGATATTTTCAGGCCAATTGAAACATAACGACGTTGACTTTAGATCAACAAAAGTCAGAATTTGCAGAATTATCCGATGTCACATTGATTTTGGGAAACAAATCGACTCGACTCTAGTACCAGGGTATAATTCAATATTTTGGTATGATGATTCTCATTAGTTTTGAAACAAAGATTTATTTTTCAGTTAGTGAAAATATACTACAATTACCATTAGTGTTGTTGATAATTTTACAGGAGACAGAGCTGCAGGATGTCATTGTTAGAAATACTCAACTTACCGTCCATAACTCGGACCTGCAGCACCGACTGACAGAACTGGAGAAGGTGAGTAACATACCTAGTTTGACCACATCTAGAACCCTTTAGCGAGTACAAACCTTTAGGGAGTGGTCATTGTTTATGAACAGGGGTGGGGGTGATGAGCTTTCACGAAGACGCATGGAGATGTTTTGTGCCCCCACTATAGTAGCACACTGGTCTTTTCGCTAAAATTTCTGACGTCCCCCTTCAGAAGGGGTCACAAGTTTTTTCGCCCCCTCAACCCCCCCCCCCCCCCTTAATTCACATTGACCACTCTCGTAAGCACTGGTTCCACAGGCATAAATCGGTCGGATTAGCACTAATCCGACCGATTTTTTTCTATACTTTTGATATATGTGGATCAACATGGTAAAAGGTATGCTCGCGCACCCCATACTGGGCGTACCTTTTATCGTGTTGATCCACATATTATAAATCGTCGGATTGGAGCTATTCCGACCGATTGTATGGCTGTGGAACCAACGCTTTAGGAGGCGAATAATCGCTCCAGCCTCATATTCTTTTCTTTCCACGATGAACCGATGAAGAGATAGCAAGTACCTTACCAGCAATGCATGGACTTAACCATGTCATGTCGGCGCCAAGCATGATTACAACTCTGATGAGTTTCTTACCAGGAGGCAATTTCTACGACGGCACCCTCCAATTCATGTCAAAATTCCCATAGGAATAGCACTGAGATTTCAGTCGTAGGGCTGCGTTTTTTCGTATAGCGGATTAAGAAATGACCTCCAGGTCTACATCCATGCCTCATCCATGGCTACACGTGAACAGAGTTAATACATATGTATACTTGGGCCATAGAGGGACAGCATAGGGTTTTAATGTTCTATGGTCATTGCCGTAATGGTACGTAGATACCACACTAAAGTGAAAATGAATACTCCATGACAATCATGGTTATTATGTTGACTTTGTACAATGTTGTTTGGTTGATTTGAGTGGGTGGCGTCTTATTCAGGGGCTTAATAAGACGGCGTAGGAAGTTATGAGCGTTATTCTTGAGCAGCATACGTGCTATATTAAGAAGGAATTTCCAGTGCATCGATATATAATGCTTTGACGTCAATTGATGTGGGTGTTGTTGCTTTTTGGGATGGTCTTTTTAGAGACATTGTGAACATGGGAATACCATCTGTAAGGATGTTTATGAATTATAGGGCATTAATTATATTTATAGCAAAGGTTAGTCTAATCCATAAAATCGATGCCTGGGCTTGATAAATTTCTTGAGGTCCAGACCATTCTCTGTTCGTTCGAAATTTAATCAAATTAGTAAAATAAACGTATATGCTATGATGGGTGTGTGGGTAGTCGACTGGCAGTTAATCAGCCCTTTGAAAGGCCAGTCTGTCCCGAATTGGATGGATGGTAGTTTGGCTTTAGATAATGGTGATTGGAAATCCGTGTCTTGTTTATGTCTATTGACAGGTAGAAATTATGTAAGGGTTAGTTCGTTCATTGACAATATGGCAATTGCATTTTAACTGAAAGCAGTTGTATTTTGACATCAGTCATCGGTAGCCCACCCCCCCCCCCTTATTCCTAAAAAGATGGACGTGTAGATTTACCAACTTTATGTTCAGTTCCTGGACGTGGAGTATTACAGTGGCGGATTTAGAGGGGGGCCCGGGGTTTAACTACATGTTTTGGACCCCAAAATTTGTCCTTTTTGGCCGCGCCCCCTCCTTTTCCAAATCCTGGATCCGCCACTGAGTTTTGCCTTATAGTGAGGATTCTGGAGACTCTGAGCGCGGCTATGACAGGTCAGATCTCGGAATCTCTTGTACAATCTAAGGAGGTACCATACTTCCAAACTGCATGAAATGCCAGGAACAGGTCTGGTGCTAGATTAGAACTAAAAGTCGCTGATGTCAGCCTACACATGGTGAGCTCGGGCACCAGTCCAATCCCGGTCACGTTCTTGTACTTGCATGGTTCTAGTGATAGTGTGATTTGCACACTTCCCGCCTGGGAGGATTTTCCGTCTATTGTGGCCACGCCTTGTGCATTCAAAAAGTTAGATTATGCTGACTCACCGTCAGATAAATTCCTAGTGTAAGTTATTCATGTAGCATAATCATAGATTAGCATGTCCAACAATCTCCTGTGTATATCATTGTTGTTATGACAGCATCCATTGTAGTCATCTGGTTACTGTAGCTTTCATATTTGCTTAGCAACCACACAAAGGGGTCTGTGCATTGTAATAAGCAAACAGCAGAGAGTTCATGTGGGCATGCTCTATCTAATGCTTCCCATTGACCACAGAACCCGGAACATTAAAATTTTAGAATTTAGATATGTGCCTTTTGGACTAGAATCCCTGTGCAATTAGGAGAAGATTCTATTAGATTATTGCTGTTACGATAGTCCTAGTGCCACCCACATGAAACTAACAAATGTCTGTTAGTTATAGTTACTGGAAGGGCTAGGGCTGCTATTAGCCTGCTTGATTCCATAAGGGTGGTTTTCCCATAGAACCACATACAGTGTTATAAGATGATATAATTATCTATTTTCTATATATTGTTGTTGGTGTTGTGGTTGTTTGTTGGGAGGAGGTTATTCGAATTCATGGAAGTTTATGAATTTTAGGAACCATTGACCATTAATTGATGACTCATGCAGCATGCCACCTATCTCGTGTCACCTTATATTAACAACAGTTAGCACAGGATGACTGACGTCACTCCCTGCATGTACAGTGTTAATGAAAGCTAATTCAATGTGCACATTTTAACACTTAAAAGGCAGCCTATCATGAAGGGACAGAGGCAAACATGGTGACTTTAAGCACTACATGCTGCCCTTAAATGTCTGTTCCCATGCAGTAGAGATCGATGTGATGTTTGTTTGACCACGTATAGATTCTACACAATACACCTGTAGGCATATGGCTTACAAGTATTTTCATGCCAGAAAGACATAAGCTATAACAAGTAATAACTTCAGCCCCAGGAGATGAGTCTTCTGTCTCCCTAGGCTAGCTTAGATATCAGACTAATTAGCTCGGTAGATAGCCACAGGCGGCTTGCATGTTGCCTATAGTTAGCAGTTCTCGCTGTCTAGTTCCGGGAGTCACTGCACATCTACACTGATAAAAACAGGCCTGTAATTGTTAGTCAGTATGGACTACATTTCTATAGTCAAGTGAATGTATCTCTCATGACTATACTTGCTATAGTCACTGGTTACTAACTTAAACTAGTCATAATTATAGTCACCATATATAGTCATATCTTGATGCTTAGCATCAAGTACTTAGTCACTGTGTCTAATATATATAGTCATCATGACCAATACCCATCAAAGATGGCTGCTGTATACATATATGCCTTCTCCATGATGCCCAGGTGAAACTGAAAATAACCCTTAAAACATTGTAAAAATCACACAATACCATGATACATAAATGACTTACCTATCCCTTCATTGTCAGACATGATCAATACCGATGGATGAACAAGATAGGGTGAAGATTAAGCCTGATTATGTCCTGATGTGTCACTGTCTCCTGTGTAAAGCATCCAGCAAACATGTGCTCTTTGTGTTTGTGCACAGAAACCTGTGACATCATCAATCTATGAGCTCTATACATAGTCAGAATGACTATTTCCATGACTAATATGTGACTAATGCATATAGTCATCTGACTATGGGGGTCAAAATATGCTGGCATAGTCAGTTCTGACTATAGGTTTTATTATCAGTGCACTGTAAACAATTAGTATTCATATAAAATAACTATGTGACTGCTGTTTAATATGTGTCAAACTTCAATTCTAATTGACCTCTAGGGACAAGTCAACTAGAATGGTTCTTTTGTCATTACCAGATGCCACCTACACACCTTGGTGTAGCAGTATATAGATGTCTGCCTTCATGTGGTCAAAGTAGGAAATAGAACCCTCAGTGCCAGGGGGATAAGAGAAGCCTGTGGTCAGTTGAATTAGATGACCATTCATAAACTCTTATCTTTAGATAAAATGGTAGAGCTGACCACTTTCCTTGCACTTGAGGTCAAACACATATTAACCTCTCCCTTCCTTCTTCCATCGTATCCCCCTTTAGTAAAAAGAAAAAAAAAAACCTCTTCACTGGGGTCACAATTTGACAAAAAAAAAACATCTCCCCGTCAATCGTCCACTAGCGGTTTACGAACGCCGAATAATAGCATGTTGGTGGTGTCAATTAGGTGACGTCACCACAGGCCGTGTGTCCGCCATATGCCTAGATACCTCTATCATCAGATGTTGTTTAAGACGCTCACAGAAAAAAAAACAACCAAACTGCTGACATTTTGAGGCCTCTTTTGAGGACGAGCTCATTAGGCTTGTTTAAGATGGATGGGAGGAGTAAGCTAGTCACGAGTAGAGACAATGTGGACCCGGGGCAGGGGGAGGGAGGGTGTAGTGAGAGAGTGGACAAACCATTTATTACAGAAGCAATTATAGAGACGTCCCTGATACCTACAGGCTGTAGTGTAATTACATCAATCAGAGTGATTGATTGTAGCGCCATCTACATTCCTTTAAGAGAACAACAACATTTATCTCTTGCCGCTGCGTCCCAAGTCACAAAGTCGTCTGCTGTTGCTGTGTTTTGGAGCGCTTTCTGGGGACCGCCTGGGGCGTGGAGGATGGAGGCGCTGTGCATAGAAGGTCAGGATGGGTGACCTTTGGGACGGAGCTAGACGCTAGGGACGTCAGGCCTGCATGGCCGGCGTCTCAGACCACTCCTGACTGGCCATCAAAAGTCGTCTGCTTCTTCATTATAACAATCTAACCGCGCGTGGCGCCGGGCGTGAGACAGCCACATCTGTCGTCAGTGGTGGTGGTGCCAATTCCTAGCAGCAGGAGCCTGCAGTGTGTCTGATTACACCAATACTATTGTTGACACTGCTCCACTTTCTTCTACAAGAAATACTACCACTCCTCCAACAATATCGGGAAACTTGACCATAGGGATATAGAATGTTACCCAATGCTTATTGCACCATGTAACTTCCATGTGTGTACCCTACCTGTAGGAATTTGCTCCATGGTGTGTGCACAAACTAACATTGTGGGTTTATTGGTTGTCAGCATCCTGGGTAGGAATGAGTTGGTATGTACTTGTTGCTTCCTGGTAAACTACAGCCTACCCATATGGCACCACCCACAGCCAGGGAGGCCGGACCCGTACAACGGACCCGTACAACCCCAGTGCACACATTCGACCAGTGGAGTAACAGTGCAGGGTCCAGTGGGAAATCCCTATGTAAATATACTACTTACAACCCAAAGGACCCATAAAGCCTATCTAATATAAAGTAGCTGATCCTCCAGTGGATTATTCAGCGGATCCTTCGTATCATGTATACAGCCAGGAAGGAATCGGGAGTAGAATATACCACACGTACTCTTCTACCCTGTATAAGTGTGCCTTATATATGGGAGATATGACAGATATCATATGTACATGAGCATGGCATGGCCCTCTCTGCTCACTCTGGCTACGGTATGAAACTTGAGCGTGCAGCGAAGCGCCTAAATCTGAGCACAACTGCTAGGTTAGGCTAGCATACAGCATTTAGGACCATGACCCTTCTTCTGCAACATGCAGAAAGTCCTGTCTAGTGACAGAGACACTAGATACACCTGTAGCCTATGGAAGCAGTCAGAGCCAACTCCAGGCGGCACTGCTGCACAGACAGACCCTCACTTGGGCCCCCATCGCCACTGGAGGAGTGATATGGGGAGGGGGAGGGGGCGGTAGGGAAGCCATTATACCTTACTATCGCTACTCTCCAGGAGGCAGGGAGACCAATGTAATACCTAGTTTATATATTTAGAGCCGTAACCTCAGCACTGGAATATCCGCAAAGTGCTAGTCCGTCCAATATAGGATAGTTACTGTCGAAGCCTATCGTGTTGAAACAGTGGATTATACATTAAGGAACATTTAACTCAGAGAGCAACCTGAAATTAGGGAATATACCGTCTGATAATTGAGATATGGAAACCTCTGTTGCAACTGCTGTAAGATCCGCAGTATGGTCAGACTGCTGTAGAGTATTACTAGTTAAATTCTAGTTCACATGCATTACTTCAAGATAATGGAGAGTATTCTGCAAGAGAGGGAATGTATGTGTAGTTAAGTATGATATTATAATATATCTACCATGGTTTATCCGTGGGGTTAATCTCTTTGTTTTCTTGCCTGGTACTTCATGGTGCCATCAGGAAAATTAGCTCTAAACAATGTCATAGTGAGGAAATAACATTCTGCCTGTAGCATAAAGGGGGATGTCCACCGCCAAAATTGCCCATAGTCTGATTCAAGGAGGCATTTACAGCAGTACGTGCAAAAAAATGGGGTGAATTCGCCTTGGAGATGACATCATGTTGGATGGTATATGATATTGTGAGCGTACTAATCCCTATAGTAGATGGATGGAGGATCATTGGCCATGGCCTAGTATTGACCCTAGTGGACCTACTTGGCATTACCAAGCTTACATCTGCATAGCATGGACGCGGTCACGGCAGTAAATGCTAATATAAACAACATGTTATATATGATATATAAACGCCCAAGCCCCCAACAAACATGACTAACCAATATGTCTAAATGTTGAAGCTGGGCTTGGATACAGAACGAACAGATGGAGGATAGTCTGGATTATGGTTTATCAAAAGCTGCGGTGTTTAAATGCATTTTCGGGGCTACTTAAATTCTTCTTTTTTCCGAGCCCTCTTTTTGCAATCTGTAGATTTACAGATAAGAACACTAAAGCAAAAGAAAAAGTTATTTGAAGTCTCCTATCACTCCACTATACTCTAGGATATTGGCCTATGCACATTATCGTGATTAAGCCCGGTAATATTCGATATATAAGCCTACTACTTTATGGTGTCAGTCCTAAGACTATGACTCAGTGGACACATGCTCACCACCTCCTATGTATCACCCATTCATTCCTACCTAATCGCCTGACCTGTTATCTTAGGAGTCTAAAAATACGGAATAACCTAGTAGGTTTTAGACACCTACCTGCTATCTAAATTAACAAAATTAATAATGCATGCCTTCCGGTAAATGGAAACTTATATGGTTTAAAACATAATTTTACAAAAAAACATTAAGGGCATAAGTCACACGTGCTAGCGAGCCACTGCTCTAATGCAATAGGCCCTACAGATTGGTCGGAGTATCTTATCCACAAACTCTAAAACAACATTCAGGAGATCCATTTCTATATGGTTTCATCCCCCTTTGATTGGGCAATTTCATGCATAATTTGAGAAGTCAGTTTACAAATTGGGTCTTCTCTCTCAGGAAACATTGGTCGACTTGATTTGTCACAATAGCTTCCTTAGACGCCCATGGGGTTGCTATAGAGAAGATCGTCCAACACCTCAACACCCCTCGGGAATCAAAGCAATTACTTGCTGTACTGAAATGGAATAATACTGATCTTCAGACAGGTGAATGATGCTGATTGTACATCTGTGTAAGAGGACACACAGGAAGATACCAAAGGAAGGCCATTGTCACAAGTGATTATGTTTGACCATCTGCACCAACCATTGTGAATTGATGATTTTAAAATGCCGGAAACATCTTCACAATGGATGTTGACATGACTTATTCTCGACTAATGTAGATTTTGAGGGGATGGTCTTGGACCAATGGGACCAAAAATACAGTGGGACTGCAAAAGGTCTCATTTGGCCAAACTTTTTTGTAACTATGTAGAACAAAACCATAATAATTGGATCAGCTCAGGTATATAAAGACCAAATCCAACAACGCGAAAAACGTCCTAATATCCTTGTGACTTTGGAATGCAGTGATCCTTAGCCCATATTGGAGGGGTAATGTCATCTAAGGAAGGCCTATAAAGGCTAAGAAGCCTTGCCAAAGTGCTGTTATTTGGGGAGTGGAATACATCAAATGTGACATGTACTGGGAAAGGGGCCCTTATTCCCCCTGCACTAAGGGCCCTTTTCGCAGATCGTGTCACAAATGTTTCTGATATTTTCTTCACAAAGGACCAGAAATCTCTGTGGTAGACTGAAAATCCCTGTGATTTAGAGGAAAACAACAGTTTCTAGGAAATCACAAGAGCTGTGTCTTTGATAAATTAGGACCCAAGTTCCACATACTACAGTTATAAGGGGGTTCTGCTTGTGATTTATGCGAGCGACATTTGTTTATGCTATGTAGGAGACCATTACAAACTAAAGAAAATAGTCAGAGACAACTGTGATTTCGATACCAAATACTTTAACTCTGTGCATCATACTAGCAACTCATCTGTGCAGTAATGAAAATCACAGAGATTTCCCTCCTACTATCAGCTATAGTGGGATTTGGAGTGGGGAGAAGTGCAGTGAGAACCCTTGTGATTTAGGAAATTGGTAAGAGTCCAAGGTTGCCGATATCCAGAATCACAGACATTTCAGATCCATTATTCACGTAGTGGGATTTGGACTACAAGGAAGTTCAACTGCACTTTGTACCAAAGTGCAAATCAAAGCTCTAAAGAGTGTCACTTAGGGGAAGCCTTGCCATCCTGACACCTAGTGTCAATGCGGCGAATCAATATGGAGTCTTTTGTGGTTTGGCCGATGTCCACTGGGGTCGCAAGTGAGTTGGCGGCCATGTGATGATGTCTATGGATGTAAAGACGGACCATCACCTCCCAATGGTGATCCACTTGCATATAGAGGTCTTAAAGATTCTCCACTACTTCTGGTGCCGCTTCCTCGACTTTCGCTATAAGGTAAGGACTACAGACAATATCGATAAAATCATTGGAGGAAAAGAGAGAAAAAAGGTCTAACTACAAAGATGAAAATTACTTTACAAGAATTTATACTAATTCCTTGGGAATTTTCAGAAAAGAACGTTTTAGTAGTCTACTATAGACAAACTTGACAAAATATGATAACTTTGCCATCGATCTGTGATGTCATTTTGTCTGGGAGAACAGAGAAGCTATGGCCAAGAAGACTTGGGACCTCCGAAAAGGATTGCCTTTTTGTATTTAATGAGAGAATAATAATATGCAGGTTCTGAACATATTGTATGTGATGCATTTTATACATAAGGGATATAAGCAAATGTCCACGACCATGGGATATTTTTACATCGTAATCCCCGAGGTGGGACTATAGTCGCATCCTACTCAACCCTATAATGGCTTCGTGGGATACCCATACATAATAACGTAAGGCTATATGCTCTCAGTGATAAGGAAATGCACACCTCGTATTAGCGGTACTGATAATGCTATCTGCTCTCCTTAGCATCATTTTGGCGATAGTTCTGTCCATATGGACATGTTGCATGCGCGGTATACAGTTATGGAATTGTATAGCATTCCTATTGATAGCCAATATTCCCAGGGTAGCAATCGCCCTCTATGGCCCTCGAATAGGATATGTGAAACAGACGTCATAAATCACAGCTTACCGGTCCCCTGACATATTGGTCTTGTTAAACCTTTAAATAAAGGTCGCAGCATAATTTTCAAATACTTGAAAAAAACTTTCATTGAAAGTGTTTAATGATGGTTGCACCGATGAATAACCCACCATAGCTGTATACTTCCCTGAGTACCGGTGCAATGGATTGGCATGAGATACCAATGCAGCAACAGCTATTATTCCCCAATACTGCATTGGTGCATGACCACAAATGAAGACAAAAATAAGGCATCGTGTCACCTTAGGTGAGTTAAGCCTCATACATCCAGGTTAGCTTGAGTTGGACCGGCGGTGTTCATTGATTGGATGATATGATAGCTTGGTGGCCATAGGTTTGGTAGATAACGTCAGGAGAAGCGGTAGATAATTTGAGCCGACCATGGAGAAGGGTGGATGGGGTATATTTGGCCAATAACCATACGTTACCCTTGATATAACCATGAGTGAAGGCTGCCTGGCAGCGGGGGAGGATTATTGGACGGTCTCCATCCTCCAGGGCGTGCGGATTACGTTAGGAAATGGGGTTACAGGTGGCATAGAGGAACTCACTCTACCCCTACACACCCCACTCCCTCTCTTCTTATCTACCCTCTACCACACAGCATCCTGCCCTTACCCTTCACTCTTATCACCCCTATCCATGACCTCCATCTCCTTCAACCCCACCCCCTGCATTTATACCCCTCCCCGAGTTCCCCTCCCCCCCCCGACACATGTCACCCTTGTACATTCTCAAAGCCTGGCTTTCAATATCCCTTGCGTGTCTACCCAAACTCCTTCCCTACATCATAAAAATTTCACCTATCTACGAAGTGTCTCATGTAACCTCCTCCTATTGTGTTAAGGGTACATCCTGCTCCCTCCTCCCCACATGTTGAGCACTGCTTAGAGTGTGTTTTGAATAGCCCCCCCCCCTCCGCAATTAAAATTCCCTATGTGTCCTCTTCAGAATGGGGCCCATATAGCTTTCTACTCATATTGCCTGGGCAGGGTGTGTCCCGTGTCCCCTGCCTCTCTCCTCTCAGAGTGGTCGGCATTGCCCTTCCGTGTAACGTGTGTGAGAGGGAGGGGGGTTGGGGTGCTCTGATCGATGCAGTGGTGACAGGTAGAAGCCGCCTCTATCCATCACCTTCTGCTGATGACCGCTAGAGGGCTGCTGGGCAGTACAAGCGGCAGCAGGGGCATGTGTAAGGGCAGTGGCAGGTGGGGGCAGGTAAATGGAGGAGGATGACAGGGTTTGGAGTGGTAGCAGGCAGGTGGGAGAGGCCCATGTCCAGGTAATAGGAGAGTATCCAACCCCTATTCCGAGTTAGCAGGTCGTCCCATGGGCGCCGCCATTACTGGAGCTTGTTACCAGCGAGTTCTACTGATAAGACCTATCAGATGGGTACCAGTCGGCCCCCGAGAGGACCGCAGTGAATCGTAGGGATTACGTCATTGGCTAATAAATAATCCTGTTACGTCCGTATACCATGGAGAGTATGTGGTAGACAGGTATATTGCGTCTTGCTGAAGGGGTTTGTTTGTGTAGGTTTGTGTAGATAATGGATACATCATGTGGATGCCATCTTGATCTCGTTAATTGTGGGTTGGGTATGGCCTTATTACATTTATCAATCCTATGTTAATTGTTCTTTCATAATGGTGTCTGTAATAATTGCATAAGTTACTATGGGCGGGTAGACGTCATACTAACAGAGTACCGTTGAAATGTGTACATGTACTGCACGCTCTAACACTGTCACATTTAGGAGAAGGCTGACTACAGAGAGTAGACCATTGTCTGTGGGAGACCAGACATAGGTGATGTGGGTGTAGCTAAAGGTCGGAGGCAGTGCAGACCTGTCTCCTAAACGCATTCAATGGGGGGGGGGGGGGTAGACAGTCTTGTAATCGAGTAGTCAGCAAATATGCACCTAAGTAAGTCTTGGAGTATAGGAGGATGATAGGCCTAAATGGCAGTAGGACAACCTTCACAGATAAACCTGTCTACATAAAGCTACTGAAATCGGGCACTTTTATTAAAGCAGGGCGTCCATGTAAGTTAGTGTATATTCAAATAAAGTGAGCGTTAAAATGAGTCTTCCTATCATGTTTTCTATGATCTAGTTAATATCTAATTCAATTAGTATGATTTGTTATGCGCACTGTGCTACCTTGCCCTGCATCTCTATTCTTACCTTGCCCTACATCTCTATTCTTACCTTGCCCTGCATCTCTATTCTTACCTTGCCCTGCATCTCTATTCTTACTCCAGGTTCTGGAAATACACTGCCTCCGACCTTTAGCTACACCCACATCACCTATGTCTGGTCTCCCATAGACAATGGTTTACTCTCTGTAGTCAGCCTTCTCCTAAATGTGACCGTGTTAGAGCGTGCAGTACATGTACACATTTCTTAAGTTTTTAGTATGGTGATTCTGCAACTCTGCAATGGTTTATGTGATAGATAGAGTAGGAACCAGAGGCATTTGTATTTGCTCTCTGTCTGTGCTGTTTGACATATTGTACAAACCTGGGTCTTTGATCTGTAAACAGACTAGGAGTGAGCTGAGTGGAGTATCAGATGTGTGAGCTGCACCCAATACTATATACCCTGTCTGTATGGAGAGCAACTTAACGGGATCTGGAGAAACGGCTCACACCTTATATCCTTAACCTTCTTAGATGTACTCTATCCTCTGAAGCATCATACATAAATATCTAGCTTCGCTGGGTTACTCAGCAGCGCTGCATTCATGCATCATGCCAACATTATGTGACTGATCCACCCCCAATGAGTCAGCATGATACACCAATGCATCACTGGTATTGCATTGGTGTATCAAATGTTCCCCTTAAGCAATATACGGACTTAGATTTGTGGTTCATGGAAGAGACTGGGTGGTAGTTTATACTTCACTATTAGACCTTGGAAGATGCGATGCCTCAGTTGTGTAAGTAAAGATTATGAAGGTATACCTGGTCTTGGCAGTTCTGAAAGAATAGGGCTTTTAGTGCATGTTGAGTTGTGTTACTATAGAAGTGACTATTTGCAGCATCAGAATCAGCCGGGAGCTGCTAATAGACAGTGTACTAAGGTGTCTTCCTGCTAAGTATCATAGACAAATATAAGCATCCCTATGTAATACTATAGACACACATAATTTCATCAAGGATTTGCCCATACTGCGTCCTGTATGTTTGTAGTTTCCAGAGAATAGTTCGCATAGTGGATTTCTCTTTGTGAAATGGCACTCACTTTTGAACTCTTCAATGAGCCGCTGTATTTAGTTAATGTGAAACCTTTATTTTGATTACTTATGACCATGAGTTATCATAATTCATATGATTATGTGCATAAATGCACAAAGCATACTAACGTACGATATACCTAAACGGTGAGGTGATCGAAGAAGCCCATAGAAGAAACAAGGGTATCTGATCCTCCAAGGACAGACTTGAATACTTCCTCCTCTGTGGTTTGCTAGTATACTGGTTCCATACACTACTCTCAAACAAGAAATACTGAAATAGAAGTAAAGGTACTAGGCTGGATAAGAGCAATAAGCAAATGTCCACGACCACCATGGAAAGTTTTTGCATCGCATTCACCTCAGTGAGGCCTGTCGGCATTCAACTCCGCCTATAAGGCGTCATTGAATATGGACAGCCTCCTCTCAGTGAATGTGATGCAAAAATGTTCCATGGGAGTGGACATTTGCATTTATGTCATGGACTATGGGGTTAATTTGCTTTTAGATAAAGAAGAACAGCTCAGCTCCATTTAAAATTATAGATGGTGGACCCCCATTGAAGACAGCTGTTCTAGTACTAATCTATAGTAACAATCGTATCTGCCATGACATAAAGGCCATTGGTCAATAACTATGTCTCAAGGACTGGACCTATACTCCAAGTGAGGTATTGATATACCAGTCATATCAAACGTGAAGAACATAATCTTCATCAGGTATTCTCTTCATGTCCTATGAGTATCCACAGAACCAAGCACCTCTCAGAGTTCTTAAGCTCAAATTCAGATAGTTCAAAAAGAAATTGATTTTTTTCAATACATATTTCCATGTTTCTCATATCGAGCGATCATTGACGGCTGTCCCCATATATCATTGTAAACAACCACAGATTCACCTTTTTATACCCAGGCATTAGAAGAAGTACTTGGATATTATATTGAATGTGTTCATAGGATATGAATTAAGGATGATGTGGAAGATAAAGCCGTCCTGTGCATACCATCAGGTACATCTGCCCACCAGGAAACCATGTTCCTAAAGAGTAGTCTCATCAATATTCATTATCTCTTCAACAATGTTACTCAACGAAAGATGTCCTGTATACATATATATGACATTATGTACATCCTTTAGAATGACCTGTGTGGTAATTAATGGGTTCAATCAGAGGGTGCAATGTAGCTGATTGGGGTGGACACCTCCACTGGCAGCCCCCTAATATGCATTCTAATTTCAGTGCATACAATTTACACTGTAGGCTCAGTTATACAATAGCAGTAATGGGATGTGGGTCTATCTCAATGTGTGGTGTTGTAATAGTCAAGTGGCCAGTGGCCAGTATGCATTAGTGCACCATTGGGGGATGTAAGGTTATTATTGATGGCAGTCAGGTAAAGTGGGGACCTTGTTTCCATATGCAACATCCAGCCATAATAGTAGGACAATGTCCAAGAAGCATTTGTAATTCAGGGTCTGTATTCAGAGGATACCACTATCGGGGCATACCACTGGGATCCCTGTGTACCGAAACAATTCATATGCATGTACTGTAAGTGGATTGGATTAGGTGTGTCATGTTGATAATTATTGTGGCAAGAATATTACAAAGAGTCAGGTATGGGGGAGATGCCGCTGCAATTGATTTATCACTCAAGGGAAAATGAGTTAGCAATGAATGCATGTGTCTGTACAGAGAATGTTGAGTAACATAGCTTTCAATCATACACCAACAATGTTTTTTTTTCGTACGTTTTTTATTGATTACCGTGCAGTGCTTCATTTCAGGTATATGCATTTTCTTTGTCTAGGTTATATGTAGGTCAGTCTTGGGTCAAAAACCATAGAAACATAGCATATCCTATTTTTGGCTCTTCCGTTGGCCCCTGTACTTAGAATTTTGTTTTTCTTTTGGCTAATATCATCGGGCTTGATGGGTTCTTGATGTTACATATAGGTTTTTTTTGGGTGGGAAATTTATATTTTAGCCTCCAATGCCTCAAAATAGGCCAAAATTGACCCTACATGAGCAGAAAAATCCCCCAAAAAATATATACAATTTTTCTTTTCAGAAAATGGTACCAAATATGTGTGTTTCCATTTATGTTACATATATTTGGTGGTTGGGCATTGTATCAGAGCCAAACATCCCCCACCTGGCCTGACTTCTTGTATAGTATGGGAACATTTAAGTTTGGTCAAGGTGTGTGTCTTGGCGAGTGATTCAGCCTTATACCCCCCTCCCCTAAAAATTCAGAGAGGTCAATGGGTTCAAAAATGCCTTTAAAAATAGAGTAAGGTTATATCTAATGTGTGTGAAAAAATGGGAGGGATTCATTGATAAACATGGAAATGAGAGGCCCATACCTCATCTCAGGAAGACAAGCCATTCTAGGGAAGACAATTTCGGGAAGACATAATAAAATGATTTTTCCTCCTCCTGTTCAGGGTTTGAATATTTAACTCTTCTAAACATGTCAGTAATTTCCTCCCATCACATACCTAAGTGACCAATGTGTAAACTGATTATTTATTGCCCATCCTCTGCAACAGCAGAGCTTAGAAGGGGATTTTTTCTGGGCAAGACAGTGTCTTGGCGGGTGATTTTTGAGTAATATGCCAAGTTTAGGCCTAGATATTTTAAATAAATAATTATCATATCATCACAGAAGTCACGGATCCGGACCATTCTGACCTGTAGATTATAAAAAGTCCTTATTGTCATAAAATCCACATACTTTTGATAAATGATTATCACGATTCCATTCCCATTTCTGTCTTACCAAGGAAATAAATGATTTTGACCCTGCTGTTTACAGTTGGTATATTTAACTCTTCTTAATATGTCAGTAATGTTCCCCTATCACATACCTAAGTAAACAATGTGTAAAATTGTTACTTATTGCCCATCCTCTGCAACAGCTACGGGTGCCCCAATGATAGTAACTTAGGCCTGTGGTACCAGCGCCATACCTTTGATCTGGGCCGCTTTTCAAGTCCCCCTCCACCCTCTGCAGGTGCTCCGAGGCCTAGAATCCCGCGTCACGAGCGGCTCCCGAGTGGCTCAAAGTGCTTTATGAGCTACTCACAGCTAGGTGGCCTATGAATAGAGCAGTTAATCTGGGGGTGAGGTTTGGGTTGAGGTTCCCACTTGTAGTACATAGAAGACTTAAGGAGCGTGTCTGACATCAATATTATGTTCCTTATCACGGCTTACAGCTAAGACTGCCGTGCACTATTTCGTCCAATATGGAGGATTAGAATACTGCCAGAAGCCACACGTGTAGCACAATCGGCACATAATCCATGGCCATGTCCATCTAATTGTGGCCTCTGTGAATATCATTGTATTTGGCCCACTGGGTGAGTGTCCTCTTGAGTTTCAGATAGGCCTAGTGGCAGTTCCTATGGTGATAATAATACGCCCTTTATCTTGATTTGCGTTTCTTATGAAAAACTGTAGGCCTATATAGAATATGGGCGTATATCTAGTTGAAAGACATACCATTGGTTTGTCGAATGAATTTCAGGGGTGAAGAGGGTTAGTTTGGTATTTGATAGGTCTAGCATTAACGAGATGAGGTCTATTTCTAAAGGTGGACTGGTTGGTAATGAAAATTTGGCATCAATGGTGATCTGCCAAAATCAGCAAAGTTTACTCGCATCAAAATTGCTGTCCACTACGGAGGCAGTACATGGCCGTTATATGCAGGTCATGATCCATGAGTATGACGGATCTACCCTGGAGACAGGGCAGAGGGCAACCTGAGCACGTCACACGTCACTAGGACGTAACGTTACTTCCGGTTCCGGTGTCAAAGATCAAGGGCTCTAGACACAGGAACAGGAAACGCATGAGAGACGCAGGACCTGAGAGTGTGGCCCTTGGCCCCTAGTATCGTTCACGTAATTTCACTAAATTGATAACGCCGTCTGGACGTTCTTGTATATGTCAAGACTCTATTTGCTAAAAAGTAAAAACATCGATGCTCCTCTATTCTGCTGTCTAGCACCAGCAAATGGTGCATAATGTGAGAGAAATAATAACCTCGATCTAAACTATTCAGATGAATAACGATCCTGATACAAACTGATTGAAATGAGGAGTAGATTTCGAATCTAGACCTACCGGCACTGACATAAACCAAATAGGCCTCCCTATTCAAGAGGAAACTATATCTCATTCCATGCTTGCTAGGTCACGTGAGTGAGTTAAAGTGCCAATAACCCGTAGCACTAGGTGTACTATGGCCTACGTTTTACAGATAGAAAGGTGAATTAACAAAAAAAAATAGAAAGGAACAAAACACTCCCAGAGCAGCAGATGTTGTTGAGAAGCCGTGTTTCCTTGTTCTGCCTGTAGGGGATGGCCTTTTAGCCCAATCCACCTGTTGGGCTGGACGTGCACTATTGTCAGATGGCCGCCAACAAGCACAAGCAAAAGGAACCAGCAATTGTCTGAGCCTGCGCCCAGGGCCCCTTCCGTGTACTTCAGATTAGGCTCCTTATATGGTACAACATCTTTTTGAATCACAGATGATAATAAGTGTTGGCAATAGTTCTTATAGTTAAATCTAAATCAAAAGTCTGGTGCAAAAAGGAATCTGGGTCCTCCACCCCCCCCTGCAAAAAGGAATCTGGGTTCTCCACCCCCATCCCCCCCCCCCAAAAAAAAGGAATCTGGGTCCTCCACCCCCTCCCATTCAGCTGCAAATTGTAGACTCTATAGTGGATAGATTAATAATTAAATTAGCATGTTACAGGCGCGTTTAGCCAATTTGACTGTACTTAGTCGTTAAGAAGGATTGTCCAGGAAGCCAGGTGGCTGTGGACATTGGTCTGTGGGCTTAGGTAGGATTTCAAAGCAGCTAAGTCTTCAGTGTACCAACTAACGTCTAACTGGGGAAGTAGATTAACGCTTATGGCAAGCCACAGCTGTATACTGCCTACAAAAAAAGGCAATTTTCAGGGGTTGACCCAAGAATTCGAAAGAAAATAGGTTCATTTAGCACCAAAGTAGGCCCTAATCAAGGGTATCAGGTAGGTTGCATGACAGAGTCGAAACCCATCAGATTTTCTATTTTTCAGAGGGGATGTAGACCTCCATGATTTGGTATATCCATGATTGCATTTAGGACACCGACCGCCAGCCCTCCCCCAACCCTCTGAACCGTAGAGGAATTAGTAAGAATTAACCATCAGATGAATCAAGGCTTCAGCAGGAGAAAACAATAGGCGCTTCCACTGACTGCCTCCAGTCCACCAAGGCTGACATTTATCCTGCTGGTGAACCTTAATAAATGTGTCGCTGCTGCCAGTGGTAATGTCCACCGTTGGTAAAAATACCCCGAGAGTATAGGAATAGCACTTGCATATCAGTTAACACGGGCAGGCAACCTCGGGGGGTGGGCAGTGTTTGATATTTGGAAAGGGGGCAAGTAGGGTTTACTTTAAGTTGGTTTTCCTAGAAGAGGATGGAAAAATTAAATACCCCATATCAGTGAGAAAAAAAAACTTGCGTTTTTCTCCAGACCTGCGGGCATGGAGGTGAAAACTATCAATGTGTGCTCATGTGAAAGCCCTCCTGCCACACCTGTCGTTAAATAATGATCGCTCCCTTAGGATGTAGGGGAAGCCTAAATACCAGTGTAGCTATGCACCGTGATATGATGTAGTGTTAGTGTAATCGTATGCTGGGTATTTTTCCACCTTAACCCTGAAGAATCATAATCAAATACCCGAACTAAAAAATCAATGCAAACGGAATAAAAGATCTCTGTATCAGGTAAATTATCTAGGATTATTTCCAAAAGTGAGAAATAACCCATGAGCTATTATGGACGGCACAAACCAATGTGTGCTACACAGCTTTCGTGAACGAGGCAGAACGCCCAGCAGCATGCCGTTGTATGCTACACAGTTTTCATGAACAAGGCAGAATGGGCAGCAACATACCACTATGTGCTACATAGTACATATGGATAAGGGACCTCCTCTCCTATCAATCAGTCAGCAAGGCCTCACCGACCCTGTAATGGGTCCACTCTAACGCCGACCAGCCCTCTAACGCCCGGCTGCTATACTATAGAGACCATGATATTGAGATATATCGGCTCACTGCAGACCCTATAATAGCAGGCGCACACCTAGTGATGGGCATTGCCAACATTGTCCCTTTAAACATTGTAGGAGGATCATATTTAACCTATCCTGATCCTAACCGTTTTTGAGTATCACAATCAACAGAATACAAGGATGATAATGAATATCCATGCCTATCTATCTCGGAATGAAATTAATATTAATTTTTAAACAAACTATTTGGTCGATATTAACACTCGCCGCCAAGTCAGCAAGATGCTCTCAAATTCCCCCATGACCCAAGCTTGAATGCAACTAGTTCCACTACAAATCCTTTCCTAGAAAAATGATTGTACTACATGCCTGTATTGTCATTACATATTGAGAGGTATCTCCGTGTGATAGGTTAATTTGTCCCACACAAGGGTGTTTTTCAAATAGTAAATCCCCTACTAACGGAATGGTAGTCATACATAAATTATTTAATCGCAGAAAGACATGGGGATGACTGTGGGATGCAGGAGTTAATTTGACAGCTGTTCCGCTTAATCCTTGTATCCCTGATAATCCTCCTCTGTGCATTACCCAGGCCTCTCGCTCAGACAGCCTAATCAAGTATGTAAATGAATGAGGCAGTTAACGCCCTGATATGGAGCCTTACCTGTTGGCCTTATTTAGCCCCAGCTAACAGGTGTATAGCTTCAGTGCAGGGGGGCGGCCTGCTATGACACCTTCCACCAACTGGAGATAGGATTACCGATACTCCCCACTCCCAGACTGCTGTCTGCATGGCTTTTTATTTCCAGTTGATACTGTAAGGGAACTACCCACTGTGACAGATGTGAGCATGTCTGTCCCTCAGGACTGACATGCTCATTAAACATCCTCTACTCTATCTTATAAACTCCTAACATCGCCCAGAAGCTCCCGACATCGTCATGTCTGTTGTTGTTTTGGTTACACTGGTCCCCAGGTGCAGTTATCTAAGTTACGTAACCAGCGTTGCCTGGGAACTTACTTCACACTTCGCACTTTACATAGTTAACCAATGTACCACTCACGGAAAACATGGAATAATGTGAAGTATTTAGATGTTGACCTTTAAGGACACCATACCTTCATCACGACAACTTAATTATACAGTCCAATAATGCATGATGTTGCTATAGAAAGGCTTCACCAGTGTAAAGCAAGTCCATCGGAACTGACATCGTCTTCTATTTTCTGCTGGTATATTATCTTGGTTTCACTTACTAACCTTAACCTTTCCCTGACTATCTGGGTTGGGGGGTTGGGGCAGGCATCAGAAGTTCGAATGGTTCATGGACAATCTAAGGTATAGGGTGTCGAGCACAGAATTGAATATAATGTTCTTCCAGTTGGTCTATTTAATTCAGCCATGGACAGGTACAACCAATCAGCTCCATGCAGCAGCCCACGCTTACAAGCTACATCCCCATTTCTTGTGTCATTCTTTAAGAGCAACAAGGTACAATCTCACACTCTAATATACTACTTACAGACAGAGCTGGTACAATCCTACTATCCCATATACTACTTACAGACAGACCTGGTACAATCCTGCTATCCAATATACTACTTACATACAGACCTGGTACAATCCTACTATCCAATATACTACTTACATACAGACCTGGTACAATCCTACTATCCCATATACTACTGACATACAGACCTGGTACAATCCTACTATCCCATATACTACTTACAGACAGACCTGGTACAATCCTACTATCCCATATACTACTTACAGACAGACCTGGTACAATCCTACTATCCCATATACTACTTACAGACAGACCTGGTACAATCCTACTATCCAATATACTACTTACATACAGACCTGGTACAATTCTACTATCCCATATACTACTTAAATACAGACCTGGTACAATCCTACTATCCCATTTATTTTATGTGAATAACTTCTTTCCGTAGAGATAGCATTGCGCGGTCGATCGCCACACCCCCAGTGGCGTAACGTGTGTCGATCCACCACAGCGGCAGATCCACCACTGCAGCCTCGTTCTGGGTGCATGTAAACATTCAAAATGGCGGACCGCCGCTCGTATGGGGGACTACGGTAACGGATTTTGCTAATTTTCAGTTAATTAGACACTCTAAAAACATAAAATAAATATAGAACTAAACTCCCCTGGTGCCCTCGGTGCCTGATCCACCCCTCGTGGTGGATTGGCCACCTCGTACACCACGGTCGTTTAGTTCTATCTATATACTTCTTACAGACAGACCTGGTACAATTCTACTATCCCATATACTACTTACAGACAAACCTAGTACAATTCTACTATCCCATATACTACTTACAGACAGACCTGGTACAATACTGCTATACACAACATACTACTTACAGACACTCCTTCTGGCCCGTATAATGTTTTTCTCTCATTTGTCATCACGGTACACAAATGCATTGCTGATGAGACTACCCTCCAGTACTAAATTGGCAAATCATGCCGTACCTTTGGGAATGTATAACTCCTACATGATCTACAATAATGCATTAATGCACCATGCGATCTTTAAAGGGATATATAGGCCCTGCAGTGCACTGCATCTTGTGCTAGCTCCCCTGGCTGCAGCCCCCATTGTACCCACTTAATGCAGACCTCATGCCCAACCCCCTCAATCAGCCACTCACCTTTAAGTGGGGCTGACATGCCACTACAACAGGGCTGGTGGGAGCTTTGGGGGGGCAGTTAAATAGTGAGGAAGAATATTGGAGGGCAAAAAGGAAGGTAGGCAGGTAGACAAAGTATAGGGATACATAATAGAAGAAAATAGGGGTCTTGAAAATAGGGAATGAGAAGGCAGGCTAGAGAGGAGGGAGAGTTAAGGGAATCGGGGTGTAAGGGATCAGAAAAAGGCGGAGGAAAAATAAGTAGGCATTCAGAGGCAGGGGTTGAAATCAGACAGTGAAGTAGAGAAGTGGAAGACAGGCAGTATATTAAAAGGCAATCAATGAGATGAGGAGAAGCTACCGAGGCAAGGAGTTAGCGGCAGGGAAGTCAGTGAAGTAGGAAACAGAAGACAGGAACAGTGAGGTTGGGAATTGGGATTCAGCACAATTCATGCTCCATAGGTTAGGCACAGAGGGAGATACCTAGGAACGGTTGAGATGGACAGGCAGTCTGTAGACAGAGTCAGTGTGAGTAAATGAGAGCTACTCTAGTATAAGCCTGGGTAGATATAGACAGTTGGATGTGGGGTGCCAGGGGAGCGTAGAGTAGCGCCTTGGGAATTACCGGTCTGTAGTAAGACTATGGAGACTTGGCACCATGGGGATTACAGGTGTGTCTGGAAAGTGTAGTAGCATATATACACTTGAAGTGGAAGCAAGTAGTGTGGTCTTAGTAAAGGCTTGTCCTTTATTATAGCATACACAACTACTGGAAGAAAATGGGTGACAATAAGAGGATGTATAGCTTTACACAGGGATAACCTGAAATAATGAATTTATCAAGGTCCTAATTGGCATTGGACAGCATCAACCTTTAATACGGAAACTATCTTTATGTAGCTCCCTGAGGCTGAATATTGTCAATCAAGGACACACAGATTTAGATGTTATTCTGTATTAAATATTGCAGAACATAGGCATCCATAAGATTTATTGAAACACGTTTGTAACAATTTAGGTTGCCCCCAATGATTTTTTGACGTCCATATCCTTCTATAGAGGTGCAACTGAACCAACACCCATTCTCCCAGCATGTAGAAAGGGATGGCCAAGGGTCTACCCCCTACCCGATCATAGAGGCGACCTAGATATATGTGTGTCCCAACCTCTTCCCCAAAAAAAGAAAAGAAGTAAATGGTAAAGGCCTCTTAGTAAAATATAGATTCCCACCAAAAGTACTTTTGTGTATAATCCTCCTTAGCCTCCCTCCCAGTAAAGATTGGCTTCCTACACCCCTATCTCCTTAAGGTCAGCGGGTGGAACCCTGTAGGGTGAGAGATGATGAGGTGGGATGTAATGAGAGACCTGCCTAGCTAAGATGAGACCAGAGCCACTCGCTTGAGCAACTCAGGAAGCCAGAAGGTCCTGGCAGGCCAGTGAAGACTGGAATCTGTAAGTAACTGACGAGGTAACAACCATTGGGCAGTGAAGTGTAAGTAGAATACTTGGCGCACATGTTTTAAATCTAGATGACAACCATTGGACATTGAGGTATATTATGGAGAATACACAGGACTTATTGCTGTATGTGGTTACAAACCAAGGGATGGTAAAGTTTATGTAGAGTACATTGCACGCAATTTTAAGGGTTAGATATGGATGGACCATCCGTAGGCTTCATCCTTTTTATTCATCATTCATGTGTATGAAGAGAAACGAATGAAGGGACAAGGAGGAACAAGCCCTTATGGAAGTATAATATTGTGAGGATATTATATAGAGTGTATGGTGAGCGCATGCAAAGTGATGAAGGAGCAGCTCTTGGCTGGGATATCAACCAACCTCTCTTACATACAAAGATGTCCTTAAGTCCTATACGGTGCAGGGGATGTAGAGAGTGATGGTGTGCATCTAGTGTGACTAATATGGTAAAACATTAGGACGTATACGGCCACTGGTGGGGGGAGTGTTATCATACGCTCTCTCAATCACAGCGTAGTGTATAGTGGCGCTGTGAACTGCAACTGCAAGGTTATGCTCTGCACGGCTGTAATAAATCTGCCAACGTGTTTTGGTCAACTGCTGAGTAGACTTTAATAACTTCCTCTTTCAGTTGACTTTCACTATTTACCTACACCTGCTACGGCCAACATTTTTACCCATTCAACTTTAGGCAATCACGATTTACCTACAATAATCTTATATTGGGACATTCGTTATTTTATCAACAATATTAGTATGGTTGTTTCTCTTATTTTTATATTGTAGAAAGTGGAGTATAAGACGCATTCTGGTGAACTATGATGAGGGCATTTTCTCTGTGGTGGGAACCCGAAGGCACCAGCAGGATTCCCAACAATGTGTTCTATGTACATACTTGTGATGTCGCTAATCCTACCTGGACCATGTTCCAGTAGCCTTGTACGGCAGAGATGGCTGATCCTCCACCCCAGGCGAATCCTCCATCAGTTGGACATTGCATATGTATAGGCTTATGCAAGTTGTCAAAGAGATAGCTTGGTGATGTTAAGTCAGCCGGTCACTGTATGGTGACGTTTGAAATTTGCTAACAATTGACACGGGCCTATAGTTTAGGCTAGACAGATCTGAATATGTCCACAAATAGAGATATACTCAGTCAATTATGTATTGTTGTGACGGGGGAAAAGGCATAAATGACACACAATAAAAATTTGACAAATGTCTATTTGCATGCAGGAACAATGGTTATTCACCAACAAAGAATGTCAGTGAAATCTGTGTATTCCAATGCAATGATATTTGGCAATGTGCCAGTGGGTGAAATGAAAAAGCCCGGTCCCAGTAAGCAACACGTGCACCCGGCTCTCCTAATGAGTTGTCAACAGAACGTCACAAAGCCCATTCCCTCACGACTCTCCCATCCACCTTTTGTACAATCCCAAAAGGAAACAATCACAATCAACTAAAACTGAAATAAAGCCATTCTTCTACAAGGCTGCTTTTAATTACAAAATGCACCTAATTATGAAATCTGCAGCTTTGTTATAGCTACCAACATCAGAATTTCCAGTTTTCTCCTTGATACCTTTTTAAGCCTGAGACAGGCCTGTTGATGTCGCCATAATTGTCACGTCTGTGGTCTGGGACGTTCTCACTCTGGTTTTGAACCTAATGTCCCCTGCCTCTCTGAATTATCTAAAATACAAATGCTCTGGTAACTGGAAACCAAGTAACAATAAGCAGAGCGGGTGATGGTGGACCTAATACAAATTTGCAATTTGTTAACACTAATATTTTCACACCGAATACTACTCACACAGGTGGCTCCCTCTAATTGTAATATAATCAGGTGGGTATTTCACAACTTCGTAAAGTAACAACTTCGAGTAATAGCAGATTATACATGTTGTTTCTCACAACGTATCACTTTGCTCTATGGATTGTTGTTTGTAATATTGGAAGGGGAGATGTCCGTGTCTCCACTTAATCTGATTGACCGCCATTTAGAAAGATGCCCCCTGTGAGAATCCATGAATCACCCTTTCAATTTAGCTGCTCACAGTGTACCATAGATGTGACATGTAGATCCTTCTTATTCTCAGTATGAGAGGCCAATCAGAATAGATAATCCATGCCCGGACCAGCCTTATAGCGTGGCCACTGGCATACATATGTAGTGGCTGTTGGTCGGTGAGTATGACTGGGAGTGTGTGAGATGAGACGGCAGGGGTGTTGGAGAGAGGCATACAATACATACCCGGTATCTGGGGTTAGTTGCTCCAGTGCTTCCTCCAGCACCTTGCACACAGACAGATCCATATCGCCATAATACGTGAACATGGCTAATTGGGAGACCAGTGGGGCCGGGCACGCCGCCAAATCTGATCACCCGTCCTTCCGGGCCAACTGGCCTGGAGCCTGGCACCAAACAATGTCCTCCCCCCCCCCACCATCTAATCCTTTATGGACCGTAGGTCACCGCCAGATCTATGATCATTTGCCGTAAAGTTGCAACAATGCACCTTTCGCGAGTAGCCCGCCGGTATTGTAGAGTGGGCAAGCTATACCGACGCTTGAAGAGTGCATCAGGCCTATGGGGTCGGCGTAGTGTATCAATATAATCACTATGGTTTAATTGAAAAGAAGATATTCTTTCATAAATTATGACAATAAATGGACACAGTACATTAACAACCAATAGAGCTTTTAAAGGGTTAATGCCGCCATCCACACTTTAGGCTAATATTATGCATCGACCTGCCCGCCGCCGTCGGCTCATTATATTATGCATGTCACCCAAACCAATTTAGCCCCGTGTGGCGGACCATTAGCAATGACTGGAGTGTGGGACTGACGGGGAGTACCCCCCCCCCCTCCATCACCCCGACAGTTAGCCCTATACATCCCCCTCCCCATACCAAGTCGTGCACTTCATGGATGCTGGCTTGTACCCAGATGCCGCTCGGTGTTTAAGATACCTACGGCCTACTGAACACACCAATCGTCGGATAACCGCCCTTCCTTTGGTCTTGTCATATATATGTACCGAGCCCCCTGCGACCTATATGTCCCATTTCTTTTAAACCTAGAAACAAAAGATCCCATGGTCCATGGGGCGTCCTCCCCTTAGTAGACCAGGATTCCTTAAGGAGGTGCCTGTGTCCTATATGGCGTATTTAATACTGTCTTTGAGTTCTTCAAAAAGCATATCACATTGGTAGTCGCATCCTACAACAAACTGCGTTGTTATATCAAACCATTCCAGTCTAGATCTAACTGCCTATTGTCGTTGCCTATAAGGATTAAATTATTTTTCTTGTGCCAGTCACACCTAATAATCAGCCACCCCCTACTAGTGAAGGACATTTATCTTTTCCCTTTTGATCGCCATGACTTAATAGGGTCTCTTAACCCTAATGCTATTTATAGCCTTAGACCGCTGGATAACATTATGTGGTCGCAGGAGTGAGCGAGTAATAAATGTTTAACGCCATTTCAACAACTAAGGTCATATTCATGGCGAGAACTACATTACACATCTTCACAGATGAATGTATCAGTGCCCGCGCATATGTGCACCACACACATCCGAGGGGATAGGAAAGAGGAGATATAGACCCTTTTAAGTGGGCTAGGGAAGCCCGTGTGGTCGCAGGAAGATGTATTATAGGACTGATAAACAATACACAAGTAACTAAAACATACATAGCAGGGCTATCTCACAGGATGAACACTCTGTGACTGCTTATTATGATTTTATATCATTATTGGTGACCATCAATTAGGGTGGCTTATGTTGGTTGTAATTGTCCTGTTGTGATGAATAACACGACGGAATGGGGAGGGTGGGGAGGATTGGTCTGATTTATTTGGGCACGTTAGGTAGAGGACCGTTGACATTGTTAGCACTGCACTCACCAATCTGCACTGTATGTCTAGGCTAAAAATATTCATAAGGTATGTTTCAGGTACGGTGAATGACGGCTCTCTTTGTATCTCATAAGGAATATAACATTGGAAGTAGTATCTAATGGACTATAATAGGAAAGGCCGTGCTGAAATCCATGTAAATAATTTCTCTAACGTATTCCAAAGGGTAATTATACCTTTAATAATTCTAGAGACAATTGAGGTCCAAACCTCATTTATATGGCCCAATATTGAGGTGTATTTTATCTCTAAAAGCCACTAGCAGTGGTATGGGTGCAAAGCTAATATTTTGAAAAGTCAGAGCACACAATTATTAGCAATGGCCAGAGCAATTTGTTACCATGACAGGAGGATTAATCTCCTTGTTGCATTCATGATCCAATTTCTGGTCATCCGGTCGCTGCTGGACGTTGTCTCTTAGGCAGTGCTTCCACCATTTTGACCCTTAGAAAAAGGCTACATTAATTTATCACCTGGGGTGCATCATGATGGCCGATGGGCACAATGAATGCATAAATGCACTATTCAGCACTTAAAGGGTTAAGGTATGCCTCTATATATGACTTAATGGTATGGGTTGTATATGGCGCCGGCACTCATTCCCATTCAGCCTTGTAGTATAAATGTCAAACGCCGTGTTGACCTTTATTCTCCAACCACATCCTCTGGTCTCGTTACAGCTAATGTGGCCGCAGTAGTGAATGCTTTTATGTCCACACGTTGGTAACTATAGCAAATAGCAATAATCCATCTACCAATGCTTTATGAGGCCAGGTTATACGGTTTGTGTTATGGCAACTATCAATTGATCAATCATATAATTTAGATGGTGAATCCATGTAATCCTTACAATGCCTAGAGACATATTATATGCGTCCATTATAGCTTGGTCATGTAGAATTTCTTTCTGGAGGTTGCCCCGCCTCCCCTCACAAACATTGGTTATATAGGGGTTATTGTGCGAGGACAGGGATGTACGTGGTATAACAAATGCAGCCTTATAGGCTTTACAATGTTCATCCCGATCAGCCTATCCAAGTATAATAACCAAATTACACCATAGGATGTTTGCAATATACGAGAGATGTAAAATCCATTGCCCTCCGCACCCACTCTGGTATAAATCATAATGTGCCTGTTATTTTGGCATACAGGGTAAGTCACCCTTGACTCGACCACTAGGCATGCTAGCACCTTAAGTCGACCACCCTGGTCCACTTCTGTCGGATGGCATGTGGCTGTGCACCATTAACTATGATATAAAGTCCCTGCACTTGACACAAACAAATCTCATTTATTGTAACAATGACTTGGAATAAGGTACGGTGGTCGACATAAGGTACCAACATGCCTAATGATCGAGTCAGGGGTGAATTTCCCTATGCAGACAAATAGGCAAAAGAAGTCCATTCGAAGATCGTTACTGTCTTAATTGACTCTAAACAGCCTATCCATGCCCTATCAATTAGATAGATTTTGTTGACCTTAATATGTGTCTGGAAGATGATCCTCAGTCACACTGTCTTATTGGTTAAAAAAAGGTGCGAGGTAAGATTAATTACCACATTCCCTCAGGCCTATAACGTGCCTACACTCTATAGCCTATGCGTGGAGGCCTATGGATGCGATTTGCCATTATGGCCCAAGTGATAATTATCCCTCCCTATGACTCTTCCCCCCCCCCCACCCCGTCTTTGCTATTTAATGCATTGATCTTTGTCTTATAGTCAACGTCTTGGTCTAATTCAATTCAATATATGCCTTCTATTGTTGCATGCTGTAGGCCGGTATTAGTAAGTTAGACAAATCATAATGTTTCTCCCTGGGCTTCACTGATAACAAATCGCTGCCATGGACACAGCTCTCCTATCCCCCTAACCAATGCCCCCTCTGCTAGATATGTTTCTGCTTGTGACCAGTGAGCACCATACACTGTCAGCACCCACACTCCCGCCCGCCGGGACCCAGCTAAGGCTGCGGTCATTTGCAATAGGAGCACGCGATCGTCGCACCCTCTCTCTCTCTCTCTCTCTCTCTCTCTCTCTCTCTCTCTCTCTCTCTCTCTCTGCGCTGATGGGCAATCATGTCCGCGGGCCCGGGGGGCGGCTGACAACGCCGTTTGTTACTGACGAGCTAGGAGTAGGAGGAGGGTGGGGGTGTTGGTGACCACTGCATCTGTTATCCGATCAATGATTTATCTGGTTCACCTGCTCAGGTAGAATGGATCGTTACCATCACAGACTGCGTGGGTGAATGAGCAGATAAGAAAGGGTGCCTAATTATGGGACTTGGTATTCATTCATTGATGAGCTTTTCCTTTGCAATATGACACTTTGGAAGTTTACTTACCCGTACACAGAGTTACGTCTACGGATACAGTCATGCCGCTGGTGGTGGGAATTGCTTTTATGATACATTTCCGTATTTCCTCCAGGGCAGGACTGATAGGTAAACCACCATATCTTATGAGTCAGCAATTTTTCTATGGATCTTATTCTCTGTGCACGTATCTTTTTGGAATCCTTTTGGATAATTTCTGCCCTTTTTTTACCTGGGTTATAGTCCTTTTCTTTTATTGAATGTGGCAATTAAGTATAAAGAAATTGAATCAATTCAAAGAATCTCAACGTGCATCAGTCCTGATGTACATGTATAGGCTAGTAGGCACCAAGGTTATCTGGAATATTACTGGAACAAGTGAGATGGTTTGAGTAAGTCTAAGCTTCCATTAAAGACAAGGTCGGAGAGTGCCAAGGCTCTGCTTGGAGATGAGTGGATGTAGACAGCTGCCCCCAGGGAAAAAGAACTGTGACAGAAAATGCACATCCAGCATTTTCCAACCAGTGCCAGAAACTTCTAAGATATTCTCAGTAAGCATGCTGCTTGAGTATACATCTATGGGGCCTTTTGGGCTTTCGGCAAAAAGGTGAATCCAAAAGGGTTGCCACCAATTGAGTGCCAGCGAGTTTGAGTTACTCGCTGGGGAATAAGAATTCAGAGATGCACCTACATGCCTGGTTAGTAGTATACAGAGGTGCAGCTATAGAACAAGTTCCCGGAGAGTAGTTTACAGAGGTATTAGTGAAAAAAAGCATACACTATATGAGTTCCTGGGGAAGTTGTACCCATAGGTCAGGTTACTGAAAAGTAGTATACAGAGATGTACCTATGGGACAGGTTACTGGGGTAGTAGTACATACAGATGTACCTATGGGACAGGTTACTGCGGTGGTAGTACAAACAGATGTACCTATAGGACAGGTTACTGGGGTAGTAGTACATACAGATGTACCTATGGGACAGGTTACTGGGGTAGTAGTACAAACAGATGTACCTATGGGACAGGTTACTGGGGTGGTAGTACATACAGATGCACCTATGGGACAGGTTACTGGGGTAGTAGTACATACAGATGTACCTATGGGACAGGTTACTGGGGTAGTAGTACAAACAGATGTACCTATGGGACAGGTTACTGGGGTAGTAGTACAAACAGATGTACCTATGGGACAGGTTACTGGGGTAGTAGTACAAACAGATGTACCTATGGGACAGGTTACTGGGGTGGTAGTACAAACAGATGCACCTATGGGACAGGTTACTGGGGTAGTAGTACATACAGATGCACCTATGGGACAGGTTACTGGGGTAGTAGTACATACAGATGTACCTATAGGACAGGTTACTGGGGTAGTAGTACATACAGATGTACCTATGGGACAGGTTACTGGGGTAGTAGTACATACAGATGTACTTATGGGATAGGTTACTGCGGTAGTAGTACAAACAGATGTACCTATGGGACAGGTTACTGGGGTAGTAGTACATACAGATGTACCTATGGGACAGGTTACTGGGGTAGTAGTACATACAGATGTACCTATGGGACAGGTTACTGGGGTAGTAGTACATACAGATGTACCTATGGGACAGGTTACTGGGGTAGTAGTACATACAGATGCACCTATGGGACAGGCTACTGAGGTAGTAGTACATACAGATGTACCTATGGGACAGGTTACAAGGGTAGTAGTATTATAGAGATGCATCTATCAGGCAAGTTCCTATGGGACAGGTGACCGGAGCAATACTACATACAGATGCACCTATGGGACAGGCTACTGAGGTAGTAGTACATACAGATGCAACTATGAGACAGAGTACATGGATAGTAGTATATAGAGATGCACCTATCAGGCAGGTTCCTATGGGACAAGTGACTGGGTGGTAGTATAACAGGATGCACCTATGGGACAGGTTACTGGGGTAGTATATAAAGATGCACCTACCTGTCATGGGACAGGTTACCCGGGTAGTAGTATACAAATATGCCCCTATGGGACAGGTTACCTGGGTAGTAGTATGCAAAGATGCACTATATGGAACAGGCTACTCGGGTAGTAGTATACACAGATGCAGCTATAAGACAGGTTACTGGAAAGAAGTATACAGAGATGCAACTAGAGTACAGATTACTGATGTAGTATTATAGAGACACTTATAAGGCAGGTTCCTGGTGGTAGTAGTGTACATAGATGTACAGGTCTATGGGACAAGTTACCGAGTAGTAGTCTACAGATGCACCTATAGGGCAGATTCCTTGGATAGAGTTATACAGGGATGTGTTCCGGATTACTGGGCAGTAATTTAAAAAATGTGCCTATTATACACATCACAGGTTAGAACGATTTTAGGATATTAATCTCTGCCTCAATGTTATTTTGATAGCAATATTTAGCATTTTAGTTTGGGCGGATCTACAGCTGTGTAATTGCCACTTTTGGTGACTAGTGTGGATCTAGAAGTAATGAAAAACTGCGAGGCATATCAAGATGCACAACTAAAGTATGAAATATCTGCTAGATTGTATGAAGAACAGCATTACACTCGCCCGAGTAGATCTACAACTACATGGCAGTTAAGCTCAATTTAGTGGCAGCTGTCTGGGTAAATCCAGTACAACACGACAGCTATGAGGGTGCGTCCAATACTAAATGACAACTGTGTGGGTGCATCTAATACTACATGACAGCTGTGTGGGTGAATCCAGTACAACATGACAGCTATGAGGGTGCATCCAATACTACATGACAACTGTGTGGGTGCATCCAATACTACATGTCAGCTGTGTAGGTGCATCTAATACTACATGACAGCTGTGTGGGTGCATCTAATACTACATGACAGCTGTGTGGGTGAATCTAATACTACATGACAACAGTGTGGGTGAATCCAGTACAACATGACAGCTAGGAGGGTGCATCCAATACTACATGTCAGCTGTGTGGGTGTATCTAATACTACATGTCAGCTGTGTGGGTGTATCCAATACTACATGACAGCTAGGAGGGTGCATCCAATACTACATGTCAGCTGTGTGGGTGTATCCAATACTACATGTCAGCTGTGTGGGTGTATCCAATACTACATGTCAGCTGTGTGGGTGCATCTAATACATGTACTAGATGACAGCTGTGTGGGTGAACCCAGTACAACATGACAGCTATGAGGGTGCATCCAATACTACATGACTGCTGTTTAGATTCATCCAGTACTACATGACAGTTGGGTGGTTGCATCTAGAACTACATAACAGGTGTGTGGGTGCATCTAGAAGTACATGACAGTTGCATGGGTGCATCCAGTACTACATGACAGCTGTGTGGGAGCATCTAGAAGTTGCCTAATTTTGACCCCCCTAAGAACTTTTTCCTGTCCAGTGATTATTTCTATGAATTTGAATGTAAAATTTATACACTTTGTGATGGTACGTTATAGCTTTATGGGGATAGCATAAAAATCTAGGAATTTGAATTTCTCTAGTCAGGGTGTGCAATTAAAAATCAAAGCCTAATGGTCATATTTAGGCACCTGGTTGCCTAAATTGGACCAGTTGGTATCCTAATTTGGACCAATATGCACTATTGTTCTGTATTTCTTTATACTTTCATTATATTGAAAAATATATAAAACTAGGGAACTTTTGATATATGATATCAGATGTCCTCTTAGTATTTCCATCAATATCATGTGAATTTGCTTTATGCTGGAGTAAAAAAAGGTTACACATTGATCCAATTTAGAAAACTAGGCCTAGGCCCCACCGGATGGTCCAATTTAGGCAACTAAATTGGATCTAATATTACAACTATGGTCCAATTTAGGCAACTCAAGCTGGTCCCATTTAGGCATATTTCTCATTGATAGTTTGTTTTCATTTTAGTCTATAAGTATAATATGACATCTAAAAATCTGAAAGGATTTTGAACAAAAAAGTTTTGCCTAGCAACCAGGAGGGCTTTAGTAATCAGTGACATAAATAAGATCAAGAGGTCCAAAAACCATTTTTCACAAAAAATATGCATAGGAGTACATGGCAGTTTAGTGGGTGCATCTAGAGGTACATGACAGTTGTGCATCTAGAAGTACATGAAATTTGTATCCATGGGTGCATATAGAACTACGTGACTGCTGTGTATGTGTATCTAGAACTACATTACATCCCTGTGTGATATAATCAGTCAATTCGGACAGGCGTGGATAATGAGAGTTTCTTTTTAACCAGTCACCTTTTGATGTCTCCAACACCCACTCCCTGAACTCACCCTCCACCCACGGGCACCACATAATTGTTGATTCTCAATGTCCCCCGAGAACAGGGCTCAACTCTCAGCAGCGGCTTAATTGTCCGCCTTGGACGGGCTTAGATAGGCTGCCAGCCGCTTAAATGTAATAACACCGGGTAGGGCGCTCAGTGCCGCCCTCATGACGCCCGCCAATTCATTATGGATCTGCCATAGACACGTCCGAGCAGGACACGCAGGGTGAGTGGTATTATATCGTTTAGATGGTGTTTTGGGATTGGCTGGAGGAACTTGCAGGGTGGAGGGGATTGACTACTACTTTAAGTGAGGCAGTTTTAGAGAGGGAGGCAGGAGAGAGTGGATGCTGTTGCTGCATTGGGGATGACTGGGGGGGGGGGTCTGGAGGAGAAGCGAGAGTATGAGGGCGTCCTGTCACCATTGAGTTACTATGTCACCAATGTGAGCAGCTCGCTACACATGACCTTCTCATGAATTCTATCCATTCTCCTATAGTCCTCTCTATCTCTTTAAATTATAATCTTTTTCAACATCCACCTTACCCTCTCTCTTTCTCTCTCTCTCTCTCTCTCTCTCTCTCTCTCTCTCTCTCTCTCTCTCTCTGAACCTTTCCCTTTGCTAATTGTGATTTCCCCATATTGTGAGCCTGGGTATTCTCTTAAAGAATTTCCAACCATTCCTGCCCCCCGCCACTATAGGATACATCCGTCAGTCAACCTGTCCTTGACAATGCCTATCACAAGACCATTTCTTAACTTCCCCTCTCCCCACAATCCCCATCCTCTAGTAATCCAACCCCTACGTAGGTCCAATAGAATTGCATGCTTTCCTCATCCATACCATCCATTGCCAATGTCTCAGCAGTGAGTGGCCTGGCCTCAAGGGGAGAAGCGTTAAGAAAGGGCCAGGGTTTGATCTGTCAGAGCAGAGGTCAGCATTGCTAGACATAGATCTGTGTTGACTGACAGAGAGGTCTGCCAGTCGTCTATAGGCTGTGTGGGTAGGAGGTTGTGTGGGTAGGGGAAGTCTACATATGCATTGCCGGAAGGTTTCATGATGCTTGCTGCTGGAACACATGGCCCCTAGATTTCCCCTAAAGGCGGGTTAGGTTGGTTTTATTGATCCCTTTCGCCTCCAGGGCAAGCATGCTGAGCAGTGGGTGGGAGTGGGCTGTGATTGGGCTATGGCGACCTACATAAAGAGTAGCTCCCCGCTGTTTGTATCTGCCACGTGCACTGAGCTGTTCCCCCCCCCCCCCCCAATGTAGAGACCCCTGACACAGGTGTGTACTTGCCCATTGTAAGGGGAGACGCACACACTTATAACCCTCATACTTATTGCCATTGCTACTTTACTGATCCCCCAAATCCCCCTATATCCCCATACCATATGTACACCCTGCCCCTTCCCCATATCCCACTATATCTACTCTGTCTCACATACAAGTTCACCTCCCATAGCTATTGTGCTCACCAACAGGAGACCTGGATGAGCTGCTCTACGAGTGAACGAGCAGATGGTGGTGACAACAGCAGATACTGGAGTGAGCCGATGGGAAGCAGCTCATGCTTAGCACAGTGAGCAGATGGTAGTGGTGGTGGTGGTAGTGGGGAGGGGAGGCGTGGTGGTGCTAGTTGGTGGGGAAGCAGGGATTGAGTCCCCACCATAATGAGCAGCAGCAGCAGGGTATGGTGATGCTGTTGTTGTGTATGTTGTACATGCAGGAGGAACTCAAGCAATGTAACACTTCTCTATTGCTACATATGTAAATAAAGACACTTGATAAGGCCTATACTATAGTCTGATAGTATGTGCCAAATTCTCAAACGGTAAACATTTGCAAAATTATTCACAAGCTGAAACACAGTGCTTGAGTAGAAAGGAAGACCTCATGGTGAGCTGCTCACTGATGGAGGCAGTGAGCAGTTGGCAATAGCTCTAAACATTAGTCCCATTACCCACCACCACATGTTTGTGTGGGGAATTCAGATACAATCACGACCATAGTGTTGTGAGCCTGACTGTAGCTCTGGTGAGTATAAACGGGGAGCATATTCTGTGCTGCTCACATAGGATTGAGTTTGTGGTGACACCAGCCAACAACAAGGGCGAGAACGAAGCCATGCATCCAGATACCAACCAACCACTGCCCTGCTGGAGGCTGGTCTTCCCACCCTAGTCCTATGCCTTAACCTCCCCCCCCCTCCAGCCATCACTTCAGCTTCCAATATCCACACCACGCTGCCAGGAGGAATGGCATCGTGCATGCTGGAGCAGAAGCCAACATCTCACACGCCCACACCTCTCCACAATAGTCTGCCCTCCTCCAGGCTCCCACCACACACCTCCTCCCTCCTACCCCCACCAGTGGCAGGCAGTGAGATTGTAGAGACGCCACAACAACCGGTCTAACAGTAAGCCATGTAATCATATGGTGCTGGAGGAGGTGGGGGAGCAGGGGCAGGAGGCAGTAGCGTTGTCGGCGTTGTGGGGCGGAGGAGGAGGCCGTGGTGGTGGCGGCAGCAGTGGACCTTTACTGGCTGTTACAGGAGGAGAAGGAGTGAGACTAGCCACCACACGCTGAAGGAGAAGGCAGTAGTACTGAGGAGGTGCTGGAGGAGGGACACACATGTGCTGCATCTAACTGACCGGGATTACCAGGGGTACAGTGTAGAGCAGCACAAGGACCAGGAGGAATACGATTATTGCGTTCCTTGACCAAGGCCAGGTGGCTGAGTGAGGGTTATACTGCTCCTCTCTGCTTTATTGTAGCAAGGATGGCGGCTTTTAACAGGTAGGAGGCTGTGTGCACTGTGCCATCCGCATGCTTTAGTCACGATGTAAAGGAAGTAGTACATAGAGAAGGCAGTAACCTAACGTGTGTACTGTGTACGGTATGAAGGCTGATGATCTCTATAGATGGCTCTGTAGCTAGGTGCATACAAACAGGCTATAATAGGACATGGGCTACAAAAGGGAGGTAGTACTCATAACAAGCCGAACACTTGGCTCTCAGGTCATGGGGAAAGGCTATGGTATTGATGGGATTGTGGCTGATATAGGGACGTACTTCCTGATATAGCAGGGTTATTGTCAGTAAAATACCGTTTTGCATGGAGTCCACAGGAGCAGTAGCCAATACCCAGTGTATAGTGGTGGCGAGCAGCCATGCCGTCCGTGGGGATGCAGGCAGTGGGACAGCCATGAGGCCTTAAGGGAATGGGGAGCCTGCCAGCAGCTTGTGACCAGACCATGCTGACAACACCGACATATTGGGGCCTCCACCTGCTTCCCCACCCCTTACCATGCTCCCAGCCTGGGGCTCCCCTCCCAGGATAGACTCTTCCATCTCCTGTACATTAATACTATTGACACTACCCCCATCCCTGAAGCCTCAAGTTGGGCAGTGACAGTCACTCCTCATTCCTCCTGTGTGGTGTGTGCCTGTTGTGAGTCTTACACCTGCCTCCATGTTGGTGGAGGTTGACAGAGGCATTCACTAAGATTAGGTGGTACTGTCAGGCAGGACATGGTAAAGAAACTCTCATGCCCAGGCTAGAGCTAATAAATTATGGTCTACATGTATACAAATTACATGCCTATCCGGCTGAGATGTTGACCAATAACGCCATGGCTAGGGATCTGTGTGGGTGACAGTGTATCTACGTTTAGTGACAGGCTGTGACAGGGAGGGTGTACTCTTAATATACGAAGATCTGTTACAGGACACTGAAGAGTGTTGGTCTGATGAAAAGCTAAACTGGCTCTGCCTCTGCATTGCCTCTCCTCTCTTCTCTCTCCCTCTCTCTCTCTCAATCTCTATCTATCTATATATCTATCTATTCTACCCCTCATATAAAGGGAACAGCCATCAAAATCATCCAGAGTTCTACCTTCGTGCAAAAGTGTACTGCACAGGGCACTTATTTGAGTACGAGTTGGCCGATTGTACGTCAATACAGTAGATTATCACCTTACTGTAGTTAACCATGGCCTCTATAGCTGGCTATTATCCTGCTACCTACTACCAATGGATAACAAGATCAGGCAGTGTGTGTGTGACGGTCATACCCAGCATGGCTTAGCCCTGACCCTTTAAGGGTGCATTAATGCTCCCAGGCTCATGTTCCTGTCTCTATGATGCATTAATGCAGTGCTGGTGAGTCTACTAGCTGACACTGCGTCAGAACATCCTGCTCTACCCTGTAGGTTCAGCATAATACGTAAATCCAGCTCTGCCGAGTAACCTGCATGCATTGTGACCACCGATAGGCATGATGTATTTAATCACCATTATAGCCCTTAAAGAGTTAAGTAAGGCAGTTACTGGTGAGAGGGAGATGGGGTTAGCGTGCGTGGCTTACCTCACAGGGTTATCGAGGCGGCATCCTCCAGGCCACAATGCCATTATCTTATCTAATTATCCACTGTCCGACGCCTCGTAGATATGGCTCGAGTCGTATGTCATATTGCCTTGTCATGTGGAGCATAGTCTATTAGATGATGGCTGACCATTGCATTAGAATGATACAGGGGTATATTAGAATGAGACATATTATGGTAGTACCGTGTAGCCTTTAGAATGATACACATTGAGGTAAAACGAAAGTTCAAGAGGTAGAATTAGAGTGTATGAGTATCACTATAGATCACTGATAGATACATCCTAGTGCCTATATAATGACATCTGTAACCATGACATGGTTCCAACCCCTTCTGTAGCTAGCTCACCCACTGGTATGTGACAGGTACCAGACCCTTGCTGAACCTATGAAGACCAGAGTACAGTATAGAGGACATCGACAACTATGAAACAACATATGATGTCTCTGTTAGGTGTTACAATCGTACAAGACCAATAAACCAGAATAATTCCATTACATGGGCCCTCTTTCATAGCGTCGTATTTTGTAGAGATCGTACAGTTGTGTGACATCACGCATATTTACCTAGCAATTTAAAGGCCGATAATGCATTAATGCATAATGTCTGTTGTTTGCCGTAATGCATAGATGCAGTCCTGACCAGTGACGTGCCAGGGCTACGTGTATACAAGAGAGTGGCATGATACACCAGTCAAGTGCTGATGAGCAGACTCTCCATCACTTCAGTAACATCAACCCTTAAAGAACTAGTGTCAGTATATCACAGGGGGCTACATCTTGATGTATACAGGTGTGCACTTGTCATAAAATCACCACACCCATTGACAGCTGTTATATTGCGGCATGCCATCAGGTGTACCTGTCGGTTTGAACTCGGGGGTATACCTTCATCCAAAGCCTCTGGGTGTAGTGGGAGGGATAGGATACTTTTTGCATAACTCAAGAATGCTGAAATACTCCGGCAAAATTAAAGGGGGTTATTTAGGCAACATGATCTAAAATATGTGTAGAACTCATATATCTAGGTAGCTTTAAAAAGGCACAGATTGTAGATCACAGTGTTAACTGCACAGTAACTGCAGCCGCTTCTGCATCCATCCACCCCTCCATGCCTTTACCCTATCTCCTCTTGACCCCCCCCCCATTCCTTATTACTCTGCCTTCTTTTAACTCCTTAATGCTTCCCTCTTCAACCTTCACTCCAGCCCGTCTGCTGTCCCCTTCGTGTTCCCCTCGATGCTCCTCTCAATGCCCTCTCTTCGCTTCCTTTTCCCCAATAATTCCCATTCTCCCTTCACAATCACTCCCTCCCCCTTCCTCCATGTCATCTCCAAGTTTCCTTCTACAGCCATGCCCTCCCTATCAGTTCTCTCTCTGACTTCTTGCCCACATCCCTTCCTCCACCCAGCCTTGACGAGTAGAGTCCCTTCTTCCTCATCTACCCTACACCACACGTCTTATACCACAATATTGTCAGCACTAGCCCAGAGGCTAAACCTTGCCTGCCTCCTGTGTAGTTCTATAGGCAGTCATCCCCTGTATCAAATAGCAGGATCCACACGAGGATGGCGTCACGCCCTGCCTTCACTACCACCAAACACCATCATCTACAGTTCCTAATCCTTTATGGGCAGAATACTGCCTCTGTGCACTATGCCCTTCTGTTGACATGATGCTTGATATCAGATGGTAACTCGCTGATGCTGCATTTATGCATCATGCCGACCCTATGTACACGGGGATGCCTCACTGCCAACATCATAGTCTCAGTAGAGCACACTTACACATTGTTACAGTCACTAGCATCGCATGGCTGCATCACAACATATTGAGATGGAAATATCGAGGCATCCTATCACAGCTAAAGGTTTTGATTTGGTTCAAATGGAAAATCTAAGACATAAAATAGTGTGGCCATGATAGCCGTTTGCAGTGTAAGGTGTGGGGAATGAGTTAGTAGTGTGAATGGGGGACGGGGTATGCGTAGGAGGAGGGGGGGGGGTCCTTGGGGTGGTGTGCAGGGATTAATCAGCAGCAAATCCCTGTATTGCTTTGTGGGAGGAAGGGATCGTTATGGCAGATGTGCTGAGGGAGGCAATGTATGGGAGGGAGAGAGAATCCAATATCCTTAATTGTCACAAGGCTGCCAACAGGCCAAGCCGTGTGCACACATATCCAATAGCTTACACGCCTACTCCACCCGGTTACAGGCGTAGTCTCAATTGTCAATGTGGAGTGAGCATCATTTAGATAACTGACATTATGATTCTAGCCTAATTGTGTGGAGCCCCCCCACCTCATGTCAAACATACCAAATTAACAACACTATGATATTATAGTCAGCTTGGGGTAGGTTCCATGAAAGCTAATAATGGAAATTAAATATGGCGATTATAAAAGGATGATAGTATATAGGGCCTAGAGGATAAGCACCGGGTATAGAATCGTAAGCAAATCGATGTACTACTATTACATATAATGTCCTTTGAGTCGCTACGACAGTGTACACAATCATGTATTTGTATTGTGAAGAACGTCTATAGGTCCTAAACTTGCATTATGTACGTATAATATTATGGATGCCGCTTCTCCCATACCATTAAAACACACCTATGCGTTGATTTTCATCTACAGGTGTGACAGTATAACACCAATATAGAACTATGTGTAATAAGTGCTAATTACAGGTGTGTCTTTATTACAGGTGAGTGAGGAGTGCCAGGTACTGCGGACTAACCTCACCCACGTGGAGGCTGAATGGCAGTCAGCCAAGGACCAGGTGTCTGTCCTGCAGGAGAAAGTCACCAGTCTAGAAGCTGTCATCCAGGTAAGACTGCTTGCTGTTTACTTACTTTTAGTTGCCGAGGTAAGAGATTCTGGTTTCAAAAAGGATTGGGTGGGTCTAGGAGCGTGGCTGAACTTTGGTGGTCAATCTGTAACATGTTTGACGCCAACCACTGTTGGTACATAGGTCTTCTATACTGACAGTGGAGCTGACCAGACGACGTTTCAATAACAGGTGAACGATTATGTCCTAGTGTGTGCCTGTAAACTGACGTTGTGGTATGATAGATTTCTGTACAATGTATAGGAATGTATTACATTAGGACGATTTTAGATTTGAATAATAGAGTATTCAGTAATGGAGCAGTTCACAGCCTATGCATACCAGTAATTGATGTCCTAATTATATGGATCTGGTGCTGGAAGAACGTTGGAGGAATATGCCCTAAAGGTTAATTCCATGGGAATAGGTGGTCGGGTTGGGGACAGAAACACAGCCTTTCACACCTAACACCAAACTTGGATGGGGTATGACAAAGGTTCCCAATTTCTAAAAAAAAAGAAAAAGCCATTATGATTATAACCAATACTAAAACCTCTTTCTATTTGAACTGCTAAGTAATGTGAGTATAGTAGGGGTATACCCAGGGGTTTGTGAAAGATGATGTAAAGTACTTGAGGACTAACAGATAGCAGATAGGTGCATACCCTGCCAACAAGCTAACCTTGGTCCCAGTGTGAACATGCAATAAGCCACTCTGCAAACGCTACACTCAACCAAACCAACTACCAAGCCAGTATTACTTTGTGTAATGCAAATGAGGGTAAACACATTTAAACCAAAGCTTCTTGTTGCATAGTTGGATTTTTTCCCTTCTCCAGTTGACATTTCAATTAACCACATTTGTTCAGATTTAGTGGGGATGTTGTTTTTTGTTGCTGCTGTTTTTACTCCAAATTGGTAATTTAAGCCTTGGTGCAATAGCCAGGATGCAATCATGAAGAATCTACTGATGTAATTTGGAGCCATGCACCTATGATGGAATTTAATTCAAATGATCATGGCATTCTGTGAGCACTTGCCTACCCTTGTATGCCAATTTGGGCATAAAAAACCGCCTCAAAACCAGGAATTACTTAGTTATGTCTTTTCCCATATTAATATTAATGAATTCCACTTGAACCCCTTTCGGAAGAGCAGACACATTGTTGGAAATCATACAAATTTAGACGCTGTATGTTTAAATAGAATGAGAAAGTATCACGGGGGGTGGGGTGGTTGATGCGCTCTGGCTGGGTCAGCATGATGCCCCAGGACATTCATTCAGAACCACACATACACTAGCCTGATGCTTACTTCAACGGATTAAGCTATTTTTGTCTCAAGAACAAATGGGAGTACAGCCCTCATCATGCAAGTAAACCACGAGTTTCTTGGTGTATATAACTATTTATACCATGGCTATATTTAACCCCACATTAAGATATTGGCCTGCGGCCCAGATTCTTACTCCATATCTCAGTTGTCCCCTCCGGTTTTTCTGCAGCCCCGTACCCTTAACCCACGCAGCCTTCTTGTTATGGCTTAAGGACCACGTAGTGCTTTAATATTCTTTAGTCCTTTTGATCGATGAATTCAGCTTTGCCGATGCGACTTGCAAGGTCTGCATCAATTTGATCTTGCCAGGGCTGCTTTCATGCATAATGCTGAGCCTATATGTACAGATTTGTACAGACTCAATGATCACCACGATGCACCATTGCAGTGCTAATAAGAAGACACACCAGCAGTGCATCGGTGCACCATGCGGTCCTTTGACAGTTAAAGCTGCCTTCCCCAGTGGTATCACGTGACTGCTATGAACTGGTTCCCTGCGGCCTGCACGCATGCGTATGGTAGTTTCCGCTAGGGCCTGCCGTGATCTTTGTTGAGACGGTATGGTAACTTGCCCAAAAGGCGGAAATCACTTATAAGTTTATGTCTATCTTTTCAATGGGAGATTACATAAATGTATGTTTATAAATATCAAGGGTTAAACGCATCACCAATACCCTTGAGTAGTCTCTTGCTGGCCTCGACAAGTAGCTCTGTCCTTTTCACCATGTTGGCTCTGTATACCAGCCATGGTATCACGCACATGCCATGTGCATACACTGTATATCGTTATAAGCAAAACAATTAAGCTTTAATAATCTACAGTCAGCCCTCACTTCCTCGACCCTTTAATTCCTCAGATCCCTACCTCAGACAAAAATTGTGCAACTTTCCCTAGGTGTTCTATTATATTTGGGCTTGAATCCTCGAATATTTTGCTTCCTCAGATATTTTTCCTTGCATTTTCCAAATTCGAGGAAGCAAGGGCTGACTGTATATCCAATAGGCCCGAATATATACCTCAACATTTCTACATATATGCCACATTCGTCACACGAGATAAGCACATTGGACTGAAGAAGTTGTTATCAATAAAACAGCTGCAGTATTCATTTGATAATCATTTATAATTTTATCGTTTTAGCAGTCACCAGAAAGTCAACACAGAGAAAGATGCACTAGATACATTCTGGGCTGAGAGGGCTTTGATATCTCATGTACTTAATATGGAGGTCTCATATCAGATACACCCTCCTACTATCTACTTCCTACCATCATACCTTCAATTTTGCTCATTCGTATGTACCTGACTTGTTTCAGCGGCTGGAGGAGGTGGAGGAGAGACACACCCACCTGGAGTTCGAGCACAAAACGGTGTGTGAGGCACTCAGAGCACGGGAGGATGAGGTCACCATGCTAAGCCAGGTAGGTACCTAGATCTTCACCCTTGATAAGGTCGTAGTGGTGCCTCCATTTCTATGACACATCAATATAGCACTGACACGTAGGCTATAGCACACTGCCCCTGCGTGGGTGTATTAAGCTAACCCTCAGGGGATGCCCCATAAACGGGTTGATTGATTACCCGATTCTATTCAATTTTGCCAAGGCTCAATTAATGTGCTGTACCTATTATGGCTATCCAACCATTGAATACCAAGCCCAACTCTGCTTTTTTTTACCATTCACCAACAGGTGTGTTGACTACCTTAACTAGACACTACATAATCATGATATCATCTAGTAACGCAGATACCCATTAAAGATCCAATCCCAGCTAAAATTTGTATCATTTTTCGCTCATACCAGATCTATAAGGGGTACCACTCACTAAAACTATTCACCAATTCTTAAAACATAATATCAGCTTGAAATAGGCACATCTAGACTCAAAATTTTTACTGTAGGTCGACACTAAAACCTCTGGATAACATAGTACTCAGGCAGTGTTTTGTCATGGATGAGTGGTCACCTATGTGGTGTAGGTTCCTTCATGGTTCAATAGTTCCAAATTCCACAATGTCCTCAAGCATTTGTTCCAAAATGTCTGCAAAATTGTCTACATTCCATTGTATCCAAAACATCCACTAACAGTGACTAATTCCGTTTTACGCTGGGCATCTGCGGTCTGTATAACTACCACAGGCATAGGGCTCCACCCCCCAACCCCTCTCCCCTTACTTCCTCCTGTGTCAAGGTCAGGTCACAGACAGGGAGAGAAAGGATTATAGAAATATAATCTTGTTATATCAAAGAGATTCTTATCCTAATTCCTTAATTGGGGGTGATTAGTGGATGTTTATTCTGCACTCTGACTGTCTCAGTCTCATTTCACACTCTCCCCCACATATTCAGATAACCTATCAATAATAACATCTGCTGGGAGAGTGTGCTCACTCATGCACATCCAACAGTTTCCAACAAGTTGGCCAAGGCTTCCACCAGCCCCTTATGTAGTGGGAGAGTAGCGGGAGCGGAGTTCAGGGGTAGGTTTCCAGCCTAATTCCGTTTTGTCCATCAAGTTTTGTTCCAAAATGTCCACCAATTCCATTGTGTCCACCATGTTCTGTTCAAAAATGTCCACCAATTCCATACAGGTTTCCTTCCAAAATGTTCCTATGAATTGATATCTGATGAGGCCTCAGTGGTTGAAATGGTCTGGTTTTGTTGAATATAACCACAATCAAAATGGTCCCTATAGAGGTCTATTGAGCAGGAAATAAAATTAATTGGCCCTACCTCTGAACTTGACATCACCACAGGTATCTTTGTCATATTCAACTCTATATTTTGAGTCTCATGCATGTCAGACCCATTTTTGTAATGTGGTATATGATAGGTGATTGTTAGACCCGAAAGCAAGCAATAAAAATCGAACCGGAGGACCAAAGTCGGTATTTTTGGAGTTTCTGAGCTGAGGGCATGTCCCTTCACAACTTTGTTAAGGTCACATAAATAATCAGAACATTAGGGCCTTCAAGGGTAAAATCTTTCTGACAACCTGACCCATATATACATCAAACTTTACTTTACCATACACCATACTGATGCCTAGGCTTCACCCTATAGCTAGTTCCATATACCCATGCCAGGGGGCATGACCTTAACTATTCTATGTATGCATGCTGCACTCCCACTGAGAGGAGACCCAGCATAGCTGCACTACCATTACCATCTTTACCTTAAGACTCTGTACAATATGCTGGAATAAATACACCTTAATTGCTAACTGATACGAGGTCTTGTCCTATTGATCATGTCTACATAACTGGTAATCACAGACTATCAAGATATGACATGAGTATATAGAATTGGCAGACATTGCAGAACAAACTTTGGTGGACAGTATCTGAACATTTTGTAGATAAAATTAGAAGACGTTTTGGAACAAAACATAGTGGACACAATGGAATTGGGGACATTTTGGAACAAAACTTTGTGGACAAAATGGAACTAGTCATTGTTAGTGGATATTTTGGACACATTGGAATGTGGACAATTTTGCAGACATTTTGGAACAAATGCTTGTGGACAAAGTGAAATTTGGAACTTTTTGCAGATGTTTCGGAACAAAACCTGGTGGACACAATGGAATCTGGGCATTTTTGTGGACAATTTGGAACTAAACTTGGTGGACGCAATGGAGTTTGCAACCCAAAAAAAATGGAATTTTGAACTTTTGTGGATGTTCTGGAACAAAAGCTGGTTGACACTTATGGAGGTCCCTTTTGGTCTACATATAGCTATTATGATTAGGGCAAGCTGGTGGAACCCCCTTCTGTTGTAGCCTTAACCTACGCTTGACTTGTCAGGAATTTGACTCACATTTCAGTGTTATGCATCTGGATGTCTTCTGTTTACACACAGAGGGGGCACCCATATTAAAATAGTATATGCCATTTATTAGGAAAACAGGTACGGTAACATTGACTACAGATTGATTTATGGATTACTTCCCGGAGGGTCATTTTAGTTGAAATTGCATTTTTAACGTATTTCAGCAGCTGTACTGCAGTGAGACCAACTCCTCATTCAGTCATTAACTGATATCATAAGAATGCGTCATAACGTGGGCTCTTAGCTACGGATAAGAAGTAGCTCTACCTTTGTGAAATTAATAAACAAAACTAGAAACCTCTGTTATCTGAGTTCAGTTTAGTGTAAAACGTTCAGTTTAGTGCTAAAAGGTGGGCCAGTTGTAGCACTGAACTGCCCATTTTGGTCAGCCTAGGTATACCGTGCACGCCCTGTTGATACAGACAGTGTAGAGGATATGACTTACTCAAGGTAATCTTAGCTGCTCCGAGCAGGTGTGAGTTACTCCATTCAGAATACTAATGACACAGGCCAACTAGCGGCTCAGTGCCTAGTAGAAATATCTGAGAGCTACCATGGCTGGTGATACGTGAGGGTCAACATCGTAAAGACTTGTTATAGATGGCTCACGGTTTTCTAAATTTGTTTTCACGATCTTTCATCTGACCTCCGCCTCTCCCAGTTTAGTAGAGTAGCTGAGTGGCAGCAGGTAAAAGAGCTTCAGTGCCTGACTTGGTTGGGAATTAAACCACTGACCCCTCGCCTTTGAAGCAACTAAAACCCTATTTTATATTAACTCAAGGCTCAATGTTCACCAGTGTCAATGAAGGGATATTGTGCATCAAGTTGTAAAACTATACATGTGTAAATACCTCCGTGAAAGCTTCGAATGAGAAGCTTGTGCAAAAACATGGCCTTCTCTTTATACAAAAAGAAATCCCTTCCACTAATTGAACAATTTGCCAGTCCTAGATGAACTTATAAGGATATGCCGCGGGTGATACACAGTATTCTGACTAGTTCTTCGCATCAAAGAAGCCCATGTCAATCTTATCCAACGGTTTTTTAATGATATTATGAGCAGCTCAACAGCAGAACACCATTGTTGGTGGCTGCATTAGGACTGTGTAAAGGATTATGGAGCTGCTATGCAATGCTGTTACTTAGGTTAGATAATGCCTTGTGTGGTTATTGCTGTCGTGAGGTCATAAAGAGATGGCCAATATTGGAATTCCATTGTCGCCCTGCTATAATATCATATGGCGTTGACCATTATGTAGGTGCGGCCTTTACTCCTGCGGCGGGTTATTTGCCTTGGTTGAATAAGCATGCGTTATAATCCACCGTCTGTAGTCAGCTCCAGCATGTCCCTCAATGCAATTAACGAATTATATAAGGCTTATCTTATTCAGCTATGTTATATTTCCTGGTAAATTCAGTATCACATTTGTTATGGAGCAACGCCAAGATGGAATAGGCGAGCCACACTAATGCCATTCATGACAATGAAATCATATATAAGACATCTTTAGCATCCCGTGCATTAATTCAAAAGTTGTTGTTCATTTACCCCCAGAAGTTAGGTACATAACCCCGATTTACATCTACTTCACCATCTTAAACACACACACATGCACTACACTCCCTGTCATGCAACCCCCCCCCCTTATCATGGGTAACTAAGACAATTTTCTGTGTAGAGATCGTTGTACTAAGGAGAGGTCCGGGCACACCGAGCAACATCTACATTGAATCTCTATATGGCAATGCATTTTCAAGGCTACATTGAGCTACAGCCTAGAGAGGGCTTTTCCTTTTAGGGGCTGCGCTATATTGAGGATATTGAGTACACTGATACATACAGGCCATGCTATTTAAGGCACTGCTGCCTTGAACCATCCACCTTACCGACCATGCCCTTTAAAGCTGACCCACAAAAGGCATCTCCCTATATAGCCTGTTCACCAATTGCTGGGCTTTTAAACATCTACACGATATATATATATATATATATATATATATATATATATATATATATATATATATATATTTATACAAGTCCTATACTTCACGGACTGGGTGCTATGATCTGCTAATGACCATGTATATTGAGAGATATTATCATAGACATTTCCTATACCTTGAGTTCAGGGGCTAAGCTACATAGAGCTACTCTACTTACTTTTTTTCATGTTGAGAACGAGTCTCTTTATAGTACAGCATAGGGAAGGTCACTCTTGACATGGACATGCAGGAACTGAGATCCATTCTTCACGGCCCTATTTGTCACATTGACGTCACCAGATAGGCTATATAGACTCAACTCCCTCACCAAGAAGGTTAACTTATGAAGAACACTCTGTTTGGAGCTGCTCTCGTGAGCCTCTGTCTATATATTACAATAGAGTTCTCCATACTGATTTCAAATCTCATTGTTTTTATCATTTCTATTCACACCCTACTTTCTGAAATACGACAATATATAGTTAACATGATCCAACAATCAGGCACTTTGAATATCCACCGAGAATTATTTATCTATCACTCACAGACAGCTTTTTACCAAGGCCCCCTTTAAGTAAACACTTGCTTCATTAATTATCGATTTATCCAACGCAACCAGAAATTACTTTTTTACGGTCACTACACAATGGGAGCATGTTTTGCAATGTCCCCCTTTTTCCCCAGAAGCAGTTCTGTAGTTAGTCTTGTTCAAGGTCTCGCCCCTTTTTCTTCTTCCCCTGCGGCCAAACTACGGCAATTGTGGGCCTGAGGATCGAGTGGTATTGGTGGGTGGGGGTGGGGAATGAGGTTCATGGTGAGGGTCAGAGGGGTTAGTATGGATGAGGGCTGGTGGAAAGATAAAACCTGAAGTCCTGACATGTAGACAACATGTTGATGGGGATAAGAGCCCTCGGTGAATATTGATGATGCCCCAGTTTGTATCTGTATATACATAATAACAAAGCTGAGTGAAAGCAGAGGCTGTTCGAATCTATTTGTTGTAACAGTGTGAAGTACGCCCCCATTAAAGAGAAGATATGCACCCTTTGGTGGTGACCCCTATTGTCTCAATAGGGTACTCCACCCTGGTATTGAAGCAATAACACTGTAATGCCTAGTATAAGGTACACATAAAGAGGTGGATTATTAATACAGCCTCTCTGGAGCAGTGGTAGAGTGCTGGACTCTGAATGTGTAGTTTGGGAGTTCTAGTCATCCAGAAGAATAGTACTTATTTTCTTCTAGATAATAGATTGTGTATCATAAAATTACAGATATGGTCTAATACTGACTAGAACCCTGGACCTTGAGATTGAGAGTCAGGCATACTACCACTGCACCACAAAGGCTGCACTACTGGTTTCCCGCTGTGCAGTTGAGTGGTCAACAGTTGTCAAGGTCCACATAACTGAAAACATTAGTAGCTGATTGTATCAATATCTTGGTATTCTGTGAATTACAATTGATGTAGTTGTCAGACAATGAGAGAAGGTAGCTGTATGTATTATAGTATATCAGCCAAAATGTCCAATTGATATAATACTGATAGGACTTCACATGGACAACAGCTACAGTAATACAGTTTATTTACTTCATCGCGCCAATACTTTAAAATGAGGTCCGTCACATATATATTTTTTTGCACTTATCACTTCTATACATATCTATCTTTCACCTTCCAAAAGTATTTGGAAATAGCAACAGACATATAGGCTAAATTAGTATGAAGTGAAGACCATACAATTTTCTCATAGACCCCAATAGTGAAGACTTCCCTTTCTTCATATCAACTCCCTGAGAATTGAACTAGGTTGCATACCATTTTCTTTTCATTACCCAGATCCTTACACATAAAACTAATAATATACCAAGTTATAGGCAAAAGGCAACAGAACTTCTATACCGCTTACCCCCTAGGATTTACCTTTAAAGGGACGAATCTAATTTTAAAACATGTCCATAATTAGCAAATGTAATTCTTTGTCCATATGATTAAATTCACTCTAGCAGGAGATATTTTGTCATAATATGTCACATCTTGCATTATAAGCAAGCGTCGATTCTCAGTACTAACACGATGAATGGTCTAGGTTACTGTTAGGTTGAAGAACCTATTAATCATTTTGTTAATGCCTTTGGTCACATTTAATTAGATATTTTGTATTTCCATTATACTTGGCGGTCTGATTCATCGGTGACAAACTGCCAAATTGAAATGGACATTATCACTGCCCTTGATTGATATTTCACACTAAAGCCTCGCCTTTTATCAAATTTAAAGAGTGATCTAAAAGACATTTCTCCTCGTGGTTGGTTCGTCCTTTGTGTAGATAGGATTCATAAGAAGCCATAGCTCTAATGGCATGTGCCGATCTGCTAGAGAGTGGTGTGCCGAGTGGTGGAGAGGTACTGGGGAGTGTAGGTATCACAGGAGTTACTCATGTGGCTATAAATAGATTTACATCTGAGTTAATGTGAGCTCGTTAGGAGGAGACTTCTTATAAGGATCAAAGCCAGTGTTGACGCTCTCCTTGAGGCAGAGTCGACTTTGGGGCAATTCACGCCGATTTAAATGTTCTGATTATACGGATAGTGTGTGAATATCCATAGATGATGGAGATATAAAGCTTTAATGGGAAGAGTCCTAAATGGATTATATGGAATAGTAGATCTATATGGCCTTCAGATGGAGGATTAATCGCAGACTACAGAGGTGGTATTACATGCCATGCATCAATGAACTAGATCCATACATGACTTGCCATAGCAAATGATTTAGTTGGATTTTTTGTTGTTGTTATATGTATTTTATCGGTGCATCAATTTTGATAAAGAACGTCTAGATGAGAAAAGGGTTATAGAATACACAAGCTCTATATATATAGTATAGACAAATATTTTGTAAAGGCTATCTCCTATCGGAAAGGCAACGCCAATCTCCAGTGTAATAGATATGTTATGAGGTTTTGCCAACACCGGTCTGCCCATCATGCTAGCCTCATGAAAACTAATTTATCAAAGTATGCTAGCAGTCACCTTGCGAATTGTAATCAAACTGATGACCCTCATTTTACTTTCCTTTTGTAGGCAAGAGAAGAGTCACAGAGAGAACACGATGAAGCATTGCAAGGTTTGCAGGTATGTGATTGATCAATTTCCAGTGCTGGATTCATGACGACAAGTAATAGGCGTAATGCATTTTTGATGCACTACTTTGCTGTAAAAGCTTTCATGTAATGACCAACCAATGCCATTCTCTGGTCGGTTGGACCTTATTCATTGAAATAATATTCGTCGATAATCATATTGAGATATACGTTACCTAGTGGTTCATCAGTCCTGTATCCCATTCCTCCTGCAGGCAAAGTTAAGGGAGCTGGAGCGGAAGTATGACCTGCAGGCCATCAAACATGAGGAGCTCACCCTGGAGATGACCAAACTCCGCCAGGAGGCCCAGCGACAGCACCTACCGCCCATCGCCTTCCACCAAATGGAGCTGGCAGGGCAAGGTGGGGGGCCTCCAGGTGTGGGACCCCCACATGGGGGACCGCCGCCAATTGGAGGACCACCTCAAATAGGAGGCCCACCTCTAATTGGAGGACCGCCTCCAATAGGAGGACCGCCTCAAATTGGAGGACCACCCCAAATTGGAGTACCACCTCAAATTGGAGGACCACCCCAAATTGGAGTACCACCTCAAATTGGAGGACCACCTCAAATTGGAGGACCACCTGGAGGGATCCGACCACCCCCTGGCCCGGGGCCACCCGACGCCCCCATGGTCCCTGGCCGGCCGCCGTTGCTACCCACCGTCAACGTGGTACACGAGGACAACGTCTTCCACCCAGGTCTGTAGTTTTCCTTCGTTAAACATTGGATCCTGTTTAGATCAAAATCTTATGTGGTAGATTTTTTTTTTATTTCACACAGTTAGCTCTATTCACTGTTTCATGTCAAATACTATTTAGTTTTTAATAGCATGTCTTATCCGTTTGCATGTTCCATTTTACCAATATAGTATATTGTGCTTATGGTTTTGCAATGGGATTTCATTTGTCTTTAAATGTTAAATATACCATAAAACAGTATTCATTTATGCTCAATGCAGGGCTTTTAGACTCTATTCATACATAAAAACAGAATGATCATAAGTGTTATATTCGGAATAAGTGGTGATTTTCGCTTTGCATGTTTCTGGATACGACTTTGAAATTAGAAAATATTGCAGGAATTGGCGTAAGACTAGACGTACTATCGAATTAAGCATGCAAACCATAGAACAGAAGGGATATGATTATTCATAACGTTAAGGAAGACAGACTAGAGCATTGCAATATAGAAACAAGTACTTCCGTTTGGAAATTTGAACCAATGTGAAAGGAATAATTATCGCAAAAGTCCTTTACATGATATATGTGAGACCATGTTTAAATAAGAAAAATGGCACACGATACCTCTTCTTTTCTCATAAAAAATCGAATACTTATTTAATGACATAGAAGAGCACTTTATTAGATTGTGGAGGTAATAATGACAATAAGTCAGTATCTAGGGATCCTTAGATAATACTTTGAATTTCCATCTGATTCCCAGTTATTTCAACTAAAATATTCCCTCCCCCTTCACCTGTTACCTTCAATTCTAGAACCTCCCATTGTCTTCAGTTTGCATGTTCTCCTCAATTATTTCACACCCTTTGGTTGCGGTTGTCTTTGGTTACACAGATGATAACGATGATACGGCAGATGTGGTGCCCCTAGTGATAACAGAATCAGATACCAGGGTAACACCTCCCCAGGCCAAACCCAGACTTCCTCCATCCAGAACCACTTTACCCAAGACCCTGGAGGAGGAGCTAGAGCTGAGTGATATAGGAGACAAGATTAAGGCTTTGGCTCTAGATTCTGACCCCTCCTGTTCAGAGGATGAGGAGGATGAGGAAGATGAAGAGGTTGGGTTGGAGGAGGGTGAGGTGGCTGAGGTGGAGGTAAAGGAACAGTCAGCTTCTGAAGCAGGTAAAACATAGAATTAAGATTCTGAGTGAGAGATGTGCTTAACTGAGCAGGAATCAAATTGTTTGAAAGCTTGGCGTTACTTCCTCTTTGTTATTAAAATATTAAGTTACATCAAGCATTAGATTTAGTTAATCTAAACTCGATCGCCTGAAATGTTTCATATGGGCAGTTTGAATATTGTGAATAACGTGATCTGACATACCTGACATGATTGACTCGGCATGATTAGACAGACCCCTATGATGTGTCTGATGTTTAGTACAAGACAGACATAAAAGAAAAAAAGCTATTATGAAATGGCAAATATGACATGAGCGCATGGCATGGCTGACATGACACCCCAAGGATATATATACATAACTGTCATGACTGATATGACATAGCAGCATGATAGGCAGGCCATAAGCACGTCCTGATAATAAAACCTGGTTTGAAGTAACATAAGATGACATGACCATTTTGACATGATTGAAATGGCACAATCAATATTACATATCTGACACGTTACCTAGGGCTAACATTCCAAGACAGAACATGAGAACACAACTTATAATGATACCATAGTGACATGCCAGGATAATTTACATTAAATGACGATAAAGCAAAAAATATCATGGGGATCTAAATCATACAATGTGACACCCACCTCTGCTGTGCATTTACCCTGCACCCAGGGATGTAAGTACATAAACCATCATAATCTTTGGGATTTGATAAATCAATTTCACACCATCTTTTGGCCTGTGTCTCCTGATACTGAATCGAATATGACCACATATAGTGTGCGCAATCAGACCTGCACATTGCTGAAACACCTGTGGATTCATAAGAAATCTCTTATTTTGTGTGCTCGTTAATATTGTAATCACAAATCTATGAATTCACGTTGCTTGTGCTATAGAGTTTCCACAGGGAGATAAGGACGCCCTCGTGTGGACTTACCCATATATACGATAAAACAATCGTACAAACGACTTTAATTACTTAAGTCATAATCACACACAATTAGAGGGTTTTATAAGATTAATTAGGTATAGTTATTAGTAATTCTTGGTAATTAAACATTTCATTGGTCTCTATTTGATTTAAGTTTAAGTTTAAGGTTCCTGAATGGACTGTGTAGTATAGGTACCTAGTTTTAGATTTAGGGGTCACTGACATGCATGTTTTCTGAGCAATTCGTTGACTTTTTTCTAAGCATTTCGTTAACTATTATTTGTTTTTCCTATTACTACCTACACTTAGACCTTTAATTCCTGTTGGAAACATGTTTCTTCAATCTCTGAAGTGTGTTGTTATAACTTCATTCAATATTTTCTAAACGTAGGCATAAAGGTGTGATTTATAGCAACTGTGTTTGACTCTATATAGATGTGTGGTCCTTTATCATAGAAATCACGATTCGGTGGGTTTTCGCTGGTTGTTATGAACAGAGTGCTGTGTTGTCAATGTGTGTGTTAAGTGACACTGTACAAAACTAATAACCTGTCAATTACTGGTCTTTAGTTTGCATGCACTTAATTATAACAGATTCTTTTCATGGGACCTGCCTTTGGTAGGTCCAGTGGAATACTCTTTGTATATAGCGAATGAGGCAGCAGGTATCACCCCTGGGGCCTGTGGATGTGATGGATATAGTGTCAGTAAGATTCAGGCATAATTTAGTATGGAGGACTGCCCCCGTAGGCTGACGACCTGTATTACATACAAGATATGTGATCCTACCCATGACTTCATGGCTTCGAACCATCAGCATACCAAGTAATTTATCCAAAGATCCTTGCTCAACAATTCTCAATTTTATTCATGTCTTTTAGCTAACATTGAAAAGGTTTCCTAATTGTCAACCGGTATTCTAAAGACAGAGAAGGAAAATTAGTTCCATAGAAACTGCTTTTTCATGCCTTAATAATCCTAGCTACCTTTATCAAGGTTTCTTATCATGTCACTCTAAATACAATTAGGGATTCGTTATGATCAAATCAATTATATGTTTAGAATGTTTACAAATCAGGTACTTCTGCCTTGTTGCATTAGATAATTAGAAAATAAAATCGATAATAGAAAATATAAAATTAGATTTAGAGGTCAGGAAAGACGTAGACATTTTTCGTAAGACCTTTACTACTCTTCTCTGTCCATATTAGTCTTATTAATGTCTTTTGTATTCTATTCCTGTAATCATGATTTAAGTCATCAGATACTTAAGATCCGTTTCCATTTAAGTATTTATGTTGCATCGGCAATACACTGTGATCATATTCCATGAAATTCTTAAGTGTTGATAATTATTAAGGGGGTTTTAGGTGCACGCACCATGGTAAATAGTTGTTTTCTAGACTTCGGTAGATATTATACAATCGTCACAGAAGTATTCAGGCGTGGATGCAGTTAAGCCTTTGTAAAGATTGGTTTTATATGGCTCATGTTCATTTGTCACTATGGTGTACCAAGTGCAGGTGAGCATCGGATGGGTGCATCATGCCGCCCCTGGGAGTGTATCAACCTAACCTTTATCAAAAGCATGGTGTTTTACCTGCTGCCTTTGCAGTTGCTTACTCTCTCTATCCCTGTTTCAGATGGTCACATGTCGCCTGTTGGACCTCCCACCGTCGTCATATCTCCAGGACAGCAAACCTCACCCAATCAGGTAAGTTTTATTGCACTTAGAATAAGTCACATTCACAGATATTGCACTGGCTTTTTGCCATCTGCATGGCCAGCAAGGAACACGTCAGTGTCACATGGTTATATTTCCTGGACCCTCATTGCTTTGACAGGGTGGGACATTGTAGAAATGGAGTCGCCGGAAATACCTAACCGTAATTTCAACATACATCATTCTTGACAACTAGACAATGGATTCTTGATGATAAGATTCATCGACCCCCATCCCCGAACCTTTGTCTTTATTTCAAGGGAACAAGGGTGAAATTGGGGTTCATCCTAATATCATTTTGGAAGCCCAGAAGGGGCGGCAACGAGGACCAGCGGGTAATTATTAGTAAGGCAAATCTAGGTAAACCCCTGTTGCGTCCCGTTGTTCTTGGGTTGTTAAACTTTCATGTGCCTTGGTCTAGGCCTGTGCTTGGATTTTTCCAATTATACCAATTAATATAATCCACGATCAATCGGCCTAAGCCCCATGTTTGCAAATACCTTCCATCAGGCCATGGGGGCTTGTTATAATGTTATAGGAGGATTTAATCAAGATGAAAAGAAGTTGGTCTCAAGACCTTTGCTCAGGGTAGCCTGTAACCAATCAGTCTCTTCTTCCCTTTCTACCTGGGTGTCCTGAGTGGCACTGGAGCAGGGAGTGTTTAATGAGGTTCAGCCCTGGAGGAGTCGTTATTGATTAAGACATGCCCCATGCCGTACTTAACACATGCATCCCAGAGAAGTGGACTGGTAGCTGATGGCGTGCTTAGACTTCATTTTTTTATGGTCTCATAGCACCGGCCTAGATCCATGGCCAAAACGCAAAGCTTTGACTCGGATGTGTCTTGCTTTAGCAAGCAGGGTACTTTGGACGGCCATAGAGGTATGAGGGGAAGGGGCGTTCACACACGATTGTTTCAATTAATGGCGTGGCCGAGGGGTTGTTACTGAATGCAAGACGTGACGTAAGAACTCTGGTTAAGCGTTAGAAGGTCAGTAAATAGTCATGCAAAGAACTACTGCATCTCAATGGCCAAAAAAATCAACTTTGTAGCCTAAGTAATCAACGTTAATCATCCAATTATTCAAGTTTTAAGTCGTCTTGAGGAAAGATATAGTCACACCTCATGGGCCAAAAGCCTCTATCCATCCACTGAGTAAACGATTGAACCCTGTATCATGTTCTCTTGAACTGAATATTTATCAGAAAAATAAGCTACGCTTCACGTCACAGGTTTGACACATTCCTGAGCAGTGAACATGATCCAGAACACTGTTGCTGCATTAAAGTACTATGACTAATTATGAGCAAATATCTTTGAAGCATTGTGTCATCCTTAAAATGGTATCAATGACATATATGGGGCACTGGTAGAATATGATACCGCCACTGTCAAGAGAGTAGTGGTAACATTCAGTACTGAGATAGCAGTTGTCGTGACAGGTATAGGCTAAAACATTAACAGGCGCTAGGTACATGTAGTAGGATGAAGGTAGTTTTATCATCTCTGACATTAGATTGTTCATACTCAAAGTACGCGGGACAAACACACATCCTATCATTATAGCACAGTATATGCACTGCACCTTACTCAGGTAGTAAAGGTATTGTATTTGACTGTAACTATAGCTAAGCTGTTGTATATTTTGCCCAAGTGTACCTTTTATATATTTTTGGCGAAATAATGTCAGGGTCATCGGGTCATGTAGGTCATACACTGCTAAATAATGGTATCTGTATCACCAAACGCTTTTTTAAATGAATGACCAATCAATTCATCTTTATCAAAGGTTTCTATCCATGGCCAATCAATTCATATTCCATCGAAGCTTTGCAATCCATATTGAAACCCCCTATTTATATTATTTGAGTATGCATACAAAGAAATTATGTTTTGCATTATAACAGGAGCCGATGCTTACCCCTGGAGAGCCGGACGGTACCCACCTCACTCTGCCCAGGAAAAGCCCCTTCCAAGTCTACGTGGCCAAATACAGTTACGATCCAGACCAGTTCTCGCCCAACGAGAATCCTGAGGCTGAACTGGTTCTTAATGCTGGAGATTACGTGTTCGTGTATGGTGACATGGACGAGGTATAGCAACTTTAATTCTTGCATTCATAACTGAATCCTAAAATTGGAGAAACTAACATTCTTTTTCTAAAATAGGCTAGACCTTGAAACAAAACACAAACTAGTGGTCCCAAAGGTCCTGAGAAGGTTCAGTCCGACCGACAGTGCCAGATTACCAGACTGATAGAGTATTGGCTCTATTCAAATCAATCAGTTTCTCAAATTTGGCAAGGACAGAAATTCAATTCCACTTCAGGGTTTGATGATTATGGATACTCTTCTAAGTGTGATAGACACACTGTAAACACGTTCCGCATGCCATTGGAATATCGATTTGCAATTTAGGGTCTTTCTCGGAAGAGTGCCAGTTATTCGATATTATTGGTGGGATTGGGGGCCAGTCAACCTTTCTAAAAATCAATTTACTGTTTAGATTCTGACCCAATATTGAAAAGATGGCAAGGGTCCAAAGAGTCCCTCATATAAATGCAGAATGTTTCATTTGAACAACTCAGTATGCAGCGTCACAGTGAAGTGGGTGAATAGGCTGTTGTGATAACTATACAAGCATTTTCCAACTCCAACTAAGGTTTTTTTCTCAATCTTTATAGCTGTCTCTGTCTTTCTGTGTCTGCCTGTCTCTCGCTGTCTCTGCCTATCTGTCTCTGTCCCTCTCTGTTTGTCTGTATCTCTCTCTGTCACTCTCTGTCTCTGTCTCTGTCTGTCTCTGTCTCTGTCTGTATGTCTGTCTCTCTCTGTCTCTCTCTCTCTGTCTCTGTCTGTCTGTCTGTCTGTCTGTCTCTCTCTCTGTCTCTGTCTCTGTCTCTCTCTCTCTCTCTCTCTCTCTCTCTCTTGTATATATATATATATATATATATATATATATATATATATATATATATATATATATATATATATATATATCCATCAAAAACAAATTTCGTGCTCTGGAAATATGACTTTATGAGTATTGTTCCCTCTACCAACTGTTTATCTTTTTTGTGTTTTCAGGATGGCTTCTATGAGGCGGAGTTAATGGATGGACGGCAGGGTCTTGTACCATCCAACTTTATAGAGGCTGTACCAGGTGAGTCTTAACAATTTAATGACGGCATGATACGTCAAGGCTTCCTGTTCATTTGTCACCATGATGCACCATACCCTGGTAGTGGCTAGTTCACATCAGGGTTACATTGATGCATCATGCTCCCCTACGGGGGTGTCAATCCTGTATGGTTGATTTAGTGCATCCATGTTGATTTACTCACCAGTCTGCATTCATTTATCATGATGACAATAGGGCATAGTACATTAAAGCACTTTGCTGGTACAATGCAAACATAATATACAGGAACTTTATCCTAGGCTTTCCTAGGTTGTTGAAAATCACGAGATGGTGTTGTACCACTTTAGTTAATCCTGAATAGCTTTTTTTGTGATTTGTTCTAAATCAGTAGCTTACATAGGAAGTCTCTTCACCCTCATGGCCAATACTACATTCAGGGCCGTCGGAAAAGTGGGGCCTGAGTATGTCTGGGCCCCCAAAAATTTACCAAAAATTTATAATGAATAGAACAAGGGGCTAAAAGTTCATCTCAAATCAGCTTAATATAGTAATGGGATAGGAGAATTGGGGCCTGGGCCTCAAATCAGATCCAGAATTCATCAAAAATTACTTTCCTATGTACACATTTTATATAGGTATGTATAGGTGCTATTGCGCTTGAGCAAACAATTCAAGGTGGTTGAGGTGGGGCCCCCACCGCCCCCCCCCAATGAAGATTTGCTTCCTACGCCTCTGTACATATGTGTAACAATAAAAGAAATAACGAGAGGCACTAGGGTATAGATAGATGTAATTTTGGGAGCAGGACATGGAAAGGCAAAATTTAAGGTGGAAAATCAATTTAGTGATGAGGAGCAAATCTGTCCAGAAGTGGGATCAAAGTAGCATATTATAGTGCAATTTAATTCCTCTGTTTATTTACTACTTTTATTCATTTGCAAATTAGTACATATGTCGTGATTTTCGATTGTATGAAAGATTGCTCTCTGGTGTCCTTATAGTGGTATTGAGTGCAAATTCCACTGTAACCAAATCTAACAAGTATGACAATAGGTATGCTAATTTCATTTACTCAATTCATTGAAAAGTTGATACCCCGGCACTATACATTTAGTGAATAACATTGTTGGGTCCTGCTTGGCCTACATCGTTCTAATTTGTAGTTATTCCTTAAAATTCATAAAAAAAACTCAAATTTGTGGCTGTGGTGGAAAACATGCTCTTAAGCTACTAGTTGTATAGAACCCCTTAATCATTAACTATAAAGTGTTTCTAATGCTTTAGTCATGATCAGTAGAACTAACTGATAAACTAGAATAAAACAGAATGCACTCATGGTAATGATAATAACCCAGGACTGAATAGTTTGAACATCAACACCACTCTGCTACAGTAGGCCTATATATAGTATGACTACATCATTTTATGTGAAACTAATATAATAATAATAGCAGCTAAAGTATAATTCATCCACGGCCTTGGTTCTCCCCAGGCAAGTCCTACAAGTCGGCCGCCTTACTTAGACAATTTAAACTTTCTCATCATGCCAAACAGAGTAAGTTCACAGTGGTAGCTAGGTAGACGCCGGGCACGATGGGGCTGCTGCTGCTGCTGCTGCTATTCAACCTACTAAATCCTGTCGGCTTAAGCGGGCGTTCCACCAGAGCCAACTGAAATTGGGGACAAGTGGGACCCTTTTTTGACAAAGCTTAGTAAAATTCGTCATTTTAGCAGGTATTTCCTGATGGTTCCCCTATGTGGTCTGCAATATCAAACCATTTTGAATAGCATTGTGAAGGGCGACTCGATGGGTCCTAATTATCCTTGATCCCCAAATCGGGAATGAGTGACTCTGGTGGAATTAATGCTTTACTATATTATAACCGTCTAACCGTCATTGGGCTGCATGTTTCTCACATCAAGTCACCCTACGTCGTCCATACATGTGCTCCTCGTTCTCAGCTTTTTATTACTGTGCTGTAATTCAATATAACTTTAGAATATCTACAAGCTTCTAGAGGCATACGTCATCCAAAATTTTATCTGAATAGTAATCCCTAATAATCATTGATTTGCAACCTAAGTACCTTTAATTTTGAACGTAGCATGGCGGAGAATAGGGTAGTTTAGTCTCTACAAGAGGTTATCTCATAGTGAGATCAATCTATGCTGTAAGCTAAAGAGACATGCCTATTATCGCTGTTATCTCTCTGTGACACGAGTATCATCATCTCAATCAAATTGTAGGGCTAGAAGCTCTCACTGTTTCAATTAAAGGTGTCCATACCTGTAGATACTTCACCTTCACCGGGGCAGTAGTGGTCCATGGTTATCTCACCTCCAGTATCCACAAGGGATGCAGGAGCTTTAATATGGACATTGGCTATAGCTTCACGTCTATTGTATCTATACACTGGCTATATCACAGAATCACCTTGGTTGTCATATCACCAGATTCTTGCAATCTACCTTACCCTTAATCATTGACCACTGTGTCAACTATTGGTACACTGGTATCAACAGACCTATGTAGAAACGCTCAGGTAAACACAACCACCAGAAACCCAGTTCATGTTGTGAGCGGCTGCTGGTCCATAGCTATTAAACACTGACTGCCAGAAACCTGTGTCAAATTGTGAAAAATACCAGGAGTGGTGATTAGATGTGCCGTTATTTCTGAATGTGAAATGTGTATCAGGAGATGGTTACCACTGTATACTTTGTGTACACCAAACTAGTGAGCCGTCAAATTGAACTGAAGAGGACTTACTATAGTTCAGATTTTGTTGCACCTTGACTGCATAGATAGATTGAAATAAGAACACATCTGAGGTGACAGCAAACCACAAATTCCGATACTGATTCGGGTTAAGTCGTTTCCATGTTGCCACTTATTTCTGTGACTGTGTAGTTGGCCATGTGCCACCACCACAGACCAGCGTACATGTAGATCATTAGTCACCAGTGGTAGTACATCAACACCGGAGCCCAGTGTAGCTATTTGACTTAAAAGTAAATCCCGCCTACTGAGGAAAGAGAGGGGACTTTGAAGCCCATGCCTTGGATTTATCTCCACTTTCTTGTGGCCTGCGGGGTCTGGTTACATCAAAGATAGCAGTTTCCGTAAGGGCATAGACCAGGGAATAATTATAGAGATGGTTAGTTACCTTCAAGTCCTCACCGTAATCTGTAGTTGCTACCAGGTTGATCATTGATCAGGAGGCATTGATGGAAAGACATGATATAGGGCTGGTAATAACCAGGCTTCAAAGTAATAAATCACATATGTGCAACAGACTTCTGGATATTGAACTGTGGCCATAATTAACAAATGAAGAGTGTATAAAGTGAAGGATTGCGAGGCCTTTGCTGTTTCTAAATGCGACTTACGGGCTGGCTCTTCAAGGGAATGAGGACATGACCATTAGGATTCTAAGCATACATTAGATGGATGAAGTTGATTTCAAAACAGAAACCCCTGCTGTGCAGAGGCAGAGAGTGTTGTGCTTTCTGCTACCGTTGGGCTGGATGGGCAGTCAGTGTACGTGTCGGCGTGGTGCAACATTCTGACACTCCTCGCCAAATGCTGAAGTCTGGTATTTGAGACTTGTGTCAAAATGTTCCCCTTTGAGTGTGGTATTATGGTAAATGGCGGATGGCGCGCCGAAGGTCATCAGCTTTTCTTGGAGTGTGTACTGCTAATTTCTGTGCTGTGTGAATTTTGTTAGCCCTTCAAAAGCAGCCTAGCCGCGCGAGCACAATGCATTTCTTGAATCCATGTGGCATCAGGCATGAATGCATTACTGGCGAGTAACTCGCCAGCACTGCATTCATACATTGTGCGGATGCTACCTACAGCCTTACAGGGGCTGCACACTTCCAATGAGACGGCATGATGCACTAATACAGGGTCTATGGGTTAGTGCTTCACAATGGCAGATAGGCCTTGATGACCAATGCCTTCCTTAATGGGTAATAGCAACTTAACCAGAATGGGACTTGATGATGGAGTTAAAACAGGTGTGGGTGGGTTGTTTGGGTTTTGGCTCTCATATCTAGTTCTGAATAACTACCACTACACACAGCTTTGGTTATTGGTACGTTTATTTGATAGGAAGCACGTCATTCTGTCTGGAGAAGACTTCTCGAAATGATGGAATTAGCTCCCCTTATAACTGACAAAGCTAGATGACTCCAAAATGTTGCCACTGCCTAGAGTATTATTTCAAGGACATTTCATATCATTTAATCAAATGGAAAGCAATGAATGTAGATGTTTAGAAGCAGCACAACTCATCTAAGAGAGGAATGCTGGTTGGACGGGTATCCTCAGTTATTTTATTTGGTCCCTTGATATCAATAAGGGTGAAAATGTCTGCATAATAAACATTTTAATTTAACTTAAGAATCTTGACAGTAGATTTAGATATAAAAGCTGTAGAGATAGGCCTAAGTATAGACTACATTTATCTATATCCAGTAGAGATATAACAAGACCTCATGCATGGCCTACTGTAGGAGTAATAAAGGTGCGAGGGGGTTACTTGTTCAACTCTATAGTTAAACCTTCCTCGGTAGCTGTAGGACTACCCCCTATATCTTTATTTGTCATGTCCTTTCCCCCTAAAGCCTATTTCACAATCTACATTGTCGTACATAGTAGTTTCTTCTCGCAGTGTCTAGAATTTCCAGTGTTAGGATATTACTCCTCCTGTTGCAGATACGCCCCTGACCCTTTACATTGTATATCCCATGGGCATACAGCACTTTATTAGGGATCAAAATAATGTAGGTATTTTTGGAGGATATGTTTAGCAATCTAACTGAACGTAGGAATCTGTACCTAGTCTCATCATAGAAAAGAAGTGCTAATAGCAAATAGTATAGTAGGCTAAATGGTGGGAGAAGCTTGTTATTGTGGCCAGCCATTGAGTTCAGAACATAATTTTATATACAAATGATATGGAAGTAACTAAATAAATGCTTTTCAATTATAGATCAAAGTAATTACCATCTCATGAGCAATGAACTGTCTCCATTAAGCCATTCTAGCCATCTCATGAGCAATGAACTGTCTCCATTAAGCCATTCTAGCCGTTTTGGGCATTTATCAAAGGGGAAACTTTGAAACATTAGGGCTGATGTAAACCTAAGCCGTAGATGTATCAGTCCATCAAATGCCCTTTCAACTTTCTATTCATTGTGTTAAATGTTAGTATAAATGTTCAGTATAACTATTGCTTCGTATACTTGACATGTGTAAAGTTTCTGTTATTCGCATTCATTATTGAATGTCTTATACCAATTCTGTCCGTATAGGAGCTTCTTAACTTCTAAACTATCTTCTGAAGTATTGATGGTTCTAGAATGAAAATGCATTGTTGCTCCTCGATTTAAATCTCAAGACACAGAAGTAGTCGATAGTAGGCTTAATCTTGGTACAAATAAAATAGGTTTGCAGAATTACTTTATGACAGAGGTATGATGAATAAACCTTATACTATTTGAGTAATTACTAAACCCCATGATTAGCCAATAATCCATGGCCTTCACCTTGAACCATCTTTGAATTCTCCCTTCCCATACTGCATCACTGCTCATCATGACTCAGCTCCTCGGTCGGAAGTCTCTCGCTGGTTCTTGGTGTGTCTTGCAGATGTGTGTAACATTTTGCTTGTGTCTAACGCCTTTTCTGCTGCTGCTGGTTGTTACAGATGAGGACCTGGAGGATTTCCATGCAGCTCTGGCAGGGGGCGCCACTCAGGACGACTCTGGCAGCAACACAGGCAGTGTGCCACAGGAGCTGGACTTCAACTCCAGTGACGAGGAGCGACTCGCCGAACTGTCAGGTGAGTAACTCTTAACTGTCTCATCATTATAATAGATTGAAGAGTGATTACTTGCCGCGATACTTTGAATATAACTTCTAAATCTTGCTATTTTGATTGGCAATCGAATCCTAGATAATCCCCAGTTAGACTAGGTATCACAGAGATAGGTGATCTGTTCTATTCGGCATTCCGATATGTTCAAAGGCATTTTCATATCAGAACCTCTGACTTAAAGAGGATATGAAATGTTATGAGCACAAAATGTTGCCAGAGAGCTAGTATTGGTACTGAAGCAAAAAATTGGTCCCGGAGTAGATTCCTATTCCCAAGTGCAACCTGAAGCATTGAGGCATCACACCGACCCTGAATGGTGAACGGCGACCTGGTGTGGTCCTCTATGCATATTTAGAATAATCACAATACTTCGACTTTGTTAAATGCTAATGTAGGCTAGATATTATGCTTGGCTATTGTGCTGCCCATTATTTCTGTTTTAGTTATTTTGCTTTATAGTTCTGCTTCAACAGCTTCTTCATAACCTTTCTCCATCAAACCAATTATCATCACCTCTTTATATTCTTTCAAGCATTCATGTTGTCGATGTATCTGTTTAATTTAATCACAGTGTATGTTAATCACTCATGTGTTCATCAGTTGCCTACCAACATAAAGTGGTATTTTCCCTTGCTTCTCCTTGGTTTTAGACTTGATAGACCGTGATCTCTCAAGTCCTTTCGGTAAGCTAGCGTTAGAGGCATATTGCTTCCTAAACAATACAATACTTACAAATTCCAGAGCTGATGGTTTTCCATTTGATCAAGTAGAGCTACCTGTTTTCTAAAAGAAAATCTATGTAGGCCTATAGTGCTTTTCAAAAGAGCTCTTGAGGAAATCCCTACTAAGAGAATCAGTTCAATGTCTATACCAAAATATTGTGAAAGAGCACTTTCCTTAAGATTAGGTACCAAATATTATTTAATTGAATTTATCAATTTACCTTTCTTGGCCAACTGTGAACCGAGTGTCCTCAACAAATGGAAACACCAACGCTTGATTGAAATCTGTTGATGTAAATGGGGCTGCTACTAAGTCTTCGTTGTGCGCCTTTGTCACCTATGTACAAAGTACAAAATTATCTTTATAGTTGCTCTTTTCTATTTTTCATTGGAATCCTTAAAATCTTGTAACTTTAAGTGCACTACTCCTAAAGACCATACTGACATACAATAGCAGAGCAATAGTGGGAAGAAGGAGTAACACTGACAGGCACATCTAAAATAACTAATCGCCTTATAAAACTAAACATTGATCAAACTTTACCTACAATAAACATTTGGGAATAGGCCATATCTCAGTTCAATGTTTAAACACCACGTGTAAATATACTCTTCAGAATCAGGGCAATCTTGTAAATACATAGGCCGGTACTCGTTTAGTAAACTACTATTTAAGCATTCCGAGTCATTCAATACTTTCCCCTATAAAAGCTGGTTGACCTCTGTACAAAACCCTCCCTGGAATATGACTAACACTGACGTTGTTTATAAAAGCAAGCGTTCAGGACAGTTCTTACTCCAGGAATTGAAACAAATCCAGGATTTGGCATTTGCCTGGGAGCTTCTGACAGAAGGCAAACCACTCAACATTGCCTGGATCCAATTCCACGTGTTGCAAATACCTTCTCCTTTATCCGCTGCCATTTGGCCGAATCTTTGTGATGCTAATAAAATGTATCAATTGCCTACATTGGCAGCTATGGCACCTCGATTTGACACACAAAAACATTGTACAGATTAGAATCGTGTAGCTAGCTATTACACGTTAATAATAGTAGGCATACTCATGAAATTGCTCTTAACTAAACTGGGACTGTTAAAATGTTATTTTCAATAGGCCTAGTCATAATCTGTGTAGTTTTGCGTCATGTAAATGTTAGGATAGGCCTGGGTGATTTGTGATTACTTCTCATTTTCACAGAACAAGAGCTAGAAAGGGTTTATCGATGAATTCTTGTTTGTTAGGACATTCTCGTCAATTTCAGTTTATAACACCTGTAATATGGCCAGCTTAGTTAAATAGTATAAATTACCTCGATAGTATGAACGCACTTCATTCTTTACATGGTAATACAATTTATTTTGGTTTGTTCGCTGTAACAGTCTTACGTCTACTGCCTTTCTGTGCCTTTGAAATCCAGTGTGAAAAGGCACTAGGGCAGTTCAACTGAATACTATACAAATTTTACAATCAGAATAATTATACATCTTCTATAACCAAAGGGCAACATTTTAGAAAGAGTGTCGGAACATGAACTCCATGTTTGCTTTATTGATTATAATGGAGTGATTTTCAAAATAGATTATTTGTTGTTTTTATATCTTTACACAAGACTCTATAACTGTGCATTGGCTATCCTTTGGAATAATCAAAGCTTTACCTTATTTTCTCTACCACTTCTACAGAACCCCTCTGAGCACTTGTAGGCTAGCGTACAGTATATTACCCCTCTAAATATCATTTTCATATTGTCATCCATACAGAAGCCCAGACTTATATTGCTACCACTGAAAAAGAACCTACATAACATTGTCCATGTTCCCTCCCTAACAGAAGGCATCATTTCATTGCTGTAGTTACAGAAGGCCCACAAGACATGGTTTATATCACTGCTTTCACAGATGCATCACGCACATTGCAACCTTTACATGAACACACTATACATAGTTCTTAGTGCCATCCTTACAGAGGAACCCACATGTCACATTGTTCACATGACCATCATTAAGAACAAAAACTTCTAAGCATCACTGGTCATTTACTAGATTACAGCTACTAGTGTGTACCCTCTCCATCTTGCAGAAGAGCCTAGTACAAAGGTAAAACAGAAGTCGCTGGACGTGCTTAGTGACCTGGAGGATATAGAGGAGTGTGAGGAGGAGGCAGACCGGACTGGCAGTATGACCACCCTAGACACAGACGTCTACAAGGGTAAGACACCTACCTTGTGTTTTACAGGGGTGGGAATCGTGGGAGGGATGGGAGATCCTTCCCTTAGGGGAATTCTTTTTCTATATTTTGATCCACCACAACCCAGGCAGGGTGCTTAATGGTCCATAGTGTTTGGTGGGCCCTCCATATCTTTGAATTCCTACACCTTCTCTTATACTAATTAATGCCAGTAGTTGCATTTCCTTCTATGTTTGAATCAGGAAATACATCAAATAACTCACTTAGCATTTGTGTACTAAAATCACACTTAATGTGCCAAACATCATTGAAATATTGAAAAAGAATCAGACCTGATTTGACATCAATTCTAGTTGTGGGAGCAGTTTATAATAGTACAATGAATATAATCATACGCTTTGTTGCAGGCATCCCTTGCCCTACCCGATTGGTGCTTGACCGTCAGCTGACCAACAGTGTGCTGGTGAGCTGGGGTCCGGCCGCTGACCTGCGGCCCACAGAGGTGGAGGCTTACCATGTCTTTGTTGATGGTCAGTTTAGGACCTCGGTACGCGGTAATGAGCGCACCAAGGCACTACTAGAGGCTGTGCCTTCCACTCAAGTAAGCCTACCTTCCCAACCATTGTCCACAACATATCAAGTTTAGTGCTGGGCGTCATTGAGGCTTAAACTTAAAATCTATCAAACCTTATTCCAACATCAACATTGCCTAATTGTACATGTACTGCCTTACTATTACCACGATGATGGAGGTACATATCCACATGAGATACCTTTATGCCTAAGACCCATCAAGGTCCAAATAATTATGGTAACCAACTTTGAATGCTTTAAACCAATTTTGCTGTAAGGTAGACCGAGATAAGACGAGTCGGAGACTTGTAAATAGCTATATCATGACCCAGCTACCTACAATCCCTATTGATAATCCTCTTGCATGTGAACGTCTCCCATGTATGTGCTGCCGCCTTTTGCTTCCAGTCTCTTATCATCTTCAGGCCCAGAGACAAAATCCTTAGTATAATATGTCTTTTATTTCCTCCAGACCCATCGAATTTCTGTACGAACAGTGACAGCCAGAGGTCAATCTCTGGATTCTGAATGCACAATATTAGTAGGAAAAGGTGAGTCCTTTTTAACAGTGACATATTCTTTCTTATGCGGTCAGCAGCAATACATCTGTACGCCTTTTTATCACCAGCATTTATGTTAAATTAATGCATGCTATTCCACTTGATGGATTAAACATCTGAAGTAACCTCTAGTATGGTCCCATCTTGTGTTGATATCGTCTAAAGCCACTCTATTGATGACGAAATGATATATAGGCAGACTAGGACTTAAGAAATTGCATTTAGGACTAATAGGACTATGTTTAATGTTCAACTTTAATATTGTATATCATTGGGAATTAATAAGGATGCTATAATATACTTGATATCTGCTGTTTCAGATATTGATCTATCTGTGACGGAGGTCAGGGTGACAAACGTGACACCTACGTCAGCGACGGTGACGTGGTTACCTGCTGACAGTAACCTAGAGCATATTGTAGCTGTCAATGGTATTGACACCCGCACAGCACGTCCTAGTGTCAGTCGTATGCAGCTTACAGGTCTGTATAGGGTTTACCCGGGTTGCATTATTGACCAATCAGATAAGTCCCTGTATTCACTGCAGATTTTTTGGGGTACATTATGTAATACCCATCATGCTGGTAGTTATCACTGCTTATCTCACCCAGTGCCGGAATTCAACGGCGGGCCCACTAGGCCTCAGTACTGAGCCCTATAGGACAGTTGTGTGATAGAGTGAATCCTCCCGTATAAGACATGTACATATAAGAAGCACCCAGACTCGTCAAAAAGGGTTAAAGTGCATGGTGTACCTTTTTGCCTGATCAATGAGTTTTCAAAAAGAACATCGTGTAGAATATCGTGTAGAATTTTTCAAAATTCAATTCTATAGAGCTGACCCAGGATACATTATCATCCAATGAGAAAACTTCCTCCATTCACTGCAGAATTTTTTGGGTACATTATGTAACACCTGATACCCATCATTCGGGCTGTTATCAGTGCTTATCTCGCCAGGTCCCCGATCAAGCAATGGTGGACCCACTGGATCTCAACACTAAGCCCTATATAGCAAAAAAAATATTACACAATGTACATTCCTATAGTACAATAATACATAGCAGCAATTCGAGACTTAATGTTTCATATCAGGATGATATATTGTGGTTATCGCCAACATGAAGTATTTATTATTAGTACGCCAAGGGCGCCATGCTATAGTAAATTACGGACTGTGAATGTTTAATCAATCTCATGTCAATGAACCTGTGAAATTGGCAGCCTCCAGGCCATGCAGTACGTATTAGTATTAATGTATCAATCGGTTTCATTTCTATCTTATTCATTCAAAATGATTATTCCAGATGATAATGATGATTGTAATCCTATATTCTACACGATGTTCTTTTGTAAAATTCAAATCACTAGAATTATATAATGTCTTTGGTAGTATCTATTAACGTTAGACATTTTCATGATTGTGGCGTGGGGGGGGGGGAGGTACATCGTTACACCCTCAGGTGTGAAAATAATTACCTCTCCCTCAGGACTATGTGCTCAGAAATTGCGTCAGTGCCTTCCAATGTCAGATTAGGTAATTCAATCTAAAGTCAAATGTGAATGGAGGCTCTCTAAACATACATGATGTGGGCCTTGGCTGAATATATATGCCAGCATTACATTGCTATTATCAGTAGAGATATGGGACTCGTGAGGGCACACATACATTGCTAGCTTCACCTCTGGCCGGGACTTTTGCAAAATTGTACTTGGACCGACTACTAACCAAGGCCTACCAAGAATCTTCAATATAATCCGATACCTACACAACCGTATTATGGAATTTTAAGGAGCTCTTGCAGACATGGACTGCGTGTATATACGTACGACTGATTGTCTCGGTTGTATACTTGTAGGTTTGACGGCATGTTGTCGCCAGCGTGTGTCCGTCCGGCCAAAGCTCCAACAACCGCCCTATTCCAACACATTACACTTAGCGCGCAGTCTAGAGTTCATCACACCACAAGCTGGTAAGTCTACCACGTGCCTTTCACTTATCTTAAGTTATTGTAATTGGTATAACATAGGCCTAAACTAAAAGTTCAGAAACATAATTGGCAGTGGCTTCATTGCAGAGACATTAGAACTCCAGATGCCTGCTAGGTACATATCCTATATTTAATTGTGAAATTTTGATATTATCTGAAGGATCTGAGGAAAGGTGTGAATTGTAATTTTATGTTCCTGATAGTCTAAAACGAATGCCAGAATGAGCTTCAGTCTCTCTATACCACATGACGAATGAGTTTTCTAATTACCAATTACAGACACCATTATTCCCCACATGAATTGATAGTATTCCTTTCGATCCAAAACCTATTATCAGTCCATCTCACTGCCTTCCTTCTGCTTGAATAGGTCTAGGCATAATAAAAAAGAAAATTCAATTTTCACTCCACCTCCTGAACTGATGTGCCATTTTCTGTCCTTTTCCTCCATTCGTCCCAAAAACTATGCACCAGAGTTTATTTGTCCTGTGTTCATTATAAACACGTGTTAATCTGTCTATCTGGCTATTGCCAGGTACGCCGGACGCACCTCTGGACGTTCAGGTGGAGTCGGGCCCGCAGGCGGGAAGTCTCCTCATCACGTGGTTACCGGTAACCATAACGACAGCCGGCACCTCCAACGGTGCCAAGGTCCTGGGGTACGCTGTGTACGCCGACGGTACCTGTATTAAGGAGTTACACAGTCCCACAGGTAATTAGTTTCTATAATTCATGTTGTGAGCAACAATAAGCTTTATTCCTCCATAGGACCATGAGAGTTACATGGCTTAACGAGTAGGCCTAGAGGAAAGCCCAATGAAGAATGTCCCTTCAATCTTCAAACATGGGACATGGAAATAATTAGTAACATTTTATCTCCTTACTTGATCTGTTATAGAAAATAGTATAGCCACTGCCGGTTTACTGTAAATCGTGAATGTTAAAGACAGAATACAACAGTCATGGTATGTGTAGTTATTTGTAAGACCTAACTGATAATGAAATAAGCTATGACAAGTGTGTTTGATCATAGAAGTGGCAGTGCTCCGGTTACATCACTGAAAGGAAGAATCCACTGAAAGCATGTGGGAACATTGTCACTACACATGAATATGAAGCCTTTATGTCAAATGTTAGGCCTATAGTGCTGGTTGATAACCTAACTCTTCACCAATCTCCTAACATATTTTCCTTTTGCTTCAGGGGACCATGTGGTGCTACATTCAGGTGACATGGAGAGGATACCTAACCCTCACGCCCTCACCGTGCGCACATTGGCCGAGGGTAAACAGTCCTCCGACTCCAACCTGGCCCCTCTTCTACCTCACATCCTGACCGAGATGAACGCCCCAGCAGAACAGGTAATGTAGCCTAACTATGGTGGTATATAGGGCACTAATCCAGACCAGGCAATACAGCCACACCATGGGGCCCATGATGTGTATAGTATTGGAACCCCACCCCTCCAAACCCAATATAACCTTTTATACCACGGTTATCACAATTCAGAACGATTTTGGGTGCCCAAACTGGATAATCTGAGTGCTTTTATCACTGGATAGAGGCACTGAGTTGACACATGAATATTGACAGTGTTTTTTCTATACTATTCTTACATGTGACAGCAGCTTAGGTTTAGCTTTGACATTGGTTCATAGAGGAAAAGCTCAGCATGGGTGGGACTAGAACCAGTGATCTTCTGATCCAAAGTGCTTCATGCTATCCATTAGTCCACGGGGATGGACAAAAATTTAATGGTGTTGGGCTAGATGAGTATCATGTCTGGGACCCTATGGATACCATATATATTTGTATGTCAGCGAATGCAGAAGGCAGATGCAGACTGTGGTATAAATGCAAGGTGTGATGATTATGGATGCACTTGTTGACTTTAGGGCCAGATAAAAGCACTTAGCTTTGCCTCATGCTTTTATCTGGCTCTAAAGTTAACTTGTGCATTCATAATCATCATATATTACATTAATAGAGGCTCATGGATAGAGAGTAGGTAATGTAGTCGTATAGAACTGTGGACGTAGTGCATATAACTTTGGCCACCACCCCAACAGACCGGGAAGTATAACCCCTATGTATGGAGATACAAAAGGCATAAGGTATAAGTCACTGCAGGTTTACTGCAGGTCATAGACCAGGTAAGGCAACCTTATAAAATGGGTCTAGACCCCTAAATTCGACAGGGTGACATAGCCGTTTCTTAAAATCGACATGTGACATGAAGCTTAGTGACAATGACGTTGAGAAGAAAAGGTTTAGTGACATGAGACATGGCCTTTCCTTAAAATCAACATGTGACATGAAGCCTAGTGACAAGGACATGGGAAAATAGAATTTTAGTGACTTGTGACATGGCCTTTTCTTAAAATCGACATGTGACATGGGGACCCCCATCTAGACCCCCTATAAAGAGACCAGTGATGCAGGCAGTATAGAATACTATCCATAAACCATGCAATGTACCCGTATATATAGGCGCATGGTGCATATGCGGTAGTATGGGACACCATCCTCACAGAAAGAGTTTAGGATCTGACATATTGTGAGAGCCATCATGATGTATACAGTAGTAGGGATGATGCCAAAATACAATGATAGACACACTGTCACCGTCTTTAGGCAATAAATCCGTTTAACTTTTAACTTGTTAGGAAGAACTATCTGATTTCCCCCCAATCTATCGGCATGTGTGAGTGTTAGTCCAGACCCTCAGAAGCTAATAGTAACCATGATGTGATTGAGCCAGCTTACAAATTCATTTCGCTTGAAGACTTTAGCAGAGTAGGTCACATCTTTATCAAAGGCATGCAGAATGTTTGATCATGTGTGTTTGATTGTGTTTAGGTGCAGTATTACGCTCGGGTGGAGAGCTAGGCTATATAGATTGCCAGCAATATTTTCTCTTTCAATTATTTTGCATAGGCCTTATTTCGCCTTACTTCAGTCGACTTTGCAAACCTCACCATATCATTTATACCAAATTTAAGGATAAGGCAGAAAGAAATTGTGGCTTATAGCTTTGGTTGATACTGTGGGCATAGCTCTGTAGCGTAATGCCAGCTGCCTTACAATTGGCCTCTGTTGGGGCCGACATCAACATCCAGTGAAATAAGAAATGCCCACAAAGTAAGGAGTAGGTATTTGATATTTGATATTCAGACATACGTAATATATTCAAGTTGTTCATAGTATGCCCACAGATAGGGAAGTGTGCTGACCTTATGTTTCCACTCTGTGGTATACTGCCCCCAGTGTTTAGTTCAATAAAGCATCTATTTGATGTAATATCACCATAAGACAAGAGACCTTAGCAACTATGCCTCATCAGGGGCGGACCCAGGAATTTAAATGGGGGATGGGGGGGGGGGGGGGGGGTCGCCAAGCATGAATTACCAGACAGCGTCATCCTCTAAATTGGAAGTCTGTGGCTCCAGGACCTTCCCTGTGTCCGCCCCTGTGCTCTTTTACACCTATCTGGAGAAGTAGAAAGCATAGGTCACGTTGTCAGTGTCGGTGGTCCTTTCAGGCGGTCAGCTCAACAGACCCTCCCTCAGGGGGTCTCCCTCCCTTGTTACCAACCACTGCCGGCGACATCAGCAGCCACTCGGAACTCTCAGACATTGCCGAAGAGGAGGAGCTAGCCGACGACAGGGTGGAGTCTCGGCGTAAAGGGGAGGAACATCAGCCAAAGGGGGTGGAGGGACTGACAATGAGGCCTCAGGGTGTGCCGGTCACAGACTTGACCCAACCCACAGACAGTCACAGCCAGCCCACGCCCCCTTCGGTTGTGCAGCCTATGAATCCAGAAGTAGGTCTCGCGTTTCGACCTGTGTGACGTCCTCATTATCTGTGTGCTAATATTTTTGCGGACGCTGGCTTTAGCCGGAAGTGAAGTCCTGCGTCTGGAGAAGGGTGCACCTGTGACGTGTCCTTTTATTACCTTATATAGAGTCTGGTGTGGGATACTTGTTAACCCAACCTACCTTTATATAGTCCTCTTCTGTAGTCTTAATCACTTAAGGCATTCCCCCACAAGCACATCGCTTTATATACAGCCTTGTTACAGATTGACTCTATCAGCCGCACTTATCAATGTATAGCCACACCACATAGCCAACTCTTAGACCTTCAAAACAATAACAATGTACAACGCACTCTTCAAATGCATATGTCATCGTAATACAGGCCAAATGGTCTTTGCTGAAACTCCTAACATTTTAAGGATGCTTCCCCAAAAGTTTTACTACTGACATCTTCCCCTAAGATACTTCAGTTCATCCTCCAAAGGGGGGATAGTACGTTGCTATTGATTAATGATCTTTTGTTGTCATGGGGCTCCCTTTTCCCAATTTGATCCCATGTACTTTGCATGTATTTTCTCGGATATATGCAAAGTTTTTAAATGCAGCTTAGATATCTTGTGGCCGACGGTGTTTCTTTTTCAATTTTGGTATTCCGTACCGTATATCTTTTTATTGCCGATGGGTCTGGAGTACATTATTTGAAGTCCACTGCACCTTTGTATGTGAAGGTCTTTTTTCGATTCATATCCCCCTTTGTGGCATATACGACCTTTGATTCAATATGCATTTTGTGGCTGCTTGGCTTTGCTGTTTTATGCACATCTCGATTTTGGAATTTTAGTGAAAAAGTCTTTATAGTGAAATTGCTTTCATTTAAATTGCAGTGCTCATGATTATCATTTAATTCTAATAGCCTTGACTTTTTACAATTCCATTGAAAATTGTTCTATGAAGAGTGCATTTGGCTATCTAATATGTTGGTTTGATTTAAATTCTTATTGATGATGTTTTTAATTACCTCATGTGTAGTTTCCATTCGTCAAAACAGATACTTTCGACTGAATTGCATTGAGCTGCAGCAATGTTATATGCATTCAAACCCCTAAAATATAACTTTCCATATAATCATTTTGATTGTTCTAGAAACCCATTCTCACCCTTAGTTTAACCTTAGATCAAAACATATATCACTTATATCTTCAGCAGATATCCTGCGTGTCTCAAGTAACCTTCAAGACGCCAAACTATGCTCCTGGCCACCAACCACAATCGTCAGAAGGTGCTTGGAGCACACAGACTCTGGTAGGTACATCCCCTCACCAGTCACCCCAACACCGGGCACGGTTAGAGCATGCAGGGGGTGGTGAGCCGGACGGTATGGAGACAGGCTTCTCACCTATTAATGATGACCCTGATAGGAGTCTATCTGCAGGACGCACTCCACCACGTGGGGCGGAGAGCCCACCCAAACCAACCCGGCCTCCTGTGGCCACCATGATGACGGTGCCACATATAGGTAAGTAGCATGACTCCAGATTTCTTGATCGTCGTGCCACTATAAAGGATTAACATCATAGCTACTGATACACGTTGCCAGTTTTAAAGTCGATGGTGAAGTTTCTATAGACTGTTGTCAGTACTAAATGACATATCATTTTGAATTGTCATTCAGTGATGGCTCTTTATTGGCAGTGAAAAGAGAGAACAGTTATTAGCGTCTGTGGCATTACATGATAAGCATCAATAATGAGGTACATTTAACCTTTTTTCCCTTCACAGAAATTACCAAGGATAGTAGTGGAAGCATATCAACCTCAGGTGCTGAGAACTTTTCGGATGAGGACGGAGACTCGGTAATGAGTACCACGAGTGGCATCTCAAGTAAACCGTCTCCTGTCACGCCCGACCGACACTTCTGTGATATAGATGGGCGCCCAGTGCATGGGGGGCCTGTGTTGACCCGGACCAAGGAGGGGCCAGGTACAACGCCCCGTGGGGGCACAGTTCCGCCCCTGTCTCCAGTGCCGCCTCCAGGGGAGGGCCGTCAGCAGCAGCAGCCTCAGCTACAGCAGCAGCAACAACTACCGCAACAGCCTCACCCGGCCATGCCGCATAGTAAGCACCATGGTGCCGCAAACCCTGCTGCCGCTGTCGCCACTGGCAGCGCACCGCTGCGGTCCCCAGTGAACAGGGTGAAGAAGAGGGACTATTTCTCTGATGTGGAGTCGTTCGACGAGCCCATGAGTAGTGGTGGTGGAAGTAGCGGTGGTGCACGCAGCCCCGCCCAGTTCGGCGGGGTGGACTCGTTCGATGAGCCGCCAGGACATGGGGGCCACCACCCTCACCAGCACCACCACCACTCAGGGCAGCGTGGTAAGATCCTGGATGACATCCCTGACTCGGAGCTCATCGACTATGAGGATGATGGCGAGGGTGAGTCCCTTGTAGACGATGACCTGGAGTACGATGACAGCCAGGTGCGCGTATTCATAGCCCTATTTGACTATGACCCTGTCACCATGTCGCCCAACCCAGATGCCATTGATGAGGAACTACCCTTTAAGGAAGGCCAACTTATCAAGGTAATGTGGCGAAAGAAGCAACCAGTGCTATATACTAGTATACATGTACATAAAAATAACATGACATGTAAATCTTGGGCAATGAATATGACATTGAAACGATAACATTTAGTTTGTATTCCTCAAATGGACACAGTGACATAGCTCCGATTCATTATTTGTAAGAGTTAGCCCAAGAGCCACGATTTCTTCAATATTATCTTACTTCATGTTTATTAAGAAGTAATAGTGTTCTGTCGCTGTTAAGGTGAAGAAAGCTGATTTAATGTCATTGCTTGCAGATCTATGGAGAGAAGGACCCCGATGGATTTTACCTGGCAGAGTCTAACGGTAGGCAGGGTCTGGTCCCAGGTAACATGGTGTCTGAGGTACAGGTAGACGACCCTAACGTGGCCGCCCAGCTCCTCAACCAGAGCGGTGGGCGTGGACCCACAGCGGGTGGGCCTGCACTACCCCCAGTGTCCCCTGGCCTTGACCAGGACCGCCGCCCCTCAGCACAACGACATCTCAATGGCACTACAAGTAGGAATAATGGTAGTTTGTTATCCTCACGCATTTTAATGCCTCTATATAATGATTATCTATAGTGTTTGGCTTCACTTAAAAAGAGGATACTGCAATAGAGTGATTGCATGTTAGGTAATTGGGAATATATTCTGGCTCGACACATGTATATATCTATTATGTTCTGTATCATTTAATAGTTGGATTCAAACTGGAATTAATAAGGTTCTGACTCCTAACCTTAACTTCGTTTTGTATATGATATTGCTAACAAATATCAAAATATGCGACTTCAGCCAACAGACAACGCCCACCCTCACGTAATGGGGTTGGAGGCCAGTACATCCCGGACGGCCCTGTCACTCGTATGGTGGCGCTCTATGACTACGACCCTCAGGAACTCTCACCCAATGTCGATGTTGAGGTAAGAATGTAGAGATGATCATAATTGATATCAAATGATCATGGCTCCATATTTGCTAGAAAGATAATGCTGATAGAGTTTCTCTTCTATCTAAAACGGTTTATGATACTACAGGCAATGATTATTACTTAACAATAGGGGAGTATTCTTCTCCTCCCTCCCCCGACCCTATTATATATGGGTACTATTCTTTCAACCCGCAATCCTTGTTTTTATGAAATTATATGTCATACATTGTTTTTTTATCTTTCATTTTAAATTAATGTATTTGTATATTTCCCATTACAATATTTAAGTACAATGTTTATAATTTGATGACAACTTTTCACAAAATTTCACCTCCTCTGTCCTATGTCAGCTAATGCATAAGGTATATACCCACATGTTGCCTCCGTAAGGCTAGGCTTGGCCTTAGACTATTGCATTACCAGAGTATACAATAGTCATGCCTGAGAGTAGGCCCAATCTCATCTTTAATACTTTGACTATGTAAAGTAGTACCTGCGAGTATGCCCCATTTACATGCACTACTTACTTACATAGATGATTCATGCCTGCAAGTGTGCCCTATTTACATGCACTATTTACATATGGTGTAGTATTTACTGGGAGTGTGCCCTATTTACATGCACTATGTACATAATATGCCACAGTGGTACCTGGGAGTAGGACCCATTTACATGCACTACTTACATAGACCATAGTGGTTCCTGGCCATAGGCCCCATTAACATAGATACCTATATAGGCAATAGTGGTCCCTGAGGGTAGGCTCATAGTGGTTCTTGGGAGTGTCCCATTCACATGCACTACTTACAGAGATTGCGGTGGTACCTGAAAATGTGCTCAATTTGCATGCACTACTTACATAAAGTGCAATGGTCCTTGTATTGGAAGTGTGCTGCATTTACATACACTACTTACATAAAGTGTAGTGGTCCCTGGGATTGGCCCCCATTTCCATGCACTACTTACATAGATCGTAGTGGTGCCTGGGAGTGTGCCCAATTTACATGCACTACTTACATACAGTGTATTGGTGCCTGGGAGTGTGCCCCATTTACATGCAGTACTTATATACAGTGTATTGGTACCTGGGAGTGTGCCCTATTTACATGCTCTACTTATGTACAGTGTATTGGTGCCTGGGAGTGTGCCCTATTTACATGCACTACTTACATACAGTGTATTGGTGCCTGGGAGTGTGCCCCATTTACATGCACTACTTACATACAGTGTATTGATGCCTGGGAGTGGGCCCCATTTACATGCACTACTTACATACAGCGTATTGGTGAATGGGAGTGTGCCCTATTTACATGCTCTACTTACATACAGTGTATTGGTGCCTGGGAGTGTGCCCTATTTACATGCACTACTTACATACAGTGTATTAGTGCCTGGGAGTGTGCCCCATTTACATGCACTACTTACATACAGTGTATTGATGCCTTGGAGTGGGTCCCATTTGCATGCACTACTTACATACAGTGTATTGGTGCCTCGGAGTGTACCCCATTTGCATGCACTACTTACATACAGTGTATTGATGCCTGGGAGTGGGCCCCATTTACATGCACTACTTACATACAGTGTATTGGTACCTGGGAGTGGGCCCCATTTACATACACTACTTACATACAGCGTATTGGTGAATGGGAATGGGCCCCATTTGCATGCACTACTTACATACAGTGTATTGGTGCCTGGGATTGGGCCCCGTTCACATGCACAACTTACAAACAGCGTATTTGTGCCTGGGAGTGGGCCCCATTTACATGCACTACTGACATACAGGATAGTTGTTCCTGGGAGCATGTACCATTTATCTATACTACTTACACTCTGTATAGTGGTGCCATCGAGTTTTTCCCATTCTAATACACTTCTCACACAATATTTAGCAGTGCTTGTAAGTATTTCCCATTCACATGCATCCATTACACCCGTTAGTTGGCGTTCAACTGCACCATAATTATAGAGAAATCTGACATTCCGCCAATATACAAATGTACTGGGAAATTATAAAAGTGTACTCCCATTTACACTGCATGTATTTGCAATATTGTGGTCGTTACACTGTAAACCAAAGTGTATATATCTTGTAAAGGCTCACAACCTTATTTGGCACTATTGTACTCAATGTTGGTCTAAAATACTTATGCTAATAACAACACAGAGAAGGTATCATAATATATGTAATGTACCATATATGTAGTGAACTGATTGATTTACCATATCCTCTTTGTTCATTCCTTTTTTTAGCTTGAGTTGACGATCCGCACAGGAGATATCATCACGGTTTACGGGGACATGGATGACGATGGTTTCTATTATGGTGACCTCAATGGCAAATGTGGCCTGGTGCCCTCCAACTTCCTCCAGGAGGCCCCACTGGCATATGATGACTATGGTCACCCGCTGAGTCCGCGCTCATCTACACGCCCTCCTGTTGAACTGGGTTCAGAGCATCATGACCCACGTGATCACCACAACCCACGTGATCACCACAACCCACGTGACAACCATGACCCACGTGACCGCCACGACCCACGTGGGCCCCTCTCACCACCAGCACATGAAAGAGACCGAGGGGACCAGGAGAGGGAGCGCCGCCCTAGCCATAGCAGAGATAGGGACCGGGATCGAGACCGGGATCGCGATCGCGATCGGGATCGAGACCACGAACGCGATCGGGATTATCCAGATTCTAGAGAACGGCGGCCATCACCACACCGGCGGGCATCCCCGCACCGTGGCCGGCGGAGCTCGCCACACGGCAGGATGACTAGTGGTGGTGGTGAGCCAGATATTCATGATGTGGACCATTATAGGGATTACCGCTCCCGTGCAGACCATGACAGGGAGAGGGAACATTCACGTGAACGGTCACGGGAACGGTCACGGTCGCGGGACCATGCAGACCGCGACCGTCTGGACAGGGACCATTTAGACCGAGACCGGCATAACCGGGACCGGGGGTCAGCTCATTCTGACCGTGACCGTGACCACAGCGACTCACGGCGGCCGAGCCGTCACCATGAAGACACGCCAGACCACACACCGCCCGTGTCGTCACATGGGGTGGGGGAACGCAGCAGTCGGCGTGACCACCACGACAGGAAGCGGCACGACCGGGGTAGTGATGGGTCACGCAGTACCAGTGACCACTCACGACACAAGTCGGACGCCGACCGAATAGACTCACAACAGGTTAGACGGCATGACCACCGGTTGTAGCTTTAGTTATACCATGGTTATCACGTTCTTGAATGAATTTACGATGCCTGGAGCGGATAATGACGTTCGAATAGTACGCGCTATTTGAATGGACATTGACACTGGAGACGAGACGACGTGACAGCAAGTTGACAGCGAAGAATTTAATTCAATAATAAAAAAACTATACGATTAGAAGCTTAATGCTAATAGAGGATGAATCTAGATATTATAATCTATCACCTACCTTTAATTTGCCATGATTTAAAGTGTAGTTTCAACAGGATTGAAGAAATAAAAATCGAATCGAGCGAAAAATTCCCCGTCATGTTGACTGCGTAGCGCACAGATTATTTACCGCGGCGAGACACAAGTTGTGATGTTGGCATATACTCTATGGGTATTCTGGCTGTCGCGCACAGTCCTTACCAGCGTTTCTACTATGAAAATGCCTGTAGGACACACGCCGAGGTATCACTTTGCGTCCAACCGGCTTTGTCGTCTCGCCAAGAAACCAAGATGGCGGAGGAGATTGAACAAGACGTATCGCTTGGATTTTTATTTCTTCATTTTATAAGGTATTTACTTAAGAAAATGGAGGAAACCATGGTATAAACGTCATACATAACAAATAGAGATTCACTCTTTGATTCTAGGGGGTTAGATAAGAATGCACTCGGCCTACGGCCTCGTGCTTCTTATCTCCCCCTAGAATCAACTCGTGAACCTCTATTTGTTATTTATGCCTTTAATAGTATAGCACCACTATGATGTAGTAGCACCACTAGAAGAACCACCCGCTCCACCGGAGGTAGCGTCTGGTAGGGGTGGTGCCGCATGTAGTCGTGTTTGTGATGTAATCCTGATTGGTTGGTGCCAAGTAGAGAGCAATCACGTGACCCCTGCCTCTAAGTGTGTCCCTGTGAATGTTTCCGATGTATAGGTCGTGTAAAGTTAAGGCAGAAATACAGACAATGCACACTTTAAAAGTGTGTGACTTCAGCTGGTAGTATTACATACTCAAAGCCGTTCATTGAGAACACCACGTGGCCTTAAGATTTCTTAATAAGAATGCTTTTATTGTACAGTTAGTGCGGCTTTTAGGCTATTGTAAGACTTATAGGCTATTGTAGTCAAACTCTGGAGTTGTCATCCTCCTAGTCCATTTTAGAACAAATTCCAGCCACTGTGTTTTCTCTTGCTCTCATTTTTATTGTGGCTTGTCACTCAAGGTTCTAATGTGTATAGCCAGCTTCTACATGTGCCTCTTCCTCCTTTTCGACATTGTTATTTTTGTTTGTGGACGTGTTGTTTCCCCGCCATATGTCATATGCCTGTTGTTGTGTTAATTATTTATAATATGGGTGTGTTGTGTTTTTATCCTGCCTTTTCTGTAATGATTATTGTGCTGGATTATTGTACATACACTTTTGAAATCAAATCATATTTTTATACGTACTTAGCATTTTTCATTACACAAAGCTTACATACCAGTAGTGTCTATTTGATTGAACGAGGGAAGTGTCTTTGTGGAATTATTGTACACCTTTTACCTTTCTTACATTGCTATTGATTCTTCAAAAGGATGTTTCCTTGTGTATATATAAGACTTTAGGCTATGCCTGCCAAGAATCACAAATAGCCATGAAAAATCATTATCGTTAGTGCTGTCACATTGACAGAGACTTTTATGCATTCCACTATATCTGTAGGAAGGTTTTCCTCGTTTATTGTACTAGAAACGGCTATAAATATTGCAATTTGGACTTCTAGATCTCTATACAATTTTTTATTCTACTAATCAGTGAAAATTGATTACATTGTTACTATCATCATTGTCATGGATTTGTATAATCGATATGTATACCTCAATAAATTAACATGAAAGTAAATGGCCAACGATCCAGTGTGCAGTGTTTTTGTACGAGTGTGGTGAGCTTAGTTGTTATCAAGCTTTTTCTGCATATATACATGTTCTGCTTGAAGTCGCTCAGTGTGAAATGTGTACTCCCTGTATTGCATTGACTATTCTTAATATTGTCTTAGAATCAATGTTCCTCCTCTCTCTTTATTTTCAAATTCACGACTCTTCTGAATATTTCACGATGCATAACATAGTTCAGATATTTGATTATCAATCACAACTATGAATATGAAATTAGCCAACACGCTGGGATGATGATTGTTCCTGGTATTAAAACATCAATTATGCTGCATTGGGATAAGACTAGATTGAACAGGAAGTGCATAGCAGGGTGTAATCATCTTTCGTTTTGTAAAGGAGTCATTCTAAATAGTGTGTAATGTGTACATACAGTTAATACACTATAGATTAAAGGCGAGGGGGGCAATTATTGCCATTTGCATTACTCATATTCTTTAAAGAGATGAGTCGCATTTCAGGAATTATTCAAATGCCAAATTTGCGATTAAATTATACATACACACACCATCATTTCCGGAATATGACATTATACCTATGCACTAAACAATGTATTGGTCTATCCCTAGTTTGGGAATAAGTGTCATATCTGTATATATCACTAATAACCAAAACCTTTTTAGTTTACTAACCACACATGTTTTTCCACCCCTTTATTTCCATCCTCCCACCCACCAGCCAAAGAGGTCTGTAGACCACACTGCACATAGTACGTCAGACGTGACGGATGCCGGTGGTGCTAGCAAGCGGACAGCGTCCCCTGGTAAGGCGGCGTCTCACGTGGTGTCGCTCATGTCGGACATTCCCACTACCACCACTGCCAGTTCCAAGTCTGCTACCATGACAAAACCCAAACCCCTCCTCAAGACGGACCCCTCCACCAGCCTGGAACAAGACTCAGTCATAGAACCTGAGATAGATCCTGACCTGGACCCCCTCAGTCCACAGCGCATGATCACCTTTGACGACACGACTAGTAGCAAAAAGAAGAAAGGGTTTTTCTCAAAGGGCAAAAATATATTTAAGAAACTCTCCCGATAGGAGTGGGTGATTATTGTTGTTGTTAATAATATTAAATGCAGCCAGCTTAATCCTGGTTCAGAAAGGGTACTATATGGATCATTTATACTATGTATTCCCACCTCAGAGGCGTTTCCACCCCAGAGCGACTGAGTCTCCCAAACCCAAGCTACAATGTACATAGACCTATATATTGATGTGATATATTGTTCATGATATGAAAATTGATATATTATATACATACATCTATTATACATGTGTACATGTCCTATACATGGATAACGTCATGATATATTATTATATACATACAAGATACTATATATTTTGTTAGCGGTGGTGAATTATTTGTGTGTATGTCAACTCCCAGGGATACATCGTCTCGCCATCATCACCGATTCTCCTGCAATACAACTCGTTGATTGGTGCTTGGTTGTCATTTCTTACATCACAATGCTAAACTTCCATAAGACAACCCTACCTCCCTGACCTTCATAGGTCAACCAGGAAGGTCAAAAGTTCATCATCATTCATCCAGACTTAAAGATTTAAGATTGATTAAGTTACACAAACATCATTCCCCACAGGCTTTAGAAATAGGACCTATTACAGTATATGCCCCAGGTGAAACCAAAGAAAAAAAAGGTGTGCTTCAGGTTATTCTACATGGCCTACCCGGTAGTAAATAGCACAGAGAAAAGAAAAGAAGTCACTGTGACTCTGAAATTGGAGTCCAGCTTTTATCACTCAGATGACTCCCTTTAAAAACGGAGGCAATATGTTGAGTCCCTAAGCATGCAGCGTCAAGCTTATTTGAGTCAAGCTTATTTGACTCTCCATGGTGACTACCATAATACTTCCCGTATAAGGCACATCCTGCATATAAGGCACACCCAGACTTTGAGGGAAAAAATTAAATAAAATGACTGTTCTAATCAATGGATTCTCGAAATTCGAAAACCTATGGGCAGCTAAGACATCCTCTATGGCATAAAACCACTTTGATATTTATGGGAGAACTTTGGAAGATTTTTCCCCCAGCTAAAATTGCTTATCCTATGAGGTGCACCAGGGTTTATCCTCGTGTATAAAACGTGCCTTATATGCGGGGTCTTAAAATACTTTGTGAATGGAGTCAGGAATGGAGTCAGGATATGTTGAATCTTGACAGAGCTATGTATAAATATTAGATTTTTTCTTGGTTATTTTCTGGGTTCTTAAACATTTATTCCAGGGTAGGATTTCATTATGTCCAAAGATGTTGTGACACATCTTTTTCTTTTACTTTACCTCAGTCACCCAGGTTGCTTCAATATGACCAAGGAAACACTGTGAATACTTTGATTTAAGATTTTATCCACAGAAGTGGTGAACTAAATGAAACACATTATGATGAGCAGAACTGTATAACCTATATTGTGAGGCCTTGTGGGGAAAGATTTCTGTCTTGACTCTCTTTCTAATGCTTTGACTCCATTTTATCTCTCTGTATAGTGGCAAAACAGTTAAACATTTCAGGGACTCCACATTCAGCTGTGATCCCTGTGACTACCCTTGATGGAGTCCACCAAGCCGTGACTCTTTGTTCTGTGGGAGTCAATTCAGTAGGTGCAAACATGGTGTTCAGCAGGTGGGAGCCTCCCATCTCCTGGAGTCTATCACCCATGACTCCTATAAAAGGAGAGCCAATATAGATTCCTACCCCCAGTATTGACTCCATTCCCAATGCTATGACTCCATTTCTTCTCTGTGAAGAACTGGCTCTAAAAAGAAATGGGCAAAGCGATTTGAATCGCTGTAAAATAAGACAGATATTTGTTTGGGCACTGGCAGGGGCAGGGTTTACCGATGGGCAAAAAGAAAAAAATCAAAGTGGTGTAGCATATTGTAATCTCCCCCCCCCCCCTAAATCACTATCAGAGAATATGGCAGTTCCCCCTGCTAAATAACGAGCAGTACCTGAGCAGTGAGCACACCACCCAGCAGAGAAAGCGGGAAATTATGACACCCAGATGTGACACCCTCATTTGAAAAAGAGTTAACGATCGATTGTCTTTTTTATATAACTGCTATCATATAAGACAAAATATGATAAACTAAACATAAACATTCCTCCATCATCTACACACTCCACTGTATCATGATTTATATGATATCAGGTCATACTAGCATTATATTAATTTGACAATGAACTCAAATCTTCGGACATTTTTCACTGATTAGTACCCATCTCAAACGCCCTTGGTTCCCCCTGTCTCCTGAATAATCGCAGATATACAGCATGTAATAGCCTGATGTTTCTCTCGGGACAAATATAAATGAAAATATCAACAAATGTAAACCAACAATGTTTGTTTGGCAATGATTCTTTAACATTGACATTCCATCATTAGAATTCTTGTCTTTTTTTATGTTTCAAGAAAGAAGAATCTAGCCTAGCTTCCATGACCATTTTTACCTGAAACACACCCTGCATATTGGCCTACTTAAGCACACAAGAGAATTCCCATGGGTAAATATGCATTTTAGGTTCAGTTGCTCAACTCATTTACATTTTTCGATGTTTTCTTTCATGGTAGATACATACTTGAATATAACATGCATACCCTTAGGGCCACGTTTTTTTTTTATTGTTTGGGTTACGGGCCCGCCCGCACTTCAAAAATCAAAAACCAGAATAAAAATAAAAGTTGAAAAATCTACTTTTTTATTCCCTCACTTATCTTAAATGATCAATTGTAGTCATGTTCGGTATTGAATTGAAGCTAATGATGTCAGGATTAGTTTGAACCTGGTATTTGTTATATTGGGGGTTAGATTAAACCCCAATTAGTATCTTTGAATGTCGGGGATGTCTATATGCATGGTTTTCCAGTATTTGAATCCCAGCATTGTAACTTTTATTTTCTTTTATTTCGTCCTCCGTCCTGGACTTTTCGTTTTGGGTGCCCGTAACTCAAAGATTTAAAAAAGTGTGACCTAATTCTCTCCTCTAACCTGAAACACACCTGTCTATCATAGTAACCACCTTGCCTACTATTTCAGTTTAATAAGTATGACCAATGCCCAGATAGCTGATTACCACTCCATTGTATGCAATTGGTGAGCCTTGAACCTTTTGTATTGTACTGTTAATTGTTAATGAGTGAGACTGACTAGGTGAGTTTGTTAATTACATATGGTACAATCAGATTATTGCTAGCTAATAAAGTGAATCAAGATAATGTTGGTCCATCTCCTGATCTGGTCTTACATTTAATACACAAATAATCTCCTAACCATCATTCCGCCCCACATATTGCTGGATATTCTATTCATACCAAAAGAAAAATCCCCTGTATGACTGGCAAAAAAATCTATTCTGCAAATGAAATAAAAAATAATTCTGCCAAAACAAATTTCTCGGTGTTTGTATGATGTATGATAATCAGGATGTACATAGGATTGTAAAAAAAAGATTGGACCCCTCTTGTGCGAGAATGCATCACCAGCACAAAACGGTATGTCAAGTTTGGTCCAGGAGAAGGAACTTATTGATTGATTGATTTGTGTTTTACAGCACTTTAGCGGCACTAAGTGGCTATCCCGTGCTTCACAGGTTGATAATTTAACAGAGGAATGTGTCAGTGCCCACACATATGTGCACCACACACATCCTGAGGGGATAGGAAAGAGGAGATATAGACCCTTTTACGTGGGCTAGGGAAGCCCGGAAGGAACTTATTGCATGTATAGAGCTATCATTCTGCCAATGAAGCTTACAGTTTAGAATATTGGAAAAGTCATATACAAAAAAAAACTGAAAGAGGAAGCCCTCATTTCCATGCACTACTTACATAGATCGTACTGATGCCTGGAGGTGTGCCCCATTTACATGCACTACTTACCTACAGCGTAGTAGTGCCTGGGAGTGGGCCCCATTTACATGCACTACTTACATACAGTGTAGTAGTGCCTGGGAGTGGGCCCCATTTCCATGCACTACTTACATACAGCGTATTGGTGCCTTGGATTGGCCCCCATTTCCATGCACTACTTACATAGATCGTATTGATGCCTGGGAGTGGGCCCCATTTCCATGCACTATTTACCTACAGCGTAGTAGTGCCTGGAAGTGGGCCCCATTTCCATGCACTACCTACATACAGTGTATTGGTGCCTGGGAGTGGGCCCCATTTCCATGCACTACTTACATACAGTGTATTGGTGCCTGGGAGTGGGCCCCATTTCCATGCACTACTTACATACAGTGTATTGGTGCCTGGGAGTGGGCCCCATTTCCATGCACTACTTACATACAGTGTATTGGTGCCTGGGAGTGGGCCCCATTTCCATGCACTACTTACATACAGTGTATTGGTGCCTGGGAGTGGCCCCCATTTCCATGCACTACTTACCGTAAATTCCCGCGTATAAGACGCGCCGCGCGTATAAGACGCACCCCAAACTCAGCACATGCATTTTCACGTATAAGACGCACATTTTAAGGCTGAAATTTCTAAGATTAGTACATTTCTATAGTAAAATTACCCCTCGTATAAGACGCACACCCAACTTGAAAGAAAGCTATAAGACCCCCCAGCATTTTGTTTGGCGTAGAGGACGCGTCTTATACGCGGGAGTTTATGGTACATAGATTGTATTGGTGCCTGGAGGTGTGCCCCATTTCCATGCACTACTTACCTACAGCTTAGTAGTGCCTGGGAGTGGGCCCCATTTCCATGCACTACTTAAATACAGCATATTGGTGCCTGGGATTGGCTCCCATTTCCATGCACTACTTACATAGATCGTATTGGTGCCTGGAAGTGTGCCCTATTTACATGCACTACTTACATACAGCATGGTGCCTGGGAGTGGCCCCCATTAACATGCACTTCTAACATACAGCATAGTGGTGCCTGGGAGTGGCCCCCATTCACATCCCTGCTCTTCTAAGTCGGATGATCATAGTTGATAATATACGTCCCCTTGCGACTACTTGCATCTCTTTATTACGACCAATGGACATGATGCAGGAGTGCATCAGCAGCCCTGAAAAGAGCTACAGGCATATCGAAACTAGCAGGTATGTGACCTCTTTCAGCTCTTGTAATATGGTTTGAACTAGAAGGTGTCATAGAATAAGACGTTTTTAGTTGTCCGGGTTAGCCTACAAAAGGATATAGATCACTTTTGTAGTTGGTTCTATGAAGAAATCCCTACAAGCAAAATAGCACCTAGAAATATTCCACCTTTTTCAAAACGTAAATAAGCAAATGTCAACGGCCATGGGATATTTCAGCATCGTATACTTTGAGGTGTGTCTGTCCGTATCCTACAATGCCTTACAGGCAGAGTGGAATGCGGACAGACACACAGAGGGGAATCCGATGCTGAAATACCCCATGGGAGTTGACATTTGCTTTTATTCCATGGTCTGGGGATGGATCTAGGCATGATTGTATCTCCTAAGAAGTCACCAAATGATCACGCAACCGTGGCATGGAATACAAGCACATTGTATTCCATGGCCCCATGGAGTACGGAGCTCCTTGGTTAAACCTGAGGCCGTCGTATCTACCATGAAATAAAAGTATTTTTCTTTTCGTGTCAGATGGGCACACAATAACATCTTGTTCATCCATCTGTATGTGTTTTTTTTAAACTTCATTTTTACATTTTGAATGAAAATTGAGATAGACTGAGGAGGTACCCTGAGCCAATGACTCCCAGACATCCCCTGCAAACTTCCATTTGTGTATGTAGCAGATATCCAATTAGGACTAAGACAGTTGTTTCATAATGTTTGCTCCTCTTTATTTTAACAATACTTCTGTATTCTAGTCAGGATTCCATATCAGATATCATTAACATATGAGGTGTTGTTTAACATGTATTTTATCTCAGTGATGCACTGCACTAGCCTAGAACATGTTGGTTTGGAGTTGGCCATGCAGATTGAATAGCTAGGTTTTCTACTATGTTAAGAAAATGGCGTCTATGGTAGCCAACAGATGATATTTATCTCAATTCTATGTGGTTGCAGAGACCGGTTTATGTCAAAGAATTGGATTAGTGCGATTTTACATTGAAATCTGGCAGAGTTCTAAAGTATCAGAGTGGCGTTTTAAGCAATCGGACAAAAAGAAAATCCCTAGACGTTCTAGGATAAAAGGCCTATCCTATATGTCTTGAAGTGAACTGGGGTAACAGAAGTATTCAACACACATAACTACTCTTATCACATCAATCATAATACATTTGGACACATACACTTACACAAGGACTGGGGAGGGAGCAAAAAAATACTTAGTTATTTCCAAACATTCAGGATAGGCCTTTAATATCATAAAATAAGGTTGTCCATTAAATTACATACTCTAATTTGAGCGTACTCCACTTCAGCGAGACAACTATGACTGGATCTATCATCCGGAGCAAATATGTATTTGGCGCAGATCGCAAGTGCTTCTATGTGCACCAAGGTAATTAAGCAATGCTCCCTAATGGGAGTTCCAAAGTACATTATTGATAATAATGCTATAAGATATATTCTCCGGGTAATGGATATTACAGTGCAGTGGTCCGCATGGGTTATTAGTAAAAAGTCTATCGGGGGAAGATACACTGCAAACGCCCTCCATACCACCGGGCCAAGCGTTTTCATATTGATGATTTTGATCATCTTGAAGACCCTAGCTTTCACATCACCATGTAAGGGGATAAAAGTGGAGGTGATATAAGTCTTAAGCTTAATCTGTACGCCTTTGTGATATACATACATGTATATATCCCTTCTATTCAGACCCATTCCTCTATCAACACAGCCACTGACGATCTTCGTCTTAAAACAAGATACAACATTGTCATTGTTAACTGCAGAAGAGATGCAAATGGACCATTGGTGTAAACAAATCATAAATTCAGTTCTCATATGTTGTTGATGGTGGGCGGCGCTTTCCTGCCCGGGCAGCAAACCCTCTGGCCCCCCTTGAGTCAGGGGCAGGGAGAGCCACCGCTAAACTAAGATGGTATCATCAATATCATCGTCAAACGTATCGGGCATGGTAGCTACACGCCGCAGGACCTTGCTGGTGATTTCAGAGAGGGAGTCCCGCATGCCTGGCTCAATAGCACTCAGCGTCCGCTACAGAAAATAGACACAAAAAGAAATTTGTCAAACATGTTTCTTAGGAAAAGATCCATTCAGAAGTTGTTTTAAGAAATAATATGCTAAAAGTAGTTGTATGTATGATTATATATATTAAACCAACATGGCACCGGCAGTATGCTATTACTGATAAAGTGCAAAGTACAATATGTCCGATTGTGCCATGGTAATACACTATCTACTGATCCTTATCTTCAGATCTATATGAACATAGCCAGGTATAAATATGAGCAGTGAACTTGCTCTAATGATCTCTCGCTTGATCGGTTTCTTTTGTCATCCAAGCAATAATCTAGAATGTCTCGAATTCATACTGCAGTTCTGAAGACTAAATGCTAGATTGACCACTAAGGAGAGCTCGTGTACAGTAAATGCGGCTTGAACACTATGGAGCATCCTTACCTGTAGCACTGTGTCACCCTTGCGTAGTTTCAGCAGATTGACAATAGCCGTCTCGCTATGGGACCTCACCACAGTGTTCTTCTCCCGTGTGCCATTAACTAACATCGGGATGAGAACCTTGATGACGGACATGGCCAGTGGCTCCGATGATGCCTTAGCAATGTAGTTGATGATCTGGGCGGCCAATGACTTCACGTCATTGGACTCATGCTTCATTGTCTAGGAAACAAAAAGGTGTGACATGTTTATATACTACCTTTTAGAACATAGTTTTATTATTGATGAAAGGACTTTATCTGAAGCTAAGCTCATAGTTATTTTAGGTTCGACACCGATTCCTGAATAGACAAGAAGCAAATCTGCAAATTAGGATTTACCAAGTAGGTCATCATAACCACTCTTAATATCCCTAATGTACAAATTTTGGCAGCCTAATTGACTCACTATGCCCCCCTCCCCCCTGCTCTAGTTTCCCCCTGAGAAAAGAGTTTACCTTTGCTAATGAACCAATTAGGTCACTGTTTGGTTCACCTCCAGACACTATCTCGTACCGGAGCCAGAAGCCTGCAGCACGGTACCCGCTACAGCATAGAGGGACCTACGGGCACCAGAACAAGTACATGTTATATAACCGTATGACATAAAGCTTGGGCCTCGGGTTTCCTTGGTATTTCTTGGATTTATTTCACCCACATATTTGAAAAACTACAGAATATCGAGGGCAATCGAAATACGTTATCATATTCTCACATTTTTGATATGCTGAATATCATTATTAATTACACATGATACACAATTGATTTTACGTATATTTATTATTGACACGGTTCGATTGTACATTTGCATCTAGTTAATAGAGTTCAATCACTCACCCGATCAGCATTACAATATTTCAATATGGCCGTTAACACTTTTGGTTTGAAAGCTGGCGTCAGCAGTTTCTCTGTGGCTTCCTTTAAACCGATTGAGAGTGCCACAACTCTTCCATGTCGAATTGTCCAGTCCAACGTAGCATCTGTGTCTAGATTTGTTAACAGAGATTCCATTCAAATTTGAATGCCACTTTTAGGTCCATTTCTAGAAGTTTTTCAAGCAGGATATATAAATAAATTTTATCTTGCTTGGGGGTCTAGATGGGGGGTCCCCATGTCACATGTCGATTTTAAAAAAAGGCCATGTCACTTGTCACTAAATTTCTATTTTCCCATGTCCTTGTCACTAGGCTTCATGTCACATGTCGATTTTAAGAAATGGCCATGTCTCATGTCACTAAATTTTTACTCCTCCATGTCCTTGTCACTAAGCTCCATGTCACATGTCGATTTTAAGAAATGGCCATGTCACCCTGTCGAATATAGGGGTCCAGACCATGCTTAGTATTGTTTCTTAGAGGCACTGCATGGTTATATCAATTCACATAAAACTACGAATTACAAACAGTATGGCATATTACCTGGACGATATGAATTCTAGTAAGCAAACCCTGTCAACACCACTATGTCAGCTAACCACATGTTTGGATAACCATCCCTCATTGTCACTGTTTAACACAATTTGACCTACCCAGCAGTTGTCCGCTCAGTACAGTTGAGAGTTCATCTTCAGGGAGGCATTGACAGAGTGCGCCTAGACAGGCGGCAGCCATGATACGTGTTGTGTCTTCTTGAGTCGACAACAGGCCCTCCAGGGTTGTCGTCATCTGCTTACGACTGATGTCGGACATTTTTGACCCGGCCCCACCAATACACACACGGAGAGCTTGGAGCATGGTGTCACTGTAGAGACAGTTATATTCTTTTAATTCTATATAAAAGAGTTAATTTCCCATCTTTTACTCTAGTCAGGGATGTAAGTCAGGAATAGGCAAAAATCAGGAACCATAATTCACTTTATATAAAAGCCTTCTATTTTTCACAAACAGCCCTCCTTACCACTCATGTAAGGAAAATAAATGTCATTCAAAAATCTCAGAAATCAGGAAATCCTGATAAATCCTTAAGACTTACATCCCTGACTAGTTCCTGATAGCCCGCACTGAATATGACCGTAGCTGTCAAAATGGCGTTAAAAAATCTATTACTCACTTACTTCTAATTCTTATTTAGAGACGAGATAAGGAGTTCGAAATTGTTTGGCACTTTGTTTCCCTATCACAAGCTTCCTTCACTTTATGAGGGATATAAAATATAGGACAGCATTTTGCAATGCAAGTAACTCGAAAGGGCACCTAATCTCTTCTTTTAGGCCCCTTCTGATACTAACCTCATGTTTTCTCCGAGCGTTAACACTGTCAATGGTTAAGCCTATGGAGAATGCATCCATTATCGCTTGTATGTTTCATTGGCGAATAACTCCTCTCTTGGCGAGTTAAGCATTGCACAATACCAGCAGGTCTTGAATAATGATCCATATTAACCATAAAAACGCACGAGACACTGTAATTCTCCTCCATTTTGTTATAATCCAGCACTTTCGATGGCACCGTGAGTCAATCGTCTCGCTGTCCGCCATTTTGGATTTTGATGTTCTGTGCGCATGCGCAACCCCTCCTTGCCGGAAGTAGCATTTTCGACGGAGAAATGATAGATTCTATCAATTTAACTTGAAATTAATGGCTTTTTGAATATAATCTAAGCATCTTTGGCAATATCAATCGAATTGAATCGAATAATCCCCTCAATTTACTGTTATAGCCCCACAAATCGATCGTCTCGCTGTCAGCATGTTGGATTTTGGTTCTATCTGCGCATGCCTGACCCAATTTCCATGGTTATTTGGGTCAATTTGCACGACCACGGCTTTGTGATGCGAATTAACGATAGGGCGAACACGTAAATTTTTTTTACATTTTTAATAAAACATATCGATTCAAATGATATGCTTTTGCCCTTCTGTATCATATTTCTATATTATAACAGAGAATAATTGAAAAAGAAATTAATAACGACCACTTTTACGACAATAGAGACGCGCAGACGGTTTGAATGATGGCAAATTCATCAACATTCATCAATTATTAGCACCACTCCGGACCAAAAAACGTGGGAACGTTGAATCTATTCGCACCTCTTATGGGATTTAACATAGACAGGAAAAGCGTCTTACTTTTTCTCTGTGTTAAGAGGCACTGAATCGGACGATTTTTTACCCGACTCTTATAACTCTTTCGAGTTAATAAACACAGATATACCAGCACTCACCGGATAGAGACATCCTCTGTGGTTTTGATTCCGGTATGAAGCTCAGTGAACACCGGTTCTACGCGGGTGTGGATCACTACAAGCTTCCCGAGTGCCGCAGCTGCCTTAAGACGCACAGCGCGGTTAGGGTCGTTGAGCGCCTTGATGAAGGTGGTTTGTAGTTGTGGGAGGAACGCCTTGAGCATAGCTCCACACTTACCAAGCAACAGGCCCAGAGTCTCTAATACTGCCACCTTGTGTGGGAAAGAAAAAACCACAAGAGGTTCAATAAAAACAAAATTTCATTTTGAAATTCCTATTAATTCCTCATTGATAGCATCATCCGACTGTTTTGTTCTTTATTCGAGACAAGCCTAGCCTTCTTCAGTATGACCTACCTTGACATTGAAGGAGAAGCGTTCACTCAGGATACGGATGAGTGGACCAGTGATGTTGATAACAGAAGGCTTCAGTGCCTCTGCACTCGTCCTGCGGATCACTTCACCAAGCCCGATGGCTGCAGACTCCTTCAGCTCTGGTGTACCGTCCAACAACCCCTTGCGGAAGATTGGCCAGATGGGGGCGATTCCCTTCTTGACCAGGCAGAAGCCAGGCAGCTCTTCACCTTTGAAGTCGCTGACAGCAAAGCGCAGTGCTTGCCGGAGGTTGCTGATATGGCCTAACATCTCAGATGAGTCCATTTTCTGAAAGTTATAAAGTTCATTTAACAACATTGAGTGCGGAGATGACTTTCCTATAAAGGCTTTTAAAGCTGCAATAAATGTTGGAATACCCTTCTCTAACCTCCATCTCAGATAATTCTACACCACCTTTCCTCACATCCAGTGCCATTCATTTTGGTTAGAGGTGAGCTGGGATGCATACAGCTAAGCACTTAGGTCTTGCTGTCTGCTTTTGGTGGAAGGGACAAAAGTCAGCTAAATAGTTTTGAATAATTTCCCCAGGTGGCAGGACTGAGCATTCAGGTCCCATAATGCAGAGGTCTTTCCACCATAGAATACCAGTCTGATTTCTTACAACAGGTGGAGCCACTGTGCTGGTCTAATTAGGTGTTTGTCAACATGGATAAAATGCTGGAAGCATTTTATTTTTGCACATAGATCTTTATCCTTGTAAATAGCATGGCTAGAGCTCACAAAACAGAATGAGATTTAACCAAAACATTGTAACAAGTGGGCTTATGGTAGAAATGAAGAAAATGAAAAATCTACATATTTCACGTCTTGTAGCAGCTTTAAGATGTGTTTAAATGTGGTGTAACCATATTCGCCTTACCTACAGAATTCCACATATGATTTTACATTCATCTCCATTGACCAATGTACAGGGATGAAAGTCAATGAGCACATAGAAATATAAGCTCATTAAAATATAGATTTTATATACTAATGTATACGTCTTTGGAACTTGAAACAGTGAACTTACCTTAGTAACAGCATTTAGACATTCCCAAGCAGCGTGCAATACCCGGTCGTCTGTGTCTGTGAACAGGTATAGCAGGCCTCTGAACAGGTTGGGGATGTAATCTGTGTAGTCGGCCTTTGTGAGTTGGCAGTAGGCTTGTAGGATGGTGACAGCGGAGAGCCGTACTGAGGCGTCAGTGCTGTTGGTGGCCGCGAGCAGCTCATCCATAACAGTCCTCACACCAAGCTCATCAGTGACTGACAAAACGACACTCTGACAATACTCCAGTTCCTGTAGGATGAATTAAAGAGGAAATGCTGAGCACTTGCCACAGATTTTGGTAATCATTAGATTTAGATCAGGCAAAAACAAAATATACTTATTTGTATCAAAAACAGGATCCGGGCTAAAGTTGCCTAATTTTCCTCTTTAATGAAGATACTGCTGTTTACTAGTTATACTGATGTCTTTGAATTTAGCATTCATCTCTGTCATAGCAAAACAGATGTCATCTTGTTTAGTAACTTTACTGAGTAGGTATGGACTAAGTTAAGTTGTTTTACCTCTTGTTCGTCGGGTGTACCCATCTTACTACTGAGGGATGTCATCAAGGCCGGCAGGATCTTTGTTAGATGTTTGGTGAGAGCATCACCTGCGACCGATGACAGGAAGGACAACGCACGGGTGTTGACCGGCGTAGCTGTCAACTATAGGACACAAAGATCACAATCTATATATATACAATCTATAATAGTTACAAGTACATACAGTAATAAGTAGATCAATACATCATTGGTGTATGAACGGACCTTTGTGAGGTGCCTCGCATAGGTCTGTTTTGGAACCATTGGGCAGTATTGGTAATGATTAACCATAGTTACATCATGGTATTGTTCCAAAACATCTCAGTATTGAAATTATGACAAATCATATGAATAAGTAATTCTGATCATTAGTCAGGATAAGGTGACACTCACTTGTGGAACGAGGTAGGGTAGCACCACTCGACTCTTAACGGCCATGACTTGTTTCAACCCGTCTAATGCATATTCTGACTGTTCCTCATCATCCTAAAGTACAAACAATATGAAAAATACAGATATACCTCCATATAAAATGGAACAAATGTCACACACAGACACCAGCCTTTTACAGGAGGCTTTCTTATGAAATATGCCAAACTATAGGTATATGATGTATGAGATGAGCCCCCTTCCATGAAAAAAACAACACATAAAATTTATAGTGATTTATTCAATTTAAAAAAGCATGGTAAGTGTTGCTGGGTCATTAGATGGAATTTTAAAGGAGTATTTGCTTACCAGTGATTCTAGGAGGCTGGGTAGGATATCATCCAGGGCACGTGACCCAATATTAGAGTGGAGATTGTCGAACGTCTGAGCGGCAGCTTCCCGCACCTCGGGTAGAGGGTCACACAGTGCACGTCGCACAGTGGGGATGAGGCTGTCTGCGAAGACGATCACCTACATGCACACACACAACATACATCAACCACTGTATCTACTAGTTACATTGAGGATATGGTCTATAATGGACATTACCAACAGAGCAGTGACCATAGACCACCTCACATTTCAACACTGCTTAAAATTATAAAATAAACTTTTAAACTTCATAGATTCATTAGTGATTAAAGAATGTAATAATGGTTTTAAGTGACTTACATGGTCTCTACTGGTAGAACTCATGATCTCGCTGAGGCCAATGCAGACCCCTTGTCGCTGGTCGCTGCGGTCAGATTCCAGGCCCTTCTCTAGGATGGGAATGATCTCTGGAAGCACCTTCTCGCCCAGTTTACGCACCACGTCGCCCAACGTGCGTGCTGCCACCTAAAACACAATGTTACACAGCTGTGAAATAATAGTGCATGGTTTAACAAATTCAGGCACTATGTTTCTAAAAGAGGTCCTGTTTAAGAACATAATGCAGGCATACAATGCAATCTTTCCTTTCTGTAAAGGGATGTCTTCAACAAGAAAAGAAGTAGTGCCATTAAATAAATCACTGACTGCTCCCACCTGAACAAAAAGTTTTTCAATTGGTTTTGCCACACACAATTATAACAACATTTATCAAAATACCCTAATTTCTCCCACCTTACCTGTCGTTTTTCGTAGCTGGGACTGGCCAGGCAGCCTAAGAGGAGTGAGAAGAGGGTGGAGAGGATTTCTCGGAGTGTCTTTGGTGTGTGAGCCACGATGACCTTCCATACGTGTAGGGACACTTGTCGCACCATGAGTGCCGTGTCTGACCGTCCCATGTAGAGACCAGACAGCACACGATTACGCCGGTCTGTACCTAATGTACGCATGATGGCCTGCTGGGAGTTCTCTGTACCGAAGTTATCGTCCTCATCCGCTGTCTCAGTGGACATCTTGCCACTAACACCTACAAGGGCAATAATACTTTGTATTACCGTTATAGGGTTAATCATTTTTTAATTATGTTCACATAATATATTCTTTTGGATTTTTTCTCTTTTTTTTTCTTTCATTTTTTTTTTTTTTTTTTGGGGGGGGGGGGGTCGGTTTGGTTCTGAGTGGCTTACTACCTTGCATTCTAAATCAGAGAAATGTCAAATATTACCTGTTTGGTGTGTACATTCAATACATTCTGAAGACACCTTTATTTTCACAAAATACAAGCAAGACCTACCTGAGATGCGGTAGAGAAGATCCCCAAGTAGTTGCACAGAGCTGTAGCGGATCCGCCAGTTGTCATCAAACAAGCCGCCCTCCAGCTGGGGTAGGAGCAGCTCGATGGCTGTGTCAGCATACATCTGTACAATACGCTGACCTGCTCGTAGAGCTGTGTCACGTACATACTCATTCTCATCAGCCAGTGCCTAAAAAGGATAATTTCTTTATAACTGATGGTTGCTTAGTACTGTCTTATTTGTAAAACTGCTTCTTAAGCACCATCATTTACTCTGCTTCAAGTACAACAAACATTTTCTGCAATATACAGGCATCATAATATTCTGTAAAGAGTCTGGAACAATTGAAAAACAGCTACGAATTTATTTTGGCTTACCTTGAGAATGGAGGGTATAATGGGGCCAACATAGGCGAGGAACTCATCCCCGAACACACTGGGTAGGTAGATGTACATCATGATGTAGCCGTCGCGTACATGTGGTGCGATGTCTGTGCGCTCTGATGTCTGCACAATGTCAGGCATCAGCTTGTGAAGCTTCTCGATGCCCAACCCGCCTACTACTTCACTCAGACCTGGTAGTAATATTCAAGAAATGGTGGTTTACTTAGAAGTTTTATTAGATAAATACTATTGAAAAACATTTAACCATTCGTTTAAATATTTGTATACAAGACTATGTATTAAGAAAGGGAAATTTCCGCCTCACCTTGTGCAGCACCCGATCTGTCTACAGGACTGGCCTCTGAGGTCAAGGTCTGCATCAGCCAGGGGAGGAGGTCCTCGAAGCCGCTCTCTCCCATTCCCTTAACAATGGCACCTAGGGCACGTGCTGACACTGTCCGCACCTCGGGCACAGGGTCCAGCAGGGACATCTTTAGTCCGGGGATCACGGTTGGCAAGTAGGGGGCCAGATCCTAAAACAGGCATAAGGTGTGACAATGACAATAAACCTTTTTCCTCATGATATTGACTTAAGATAGCATTCAGGACTACCTTAATCTTCATCTTTTGAAAGTGAGGAAATTTCCTCATTTGGGATAGTAAGATAGTAGGAGGTATTTACTGAAGTAGTAGTGATAGCAATTTCAATTGTTCCCACCTTTAAATTAATCCTTTTTTTTCTTTCTGTCACATAATTCCATCGATCAAACACTAGTATTAATCCACTCTGATTCCAGTGCATGTTCTACATCTACACTGTTGCCTTATCTTCCTAAGTTATATACATTACCTTGTTTCTCTACTAAATTCTGATTATATTAATGGAGGTTAAATAAATCAAACCATACCAAACCAAGCCTACCTTCTGATCAGTGAGTGAGTACATATTTCCAATAATCTGGGCAGCCATTTTTCGTGTCTCTGTGGAACGATCCATGAAGGCGCGTTGAACGACTGGCATCATGAGAGCTAAGGATGGCGCATCAATGAAGTGCACAAACTTGGTGTCAAGAAGTGTCTGTAGACAGGGAGTGGTTTTGCGGGTTGGGTCCTGCAGAGCACCAAGTAAATTGGGCACAATAGCTGAAAGATCAGAGTGGGTATGAGTTAGTGAGAGTATTTATTGATATCGATTTTCATATTTATCTACAAACATCACGTAAAATGTAACTAAAGCTAAAATTTGCTATGTAAAATGTGAATGATTCTCTCATATAAGCCATGGGTATTACCAGAACCTAAATCACAATGCGGCTTATAGGATCGGCCCTAAGTCGGGGTGTGGCTTATACGAGGATGCGCCTAATACGAGCGAATTTACGGTAGTACAAAAAGTCTCCACAACTCCAATGTGTCAGGATGTCAAGATTACTTTTCGGCGCATCTCCCACGCTCTCCATAATACACTCGCTTGGCTTTAGCAACTAGTTTCTGCTCGTCCACAATGTGCATTTGGTGTTTAATGCTTAATACATGTCCCCTAGAGACTCACCTTGGATTTCAGGGTTCCTGATAACGGAGCCGATCTGGTTGAGAGCCTGGATGCCGGCAGTCTGCACCTTCAAGTGCGAGTCAGTGAGAACCTCTGTCAGCTTGGGCACAATGCTCGGTAGACATGCTGACAGTTGTTTGGGTGCACAGTAGGCCATGGCACCCAGCAGCTCTACAGAGCCTACAATGTAACACAGAATAGGTAAGTTTTAGCAGTGGTGACTCGCTGACACGAGCATATATGATGGGATATGATAGAATTTGTGCCTTATACTAACTAGATGGTTCCTTCTTTAAAATGGTACAAGAATTAGGAAATTCAGAATACTTCAGGATATTCTCTATTTTTTTTTCTGAACAGTTTAGAGATCAATAAAAAAAAAAGGAATATACTTGATATTTCAACCAAACTTTAGTCAGGGGTCCAGGAAAGAGGTATAGATTGACTTGCAAATTTACTCTATGATTCTAAGAAACATCTTTAGATAAATGAAAGCCTTAAAGGGATCTGACCTGTCTTTGTTCGCCATGATTCCTCCTCGAGTGCACCCAGTAGGGAGGGCAGTACAAGCTTAACGCCATGAGCGCTCAGTTTACTCATCACAGCCTTTGCTGTATCATCTGCTGCCTGAAAGCATGATCAGTGCTTAAAATACCTCTAAGGCTTACCGCATAAATCACTACAATAACCTTTTTCATTTAAGGTAGTTACAAATGAATCAATAATAAGGTGCAATTATATATGGATGGGATCTTTTTCGTGATAACCTAGTGTGCGCACTTATCAATGCTATCTTCCCCCATAATGGTCGTCAAGCATTGCTGACTTCAGACTATGTGCCTGATTAGACAATAGCTCTATACATGCAATGCTTCTGCAACTACGCTCGAGCATGATGCTCAATGCGTTATAAGTTACTAAAAGTAAAAGTTACCTCTCGGACGTAGTGGTTGTTGTCACCGAAGCAAAGCAGGAGATGAGGGAGGATGTGTACCACGTAGGGCTCAAACAGCCGCCCCAGCATCACACACAGCATCTCAAACGCAAACAGTGCCCCTGAAACACACACAGCAGAGCAATGTTAAACACAAACTGCTAAACACCGACTCTCAGTCAGGTTCCATGCATTTTCCTCTCTTTGTAATGGTTACTTCTATAGCCTCTGTCAAATGACCCATACATTTTTCGGACTACATCTGGATATTACCGTAAACTCCCGCGTATAAGACGCATCCTCTACACCAATCAAAATGCCGGGGAGTCTTATAGCTTTCTCTCAAGTTGGGGGGCGTCTTATACGAGGGGTATTTTTTCTATACAAATGTACTAATCTTACAAATTTCAGCGTTAAAATGTGCGTCTTATACGCGAAAATGCATGTGCTGAGTTTGGGGTGCGTCTTATACGCGCAGCACGTCTTATACGCGGGAGATTACGGTATATCTCGATGTAGGATGACTTCATTTAGAACAGGAATATCAGAGGATGATAAGATATGTATGTTCATTGAGCTACAAATGTGAAACGTTAACATCACAAAGAGGGGGAAATGTTGGGAACCTGATTGAAGACTGTATGAATCCATGGGATAAGGCCAGCGATTTGCAACCGTTGATGGGGCTATGGATGGTACAATACGCCCTTGACGCGTCATGTTCTGCTGTCGTGATATTTTGTAAAGGAAATACCGGTACAAGAGAAGTGCTATACATATGACAGTAATCTATTCTTGATGGACAGGACACAATCTCTACCTAACTCAGTGATACCAACCTTCTCTGTGGCGTGGGTTCTTCTTGTTTTGGATGGCATTTTGTAGGGTAGTCATGATATCGAGCTGTTTTAGCGCTAAGATACCAAGTCCCTTGACGAGACCTGCTAGCCCGTATGCTGCACCGCGACGTTCACCGTAGTGCTCAGAGTCCAATAGAAGCTGTAGCAGCTTATTCACCAGTTCAGGGGCATCCGGCTTAATGGCAGGCACTAAGGGTGGCAAGCAGTTGGCCACTGCTTCTTGTACCTAGAGTAGCCACATACACATAGCTAATTGTACTTCCTGGTTATCTTTTAATGGTACTTGTTACAAACTATTTCGTATACTGTTATAAAAGTTGACACAAAGTAAGGTGTAATCATTTTACACGCACTAAGAAGTATATGGTAACGCTTCATCTAATCAGGTTTGCAGCTTCCCATTAGTGTGCTACTATTGGTACATGCATTCAGTTGATGTACAAATAAACCATGGAAGATGCTCACCTGCTGTGATGGTGTGGACAGAGTCTCGATGAGTTTGGCAACAATGGGTTTGACTTTGGGGTCTTCCTTGTCGAGATGTTTAGCGAGTGTTCCCATGAGGATGACAACGCTCTGACGTACAGCATCAAAGCTTGCCGTGTTCGGGGCTTTCAGTAAGAACTCCTCAAATACAGGCAGCAACTGGGATACGTTTTGCTGTTGGTAATGAGTGGCAAATAAATAGGTGTTAAATATTTGGTTGCTCTGCATCCACTTAAAAATGTTGGTGATACAAGGCGGTTATGCAATGCCATCAAATGAGATGGAAAGGGGCTAAGAAATCCTTTGCTACCAAGATTATGGTCAGAGTAGGCACCCACCATATCTACTTTGAACATAACCCAAATCATACTTTGTGTATATGAGAGATTATATACGTTTTACTTTACCTTGCCATGGTCATCTACTGCAGCTACGGCTGCAGTTAGCATGTGTTTGCGCACCTCTTCGCTGCGATCACCGAGAGCCTTCTGTACAAAGAACTCAAAGAGGACAGGGATCTGGTCCTCTGGGAGGTGAGGTGACATCTTACACAACGCCATGGCCACACCACAGCGGGCAGGGAACTCATCCGGCGGTGACTCACTCACCACACGACCAAACTTGTCCATCACCGGGGGAGGACGCTGAAATGGGACAGGGCAGAGACTATAACACTGAAGATCATCAAACGATTTACTGGAGGCTAGAACTGAATTCTTTCATGTAGGAGCCGGGGCTTATGCACGATTCTAAAGCTTATTGTGGCTCATAGAAACTTACAAATGTCCAGGCAGAGTACTTTTACTGTAGATCAATGCTGGGTACTAAACTTTAAAAAAAAATCAAGCTACATGTGCAACTCATAGCATTTGTTTCAACTCAGGGGTGCTTCTTATATATGTGCGTAGCACCTAATAGACAGGTTACTACAGTTATAAACTTACATAGAGCTTCTCTTGGTAAACATCCAATAGAAGGACGAGGATGGCAGGCAGGTAGTCGAGGTGCTCTGACAATGCATGCGCCATGGCCTTGGCAGCGGCCACACGGATGACTTCCTCATTGTGAATCACATCATCAACGAGCAGCGTACACAGGTCAGGGTCCAGCTCCAGGCCTGTCTCCGTCCACAACCTGTTAGTCAAAAGTAGCTTATCTACTATACATTATTTATTATTAAAATGTTGTGTATTTAGCGTTTAATCAACGTTATGATAGAGCACGCGTGGGTCTATGGTTCAATATTCCATGACCGCAAAGCGGGAGTGGAATATTGAACCATAGACCCACAAGTGCTCTATCATAACTTGATTAAAGCGTTTATCGAACATATTTCTCCATTTTGTATCAATTTCTTACCTTTTAACCCAAGAATTAATCCAGGAGAAGACATTTTGTAAATGCATGCGATCCGCACGGATTGCCAATCCATCATAGGCATTGTTTTTAGTCCACCCGTCAAACCCTCGTATTTCCCAACGAATTTTCGGGTATAATCCAAGCATGTCAAGCCCTGTTATTCTACAACCGCCAAATATACGATCTCTAGTTGGTGTTCGCATACATTTTGTCTCCATTTTCTTCAAAATAAATAAGAATCCATTGATTTTCCATAACGATCCAACGCACACGGCCCGGTACACGGCCATTGCGTCTTGTTGACAAAGCGGGTAGGTGCCCGGATGTAAAAACTAGGTCAGCCACGCGTCGGGCAAGGAATGGCCGGACGGGGCGGGTCCCGACTCGTATCGATGTGGAAAATCAATGGATTCTTATTTATTTCAAAGAAAATGGAGGAATTTGGCATGGCATGTTCATCTAGGATATCTAAGGATGGTTCTCTGTTAATAACTCCACCAGTTTCAATGGATTTTAGGCTAACGAGGTGTGTAAACATCAGGTATGTCGGACAACTTTTTGAAATCCTTGATGTACATTACTCTGTATCACCGGTCGGTTTGGTATAATGGACAGCGAGCTCGCCTCCTGCCCCAGCGGCTGGGGATCGATTCCCCGTTGAACCTAAACGGTTTTAACAGGAAACTTATGGAGGAGTTGACATTGTATACTTCTCCAATTTATTAACATGTCTGGATTGAAACTAGCAGCCTCTTGAAGACGAAGAAAAGGTCTCAGAGTGCGTTATGGCTGGATAAGGAACTGGGGTTATGAGCAAAAAAGCACTGTTGAGGCTCAGATAGTTAGATAAACTATGTTATGGCCTGCCACCGATTCTGGCTGTGATATGCACCACAAATCCACTGAATAGAATTTGAATTAGCTAGGAAAACTAAATCACAACTTGATACATGAGTAGACAGTACCTACCTGTCAGCTAGCTTAGTGTTCTCCTCCTCGATCTCGTGCTGCGCCACCCAGACCCGCCTCATGAGCCGCATGCCGTTCTCATAGTCTGAGTCAGGTAGAGGCAGTACCATCATCATAGCCAGCAGGCCCTGTAAGTGTACAACAAGTGTTCATATAGAGAATATTAATAGAAAAATACTTGTTAACTGGTCTTCTTTCGCAAGACAGATATGGAGTATTCTAATGTAAAAAGCATGTTATCTTACCTGTAGGGCAGCCTCTCTGACAACACAAGCCGAAGACTGCAGCCCCATAAGCAGTACATCAATCTCATCCTGCCCGGCTGCAGCACAGCCCGATAGACCGCTGGCTGCAATTGATGTGTCTAACAGCCCCTGCGCTGCCATCTGTTGACAACGACCGGCATTGGTACCTATGACATGACTGAGTAGGTCAAGCATTTCCTTGCGGGGGAGAAGCTCAGGTCCACTCTATAAAATAACAAATAGGCTTATGTCAGAATGGGTTCTGTGATATATTCAAACCTTGAAATTTCACATATATCTTGTCTCTCCTAGGGCTCATTTCTAATTTTGTTCTAGGTAATAGGCGTACAGCTCTCTGTATTACGACCAAATATAAAATTCCGACAACAAAATAAAAGCAGAAGTATAAAATTCTTACTTCATCCAAGTCCAGAGTGTCATCGCTACGTAACTTAGTGTGAACGTCAATCACTTTGAGCGCCTGTACCATCAGCTCAACCTCGCCTCCGACCTTGATGCCACCATTCTGCAGGATACACTTTAGCAGGTAGAAGCAATAGTAGAAGGTAGGTGCAGGGAGCTGTGTCTTCTTGTCAGTCACAGTAAGGGTGTACAGCTGGACCATTGTGCGGAATACCTGTGGGTGAAGAGACTCCTCGCACCATGCCGCATCCAATGAACAATAGGGTTGAAGGAGTCTCAGTGTCGAGTGACACACCAAAGAAGCTGCACGGAAATAACAAAGGCAAATTTGGATAAAAAATCATTTAAAAGCATTTTGAATCAAAGAAGTCATATACATCCTTTGAGGAGTCCCAAGACTTCTAACTGGATTTTAGGTCTAGTCCAAATCACTACATTTCTCCATTTGTTGCTGAATAGGACGCTCAGACTAGATTTTCATGTAAACTTCACTACAGGTATCAGCATCAAATGCAGTATGTCCGAGCTGCTTGTGTCCCTACTTTATCTTACCAAAGTACAAAGTATTCACTGCAGATATCAGCATCAGATGCGGCATGACCGAGCTGCCTATACACCTTAATTTAACTCACCAAAGTATTCACTGCAGATATCAGCATCAAATGCAGCATGTCTGAGTTGCTCATACACCTTGGTAAGTCGAGGGGCAGCCAGCGGGGAAATGAAGAGTGGCGTAATGCTGCGCAGCAATGCTGGCAGGTGGCGGCGGACACCACGAGGAGAACCGCGAACACAGGCACTAAGTAGCCGTGATACACAGTCCACCTCCTGGTCCATCTACAAATGTAAGGATTGGAATTTGATGAGCATCTCTTCAATAATAGGCAAGAATGTCTTAGAACAATACTGCTCAAAAGTCATGCCATAGCTGCGCCTTTATAGCTTATTTGATTCAGGGTGTGCCTTATACGCAGGTCTATGGTAGCTACTATCATTACTTTCGTCTGAAAAATAGCCTGTAAGTGTTCACATTAACTTTTTTCCTATGTTAATTTAATGCCACACAAACCTTTAAAGTCTTTTTCCTGATTTCTGACTCAACGGCCAGTTGGGCTTGTATGGCTTCTTGCTGCTTCTTACTCAACTTGGGGGTCTCTTTCTTTCCTTTCTTCTTTTCGATTTCCTACAAAATGCAATTAAGGAGGTTCTGCAATATGGCAATATCATATCATATGTGTGGAGACTATCACCTATCACAAATTTTGCCTAGCCACTGTGCTATAGTTCATCATCTATTTTCTTTCTTTTGACGTGCGGAAACACTACCACAAACTAGAGAAAGCAAATATATCAGCACAGGTTATCAAACTTCAATCAATTTAAAACAGCTATCCTTTTTTTTCACTATGGGAAAATCTCTTGAAGTACCTTTTTGATTTCTAATTCGGCCATTTGATCAGCATAGGAATATAGCTTATTCTCTCTTCGGACATTGGAGACCCGCTCTTCAGTTTGCGCACCACTGAAATGGGGACGAAGTTATGTTGTAGATTCTTGCACTCAATCAATTACATGGTTTTAGCAGTATTTTTATCTTTAGTGTGCCAAATGGAACACTGAAATAAACTACTAGTAAGTAATTCATATGATATGCAGAGATCGAAGACGAACGGGCAAAAAAAAAACTAAATGTTCAAAAAGGAACCCCCTAAATATAGGTTTTGTATAGGAAAGTATATAGCTTTTTGAAAGAAAAGATCACTACTTCATTCTAAAAGTTACAATATCAGCTGTCAGAATTGCTGATAGATCAAAATAGTTGAAGCTAATTTACCTCTCCATGACAGACTTATCATAGAGCTCTCCCTCTGGTGTCTGCATTATGTCATAGTCTAACCGTGTAACCGTCATCAGATTGGGATTTTTAAGCACAGAAACCGCATGGTCCACAATCACTGGCAGCACCGCCTCAGGCGCCACCCGCACCAATGTAGACAATGTGTTCTCAATACTCTGTTAATGATAAAGATGCATGCAGCAGGTTATTGAGACGTTAGCACGCTAAAAATGTAAAAATCTGCAACAAATGAGTGAAGATCTGTATAAATACTAGATAATAATGGGTCTTTCCACTGAGTTACATGCACCTGAATATACCTAGTTTAGTTCAAGGAACTACAGTATGGGAGGAATGAAGAAATGGATGTACTCACATCATCGACTTCTTGTCTGTTTTTAATGTCTGACATGATATCATCCATGTGGGCCACGATGAAGTCGTGTGCATTCAGTTTGAGAAGCGCCACAATATCAGTCCATGTTGAGTTATTGTAATAAACTAAAACAAGGGTCAAAGAGAACAGTATGTTATTTTAATCTCATTTAGGATGATTCACTCAAAGCACGTTTAGGCTTTGCCTAACTACTTGGATCTGGAATTTCCACGTCATTCTTTAAAAAAAACTCGATTTGATAAAATATAAAATGGGGTTAGAAATTGGAATTTCAAATTAATTTTGGATTCAGGATCTTATACAAAATATGGAGCTGACCATGTGGGATGAAGGACGAGTTAGTACTCACTAATACATGGGTGGTGGGCATCAAACAAAACCTCAAGAGCCAACGACTCTGCCTCATATGGCTCTGGAGCTGGCATGTAGGTAATGGTCATCAGGCTCGCATGTAGTATCCGGGGGGTAATGGCATCTGACGAGGGCTCAGTCGTCTCGCGTTCCTTGTATGGGTCTGGCACCTGAGAGGAATATGTGAAAGTGCATTTTTTCTATGAGATTCTAAATGATTTATTGTAGTCCACATTTATGATGAATACTTACTATATGGTAATGTAGTTTGTTCTAATGGAGATTACACAACCAACATTTGTCAAAAAGCCAGTGTCTATCAACCTGATTCCTTTGTATACTAGTACATTATATTGTCCTATAAGCCAACAGGCAGAAGGGAAACAGCACCTACCGTCTGGATGGCTATCATTTGTCTAAACTGTTTCAGGAAGAGGACAGCGGTTTTTCCTCCTCCAAGAGACGAAAGCAGTTTGCGCACTGAGCTCTGGGCATGTTTCCTGACTGGGTAGGCACTCCGTGTAAGGGCATAGACGACAGCACGATACAGGGGTCTGTTGTCGTGAAATTGTGTTGGTGAAAAAAAAAACACAAAATTTTTATTCGTAAGGTAAAGTTTTAATATCATCGATGTTTTTTTTACACCAATATAAAGATCTATAGACTTTTGGTCGAGGGTTGAGGGGGGAAACTCAAATACAGTGTTAGGACCTGTAGATCTTCAGATGATTTGTCATGACAATAATTCCCTCACTCTAATAGACAAGTGAGTGAGTGAGTAATAGATGTTTAACGCCATTTCGACAGCTGAGGTCATATTCATGGCGAGAACGACATTACACAATTACACAGAGGAATGTGTCAGTGCCCGCGCATATGTGCACCACACACATCCTGAGGGGATAGGAAAGAGGAGAACTAGACCCTTTTAAGTGGGCTAGGGAGGCCCGCTAATAGACAAGTCTGACAAGATATCATACGGATCTGAGTATAATATACAGGCTTACCCCGAGGTCTCTGACAGTCGCTGAGGGTGATCAAGAATCAGACGCTCCACCAGTGTAACTACATTTTGCAAGGCTGTCAAATAGATAAGGTATTATGAAGCAAACTGTTCAAAGCACAATGCCACAACTAAAGCATTCAGACTCCATTAGTTACACGACGTCGTTATACATTTATATCATTCAGTTCATCAAGTTTATATTCCAAACTAAAAAGTATACACAAGGATTCGGAATCAAAGTGAGTTTATGCTTTGCCTACTTGTCATGTAAACGGCAACGTGTATCCCATATTTTAACATTACTCTACTTATAAAAGTTGCCCTCCAAAGTGTGACCTTATAAACTCTGAACTCCAAGTATTAAAGGACAAGAACATATTCTCTATTGTGTGCTTCTGCTAAATAGCATATTTCATTACTTCCATGGTATTAAACTGGTTAACAAATTATTTAAGCTCCTCGTGTAACTTACTTTCATCTGAGGCAGCTGCGAGGAAGCGACTGTTGACAAACAGTTGTTTTTCCATATCTAGGACTACCGGCCAGAAAGAACCCAGCTGGGATTCTGAAAACAGACCAAATACGTTACTCTCCTTCAGACTATCCACATGTTGACAATATAAATTGACAAGACAGGTAAAGTCGCACTACTTTTTAAACCATTAAGGAATCTGTCCATTGAATGTGCTAGTTGGGGCATCCCTGTTCCCTCACGTTCAAGCTACTTTAAAACTTAAGTTTTGTCATTTATTTAAGTAATCATTAATAGATCAACTTGATTAAATAATAAACATGGTGGCATAACATTTAAGTTTATTTTTAACTAACCAGCCTGGATGTCTGCTAGAGAGAGCTTGGCAAGAAGACATGATGCGGTGACGCCCTCTGAGACGACAGACACCTGAGTCTGTTGGTTGACGGAGCGTTCGACAGTCTGTGTCAGGATGGGGATGAGGTCCAGCGCCTGCATTAATCTGTCACCTATTATAAAATGTAGTAATTTAAGGCTTAGTCACAGTTTGTGTGGACTGAAATGTAAGGCACTGCGCTCGCCTTAAGGCAAAGAGACCAAAGAAGTTTCACTTACAAGTGGTTATAGAAATCACCTTTTCACTATAATGCTTTCCTTTTATACACGTATCATTACAATCCATCGTGTGTAGGTTGGTATATTATAACAATGACTGTAAACTTACCCGAGAAGGCAACATTCATAACCTGCAGATAGGCATTCTTCACTGCAGATGTAGACGACTTCAGGCCAAGGCCAGTCTGTAAGTCCAATATAGATTACAAATCAATGTCTAAAAAGATCAGGTTGTATTAACACGAAACTGCAATGTGAATATAAAATCTACACATGGTCTCACACACCAGCTATCACTTACTTTTTACTAGCCTTGACGTTATCATTTTAATGGTCACTTAAGAGGTACTGCTAACATTTGTTATTAGTATTATGCTAAACCAAAAACATGTCTATCAAAAAGGTAGAAAACTACATGTTGCACCCACCTTAAACCATTGGACCAGTTTGATGGGTAACTGTGCAGTAAACTTGTGACACCACAGAGTGAGCATACTGAGGGCGTGTACCAGCGTTCCCTCGTGCACTGTAATAGTAAGTAAAATTAACCAAAATGAGAAAAAGAGTGGGGTATACGATGGAATTTAAAGGGCTTGTATGAGGAAAATTACATGTTGGGGAGGGGGGTGAACTGGCAACTGATTCAATAAAATACTATCCTCATTTTTCAGGTGACTACTGGTATACCAGATTTTCAGAGATGAAGCTACACAAGTTTTTCGAAGTCAGCATATTTATAGACAGAGGAGTCATTTTCACTCACCTTCTTGTCCGAGGAAGGAGATGAAGAGTTCAGCAACCCCTGAGCTGAGGCCATTGAGGGTGGCGGCTCCACTGACCGTGTGCTGACTCAGTCTGCCCACCCCGGTGAGCATCCACAGGCGCTGCTCTGTCACAGTCAGTTTGCCCTCAGACCCTGTAACACCAAACAAAGCTCTGAAATGTGCCTACAATATTTCAATTCTATATTTGAATTTTTATGAGTGACTGAGTAATACAGGTTTAACGCCATTTCGACAGCTAAGGTCATATTCATGGCGAGAACATTACACAATTTCACAGAGGAATGTGTCAGTGCCCGCGCATATGTGCACCACACACATCTGAGGGGATAGAAAAGAGGAGACATAGACCCTTTTAAGTGGGCTAGGGAAGCCCATGAATTTTCATGACCCACTAATCTAATTTCCTTCTTTTGAGCTACACTCTGATCAAAAGGTAATCTGCAAGGTCCATATTCTTGAGAAATTTGGCCAGAACGTGATGTAAGCAGTATGGCGAATATGCCAATGTTTTCCTGATATCAATAAATACTTTTTCCAGCATTTCTTACACCTGTTTTGTGTAATATATTCATGCATCTGAATGAATATCAATAGAAGTCTTACCATTGAGGACCCCGAAGTAATGCTTGGCGAGCCCCTCCACAGCGCCTGCGTCACTGCATTGTTTAGCCAGGTTCTGAGTGCCCTGGGCCGCCACCTCACACATCCAGCCCTCCTTGGAGTGTAGATGCTCTGCAATACATTCAGATTTTTGAAAAATAGTGTAATTACTGTTTGAGCTACAACATGTTTTGCTTTTTTTAATTGAAACGTCATTACCTTGCTAGGGATGTGCGTACAATAGCTTTTTTTTGCAATTATTTAAAATTGTGTGAAGTAAATTATCGCATTCAAGTCCATCTGATTCAAAATCGATTAGTTAGTTGCTGCAATTGATTTTGACGTACATATAGTATGCAGTGGAGATTTTTCGCTGCCAATTCAAGAGACAGTCTGTAAGTTCAACCAATAACATGGAAAAGTAACAATGTATGAGAAACGTACATATGAAGGATGAAGGAAATAATGTAATAAACTTTTACCCTTTAAATTATCTGGTTTGGTCCATGGAAGGGGAATAGTAACAGTGTCAGGCTCAGTTATCTTAGACTTAGAAGTACCACTTGTCATTTGTCATTTTTGCCCTAATTCACATACACGCACTCTTGCATTTCATCCTGTCATACCACATTTACACATCACTGCCTAGGCATAGGCCTTCTCTTCTATTGAAGGAGTTTCTCCCTCCTTCCATTCATATTTGTACTGAAAAACTTCTTCGTTTTAATCTTAAATTTATATTTGTTTTCAGCAAGCTGTATATGACTTGGTAGCCTGTTCCAGCCTTGTAGACCACTCTTCACTCAAAAATATTAAAACAAAAATGATGGAAACCACACAGCATTGTAACCGAGCCAAAGACTTCCTATATTTCACTTAGTTACGATGTAGGTATCATAAATGAGTTTTTCAACCTTACAAATAAAATAATCCTCTTACGGGCAAGGGCTTTTCCTAGATCCAATGCGTATGGACTCAAGTCAATTGATAAACTTCCTAATAAGTAGGCATATCCTGCAACAGAGAAAAGTATATAGTCAACGGTTTAATAGATATGATTTAAAACATCTATTTTGTCTATTTGGCATTTCTGTGCTATCAAGTATCAGTGCACATGTTATCGGGAGAGGTTTTTTGGTCATCATTATTTAATGGCCTTCAAAAATCGGGAAGAGGTTGACCTTTTGAAGCCTAACTCGGAATTCTCAAATGTGACAACGCTGGATTATATTCCACATCAAACATGGGTTACAAACAACCTCACCCAATGCTAAATCTCAAACGCTGCTTATACCTTCTAGTATAATCTCTGGGTTCCGGAGCATTGAGCGGTCGATAGCTGGCATTAAAATCTCCTTGAATTCTTCATGTGAAACGTGACGCAACAGATCTTTGCAGCTCACCTAAAATAACATGAACATTTGAATCAGTTGGTGACAAATGAAATCAATACGATTGTTAACGTAGGTACTCAATCTTTGAAAAACGTTAATATTGTAACTTTGTACTTACCAACAAGTGCACACTTGGTCTGGTCCTGGTAGCTACAACTTGTTTGACATACATCTCCAGGATTGGTCCCTGTCACAAAGTAAGAACATGTCTTGTTGGTTATCCAATGTATTACTTTGTCAAACAGATTAAGCTTGCCAGTGTTTGTCATGAACCCGCTGAAGATACCTCTAAATGAATGGACCATGACTTTCTAATAAATCGCATCAATATACCAGTAAAATGATTTTAGAGGAACTATTTTCTTTTCGGTCATTTATATTGAAAAAAATGAAGTATTTTCTATTTTCTTCTTTCTTGGTTTTTTTTTTTTTACATACCTTAACTTTATTCAGTGTGTCGTGGTCCTTAGTGGCCGCTAGGTGCCGCATAATGTAGGATGCCATGGCTACCATGTACATGTTCTGTTCCAGTGACTTGAGTGCTTCTGTGTATCGCGACACCGACCCGGGAACCTGTGGGTATAAAGTGCAAGGTATGCCACTTTTAAGGACACAGTTGGCAGTGTCTGCAATATTTGTACTTTACACGTGACCCCAGTAGAGGAATCTTAGATTGCCATTTTCGATTGGGATTGTTGATTAACTGAGATGAGTGAGTATTGGCAGAGACATAAAAAAATATGTGTACAATGTACTTAACATCCATAGTAATAGTTGTACTGTCATTTCGATAGTTAAGGTCATAGTAAGGACGAGAAATTTATCTTAGACCTCAATAGAATTATTGATTGACGAAAGTGTGAGGATGTGCCTGGACACACGATGTGATCACCAGACACAAAGATTGAATAGAAAAGAACAACCATTTCAGACGGGCTAGAAATTCTTTTTACCGTAATCTCCCGCATATAAGGTGCGTCTTATACGCCAAACAAAATGATGCTGAGTCTTATATATGGGAGGGACATTGCCTTGAGTTTGGGGTGCGCCTTATAGGGGGGGTATTTTTACTATAGAACAGTACTAAACTAACAAAAATCTGCCCTTAGAGGTGCGCCTTATATGTGAAACAAACCTCCCTGAGTTGGGGGTGCGCCTCATAGGCGAGCTGCGCCTTATAGGCGAGAGATTACTGTAGATGGGCTAGAAAAGCCCGATAACTGAGATGATCAATGATCATACATTTACCTGTATCCAAATCCTCCTAAGCTTCCGGAAGGCGCCTTGTGATATGGTCGTCTTTTGTGCGGCTAAGGCTCCATACAACAGAAGACATTGCAGTGATACCTATTTAACAGAAGTTTAGAGTATTGTTGGTGAAATATAGTACAGCATTTTGCAATGCAAGTAACTCGAAAGGGCACTTAATCTCTACTTTTTGGCCCCTTCTGATACTAACCTCATGTTTTCTTTGTGCATTATCACTGTCAATGGTTAAGCCTATGGAGAATGCATCCATTATCGCTCGTATGTTTCATTGGCAATTAACTCCTCTCCTGGCGAGTTAAGCATTGCACAATACCAGCAGGTCTTGAATAATGATCCATATTAACCATAAAAATGCATGAGACAGTGTAATTCTCCTCCATTTTGTTATAATCCAGCAGTCTGCATGGCACTGTGAGTCGATCGTCTCACTGTCCGCCATTTTGGATTTTGATGTTTTGTGCACATGCGCGACCCCTCCTTGCCGGAAGTAGCATTTTCGATGGAGAAATGATATATTCTATCGATTTATCTTGAAATTAATGGCTTTTTGAATATAATACATGCATCTTTGGCAATATCAATCGAATTGAATCGAATATACCCTATCTTTTTACTGTTATAGCCCCACAAGTCGATCGTCTCGCTGTCCGCCATGTTGGATTTTGGTTCTATCTGCGCATGCCCAACTCAATTTCCATGGTTATTTGGGTCAATTTGCATGACCACGGCTTTGTGATGCGAATTAACGACAGGGCGAACACGTAATTTTTTACATTTTTAATCAAACATATCGATTAAAATGATATGCTCTTGCCCTTCTTTATCATATTTCTATATTATAAGTGAATAATTGAAAAAAATCATAATAACCACTTTTACGACAATAGAGACGCGCGGACGGATCGAATGATGGCAAATTCATCAACATCCATCAATTATTTGCACCACTCCGGACCAAAAACGTGGGAACGTTGAATGTATTCGCACCTCTTATGGGATTTAACATAGACCGGAAAAGCGTCTTACTTTTTCTGTGTTAAGAGGCACTGAATCGGTCGATTTTTTACACGCTTATAACTCTTTTGAGTTAATGAAGTGTATTCTTAAGGCAACTCACCTAAAAACATGTACTGGTAGTCTGATAGTGAAATCTTCTTATATTTTCCCCCCTATTTATTTCCTTTACCTTAATGAGCTTAAATAGACCTAAAACCAGAGTGGTTTATCAAAGTTTATGCTTCATCTTTTTCACTAATGAGGTGTTATGACATGGGGCAACATTCAGCATCAGAAGTTTGGAAATATTTCTTCATGGGTATTAATTTTCCACATAGACACACTTACCAGTTTGTTGAATGAATCACCAGTCATCTCTGCTTCTGTCTTGAATCCTACTCTAACCAAATGACAACACCACCCTAAAGCAGTTAGGGCAATGCCAGAGGAAAGTCCGCTAAGAAAAAGCACACAAAAATGCCAGTGTCATGGAGTATTAAGTTTAATCGCAATTGAATGTCACACGACATCCTATATACATGGTGTGTGGTTCATTTCAATATTATGTTTATCTTCACTAAGAATAAAACACACTTAGTGACTTAGATGATGACTTATTGCTATTAATATTTTTAGCTTCACCCGAGGGGTCAACTAGCTAATTTGGATACCTGGAGACCTATACCAGCAAACCTAAGCAATGCATAAACTTCCAACTCAGAAAATTGCTTGGAAGCTGTTTCAAATGCTAACTGCTAACTATACTTACCAAGGAGTAACCTTCTTCTGCTGTTCTGCCAGGTCATTGAGGAGGGACAGGAAGGCCTTCGTTGTCTTTTCCATGTGATGTTTTGCCAAGGCCTCCACTACCTTGTCTACAGCATAACGCGACTTGCCATCTTGGTAGCGGCCGAGTGTGAACAACAAGTGTTTCACGATTCCCTTCACAGCAGGCTCAGGTAGTTCTTAATAAAAGAAACATCTTTATTAAAGATGACCACAGTATATAAGAAATATTGGATCATGTTTCTCCTCTAAATGTTCGTTTTTTTTGTCCATCTAGGAATGGAAGGAAATCATACTTATTTTACATGAATAACGACTGCCCATAGAGATAGCCTTACGGGGCCGATCGCCACACCCCAAGTGGCGTAATATGTGCCGATCCACCACTTTGGCCGATCCACTACTGCAGCCTCTTCTGGGCGCAGGTAAACAAACAAAATGGTGGACCGCCTCTCTTACGGAGGGCTATGGTAACGGATTTTGTTAATTTTCATTTAATTAAACCTTCTAAAAGCGTAAAATAAATAGAGAACTAAACCCCCCTGATGTCCTCGGTGGCCAATCCACCTCTCGGGGGGGATGTCTCCCCCTCGGGCTTATGCCATCGGGGGAGACACCCACCTTGTGGTGGATCGTCCACCTTGTACACCATGGTTGTTTAGTTCTCTCTATATATTCCTAGTAGATTTAATTAAGCAAAACTGGACAACCTGGATCTGGCAGCAGATCCACTGCCGCGAATTACTTGCGAATTGTACTAGCAGTGAGAAAATCCGAGAGCAGTTGCAAATATCAAATCATTTTGATTTTTGAATGTTGTCCCCAGATGTTGTCACACGCCACTAGGATGTCACATGAGCTTTGTTGCAGCAGGCCATCCACTAATAGATCATTATCTGTGAGAACACACGCACGAGTGCAATTCGCAAGTAATTCATGGCAGTGGATCCACCGCTTATGATCTCGGACTCTGCCAGTCTGGTATGAAGCAAGTTCAGTGAGTGAGTGAAATTGGGTCTGTTTTTGTTTGCCTAGATTTCTCTCTTCGAAAAGCAGGTAATCCAGGCTTGATATCCATGTGTTAATCTTAAGGAGGTACCGTAATCTCCTGCATATAAGGCGCAGCTCGCATATAGGGCGCCCCCCCCCAACTCACAGGGGGCTGTTTCGCATATAAGGCGCCCCCTGAGGGGAGATTTTTGTCAATTTAGTACTGTTCTATAGTAAAAATACCCCCCCTATAAGGCGCACCCCAAACTCAAGGCAATTTGCCTCCCACGTATAAGACCCAGCAGCATTTTGTTTGGTGTATAAGACGCGCCTTATACATGGGAGATTACGGTACTTCTGTATCAGTGTGAGTCATTTTTTGGACAGTAGGCAATGCATTTGATTTAGTAATTTGATCTCAGTACTGGTACTTCTTACACTCTCTCTACTCTAGAAATACCGGTATGGTATGTCACTTCAACTTTCAAGGTCTATACTATAGGCTACTAGTGTCAAATATCTGCAGTTGTATTTTAAATGCTAAGATACAAAAATGCGTAATGCTAAGATAGCGAAGTCAGCCAAAAAATTGGACTTCAACAGAAATGCATGGGTTATATATCAAATGAAAGAGCTTGAAAATTACAATTCATTGCTTTTTAAATCAAGTTGATACACCCATTAGAAGTATTTTTATACAGCTTTACATTTTGGAAATATGAAATACATTCTGCCATTCCTCACCCTGTATATTTGCTCAGATATTTAGATAAGCCCGACCATTAAACATGCACTGGGCGCATGGGATTTGGATACCACTGTACATAATTACTGATAAATTTTGATTGCATGGTCCAATTTACTAACCAATTGTACCTCTATAAAGCTGAATGTTGGGAGATTAACATATCTGTGTATGATTCAATTTCTAGCTGTATAAGTATCTCTAATTTCGAGATGAAATCTGAACTTAAAATACTATTTTCATGAATTTTCTGGTATGACACATGCATGAGATTCAAAATCGCAGAAAATCGCAGCCTTGTAGCTGTACAAGCTGACAATATTCTGGTGAATAACATGTTGTGGATTAGCCCTGTAGGTTCTGTTAGCTTCTGTAGCAAATATTTATTTAGGAAAATTGATCCAAAGGTGTGCAAGTTTGAAAGACGGCCCTGCTATTAATAATCATTCAATATTTATCAAAATCCCCTCAAAATGTAGCTCTATATGTTGGTCAATTGGATATTATATTGCATTATTATAATGCAATATAATATCCAATTGATTATTTCTATCTATACTGAGATATAGCTTTATCAATGGATTTCTGCAAGAGAGACTTAGGCTGTCTAGTTACTCGTGCAGGGAAAGGTGACAGAATATAAATGTTACCCAAACATCCAAAGCTCTAAACATAATGGAATAAAAGAATAACTTAGATATTTACCCACCATTGTGTAGATCAGACTTTTCCCTTTGAAACCATACCACCCATGACCATGTAAAATTCTGATCATTAGTAGCGAAGTCAGCCGAAAATCCGGACCTCAACAGAATTACGGAAATTGTGCAGCAAATGAAAGGGCATAAAATTTACAATCCATAGGTTTTTGAATGGAGTTGATACTCCTTTTAGAAGTATTTCTATGCCACTTTATATATTGGAGATATGAAAATCTTTCTGTCATTTCTCAACCCCACATTTTCATCAAAATATCCAGATAAGACTGACCATTAAACATACATTGCATGTGGGGTAATTGGACATCACTGTACATAATAACTCATAGATTCTGATTGAAAAGGTCTATCTTCTAACCAAAAACACCACCTTAAAGCTGGGAAATAGGACATTAAAGGGGGGCTGGCATGGGACATTAACAACATGGGTACCGATCCAAACAGCGATCAGAAAATCGCGGGAACCAGCGGAAAAATCGCGACACCCTGATTGGTCAAGGGGTGATCACGTGACTTTTTAATGCGGGCATGCATTACCATGCCAGGGCCCCTTTAACATAACTAAGTGACAATTTATTACTAGAGGTGTAAATTGTATAAATATCAAGCTGAAATCAGAAATCTAAAAAAAAAATCAGTAATTTTTTGATATTATGCATTCAGTAGATTCAAAATCACAGCCCTATTGCTGTATAAACTGACCATATTCTGACTAAAAAGAGGTTGAAGAATAACCCTGTTGGTTCTGTTAGCTTCTGTAACAAATATTTATTTAGGAAAATTGGTCCAAAGTTGTAAAAGTTTGCAAAACCGCCCTGCTCTTAATAATCAGTTGATATCATCCAAAATCCCATCAAAATGTAGGTCTAAATATTGGCCACAAGGTCATTACATTGTATCATGTCTAGCTATGTCTAGAAAGGATAATAACTATGTATTTCTGCAATAAGTGCATGTCTATTCTAGTCACCCTTACAGTGTGGTCTGACAGAAATTAAAAAACCATCCAATTGTTTCCCATTATGATGAGACAAAAGTTATGTGAGAGAAGGAAAATACTATACCAGTGAGATAGAGAAGGGTTTCCTCTTCAATTTGATACTAATTTGAAGTAATTCTGTGCATAATGCCCTGTAGAACCCTCAAAATCAGTGTTTTACCAACACCTGTTCAGCACTGTGACAGATAGGGGGAGCGGGGGGCCAGATTTGGCTGACTTCGCTATCATTAGGAGCTTAGGAATCTTCATTTTAAAAGTACATGTTTATCATAGTGTAGTAATAGTGACAGATACAATTCACGCGACCTGTGATTTGCCTGACTTCGCTCGCTAAGATCCATAAGAAGAGGTCAGAATCCTCAAACCACAGGCCAAAAGCTCAGACTCAGAACAACTCATCCTCAAGTCAGGCTCAGTAGTCAGTACTCCACTGCACTGGCACTGTCCACCATAACAAACATAGGCTTACCCGGTTTTTCGATGCATGGCAGTAGATCCCCCATAATCTTTCGCCGGTCATTTAGCCTTGAGGTAGTCACCTTGGAGGCGAACACCTTAAGCGTTTCCGCCATCTGCAAAGTAATTAGACAGGTGATTAACTCAGTGAACAGAAGGGTCTGGGTGGCACTATCAATCAAAAATCGTTGTTCCACGTGAACTTACGCTTGGATCCGCCATGATGGTGGTGCAATAAGACCGAAACCACTGTTTCCGGTGTATAATTTCCCAAAATTTAGACCTTTCTTCGCCTAGAAAATTGATGCCCTCCTGTGAGACATGAAAAGATGACTATTCAGTTCTCTATCGGATTGCAAAGGTAGGATCTAAGACGTACTAATGCAAGAAATATGTCTTTTATTACAGCGGACCGGCAAGTGACCTTACTTCACTTCCGGGTCATGGGGTCGTGGCCTTGACCTTGGACAGAGCGCGTATTTTGACAGCTAGAACCAACTTCTCCGGCGACCTAGTTTGGTGGGCAAACTAAGCCTTCTCCCCTAGGTTACCATTTTGACCAAAAATCGCCGTATTCATACGCCGCTGGTGTTGGACCTACTTTGACCCCAATACTGGGTGCTTGTGGGAACCAGCATTTGCTTGTATCCATCTGCCAGGTTGAGTCACCAGGAACCAGCTAAGAAAAATAGTACCTCCCAGCATGCCTGTTTACCAGTGACGTAATCGGTAGACTACGAACTGGGGCCAGTGTGAGCTAGAACTTGAGTAGAAGAGTGTTTGGTGAATCATTCAAACCACACTAATCTCATATCTGGGTGTTTTTTTGGATAAATTAACGACTGACATGCCTCGTTTGGTAGTGGGAATGTGTCCTGCTTTGACACAGAATGTGATTACATCATTAGAAAATGTTGGCATCCGGAATGTGGTGGATTTTGTGGCTTCAGATGTTGAGGAACTCGTCGGTCGGAGCGGTGTCCCGTACAAAGTAAGGGTAGCGATGACAGCCCAAGTTCAGGACTTATGCAGGGTCCCACGATTCATATATGAAACAAAAGAGCTTGAAATTTGAAACTTATAGCTTTTTGAATCGTGTTGATACTCCTCCTAGAACCATTTTTATGCCACTTTGAAAATCAGAAAATCAAAATTCTTTCTGTCATTTCCATGAAGTATTTCAGCTGAGACGAATTAAACAAAAAAACATGCTCTACAAGGCTAACAAGGAGAGCAAGCAGATATGGTTCTACTTAATTAATGATAACTTCTGATTGGGTGGGTCAATCAACTAGCTATTTTCACTGACTTGTAGCTAAATGTTTGGAGAAATAAATAACTTAGGGAATGGTCATTATTTATCAACAGGGGGGGGGGTGGGTTTGAGGGGGGGCGTAAAATTTTCAGACCCCTCCTGAGGTGGGGGCTAAAATAATTTTGACCCCTCTTGAGGGGGGGGGCTAAAAAAATTCACCCTCTTTTTAGCAAAAAAGCCCGCGCACTACTATAGATCAAAGAGGGGCGCGAAAACTCTCCACGCCTCCGGCGGGGGGGCGCAAAAAATGTTGACTGCCGTCGAGGGGGGGGCGTAAAAAATTTCCGCGCATCCGCGCGAAAATCCACCACACCCCCCCTGTTGATAAATAATGACCACTCCCTTATGTGTCATCATATTAGTAGTGGGGTAAGTAATTTAAATTTCAAGTTAAAATCTGGAATTTATTTATTTTTTCTTGAATATTTTGGTGTAAAACCTTCAGGAGATTAAAAATCGCTGCTGTATTCATAAATAAAACCAACTGATTCTGAATAAAAAATCTATTGAGAAGGGCTCAGTATGTTCGTCCTGCTTGGCAAAAAAAAACATTATTTTTATGGGGTATTTGGCCCTAAATAACTAAAACTTACCCAACTTCTCTCTGTCTCAATTGGCATTAAAATACATACATGGATAATGAGAAATTGCCAGTGGGATAGAATGATATTTTCCCTTCAATTTGGTGTCAGTTTGGTGCAATTCTGTCCAATAGAACCTTCAGAATCGAATTTACAATACCAGGTGTTTAGCACTGTGACAGATACAGGGAGCATTCAGCTGTGTTTGGCTGTCATCGCTAGTAAGGGAAGGGCCCCAGATGGGTAAAATCGACAAGGGGACAAGGCCACTTTTTATAATCGACAAGTGGCATAGGGTTGGGTGACAATGGAGAAAACCACTTCTTAAAATCGACAAAGGGACAAAATCAATTCTTAAAATCGACAAGGGACACAGGGTTGAGTGACAAGGGACAAGAGTCATTTGTTAGAATCGACAAGGGACACAAGACCCCCCCCCCCGTCGAGGGCCCTATTAAACTTTAAAGGCTTAGTCTAGGGAGTGATCATTTTTTTAACAACGGTGGGGGGGGCTGGTGGGTTTGAGGGGGGGGGTCAACACTTTTTCAACCCCTTGACCAGGGGGGTCAGAATTTTTTTGGATGATGGATGATTCGCACTACTGCCTGTTTGCCCTGGACTATTCACACTACTCCCTTTTAGACCATTCGCTCTACCCCTGGACCATTCGCACTAGGTACTCATACAAAAGAGGGGCAGTGGATGATTTGCACTAGACTGACTAGTGACAACCCCTGGCCCCCAAAGATTTGGGTTTAATAGTTAACCAAATAATCATACTCCAAGCTCTAATAGAACTAGAAACAATTAAAGGGCTAAGGATACTGTCCCTACGCCGTCCGTCAGTGACTGACGGCCGTCAGTCGGCAGTAGAGCGAATGGTCCAAAAGTAGAGCGAATGGTCCCCCCCCCCCCCCCCGTTGTTAAAAAATGATCACTCCCTAAGTAGGCTCTATTGCAGTATTGGCCCTACCATACCCCGGTACAGTCGAGGTACAGTCCTTACTCCTTAGCCTTAGGCTTAGGGAGTGATAATTTTTTTCAACAACGAAGGGGGGGGGGGGCTGGTCAGTCTAAGGGGGGAGGGTTAGAACCTTCATTGGCTTCATGGTGACACCATCTCATGAAGATTTTGGGATTCATTAATTGTAAACTGCAAAACAAGAATATGACATTCAGGCACTGAGTCTGAGGCAATGATAGAACTGTGTTTACACATGGGGTTTTCATGGTAGATCCCCTGACCCACTCGATCCTAGACCGCTGCAAGGTCCTGACCTTGTGGGTTCGTCAGGGGACCAACACTCCCAACTCAATGTGTAAACACATAGGCATAGACCGACATATATGTAGCATGTTGTAGGTCTGTGGTGGGACTGATGGCCCAAGAGAGAGTTGGCCCCATCGTACCAAGGGGTACTGATCATCAGTGATGGCCCCCACGTATTAATGATGGGCCAAACTTTCTAAGGGAGTGGTCATTATTTATCAACAGGGGGGGATGGTGGGTTTGAGGGGGGGCATAAAAATTTCAGACCCCTCCCGAGGGGGGGCTAACAACATTTTGACCCCTCTTGAGGGGGGGCTAAAAAAATTTACCCTCTTTTGAGCAAAAATGCCCGCGCGCTACTATAGCTCAAAGAGGGGCGCGGAAATTCTCCGCGCCTCCGGTTTGGGGGGGCGCAAAAAATGTTGACTGTCGTCGAGGGGGGCGTAAAAAATTTCCGCGCATCCGCGCGGAAACCCACCACCCACCCCCTGTTGATAAATAATGACCACTCCCTAAACAGACACTACACTAATCAGTTTTATTAAAACCTCTCTCACTTATCCTATATTTTATTGCATGTATACCGTAGGCCTAGGGCTAGGCTAAGCATAGATACACTATTCTTGTTCATCATGTTTTACTAGGACTTAACAGCCATACGGAGAGTTGTGCTTGCTCAGTATGCACCTTTCCCACTGAATGCAGCAGATATGTACGAGGACGTGGTATCTACTGTAACCATACTGTCTACTGGCTGCAACATGTAAGTCAAACCTACACTGATTAGCATTACATCTAAAACGCACGTTCATGCTCAGCGTCTTTTGATATTTGATGCCAAGTTAGGCCTCAATGTTTAGTTTTTCCTTCTTCTTTTTCTCTCTTTTTCTTTCTTCGTGTAAACACTACCTAATCCATAGAGATCTCTGTCAAGTTCCTTGCCTAAACCATCTGCCTAAACCCACCGTATATCGATGTTGGGTGTGGACCAATAAGTGTTAACTGAAGTACACATTTCCCGTGACTCAGTACTTATATTTAGATGTCTATTGAATTCCCTTGTATATTGTACTGCAGAATAGACAACCTTCTAGACGGGGGTCTGTATTCTGGGGAGGTTACAGAGATAATAGGTCAGGCCGGGTCAGGAAAATCTCAAGTGAGTCAAAACCTAGTTGTCCTTATATACAGCTTTATTAAACTGCTGTCTCGAGACAGCAGTTCATTAATATCCATACTGGAAAGCGCCGTTTACCTGGAATCCGGATCGTCAGAAATCGAGTATAGAATCTGACTGGTCTCTCCCTCCCCTTGCACCCTTCTTGCCCGCCCAGACAGCTATAGTTGGGGCCTGACTGCTCATTTTGAACGGTGACCGGGATTTAAACTATAAATGTAGGGGAGGGTTAAACCCCCTTCGTCCGGTCTGCCCTAGAAAGCTGCAAAACGCTCCCTCCCTCCCCGCTCCCCGTGATTGGCTGAAACCCTGCGGTCCCTGTCTTTGATTGGCTGTGGTGGCGTGACCAGCATTTCTCAGCACCAATGCACAGTTAGGCAGACGCATATGGATGCATTGACCCCGTCACTCACGCCAAACACACAGTTAGGCACCTGAAACTCTATTTCCACATCGTAAATATGGTATAATTTATTGAACATCGTGGACAGCAGTTTACAAGAGCTATGCTCTCACTATCTTAATCATCTTTTTTTTCTATAAAGTGTCTGCCTATTATAAGCATGTATCTATCAGACCCAAAAGAAGGGCATTTGAAAGAAGGACTTACGATATTGGTTCATAAAGAATACAACTTAAAGATAATAGTTCACTGTGTGATAATACCTTCCAGCTGTGCTTGTCAATATGCCTATCAGTTACCATGGAGACCCCACACACAGTGCTCTACATAGACACTGGAGGAGGGTTTGATGTGTCCCGACTCCAGGTGATGATGGAGGAACGCGGCCTACAGGAGAGTGTAAGCCACCTTTAATATTAACACCATAGTACCAGAGGCTTAGGCTCCAAGTCACATGATTACAGGTTTAATGGACTGACATAAAATTGTGCTTGTCTTAAGATTACTTCCTCTCAACAAGCAAAAGTGATTTGAATCTGTAACTCTGGACAATGACTTATCAATGAATTATTCCTACTTTCAGAAGGTGACAGGCGTGTGTCAGCGGCTCCGATGCTGTCCAGTATTTGATGTCTTTGAGTTGCTCAGTCAATTAGAGCAGGCCCGGGAGGCGCTCACACTGCAGGTAAAGAGGAGGTTTATTGAGTAATCCTGTAAGAATGTTCAAATGATGATATACTCACTGATGCTAAATGTATGCATCTTGCCTTGGTATTGCTGCATTATGTGACCACATATGATCTTGGGCCATTATGCTATCATTACAGGTTTAAATTTGTCGCATTTGTATTTCAAGATGAACATAACCTCCACCATCTGTCACTGTTAGAATCCAAACTTCACCTTGTCTTATTTTGGCAAAACTCTTGGTAGTTATCCCTTTATGGATGAAAAATTACCGCGTTATGAAAATGTATGAGAAAAGATGATGATATTGACACATATTACTTTTTTTCAGACTGACCCTTTCTTCTGCAGCCTGAAACTTATTGTCATTGACAGTGTGGCAGCGGTTCTCTCACCTATTGTTGGAGGCCAGGGTTCTGAAGGTAAAGGAATAGAGAGTCCAATTTACCATTTTCTCGTCACAATAGTTAGTACTTATCTCTTTTATGCTGAATACGACGTCTCCATATGTTTAACCCAGGAGGTCCGTATCCCACACCCTGCCCTCATTAGGTCCGACGTCCTTGTAAAGAAAGAAAAGTGATGAAGGTGAATTAATTTGGAAGTTTGCAATTATCTTGACTTTTTAGATCCATATACCCCGATTCTTGTTTTGTTTCAGGACACAGCTACATGATGCATATATCTCGGGCCTTAAAAACACTATCATCAGAGTTTTCAATAGTTGTTTTGGTGAGTTATCAACCTGATAAAGACTTGGATTTGTTGATTTGCAAAAAGACAAGTTTGTGAATCCACCAAGACGATAATTTCAAAGATTTCACATATATTTTTCATTTCCAGATGACAAATAATGTGAGTTTTGATGAGCGGGGTATCCCTCGTCCCACTCTGGGACGCTCTTGGCGTCATGTGCCCCATGTGCGCCTCCTGGTGGAGAGACGAGTGAGTTACGCACCAATCGTACCCGTCTGTCTACATAATGAGCGCAGTCTCACTCTAATAAAGAGTACACGCCAGGTAAGCTCTCTGAAAGCCATATGGTGTGATAAAATATGTCTAAGTTAAATGGTCAGATTTGATAACTAAGTTTTCTTGGCTTTATCGATGTGATGGCACTGATATTAGGTATGTACAACGTATTTACATTTTTATTGAAGTACGCTTATATTCCTCCTTTTATTCTACTTTCAGGCTGCCAATGGAAAAGTCTTATTAAAGATTACAGACCGCGGCATGGATGAAATGACGCCATGAGTCTTTTAATTTTGTACATATATGATGCAGACATGCACATTGTAGTGTACACAGAGGTGGAGAATCTCAATGTTATGTAAATATATTATTAGTGTAGTAGAATGTGGTTAAAAACCCACCAGTTTTTCTATTTGGTGTACATGTATAGTAGACTTATTAAAAACATTATGTTCTCTGATGTCTCTGTGTCTGTTTATACATGTATATCACACGTTCGTTCAATTGGCATATGCATATTTATGAGACATCATTATTATGCACTTTTTCAAGATAACATTTGGATTACACTATCTTCTGTAGTGTGAGAGTAAACTGGTGATTTTTGCTCCCTTCTACCATACTCGCTACCATAAAGTTTCAGGCCAGCTAACAGAACAAAATACATACTTTAACCTGACAGATAGTACATGAAACAGATTCGGTTTGTGCTAGAAGGATAGGACCAGGTCATGCCATGTTTAATTTTTGATGTCATTAGTCAGAGAATTGTTATGAGTGCAAAATTACTGTTTTTCCTTATGGGAAATAACAGTGCCATTTTGGTGTTTCCACATCTATTAAGTAAGACTTACTATAATTTTCAGATCTTACAAGCCATCCCAGAATGAGGTCTTAACGACCTCATTCTGGGGATGGCTTGAGCTCATGGGTCGCCCCAATCATCCAGGCGTGGCTGTGATACATACTTGAGGAGCCATGTGAAAATCCCCTAAGTGTGGTTACTTTTCTAAATTTACAATATTGTATGGTGAAAAAAAAAGAAATTAGCTCTAAATTTTGGATTCTATTCTTATGTACTTTATCTTATACACTGGGAAAATCAAAATGCACTACTAGTATTAAAGTAAACCCTCTTCCACAAATCTACATAAAGCTACATAACTCACTTTATGACCATCCCTCTGCTACAGCCATCACTTTATGACCATCCCTCTGCGACAGCCATCTCACCATTACAGTCATTTTCAGAAAGAATTTACCCCCCCCCCTTTATTTTAATGTAGTAAACACGTGATATAGACATGTTTGAAATGAATAACAGATCTTGCAGAATGATTAAGAAGCTCGGGCTGTTACAGGTCTGGGGTTTGTTTGCTTTATACAGAGACATTCAGAATGCACCAAGGGCATAGAAGTAAACGGTCATGTAGAAGTAGACATTTCATTTCCAATCATAAGATCTAATAAAGGCTTTTCAATCCGATTCTTGTAAATCGAGATCAACTTCCTTGAATATTTTTCAGCCGTTGTAGTGCTCTCGGCATAGATATTACCTATGATATTATCTAACCGAAGTTATTATTATCAGGGATGGAAGTCTTCAGGGTTTTCCCTTATTTGAGAGATTTTCAATTTCCAGAGGCCTATACATTCCTATACAAAACTTTTATTTCAGGCGTTATAATACAGCATTTCATGGAGATTTGTGCTCACTTACTTTCATTCCTGTATTATGAAGACCTCATTGAATGATTGGAAATGAAAATTGAAGTCAAAATCTGGAGATCCTTTTTTTAATTTGTGGATATTCTAATTAAGGTGTACAGAGCTGGTCAAAGTTGCATAGTTCTTAAAAAGTCTCTTTTTATTTTTTTAATAAATGGGGAAAATAAACGTTTCTCGCGACTATTTATGAACTATGCAAAAGCCATGCAGACCTTAGTAATTGGAACATCCACAAAAGAAAAATCTGTTTCCAGATCAAGTTTCATTTCCAATCATTAGATCTGGAAAGTATGTTTTATTTCTGTCCCATGATGCTATTTTAAGTAAAATGAGCTGAAAGAATTTTTTGTTTCATTCAAATACTCGTAAAAATGAATAGATCTTAAAAGGGCATTATAGATGACCAAATTGATGTACCGGGGGTACACAGTGCAGAAGGTACTAGGGTAACTTGCAGTTTCCCCATCCAACATGGCGCAACCTATATGCAGTATAGAGAACTAAAATTCTCTATACTGCACATTGTCTCTACTGATTTAGGTAAGGGGCCTTCCATAAAGTATTTACAAATCTTTTCCCAAAAAATTACCCCCCCCCCACCCCCATGTTGCATTATGTACGCACTGGGACAACCCCCCACCCCTTAAGTACATACTCATTTGCCAAACCGACCCCCCACCTTCCTCACTGCAGATCTCCACATGCCCTTCCCAACTTAAATAACTACTAGAACTGTAAATAAGTATGAGACAAATCCATTAAATAGGGCCTTGGTAAACTTTTTCTTGCAAGCAATTTTCTTTTCAGAACCGCCCCCCCCCCTCAGGGCCAACCTATAAGTTAAAAGAGATTCTGAACCCTACTAAGAATTGATTTAGTCGTCATCCCCCACTAAAGATCGTGAATATAAATGGAACAATGTATAATATTTTGTGTCAATTACATCCAATACAGTATCTAGTTTTATCCCTTCCCTCCGACCAGTGGATGTCATGTATTGGTGCTGGATGGATGATATAAATGTGCCAAGGTGGATGTTGTGGTCAATAGACAATGTGGATAATGGTTGATGTGGCCAAGATATATTGGCCTCTTAGCAGGTACAAATTTGCCCCTAAATAGGTAGTCTGTCCATCCCAGGCATAAATAAAACTGTGGTTTTACATGAAATACAGGTAGCCCAAAATATTGTAAACATCACCCAAAGGGATCAGCCACATTGTCCTTGCTTTTGCCCACTTCATCTGGGAATCATTTTGGCCCTATCAGGATTCTTTTTCAAAATACCCCTTCCCTCAAATTTAAATCATTTTGTTGTGTTTACATTGGGCATTGGGCCTTCATGTATTTGAAAAGCTCACTACCCTCTGCCTTGTGTTCAAACATGTGGACAAACCTAGTAAAACAGAAGACATGTAAACATTCTAACTCTAGTTACCCCAGATTATGGATAAAAAGCTTAGTTTGGTGGAAGCCTTGTGGATAACTCATCCCCCACTCAACTCTAAAATTGATTAGGCTTTGCCCTCATCCAAAAAAGGTCTGGAAGTGATTCAGGAGCCTAATGGATGAAAGAAGCCCTGTTTGCTATTTGAAGGTCCCCCCCCCCTGCCCTAACTACCAGTCCATGACTGTTATACATTGCCTAAAAAGAAGAGGAAAAATAGCCTGTTTTAAGCAGTATTTCACCAGATGTACAGCTCTCATTGGTCTCAAAAAAAGGTCTGAGTGTGTATTTAAAGAGTATGCCAAATTGCCTGTAGAACCCCCCACCCCTGGATTTCTTGTATGCATTTGCCAAGACCACCCCACCCCCCTTCGGTGCGTATATATACTTTATGGAAGGCCCCCAATGCTAAGTTGTATAGGTGTGGTGTTCAAAATGCAGAAACATCTAAACTGATAACTGCAGGCTGACAATGTCTATTAACAGTAGCATAGAGAGGTTTTAGATTTATCAGTACTAGGGTAACTCAATTTGTATATAATAACAAGTACTAGGGTAACTTCATTTTAAGACTAGTATACCCAACCCTCAATTTTGGCTGATATCTATGTAATCCAAGTGATGTAGTAACTCCAGGTCTTGTCAACATAAGTATTGATGCCCTGGGTAAGATTCTGTAATGTTATTATGAAGTAATACAGTGTATTAAATGCATAGAATGAGGAAAAGTATTCACACTTGTTTACACATAATCCTTCATGTTGGATGGGGTAACTGCCAGTTACCCGAGTACTTTCTGCACTGTGACATAAGGACTATTTATTCAGAAATTTAATGTCATACACAAAACCGTGTTTCCATGAATGGATCTATCTAGAGCACTTGAATACCACCATCAGTAGCACTAATGATCAGGACTTCAGTATTATTTAGGTAGGACTTAAATAACACCTAAGTAGGTCGTAAGTATCCCCAAGTAGGACTTTTGTGCACTAAGTAGGACTTCTGCAACACTTAAGACAAGTAGCACCTTAGTAGGACTTAAGTAACGCCTAAGTAGGTCACGAGTAGCAATAAGTAGAACTTAAGTAGCATATTAGTAGGGTCTAAGGACTTAAGTAGTGTCTAAGTAGGTAGCTCATAAATAGCACTGAGAAATATTTCAGTAGTAGTTTAACAATACTCAAGTAGGATTTGAGTAGCACAAAGTAGGTCACAAGTAACATTAAGAAGAAATACTTAAGTATTAAGTAGGAGTAAGTAACACTTAAGTAGCACCAAAGTAATACCTTAGTAGATCTTGTTAGTACAATTTATGTGGGACGAAATAACACCCAAGTAGGATGTAAGTAAGATCTAAGTAGCATGTAAATAACACCTTAAAATAGGATGTAAGTAGCATCTAAGTAGGTCATGATTAACAAAAAGTAGGACTTAGGCAGAATCTAAGTAGCTTCCCTAAACCACTTAAAAGGGTCTTTATCTCCTGTTTCCTTTCCACTCGGATGTGTGTGATGCACATATATGCACAGGCACCAACACATTCCACCGAGAAATTGTGTAATGTATTTCTCGCCATAAATATGACCTTAGCTGTCGAAATAGTGTTAAAGATCTATTACTCACTCCCCTGAAAAAATATAGTTCCTAGAGAACGGGCCTATTATCAATTCCCATACAAATCCTATGTAATGGCTGTCGAGTATAGTCAATGCTAGGCCTACCATGGTGTCGACTATAGTCGACACTAGGCCTACCATGGTGTAGACTATAGTCGATGCTAGCCCTCAATGGGGCTGTGTACAAATGACGTTATGCAGGAGGGGGAGGGGGGGGGTTATAACCTATAACCCCCCCCCCCCATCAGGCCTATAGGCCTGGCATGACAGAATTAATTTTCCATATACCTTCAGCATTGCAAAATTGACCAAAAACATGACAAGGGGGGGGGGGGGAGGAGGGGTCAAAAATGGTCCAAAAAAGCATGCCGTCATTTGTACACAGCCCCTATGGGTTACCGTAGTGGCCTGTATTTAAGCGCCCCGGCGCTCAGAGATTTCAACCCACCTTTACCCCCGGCCCTTATTCAAGACAGGCGCTTATTCAAGACTTAGTTTATAGTGTATATTTTAATTTCAATGCTACTGTACCCCCGGCACTCATTCAAGACCGGCGCTTAAACAGGCCACTACAGGGGACACACGACAGTAATTCAAATATACATCATCACACTGTAGACCCCAGTTCCCTACTCGGGTCTACTATCGGTCTAGTCACCTTTTCGTCAACCATGAGTCGACCCTTGCAAATTGGTATGGAATAATTTGTAAATTGTATTGGTATTGTACACAGTGTAGGGCGATTTATAGCAGGTCTACCCATGGCATTAGACCTGACAGAGACACGTGTTGATAGTTAAACACCAGCCTGCCCTATATGAACAACATTTCCCACCCCCCTTTTAAATGCCCTTACTGCCAGCTGATGTACACAGGTCAGCAATGTATCCAAATATTACTATGAATTTACCAAACCCCTACCCTTTTAAAAGCACACATTTATGAATGAACCACAGATCAATGAGCCCACATGAAATTGGTTTTAAATAATCCTGTCACATTCCAGGAAAATCAAATCTAAATTCGAATATTACTTCACAGAAAACCGTTTGTACAGTTGAATGACAGGCAAAACTAGGGTAGTGCTCCCTGATTGGTTAGTCACTGACAGCAAGAGATATCTGTATACAATATACCAGACATCCACCACACCATGTGGATGTCTGAGACTTGGCATAACAGTTTAGAAATTGGCTGTTTATTCTTTAATGAAGAACAGTCAATGTGTCATAATCACACATCTAAATAGGTGTACCAACATAAAATGAATAGTGTAAATGGATGTCAGTGGTCCATAATTGGTATATGGAAGATGACAGTTCTTTGATTTGGTTCACAAATTCAAACTGAGTAACTGGTCCTGTCTGATATGTGACCTGTGACCCTGGTGAGATAGTAAGTGCTACCAACTGCTGCACGACTCCTGACTCCACCCTATTTATCGTTACTGCCTTAACTAAACTTGGGCCTTTAAGACGTTCCAGATGCCATGGACAATGTTAGACTCTCCATCACCAACCCCTCCCTACACTGTAAAAAGGGTGTGTTGAACTTACACTGTCTAGCTTCTCTCCACCACCACCACCCCCTCCCTACACTGTAAAAACATGTGTGTTGAACTTACACAGTCTAGCTTCTCTAATCCACCACCACCCCCTTCCTACACTTTAAAAAATTGGTGTTGAACTTACACTGTCTAGCTTCTCTCCACAACCACGACCCCATACCTACACTGTAAAAAATAAGTGTTGAACTTACACTGTCTAGCTTCTCTCCACAACCACGACCCCATACCTACACTGTAAAAAATAAGTGTTGAACTTACACTGTCTAGCTTCTCTCCACCACCATGACTCCCCTCCCTATAGTCAATATAATATGTTAGTAATTACTCACTATTTGTCAGCAGTAGTCAATATATGTTAGTAATTACTCACTATTAAATTTTGTCTGCAGTTAGTCAAGATATGTCAGTAATAATGTACTATTTGTCAGCAATTAGTCAATATATATGTTAGTAACTACTCACTTATTGTCAGGAAATTCAGGGGTGGGCAGCTGTCGTAATGTCACAAAAAATGGGCGACAGAGAGCTTGGGAAATGCAACAGTGACATTAAGGATGGTATGGGCTTTCTAAATCTGAAAGAATTTCGTAAATATTCCAACTAGAACCAAAGTTATGAGCATTTCAATATACATTTTGTGTACAAGTATGCCCAACATCCCCTAATATATAAACATGTAGAACACTGATCAAAATGATTCAGAGGTAGACTTTCTATACTTCCTTATAGTAGGCCCTATACTGTCTAATCATCATTCTAAAGGGAGAGGTCTTAGAGAAATATGCTGAAAACACAGGCATGATCTGAAGATTTTCTTGCAGCAGCTTGCCACCTAAGTCCCTAGAACACACTATTCTTTGGGGTAGAATCCAACAGATGTTTTTTAGTAGCTTGATGCTATGCCTCCTCCCAATCCCCCACAATAGCCCAATTCAGAACAGAGAATCTGAAAGTTTTCCTGGAGCAATTTGGCACTAAAGCTCTCATAAAACACATATTTTGATTGAAGGTTAAATTTGAAAATTTTCTTGCAACAATTTGCCACCTGAACCCCAAATACCACACTAGGGCCACCCTTAAAAATATGTTTGTTTCTTGTCCAGAGGCCTGGTGGATCTTTTTTGGGAGAATGGTAAATTTCTTTTCTTGAGTTCTGAATTTTCTTTTATTATTTTCGCCAATCAGCAAGAATCTAGGTTTCCAATCACAAAATCTTAAAACGTAATGACAAATTCATGCCATCCCTGCTTAGGATGTTTTCACAGAGCGATTGAAAATGCATTGCTACAACAATTCGTATGTTTGCTCCAGCACTTTGCAATATGCCCACCCCTGAAATTAGTCAAAGTATCTCAGTAATTATGTACTATTTGTCAGCAATTAGTCAACATATGAACTTGCTTGAAAATTGCATTAATAACTCGGGTCTTTTGGGTCTTCGACCTAACCTGCTCCATCTTATTGACTGCATTTAGCATGATTATCAAATTGAAATAGGTGTTGATGTTTTTATCATCCCTAAAGACAATCTTCTTCCAGATGTATATATATACTGTTATCTATTGCTACTTATACGTGCTGCTTCAGGCTATCATACCGGCTATATGAGCAAGTTAGATAGTTAAAAGTGACTATCAGTTATAAGCTAGACCAGGCGTTCCTTATCAATGGCCTTGATATCAGTAACAAATGGGTGTATTTGCCTAATATGCTCTCTCGCCCCCCCCCCTCTCTCTCTCTCTCTCTCTCTCTCTCTCTCTCTCTCTCTACCATTTACATAACATTATTCAGTGAATCATATATCTTTTATTCGTGTAATGTATCGTACATGACGATTCGTGTTCGTCATGTACTTTTCAGTGTTACATTTCTCATTTAGCATTATGTATGCTCTCTGATTGATAGTTTTGCATTAATGGAAGCCAGTCTTTTTCCTCTCTGCGACAACAGTTTTGTCTGTCGAAGGATCCAGTACATCTTTCCCGGATAAGTCCATGTTGGTACATGTTCTGATAGCCTCATTTCGTACCTAGAATGTATAAGGTGAAAAAAACATTATAATTTTATGCATAGTTAGAAAAAGGAGTGTGAAATGTCCGGCTAATGCCTTCAAACTAGTGCCATATCAACACCATTCTCCTGACGATGCAAACTTATGACCCAGCTGAATCAACATTTAATTATTAGCTGGGACGACAGTTTGCCACCTACTGACTTCACTTTCCCACACTTTACCAATGGGTATGTTGATCAAATCAATGCCAATTTAACGTGTACATTGTATATGTATTACCTTGTGGAGTGGTGTGTAGTTTGGGTGGTGATGCTTGATAACAGGATCATTATCAGCCTTGTTGTAGGCTACCAGGAAGCACCATCTGCGCATGTCAGAGTCATTCTTCTGACTTGTGTGTAGCAGGTTACAGTGGAAGAAGAGGCAGTCTCCTATAACGGTAATTAATAATCATGTTAATATTTGCAATCAAACTAACACTCTAGTAACCTTCGTCTGCACAAAGGATAAAAATACATGCATTAAAAGGCCTCACGTTTGTTTGTTTTATGTCAAAGAAACATTATTTTTGGCGAGACAAAGCAGGCCCAAAACGTACGGCCAAAGTGTGCACTCAAAATATGTCTTAAATTAAATTACAATCCAGAGAAACGTTCTCATTTCTAGGGCTAAAAAGTAACATCATTTTGTTGTTGAGAATCGTGACTAACAAACATTTTTGAAACGTTTTGAATCGTTTTCTTTTTGATCATTAAAAAAGGTTTTAAAACCTCTGTTTTTTGTTGGTTTTTATTTACGTAGGAACTTCTTCAAACGTTCCCAGACGTTACAAATACATTTTTGCCAAGTAGGTACCTAGTTCCACACAGATGTAGGTTTGTAGAAAGGACTTACCTGATTCTACACATACATTGTATAGATTTAAGAGAAGGGCTCACCTGGTTCGAGACAGACATAGGTGTGGGGGAAATGTTTTCTCAGATGATCCACTCTGTCCGTGTCAGCCATAGTCTGACCAGCCTTCATCACATGCTCTATTCTTCCAGCACGATGCGACCCAATCAATACCTGATATCGAAGAGGACATATTCGGTGATCCTCATTTATATCAAATTGTGATTATTCATCTTTAGTTTGCACAGCCATGATTTACAGCCTTTCAGTATCTATGTTCATTGCTCACATATACTACTACTAGGCTTTGATATAGCCATTCTGAAGTATAATGTATATTTGAATTACCTCGAGGCAGCCATTTGCCTGCACACATCGGTCCATGGCAATAAAAGCAGTCAGCATGTCAGGCTTCAAACAGCCATTCTTGTACCAATATCTACAAGCAATACAGTATGAACCATTGTCATTGTCAATTGTGTGTAAAGAGTAAAAATTGATATAAAGTCAATATCAAATGGTACTACTGAGATATCAAGAGATGGAGGCAATTCGGCAAATAGTAATTGCCATAGAGACCTGCACTAGTTGATCAAAAACAATCATGTACTTTCCATACATTCCTTGCCTCCACACCAACAGCTATACATAGAATGTACATTTAAAAGGCTGCCGACCCATAATCTTGGTGCCAGAGATGCCTGCCTCCAGTGCGGGGCTCCTTCATCATCAGCTTGGTATGGTAATGGTACACCTCACCATCCAACAACTGTAACAATCCATTTTTTTACTATCAGTCTCTCAAATTTGTGTTCTAATGAAGCAATACAATAGGCCTATGCTAAATTATGTGTGTACATATAGACCACAATGCATTTAATTTACTTGTGTTGTACCAAATCAAGGACTCCAAGTACCACCTAGGCCAAAAAAAGGTTTGTTTCCAGTAACCTGACCGACCCTAGCAAAACAGGGGCAAAAAAACAACATTTTTTTGTAATTTTGAAGAATTTTGTCTCATTTTTTCATATTTTAAAGAAATATTTCATTACTTTTTAAGGATTTTTTTCCTGTTCTTCCTCTCTCTCACAGTTGTCATTTACCCATCAATTATTTTACAATGAAATCCAAAAATGTGATACATCCATTGATATATGCCCTAAGCTTTCCTATACAAATGTAAAAAAAAAGAATTTAAAAACAAAATCCGACCTTCCGACCCTACCTTATCAAGTCATGTTACTGGGAACACACCTTTATTTTTTTGGCCCTATATAAAAGAGAGTTCCCCAATTTTCTTAACTGATAATTATACTCACCTCTTCGGCTGTACCAGCCATCTTATCAGCACGTGCTATGAGACCTGTGATATCATCTCCTGGATGAGACCAGAGGACAAGACGGCTTGCCCTGCCTTCCCCATCGGCCAGCTGTAAAATAAATGTCTGAACGTCACACTGGTACCATGATTATCCGGTGTATTAGCGTATCTTAATGTATTGGGTACCTGTGGAACAGTACCTATGTACTTTTGGTTACATAAAACAGAAAGATAGTTTACTACATATATGCATACTAAAATTAAACCTGCTTGAACACCAATGGCAATGCCTACATCATCATACCAACTTACATCCCATGCCTGGTCCGTGATGCTGTTTGGTCCAGTGAGGGCTGCCTCAATCTTTTGTACTTCTTCTGCATCTAGAAGACCTCTGTAAAGGCAAGAATGACATGTTTGAATGGGTAAAATTGGCTTACACATAATGAAAAAGAATCATATGTGAGGCATACAAGGCAATCACATGTATACCATGTAATTTGTATTTGCCTATGGTCAGAACCTCAGAGGAGGTATACCATCCACGGAGTTTGGTCATTGTAATTGGACAAAACCTAATAATTGCAATCTATCCTAAGCATGTGTATCATCAGTTTAGATTTGACAATCTATGAAGCACACTTACCTTACGATAAAACATCCATCCCACTCAAAGACTGCCTTCATCTCGGCAGTAACCTTGAAGGTGGCCTCATCATACTGGTATTCTGTAAGGAAACCATTGTGCAAGTAAACCTGTGAACCCCTATAGGACAAGCCAAGCTTTCCCCATCAATGTCAGGAATGATGTAATCATGACCTGTAGTATTTAATCTGCAGGTTACTAGTACTATGTTGTGGCACGAAAAACAATGAAATGTAGATTCAATATAAATCATATTGCATTCTGGAGGACTTCTGCTTTGTATGTCTAGCCATGGTATTATGTCTTTTATTTAGAGGTATGTTTATCAATTGCGCCTCGTCAGCTCTATCAATGTCATACTATTTTAGGATTAACAACATCAATTCTTACCTAAAACCTTTCCAGGCGTGCACACGTCTGGAGGAATCATGGTGGTTCTTCAGAATACACCAGCTATATCTGCATTAAATACAGAGCTACAAAACAAAAGGCTTCAGATAGGTGACCGTAGATAAGTCTCTAACATTATCGGGTTTATCTAGTTGTTTGCCACAACAATATACTAGGAACGACTAGGTACCCATGAACCGTACGTACCACGTATACCTCCTATTAAAAGAAAAAAAAGAGGTAAAACTGAATGACTCTATACATTGATAATCCCTTGTGGTGCAGTGGGCCTGGTGATCTACATCAGTTCCAAAGGTCGAATTTAGTATTGAGTCAGAGTAGGTTATGTAGCCCTTACCCCCCTTCATATGTCACATTATCATTCAGAATGTTAGAACAGATATTACCTTCTCCATAATATTATTTCGGCTCTGGGTAAATGTTTTTATACCGAGATTTACAGGGCAGGAATCCATCCACTCTAACTGCCATAAAACCACGAGTATCAGGCTCACCATGCGTAGAAGGTGCACCCTAACTTGAGAGTAAGATGCACCTGCTGTTAGATTTTGGGCACTTTTATACCGTTCTATATAGTCAATACCCTTGCCTATAATGTATACCCCGACCTTTTCTGGTTCTATCAGGTACAGCAGGATTCCATCTTAGCATATAAGCCGCTCCTTGTATGCCAGGCATTACGGCGGTTCTTTGTGTTTGTTTCTGACCCACTTCCAGTTCCATTGGATCACCATATCACTAATAATATTATCGAATATTAGCTAATATTACACCTTTGGTGTCATATAACATGCATATGACCGCCCCCCCCCCCGGCACCGCCCCTTATACTTTCCAAGTATGTGTCTGCCCTGTTATAATTTATAGTGCTTTCAAACCTCTCCTTACCTGTATTCCATGCATATACCATAAAGAGTGCATTATCTACTGATCCCCTGGGTTTCAGATGTATACATGTGTCCCTTACCTTAAGTAAATCTCGAGTTATTGAATATGAACAGATGCCAATGGTCATGTGACATGTGTAAAACCCTGGAGGACCTGTTAGCAGTGGCGCTATCTGTGTTCTGTTCAGCCTCCTCCTGGGTGGGTCTAGAATAGTGCTGCTCCCTACACACTGACTATTGGTACTATACTATTGATAATGATTGGATAACAATATATACTTGAATACTAATCTGAAGATTTGACTATACTATACCAATTATTGTCTTTTCTTCCATTCCATTTAATTCCTAAGAAATTAGATAAAATTACCATACATTATCTCATATATCACTGACAATCAGTTAAGAGTTTGTTAAACAAAATTAGGTACCTCATTACAGAGGATCCATGCAAGTTAACAAATCTAGAAATACATGAATTTGCCTCAATTTACATAGAGTGATGTCATTCATTCTGCAACCTCGGATACTTACCCCCAAGGTTTTGCAAACGTATAAAAGTTTGCTCACGTGCAGATTTCTGATCTTAAGATTACCTCCATTAAAAGTGAAAAATACAAGTGCAGTACATGTGTTTTAAAACCTGGTCAATTTCAAAACTTTATACATCTACTTCATTGAAAGCTATTGGTATATGCCCCTCCTTTAAGGTTAATCATGGTTTCTTAAAGGGGCGGTTTTCGTTTGTGTACCTAGGCTATAGGGCCTAGTTTGAGTCCTGCTGAGCCCTCCCAGCCCTCTTCACAATTTTATTGCCCTGCAGGGGGTCCTTTTTTGAATTGGGTCTTGTAGGACTAATTATAATCAGAGAAGCTCCATGAAATGACCAGAGACCAGGCAGTATTGTATGTGTGTCTACTGTATTTATGGAACAGCAAGATTTCAGTTGGCGAAAATAAGAAACTCATTCTCTGAGTGTTATATTTATCAAGAGAAATTGATTTTAACTATATCTATTAATCAGTTATTCCTACACATGATATGCATCTTAGAGAATTAAATATCCTCTATATAAAGACATAGATATTTTGAACTGTTTTACCAGAGCTCTTCCCCCCCACCATATATATGAGACCCCTTTGGGTTCAGAGGCTGCTCCGTCTTATCCACACCCTCCCTGACTGAATGAACAAAATAATGAATCGAAAATATTGTAAAAACCATGAAAGATGTGCGCCCTGGTCATGAGGGGGGCACATAATACACAGCGTTTTCACTAAAATGACAAAAACATTGACAAAAAAGGAAAAAGAAATGGTCATAAAACACTACCTTCACAATTTTGATTACATTTCATGTTGGAAACAGTGGAGTACGGACGCCTCATAGGAGCGCTCTATCTCACACCCACGTGAGACAACCCACTCCGTATCTGACGGCCAGTTGAAGCATGATCATACAACATGTGAATAATCATCTCTTTTTTTTTTTGCAATATTTTTCAAAAGTTTTGAACATTTCTGACCAAAATTACACGAGATGAGACATGCCGACGTGTAGACAAGCAGCTGAGTGCAGACCCGCCGGAATCGGAGAGAGACGATATTACACCAAGAGAGCAGAGCGAGCTGTGCTCTCAGCGAACTGGAATAATCGATGAACTTAAGCCTTTGAATAAATCGAACAAGTCTGTTAGACCTATACTTGGTGTCGACCTTTATTTTTATTACAATATATTGGCAGCACTTGTTATGCTCTATTAACCCATTGAGGGCTAGCATCGACTATAGTCAACACCATGGCTGGCCTAGCATCGACTATAGTCGACACCATGGCAGGCCTAGCGTCGACTATAGTCGATGCCAGTTATATAGGATTAGTATAGGAATTGAAAATAGGCTCGTCCTCTAGGAACTATACTTTTTTCAGAGGCCGTCCCCATGGCTAGGGCAACAATTTTTGCTCTGCCCTTAAAGGGTTAATGACACAAAGCAGGCTTGGACCCAAAAGGATAGATATAGGTCACTGTCTGGTCCTGATAGTTAGCCAAGCCTATCGATACACCCTCCTGTAACTCGTATATATGTATACATCTCTCTGCTCTACTACCATCAGGCTCAAACTGACTATCGGTCTGCGTACTCCCAATCAGTCTACCTACAATTTCACCATGGACGCCACCACACATGCCCTGATGGGAGAGATACAATCAGATACACCAGGATCAGCTCAAAGCACAAAAGAGAAAGAAAAGAAGACAACATTGAGCATCAAATATCGAGTCATTCTTTGTGTTTTTGGCTTCACTTTACTGAGTGGGGTTATTGCAATCATCATATGGACACAGCATAGAAAGTTTCAGTTTCATCCGTAAATGATGCCACCCCGCAGGGGAGGGGGTCCATGGCTCCCATACATTTCTATTGTAAAAAAATCGTGGTCCCTAAGTTGGTTGTCATTCTAGGCTTACAAGTTTGCCCAAAATCTGCTGAAGGTGTAATGTAGAGGGCATTAAAAAATGGCAAATTCAATTCAATCTTTTATTTCAAACTCATTAGTAGTACAAAAGTCCATAGAGTATACAACCATTAGGCCTACTAGAAATATGCTGAACAGTATAAGCGTAAGAAAAACAAAAAAAAAGAGAACATCAAATATGTTCAAATGTTTTGTTCCGCCATTCTATAATTTCACCTGTTTTCAGTGGAAAGCCTGGCGCGTTACTATAGGCCAAAAGGGGACGTTCGCACGCGATTTTTGTCCCTTATGGGGGGGGGGCCGAAAAAATTTTACCCCCTCGAGAGGCAGGGGGTCGCAATCTTTTTCACGCGTCCGCGCGCAAACCCACCAGCCCTCCCCTGTTGTTAAAAAATGATCACTCCCTAATCGCCAATTTTCATCCTCGGTAGCCAAGCTCATACTATTACAAACTGTACAAACAGATTTTACATCAAAAACGATTTATTTTATTTATCTTGGATAAGTATTTTCAAGCCCATATATCTAATGAATTATTCATCCTTTGATTCGGTAATCTGCATTAAAAGTATTAGATAAGCTAAAAAAAAAGATTAGTGAGTTGGCACTTGTTCGGCACTGTTTCCCCGTCTCTTGTACACAATGTTGGGCTCATCCCACTTCACACCCCATCAGTAGTCTGTTAGCAGAGAAGTATCTTTGATAGGGATTTTTCCATCTCTAAGATGTCCTGTTGGAATGGTAGCATCTCTGTTCGACGATGTGTAGATGCAACGTTAGGGCAGTATGACGGATTAGCGTAGGCCATAGCTTTGTCAGGACCTAGGATGGGTAACAGTGGAATGGGGCTACTAGTATGGGATGCCATCTGAGGAAAAACCATAAGGGGGGGGGGGGTTGGGGGTAACTTCTTCTCTGTAGACCCTCACTACATGTGTAATTGAAAATCAGTCTGTTTATTAGAGCTACATTTTTATGAATTGCATTTGAAGGGAACCAAAAATGGTAAAAGAGAAGAAAAAAAGGAAAGGAAAAAAAGAGAAGGAAACAGGGGCTTGGGGGCAGAGCCCCCGACTTTTTTCTTAGTAAATCCATATGAATTAAAGCATAGTCTTGATAAAAGTATCACCAATGGTCTATATGGAACCACTTCTTCTGTTCTGTTTGATACATTTATAAAATATCCTGCACACTAAGCTCCCCATAAGTGACCACAGGTCTAGGGTTAGGATGGACAGGAGACAGTAGAAGTGCTAAAACAACACTGACCGATGCTAATCCCACCCGCATCCCTTACCTTGTATCTACACGTCGTCGAAGAGATACCTAGCCGCTGCATGAGCATCACTTATCAAGCCACCTTGGGAGAATGCAAGGTTGGATGCAGAATTAAAGTGCATCCTAAAGGAAATCATGCATATAAGTGCCCAGCAATGTATCCACATACTCAGTCTTGTTGTTTCCTAGGAATCCGGTTATGACTGTTTCCCAGGGCTTGCTTTTACTATGAAGCCTATTTTTGTTTATGATATCAAATTATCATCACTTAAATCACATGATTATAGATAATCATGATGTCTACATGCAACCTTACTCACCTTAAATCATGGCTGGTTGCTCTAAATATCCCAAAGGTCAGTGTGTACAGGAAATTGAGATTGACATTTGGCTCTCTTTTGAACATGGCTGCCTTTGCACCAGAATGAAGCAATATATCATCGATCAGTGGTTATAATGCAATGTCTATAAATTGGGGCTATTTGGTGTGGAAATACATACATCCTGACCTGTAGTCACATGCATAAACCAAGTTGGACTCTTGTTTGTGATCTACTAAAACTGCTTAAACTGTATAATGTGTGCTAAGACCGCACACATAACGAGTATTCTATAATACTAGTTCCGATGTACACAATAATGCAGGCCTAGGAGCCCCTTTGGGGGAAACATAATTTGCAACAGCATCAACGCTATTGATATTATAGGGTGTTTACCCCCTAATTGAAATAATCATGACATATGATACTAAGACCCTTCGATAGAAAGCTTAATATGTCTGACAGACAATGCAGCAAACCCCACGTTAATATCTTTCCTAGATTTTGAAATATTGAGAGAATGTGAGGGAAGGTCAGGCATTTTCTGTAAAAATTTTCCCATACAAAGCCATAAGGCAGAAAGTGGTCACTCTGTGCACACACTATCTGATGGTGTATGTTAATGGTCCATTACACTTTTGATATTCATTATAACTTTGAAATTTCTGAAGAATAATGAGGGCTTCTGCATTGCTCAATAGAACTACTGGTCCATTTTGTCATTCCTATCCATTGTATTTATTACCTTAGCCCAGACATCCTAAAACTCACTTATCATGGCTTAGATGTGCCACCTTATAACCCTAAATACGTTCTAAACTATGGTGAAAATATAAACTAACATGTCATAACTTTTTTTCGAAGACACAATATTGAATTTCTAAACCTACCTACCCCCTCATGCAATAAAATGAATATTTCATGATAATCTTAGCTATTCATTGCGTTTTATTGGCATTTTGATGTGAATAAGTATCATGGGATACTTGTCTGACTGCTCAACCACTCAGGTAGGCATATACATATATACTGTACCACTACAGGGCTCTATGGGGGCCGTTTTCAAGGCACTCAGCGCTTCAGGCGAACGGCCTACACTCAACACTGTTAGTAATAGGCAGGGTTATTTTATAGCAAAAACCCCTGACAACCTTGGTTCCAATACCTTTTGCTGTAAATCTACAGGAGGTGAGTTGCTGTACTTTTACAGCACAATCCACAGTAATCATACAGTAACAATCACTGTGACCATGCAGCTAGATCATTCAGATCTACAGAAACATATGCTGCAAATTAACAGCAAAATATGTTGTAAAATTACAGAACAATGTCTTGTAATTAAACAGCGATATTTTCTGTTAATGAATGGCAAGTTTTGCTGTAAATGAACAGCAGAACATATTGTAAATTTACAGAAACTTTTGCTGGCAACTGAGGTTCCAGCAACTATTGTTTTAGATTTACAGAAACTAGAAGTGTAGAATTACAGCAAGAGGTGCTTTTAATCTAGGTACAAAGGACACTGCTATATACTCTACCAGGTAAGTTAGTCCATGAGATAATCCTAATATTATTTTTTAAGTGTGCACTCTGTGCATACCTTGATACTATAAACCATGCATGCCTAATGAAGACAAAAATGTCTCCAATCCCATGGAAGTGCCTTTATTGAAGGTGAGAGAAGTAGAGAACCATTTCATGGTTATTCAGTTTTAGCACTGATATAACCTTAAGGCAGGTAGGCCTATGTTAGGTCCAAGCACTTGTATTTAAGATTTAGACATAGTTATGGTGTCATCTATGCACTATATATATATAAGTGAACATAGTGAAATATTATTGCAGGGGGGGGGGGGGGTCAGCAAATATAGCACCCTATGGATGTCTCAAAACTGAGAGCCAGTAGGCATTTCTTTTACCCCATTTTCAGATTCAGGAGCCTCAAAGTAGGTATAATTGGTTGTTCCTAGTTTCTTCTCAGATAAACTTGTACATTTTCATTTGTGCACAATGCTAGATTGAACCTGTTGAGGTTATTATTATGTTGCAGTTCGTTAATAAGCTCTAGAGACAATACAGTTGGTGGTCAGTCGGGAGTAGTTTTGAGAAGATTGGAGATAAGAGATAAGATAAGGCTCCAATTTAGGCCTTCTACTCCTGGCCCCTGGTTTACAAATCTCTCTGTTTTTCTTAAAGGGGTAATTTCTATTACTAAATAGGCTGATTTTTTTTCTATATTTCATCAAGTCATTTCCTTTTTTGTTTTAGATTTTCTGTAAATTTTTCTTATAACTTATCAATGATTTTGTGACTTTGGCTAATAGAAAATGGGAGAAAATTTTCTCAGAGGTTTAGAGCCCCACTGCCTCTGCCCACATCACCCTCCCGGCTGGGGAGGTTTCAGATACGACTGACCTAGGCCTGAATATTGGATTGAGGTGTGTACTATAAGAAGATACATACTGAATAGATGGTATACAGGGTGATTGGCTGGCCTAGGGCATTATGTGTATATAAAAGTAATTAGACCCCTCGAAATAAGACACGGGAAAATCCCGTGAACGACTGGTGAATCTGTGAGCACATATTCTCGGGAAGATCCTGGGAATAGTACCTACAATCCCGTGAATTACCCTGATAATCCCCAGTTTTTAACAGGGCCCTCTAGTGAGATTTATACACATAAGTCTGATTCTTCAGCATAAAGTGAAGATGCCAGAGTCCACCAGGGGCCTCTGTGTGAGCATGGAATCCTGGTTTGGTCCAAAGAACAGAGAGAGGGTGTGAGATGGAAAGAAGTGAGAGGGCAAGAGAGGCACAGAGAGAGCAAGGGAGATATAAAGAGAGAAAGAGAGAGAGAGAGAGAGAGAGAGAGAGAGGGAGAGAGAAAGGAGAGAGAGAAAGGGAGAGGGAAACGGGAGAAAGAGAGGAAGGCAATAGAGGGAGGGAAGAGAGAGAAAGAGAGCAAAATAGAAAGAGAGCGAGGCAGAAAAGAAATAGGGGGGAGCCTTTCCCCCCCAAAAAAAGGAAAATTGATTGACTTAAGCTACTGACAAAATTGATACATAAAGTTGATTGAATCATAATATTATGTGTCCCATTCTAATATGTGTGTGGTGCACATATGTATGGGCACTGACACATTCATCTGTGAAGATGTGTAATGTAGTTCTCGCCATGAATATGACCTCAGTTGTCGAAATGGCGTTAAACATTTATTACTCACTCACTCTCCCGTTCTAATAATTATGACCCTTATTGATATCTCATTAAATGTGCATGTTTGCTAGACATGTCTTGAACAGAGTTAAACCCTTTAAGGGCTAACCCTAATGCATTAATGCATTTTGGTTGTCATGATGCATTAATGCAGCCAGGGCTACATTCAAGCATCATGCTTACGCTTTGGGAAGATCAGCATGATGCCCCAATGAAGTGCTGGCAAGCAGACTCCCCAAGTCTTCATCGGTAAAACATGCCAGCCAATGGGCATGTTACACTACTGCATCAGCAGACCTTAAAGAGTTAGCATTTAGAGGCCTGGCAAATAGGCACTCAATGATTATAGGGCATGCTAAGTTGTTTACGGGCACTAAGTAAAGAGTCAACTAAATTTAGACTGTCAAGGTTGTAGGGTGCAGGCAAACCACCTGTGGTACACACTTACAGAACAGGTCATTTTAGTCAGATGGGGAGGGGGATTTCTGGGGCATAAATGGGTGAATGTAAAAGCATATCTAAACTCAGCCTCCCATGAAAAATATACTGGCATCATTTAACACTGTCTGTGCTGTCTACTTAACCGTGTAAAAGCGCCCAAAATCTCACTGTGCCTTATTCACTGTACTAAATAAATACCCAGACATTTGGTTTGGTCTTTACCCCTGGTCCATATCCAAGACAGGTACTTATGGAATTTTAGTGCTGAAGAGTTATTTTAACACCTCCCCACCCCCACTAACCACTGGTACTTATATGAGACCAGCAATCATTGCTGAGTGTCAAGAATTAATCTTCACAAAAATGAGCATCAAGATACTCACATGGAAAACTTTTCTGACTCTCTTTTGTGTCATTTTTGGGGGAAAATATTTGGGGAAATCTCAAATTTACACCAGACTTCCTTCATATGGGATGCATGCCATAGTTCCATCCATTGAAAATACACTGTAACAGGTTTATGCCTAGGTCCATCACACCTCATGTATAGACTCACTATGAACTATGTGATATTTAATGGACTATACCTATGTGATATTTAATGGACTATTAACACATAAATACCATGTTATGACATGTGTCCGTCGAGAACATATTTGAGTATGATTTGAAAAATGAATGTGACATATCAGATGGAAATAGAACTACCCCTGTGCCCCCTCACCCCCTGCTGATACCTACTGAGCACTCCCAAACACCAACAGGACCAACCAGTTTGGGCTACACTGCCCCACCTCAGCTGTCATTTCCACCTGGCTCACCTACACACAAGACCTGTCTCCAAAAACTGAGGGTAACAGTGGGTAAGCATAAATTTGCCATTTTTCACCATTTTCTATTCATTATGACATGCAAAGGTCACCATTTTCTTGCTGCTCTATTCATAAGGGCACTTACAATCCTAAATAGGAAATGGCACTAGTATCTCAATATTACCAATGCCATTGTACCTTGATGTGTGCAATATTCATGAATGCTAATTCAAGCACTTTACCAGCATTTGCAATGATCTATAAAAGAAATCCTAAGTACTTGACTGGATCTTTATTTGTGTAGAGGTCGGTGAAAATGTTCTTGGAGAAACCGGGACTCGAACCCGGGGCCCTCCAACTTCGAAGCGGCTGCTCTTCCTCTGAGCTACTTCCCCTGGCCTGACATTTCCACCTTCCATCCACACCTGGATCGGTATGATACACACTAGGGGGCAGTGATTACCCGGAGACCCGCCCCTGGGGGTCTGCCACCGAGTACAGGGAATTACTGCCCCTACACTCCTCCCCATCAGCTTCAACCACCATCCACCAGCACCAGGCATTCCCCCTCAAACCAGTTACCTGGAAATTGAGGCTTTATCAAGCAGTGTTAGGGCACTCCTGACTTCCCAGTGGATGTACCAGTACAATTACCGGATTGGTCGAAGCGTCATCTGTATCATATCGGCCCAGTTCCCGAGTCCTCAATCCATGATTGTGTTAAGACATGAGCAGGCACACATATCTTCAATCTGATTGTATTAGGATGCTCGGTTTCTCCACCACTGTAGAGGTCGGTGAAAATGTTCTTGGAGAAACCGGGACTCGAACCCGGGGCCCTCCAACTTCGAAGCGGCTGCTCTTCCTCTGAGCTACTTCCCCTGGCCTGACATTTCCACCTTCCATCCACACCTGGATCGGTATGATACACACTAGGGGGCAGTGATTACCCGGAGACCCGCCCCTGGGGGTCTGCCACCGAGTACAGGGAATTACTGCCCCTACATTTGCAATAATATGTGATATTGTACATCTGAAGGCATGATTGCTAACCTATACATGTAATTGTGTGGCCACTGGCTGTGTTCAGAAATAGCCCTCCTTATTGCAGCTGCATACTACTACTATACTAAGTGTGAGAGGCAGTCAGACCCTTTCCCAATCCAGGTCATAGTGGGCCAACCTTGTGTACTGATTACCTTACCTCTTATACAGTGTACCCATTCCCAGCCAGCCTAATTTGGGTAACTCACACAAGCACCTACCAGAAGGTGACTTTACTTGTATGCAGGGTTGTTGTAGATTGCAACACTCATGGTCAGATTCCCCTTCTGTCCCAGTATATTTACATGTCTGTATATGTGTCCACACTCACATCCATCTATGTACATACATTCCCTTTTATCCACATACACTCACATGCCTCATGTCCACATGCACCCCCTCACACATCCACATCCTCTCTATGTCCACATCCCCTCTAAGTGCACACACACCTCCCTCTATATACACACCCACCTCCCTCTGTGTCCACACCCACCTCCCTCTATGTCCACACCCCCCTCTCTCTGTGGCCACACTTAACTCCCTATATGTCCACACCCATCTACCTCTGTGTCCACACACACGTACTACAGTGGCCCACAAGGGTCAAATTGAAGTTGAAGTAAAGAGTTGACTTTCACAAAAAAAGTTAGAGTCCAAAACCAATATTAATGTTCAAAGTCAATTTCATTTCATTGCTGTCAAACTGTCAAGGTGTCAACTCATGAAAACCAACTTGTGACAGGTATCTTTTAGCATTGCATGGTGCACTCTATGTCTTTCTATATGAACAAAGTTTATACCAGCAACTACAGGGTAGCTATCGGTTCCCTCACACAATAACTGATCGTTCCACACCAAGTAGTTGGTGGTTCCAGCATCCTGTAACTGGTGGTTCCCACCCACTCTAACTGCGGTTCCACACCTATCCGCTACTGGCACTGGATCCCATACCAAGTAGCTGCTGGTTCCCACACCCAGCACTTGGTGGTTCCCATGCACATTAGTTGCTGTTTCCTGTACCCAGTACATGCTGGTTCCCACATCCAGTAGCTGCTGGTTCCCATATAAAATGGTTCCTAACCCAAGTAGCTGCTGGATCCCACACCCTTGCTGGTTCTTGCACCCAATACCTGCTGGCTTCCACATAGAGTAGCTGGAAGTGGTTCCCACATCCATTAGGTGCTGGTTCCTGCACCCACTTCCTGCTGGTTCCCAAATAGAGTGCCTGCTGGTTCCTACATCAGGTAATTGCGAGTTCTTAAAAAAGTAGCTGTCAAAAGTATGTCTATTCGGGTGGCATAGGTCAAATTATGTCAGATATGGTGAAAATAGGTCAAATTGGTCAAAAGTATGTCTATTCGGGTAGCATAGGTCAAATTATGTCAAATATGGTGAAAATAGGCCAAATTGGTCAAAAGCAGGTCAATTAGGGTAGGATAGGACAAATTAGAGTAAATATGGTGAAAATGGGTCAAATTGGTCAAAAGTAGGTCAATAAGGTCAGGATAGGTGAAATTAAGTCAAATAGGGTGAAATTAGGTCTAATTGATAAAAAGTAGGTCGATAAGGGTAGGATAGGTCAAATTAGGTCAAATATGCTTGAAAAATATGTCAAATTGGTAAAAAACAGGTCAAATAGGGTAGGATAGGACAAATTAGAGTAAATATGGTGAAATTAGGTCAAATTGGTCAAAGTAGATAAATAATGTCAGGATAGTTGAAATTAAGTCAAATAGGATGAAATTAGGTCTAATTGATAAACAGTAGGTCGATAAGGGTAGGATAGGTCAAATATGCTGGAAAAATATGTCAAATTGGTGAAAAGCAGGTCAAATAGGTTAGGATAGGACAAATTAGAGTAAATATGGTGAAATTAGGTCAAATTGGTCAAAAAAAGATAAATAATGTCAGGATAGTTTAAATTAAGTCAAATAGGGTGAAAATAGGTCTAATTGGTAAAAAAGTAGGTCAATAAGGGTAGGATAGGTCAAATTAGGTCAAATATGGTGCAAACCAGTCAAATTGGTCAGAAATAGGTCGAAAAGGTCAAAGTTAATCAAATTAGGTCAACCATGGTGAAAATAGGTCGAATTGGTCAAAAGTAGGTCAGGATGGGTCAATTAAGGTCATATATAGTGAAAACAGGTCATATTGATCAAAAGTAGGTCAATTAGGTCCAATAAGGTCAGGATGGATCAAATATGGTTGAAATAGATCAAATTGGTCAAAAGTAGGTCAATTTTGTCAAAATGTAGGGTATGATAGGTGAAGTAAGGTCAAATATGCTGGAAATAGGTAAAAGTAGGTCATTTAGGTCAAATTATGTCGAAATTTGTCAAAATAAGGTCGACTATGACTATTTTTGACCAATCTTACCTACTTTGACTATATTTGACCTAATATGACCCATTCTAACCTACTTTGACCTAATCATGCTACTTTTGACTGATTTGACCTATTTTAAGATATTTGACCTCATTTGAACTATCCTTACCTAATTGACCTTCTTTTGAACAATTTTACCTATTTTCACCATTATTTGACCTACTTTGACCTATCTTAGCCTGATTTGACCTACTGACCTACCTTTGACTAATTTGACCTACTTATACCATATTTGACCTGATTGAAACTCCTTGACCCACCTTTAACCAAATTGACTTATTTTCGCCATATTTGACCTACCTTAGCCTACTTTGACCTACTGGACCTAATTTTGACCAATGTGATCTATTCTTACCACCGTTGACCTAATTTGATAGAATTTGACCTGATTGACCCATTTTCAACCAATTTGACATAATTTATCCTAGTCTGACCTAATTTCATTCAATTTTACCTACTTGGAACCAATTTGACCTATTTTGACAAATTTTAACTATCTTGACTGCTTATGACCTAGTTTCACGCAACTTTCCCAATTTGCCCATTTTTGACTTATATGACCTTTTTCATCCAGAATTTATCCAGATCACTCTTTTGCTACTAGGAATGGGAACCGGTAGCTACTCTATATCGGAACCAGCAGCTACTGGATATGGGAACAAGTAGCTACTGTATGGGAACCAACAGCTACTGTTTTCAGAACTAGCAGCTACCTGATGTGGGAACCAGCAGTTAGAGTGGGTGGGAACCACCAGTTATGGGGTGCTGGAACCAGCAGCTACTTGGTATGGAACCATCAGTTATTGTGTGAGGGAACCAATAGCTACCCAGTAGTTGCTGGTATAGACATATAGAAAGACATAGAGTGTACCATGCAAAGCCAAAAGATACCTGTCACAAGTGGGTTTGCATTCATGAGTTGACACCTTGACAGCTTGACAGCAATGAAATGAAATTGACTTTGAACATTGATTTTGCTTTTGGACTTTAACTTTTTTTGTGAAAGTCAACTCTTTGCTCCAACTTCAATTTGACCCTTGTGGGCCACTGTACCCACCTCCTTCTGTGTCCACACCCAACTCCCTCTATGTCCACACCCATCTCCCTCTGTGTCCACACCTGCCCTCCCTCTCTCTTCCTACCCATCCCCACTATGTCCACACCCAAAGCTCTCTGTGTCCACACCCACATCCCTCTGTGTCCACACCCCCACCTCCCTCTATGTCCACACCCATCTCCCTCTGTGTCCACTCTCACCTGCCTCTATGTCCACACCCACCTCCCTCTGTGTCCACACCCACTTACCTCTTTATCCACACCCCACCTCCCTCTGTGTCAACACCCACCTCCCTCTGTGTCCACTCTCACATTTCTCTATGTTCACACCCACCTCCCTCTATGTCCACACCCACCTCCTTCTATGTCCACACCCACTTACCTCTTTGTCCACACTCACTTACCTCTTTGTCCACAACCACTGACCTCTTTGTTCACACACACCTCACTCTTTGTACACACCAAACTCCCTCTATGTCAACACCCACCTCCCTCTATGTCCACACCCACCTCCTTCTGTGTCCACCTCCCCACCTCCCTCTATGTCCACACCCATCTCCCTCTGTGTCCACTCTTACCTGCCTCTATGTCCACACCCACCTCCCTCTGTGTCCACACCCACTTACCTCTTTATCCACACCCAACCTCCCTCTGTGTCAACACCCACCTCCCTCTGTGTCCACTCTCACATTTCTCTATGTTCACACCCACCTCCCTCTATGTTCACACCCACCTCCCTCTATGTCCACACCTACCTCCCTTTGTGTCCACTCTCACCCCCCTCTATGTCTACATAAACCTCCCTCTTTTTCCACACCAACTGCCTTCTGTGTCCACTCTCACCTCTCTCTATGGCCACATACACATCCCTCTTTGTCCACACCCATCTCCCTCTTTGTCCACTCTCACCTTCCTCTATGCCCACACTCACATCCCTCTGTGTTCACACCCACCTCCCTCTATGTCCACACCCACATCCCTTTGTGTCCACTCTCATCCCCCTCTATTTCCACATACATCTCCCTCTCTGTCCACACCCACTGCCCTCTTTGTCCACTCTCCCCTCCCTCTATGTCCACATCCATTTCCCTCTGTGTCCACACCCACCTCCCTCTATGTCCACACACCTCCCTCTATGTCCACACCCACTTACCTCTTTGTCCACACCAACTTACCTTTTTGTCCACACCCACTCACCTCTATGTCCACACCCACCTCCCTCCATTTCCACACCCACCTCCCTCTGTGTCCACACCACCCCCTCTGTGTCCACACCACCTCCATCTGTGTCCACTCTCACCTCCCTCTATGCCCACACTCACATACCTCTGTGTTCACACATCCCTTTGTGTCCACTCTCATCTCCCTCTATGTCCACATCCATTTCTCTCTCTATCCACACCCACTGCCCTCTTTTTCCATTCTCCCCTCCCTCTATGTCCACATCCATTTCCCTCTGTGTCCACACCCACCTCCCTCTATGTCCACACCCACTTACCTCTTTGTCCACACCACCTCACTCTTTCTCCACTCTCACCTCCCTCTATGCCCAACCTCACATCCCTCTGTGTTCACACTCACATCCCTTTATGTCCACTCTCATCTCCCTCTATGTCCACATCCATTTGCCTCTTTGTCCACACCCACCTCCCTCTGTGTCCACATCCACCTTCGTCTATGTCAGCACCCACCTCACTCTGTGTTCACACCCACCTCCCCTATGTCCACGGCCACCTCCCTCATTATCCACACCCACCTCCTTCTATGTCAACACTCAATTCCCTCTTTGTTCACACCCACCTCCCTCTGTGTTTACACCCACCTCCCTCTGGGTCCACACCCACCTCCCTCTATGTCCACACCCGCCCTCCCTTTGGGTCTACCCAAATCCCTCTATGTCCACATCCAAATCCCTCTCTATCCACACCCACCTCCCTCCGTGTCCACACCCACCTCCCTCTATCTTCCTACACATCCCCATTATGTCCACAACCACCTCCCTCAGTGTCTACACCCACCTCCCCCTGTGTCCACTCTCACCTCCCTCTATGTCCACACCCAGCTCCCTCTATGTCCACACCTACCTCCTTCTGTTTGGTTTGGCATAACCTAGTGAGTAATGGATATACCATTTGTCTTTATAGGTGCATGAAGTTGGACCAATGAAGACCTAGAGGGAACATCCTACTAAGTGGTTCAAGAGGACAACATGTTCTACTCCATATGATTTTTTCAAAATTTTCAAAGGTTCTCTAAAATTGTTATTTGACATGTATGCACATATTTGCCAATGATTTTTTCTGATATCCCAAGCAGGAAATGAACATTTCTAACACCCACCAGTGAAAACCCAGCAAAGAATAATTGCTTTTCAGTGACCATGATCACTGAATGGTTGATAGTATGGAGAAACAATGAATTTCTTCAACATGCTTGGCAAAGTCCTAGATTTTTTTTTTGGTTTTTGTGGCCCATAGCCTTTAACCATTACAGCTATGTAATAGTGCTATCAGTAGTATCAAGCACATCTAACAAACTGTGAACAGGTCAGCTTGACTCGTACACCTGGCCTTCAGAACTGGTCATGTGACCATAGCACTGAGACACACACAGAGGACCTGCCCTCCCCCCAATTGGCCCTTCATAGGATGTGTTACAGTTACTGATTGTTAATATTCATGGGTCTTTTTGGGCAAACAAACCAATGCATTAAGTTGACCTTTGGGTAAGATGACTAGGATGCACTTACCTGAAAACTATACACACATTGCAATTAGATCTTAATCTCTTGTTGTACATGTTAAATCATATAATTTACATACCAATCATAGGAGCATTCCATATAGTCATCTAACAATATCCTATCTAATATATTCTAATATATTGAGGAGCTTCTACTCATGGTGTAGTCACCTAACCATGTGTTGCCAATGTCTGCCTGCAGCTAACCACCCTGTGACATCACAGAGGCCTAACTGTAACACACCCTAATGGTCACAACTTTGACAGCTCTCATACCCCCTCCTCCACAGTAGGGCCGCACACACCTCTTAACCCTTCAAGGGCCTCTGATGCATTAATGCATCATGTCCATTGGACATCATGATGCACCAATGTATGAAGTGCATATTAGGAGTACAAAGTGACATGGCATTGGTTAATTGTGATCCATCCTAACAAAGTGGTACTGAAGTCGCACATTTAGTATCCTAGATATAGGCTTCTCAAGTGGTATAGTGTCAAAAATATCAGATTTTTTAAAATTGATATTTTAGCATTTTTCTAACCTATGGGTAGATATCTTTCAGAATCCTTGCCTACTAAACTGAATTTAAGCCCCAAATGCCTAGAAGACATAGCTATAGTTTTCTTGGTTATATAGAATTACATGGGAATTATATAGGATTCATAAATTATTACATGTTTAAAATGTCAATTATCTCAGTTTAATCGATTTTTAATTCATCCGACTAAATTTACAGACGGAAGATCCTGAGGGGACCACCTGGTTCAAATATGCAAGTGTTATATACCAAATGAGAGCTGTTGATGAGCTGTAAATGAATATGCCAATAACTAAAGATTTTGTATGTGCGACTTCCGTACCATTTTGTAAGGATAGGTCACAATTGGAGTCTTAGAATGGAAAACAAGCAAGTCATTCCCATATTAGGAGCCCAGTCACATAGTATTGTTATACTTGGAGCAGTTACTGCTACAAATACACATGTTGCAGACTGGTAATACCTACACAGCCGTTGTTCTGTTTACTGGTGTCTATTTTTACACATCCCAGGTCACTTCAGGTACATACAGAGTGATTGGTGGTTTTGGGTTTTAGGTATTTAACACAAGGCGATCCTGGATAGTCATTGGTAGGTGTCACACACTGCTATTTTACAGGCTGGGTTTATATGTATACATGTTTATTTTAGTGATTGTTAATGTGGGTTAGAATTTTAGCACAAGGTGATCCTGGACAGTCAGCAGTACTGGGGTAGGCATCGCACACTGCTATGTACAGGCTGGTTCTATATTTTAGTGGTTGGTAAGGTGGGATTAGAGTCTGCATGCTCTCCAACACTTAATTGGAGCATTATGCCGACCCTTTTGCAGTGTGCGTATCAACTCATATGGTCGTCATGATGCATGAATGTAGCATTTGATGCATGGCCATCAAAATTTATATGATGCCAAACTATAGTCCATCCCTGATTACTTGTCACTTGTACATATAATAACTGAAACCTATAGTCCATACTTAACACATGTAAACCGATTCATTTCCCTTGGACTATGGGCAGAAGGAGGGGTCAGCTAGTGCTGGAGGAATGGATAGGCTTGTAGCTTACTGCTGGTGGGGGACCTATTCATATTTTTGAGATACAGAACCTTTAATATTATATAGGATTATGCAGGATTTAGTACCTGTTTTAGCCACCAGGGGGCACTACTATGGGCTAGAATAGGAAAAATATGCCTAAAACTGCTATAGGCTACTTTTTGTATGGACAATCCAATGATTTTTTTTATAAAACATTCTATTTTTGGGGGAAAGGGTCCATATTTGGCATTAAAAAGAATGTTTTTGGGCCAAAATATGCATTTTTGTTGATTTCTGTTGCCATGGAAACATTATTTTCATTCTAAATAAGAAAATTGATGATCCCATTTGAAGGAACATTTCATAAGGTCCACTGTGGTGTAAACAGAATGAAAATACCATTTCTACATCGAAAGTTATGGGCAAAAGAATGAAAATTTATGCTTATTTAGCTAATTAGCATAAATTATGCTAATTACAGATGTATCTCATGACGAATGGGACTTATGGCTTATTGACACTCACAAAATGGCCATACCTACCCATATTTAGCAAGCCATTCCTCCAAAACTAACAGGAGTATCTTCTCATGCAATATATCACTGTAAAGCTAGTGATCTGAATTTTAAAGTTGACTTCTAGCATGGAGCACCCTTTCTCCTTGCCTCTACACATCTATACAAATATTTTGGGAACATTTCGATTATCTTTTTTTTTAATTTGGCTACCATAAAACGTTTTTTAATGTTTGTCAACATTTTTTCATTATCCAATTGATGTTTCTGGGACAAACCCCCTCTCTATCAAACGGTTTTTACTAACCCTGTTATTAAGCTATACTATCATAGAATGTGTTTGTCTGAAATATAGACAGATTGCAACCCCTCTTTTCCCTCTCCTGCAAAACTTGAAATATGCAGATACAACCTTGTTGCACTGAGGCAACGACATATGGATGAAAATCAATATGAAAAGCAAATGCTGTCATTCACTGTTAGTATCAAAGACACACAAAAACAATCTATTATCCAATAATTTGTAATACACTAATGAGGTTTATTATATAGAAGTCATTCTACCCAATTTACAAATTGATATTCATGTAGTAGATTAATTTGCTATCATTCCATAATAAAACTGATTTAAACTAAAACTTTCCCAAAAATATTATTTAGATGACTTGTTTTAAGATAAGTGGAATTTTTATCAGTGGTCTCATGCATTGGTCATTTGAATTTGTGTAGAAAAGTAATTTTTGTTTAATTTAAATTTATTTTGAATATTTTGCAAATTTTGAGGGGCCCAGATAAACTTCCTTTATAATTGAGGCTGGTGCCCCTTTTCCTATGCCCCTGATTCATGTTCCACTTGCAATAATTACTACCCACACATTCACTTTAACTCACGGGCATGTACTTTTGTTTTCTTTATGCAGGTAGTCAATTGCAACACAGGAGCTTGATGAAATCTGCTAGATAGCACATATTAAGAGAGGTACTCCAGAGAAGAGGGCTGGCTGAAAAACAGCACAGTGGTGCCACCCATATGATATTTTTATTGCTGTCATAGATGTTCTGTCAGAAATAAGATACATTAAGTATGGCTATTTAGGGAAACCAAACTTTGAGAGGCTTGCATTGTTGATTCCTGGATTCATCATGCCTTTTTTGGTAGATTTGAATAAAAAGATTCAGACATGCAGTCTTGAATTCTAAACAAAAGGAAATGTAGTTACAATACCCTGTCTATAAGGTGCACCCCACATTTAAGGCACACCCAGACCTTTCTAATATGATAAAAGGATATGTAAATGTTGTATATTTTATTCTAATCAATGGATTGTCAGTAGACCGTTATAGGTATTGTACTTATCATATTTATTTTTCACCTTTGACTCTACCATGTAACCCAGTGTCCGAGTCTACCCACAAGCCAAGCCATACCCATAGACCAAAGGCTGGCGGTGTCAACTGCACTCAGTGACCCCGCCTCCTCCCACTGGAGGATACGCCGTCAATCACAAGCAGCCCACTGCATGCTGGAAATTCCTAGCAGACAATGTTTAGAAACAACTCCCCCTGCTGGATGACATGCCCATTGATCATGAGCAGCTCACAGCATACCGGGAGTTCCCAGCAGCTATATTTAGAACCACACTGAACTCTGTGAACCCCAGTGCTATGTTTGGGATCCCCCCTACATACCTGCACTGGAGTTCCCCAGTTACTATATTTAGCTCACCTGATACTATTTTTAGGATGAGCTGGGTGAGCAGCTCCTACTACAAATACCTGTGGAGGGAGCAGCTCACTCATCTTTCCACCTTCATACTTCATACCTCACACACTCACGTGAGATCAAGGCCCTTGGCTCAAGGGCTAGGCTTGGACACTGTTGGGCACCTTTATACTGTATCACCAACTATACCTCGTGGACTTCAATGAATAAAGTGGATATCAAACTGGATTCCTGATTCGTCTGTATTCATCCTTATTCATCATTTACGGACTCGTTGACAATGGTGGAAAACCCTCACGTATCATCCCACAAGTTACCACCTCTCATGAGCCATGGACAACAGTGAGACCCTACCAAAGGAGCCAGCCCCACAACGTATCCCTACATCTCAAGACAGAGACCAGCAAGAAGCCACCAGTACACAGTACGCCGCCCCGATAGACTCCTCGCCAGACGCGCTCCAGCTGGACCCAGTGCTACCAGCCCATAGACGCACACATAAACAGACACCTGTGAGTTCAAACACCTTACATTTCTCATCTACCATAGTGGACACCAACACAGGTGCACCTACCAGTACACCAGCAGGAGCCCCACCACCAGGTTTAAACCTCACCCTACCTGGCTATTCACCCTCAGAATCACCACCCCTAAGATTAGGTGGTCTTCAAAGTACCACATACAGCACGCCTGAAAATCAATCACCTGGTTACCTCCACCTAGATAGCCATCTAGAGGAAAGATCCAATAGCCTGCAGGAAGCCCTGGAAGCTGCCGGACGGTCACCCTCATCCAGCAGTGATTCTGACCCACAGTGTACACCTGACCTAAGTTGGGACAACCTTACTGTACCGGACATCCAAGCCCACCCATCAGTAGCAGACAATTACTGGAGGAGCAGGCTAGACTCAGCAATCCACAGGTGGAGAGAAAACAGACTCAACACAGGACGTGCACAACAGATACCAACCGGAGCTACACCAAGCTACCAGTGTGGTGAGAGTCCCTCTGTTTTTCTAGACAGGATAAACCGTATTCTAGAAGAGCAGTGGCAAGACAACTCCAATCCCACCAATCTGCTAAGGCCGCACCAAAACCCACAGCCTGATAGCAATCCACCTGGAGGAGACCCTAGGCCTTACTACCCCTACTCTACCTCCGAGGAAGACAGGGCGACACCTCCAGCACCAAATTCATCCCTGAGCACGCCTCCAAGAGCCAGATCCTTTGAAAGGCCATACCCCACCCATAGACCCAGGAGAAGAGTGCAATCATCCTCCCCTCAAAGGCCAAATACACCTGTATTTTACAGACTTCAAAGAAGCTTGGACTCTGCAGCTAGAAGAGGCGACCTTATGGCCACTACTCCCATACTACACAGAAACAGTCACTTCCCCGCCCATTTACAAACAGAATCCACCTCTGAAGAAGACACAGAAGTAACCTTCCCCCACCTGCGCAGAGCACCTGCCTACCCAAACATGGCCACCGCAGCTCCACCTCCAGAATACAACCAGGATGACATGACGAGGAACATAGTCAGAGAATGCACCCAGGCAGTCAATGACTCCCTCTCCAACCTACTAACAGGACAAATGAACTTATTGTCCGCTGAAATAAAAAGGATTGGGGACGACTCCTCCTGCCAACTGTCAAGAATAAATGACAGGTTGAATGACATGGACACTTGGAAATCGCACCTGGAGAATGACATTGGCCAAATACAAAGGAGAGCAGCTCAGGACAACGCTGATGTACTGAGAAGGTCTGAAATAGCGTCAGCCAATCTGTCTGACAGAATCAACAGAAATATTGATGGAATGAGATCTGAAATATTCAGGGCCATTGATAGGACAAGAACACCTACCAGCCAAGGCCAAAACAGCCTTTTCTCACCCACCAACACTAGGCTACCCCCTTCAGGCCAACCTTCACAGGTTATGAGCACCTCTACCAGAATGCCGACATCTGTACCGGTAGGATACAGGCTCAGCCCCCCAAGCCTTTTCCAAAATACAACCCGAATGATAGCGACAGGTGCCACGCCCACCCAACAAGGCGCGACACATGCAGGTCTTGGTAGTTCAGCCACAACCCACCAGATGGCGCCCTCTACCACTCGTCCATCACCGGTAGCCGCCACATCACTTTCAGGCAGTGTTTACAACCATGTATACATACCCCACCAGGCACACACGCCCTACAACAACCCTATACCAATGTATAGTTTGTTTACAAACACTCCACCTGCCCAAGCAGCTGCCCACCAGCCTGCAGCTCAGTCCACACCAATGATACCAAATCTAGGACAATCCAATTTCTCCGCTCCTACTGGATACAGGAGTTTTGAACCTGAGCGACTCACATCTGCTCAATTAAGCTGTTTTAACAAGCCAGAACCCTTTGACAAACCCTCGCCCTACAGGTCTGCAGCCAGATTCCTGGCAGAATTCAAATTCTATATAAGAAATGCATACCCCCGCAGCCCAACAATGCATGCATCCTGTATGTATACCTTTTTAAAGGGCAGAGCAGCACAATGGTTTTTCACAAACATTTTTGACAAACCAATCATGTATGACACTGAGGCAGTCTATGCCGCCTTTCTCAGCAGATTCAGCCAGCCTGACCCTGCCACAATAATCAAAGGATATAGAAACAGAAAGCAGCAACCCAAAGAGACTGTGGAGGAATACATAGCAGATATGACCTTATTGCTATCCAACAGCAACCTGGATGAATCTGTACAAGTGGACTATCTCATAAATGGCCTCAAAGATGAAATAAAAAACGTTGTACTCTCAGACAGCCCCAAAAGCATTAGGGAAGCCGAGACTGCAGCATTAAAACAAGAATTAGTCATGGAAGCAGCCAAAGCAGCCCATGCCTCAAACCAATCTCAGACTTGTGCGCCATGAACTATAATAACTACAATGGGCAAAGGAACAACAACAACAACAACAACAATAACAGATCCAGGAAGGACCAGTACAATAACAACAGTTATAACAACAAGCCCCCTGGAAATGGCAATATTAAGCAGTATGACGATAAACCTAAGTCAGGATACAACCAAAATCAACAAGGTTATAACAACCCCAGATCCGGCTCAAACAGCAGATCAGGCTCCAAGAACAGGTATCAGTCGCCAGGCAGGAGCAAATCTCAGGAAGGAAACAGAAGCAGGTCCAAATCCAGCGACACAAGAAACAACTTTGTTTTCATCCCTGTTGCCTCCACCCCCACCAACACCCGCCAGGTGTCCTTCCAGAAACTACTGGTCCCAGCAGATTTCCCAATCCCTGATGATTGGACCCAGCAACAAAAGAAATCCAGGGACCCAACACCAGGCAGAAATGACAACAAAAAGACAGGAGACAACCATCCTGACAACCAACCTCCTGATTCTGGACAAGGAGAACACTACAACGACAATATTGAATAGGACACAGGGGAGGGCCACCATGCATCTTACAGCCCCGCCCCCCACCTTGGACAACAAAATTGGAACGTCCCCCACATGCCATATTTCACACACAAATAATGGAGCAGAATTAAATTCGGCAGAACAACAGAACCACGGCCCCCAGCCTGTGAATTGTGACGAAGACTCCTCATCAGACAGTGAGGACCTCTATGAGAACCAGAACAAGAGAATTTCCACCCTCCAATTAAAAGTCGAGACCAGTAAGTATGGGCAGCAAGGTAAGACCTCTTACATTAATACTGAATTGACTAAAGGCGCAGTTAATGTTGATATCAATGGCAGTTCTTACAGAGCCCTTGTAGACTCTGGAGCCTCCCTTTCCTTTATCAGCCAGAAAATGGCAGATAAAATCATATCAACCCCCAATTTCAGACATGGTAGGAGATCTCGCATGGTTATCCTACTAGCTGATAAATCCTCAGTTCAGGTCAACAATTCCATCACCATAACCTTCCTAATCAATAACACAGAGTTTAAAACAAGACTACATGTTGTTCCAAAACTAAATCACCCCATAATTCTTGGCGTAAATTTTATGACCAAATATAGGGCCAAAATTTCCTTTGGGACTAAGTCCCCTTCACCACACTTCATAAGAGCAGCCAAAGGCCTAACCATGCCACCAAATTCTGAATCCACATTCAATGCAATCGTCATAGGACCTGATTCCTTAATAGGTAAAACAGGCATCACAGAAAATGTTGACACAACATTACCGGTACTAATCAAACACGCCCTTGTTGAACCAAGGTCAACAAGAAAAATCATACCGGTAACAGTGGCCAACCCAAATGATTTTTCCATCAATATCAAAAAGCACATGAACCTAGGCATTTTTGCACTTAACAATCTAGACAAAGCCATTCCCATTGGAAAACTGAACAGCCAACACTCCCTCAACAGCATAATCTCTGACAAAGACATGCTCCCCATCAATTGTGGAGATGATCCCCTAGATCAGCTACCCAAAGGGGACGACCCTCTAAAATATACAATATGTGACAAGCTCTCTGAGGCCCAAAAACAACAAATCAAAAACATTGTTGAATCAAATAGAGAGGCTTTTGTGTTAAATGAGAGTGCTATAGGATTAAATGTTGAAAATGAGGTCAAATTAGAATTAATCCCTGATTTCAAACCCTGCAACAGACCATCCTATAGAATGTCACCCAAAAAAGAGATTTTCCAAAGAGAGCTGTTAGATAAACATTTACAGCAAGGTGTCATTGAAGAATGCACCAAACCCTGTGAGTGGAACTCCCCAGCTTTCTTAGTACCCAAACCCCAGGGAGACAGGTCTGTGGCCTCAGGATGGAGAATAGTCGTGGATTATAGATGGGTTAACCAAAACCTAAAATCTTTTTCCTACTCCTTCCCCAGAGCAGACGACCTCATGCAACAAGTTGGCAGAACAGGTGCTAAATATTTTTCCAAATTGGATGTATACAGCGCCTACCATCAAATTCCTCTAGCTAAAGAATCAAGGCCCTTAACAACTTTCTCCGCCAATGGCACAAGATATATGGCCAAAGTATTACCCATGGGTTTAAAAACTTCTGGTTTGTCATTCATGAATGTAATGGAACAATTGCTCATGAAGTGCAAATACAGAAATGCAGTAGCCTATGTGGATGATGTGGCCATATACAGCCCCACATGGGAAAGGCACCTGCAAGACCTAGATGAAGTGCTAAAACTTTTCATCAAAGGAAACATCAAATTAAAGTCAGAAAAATGTGAGTTTGGCACCACCAAAATGGAATTCTTGGGTTTTACCTTAGATCAACACGGCATCTCACCTTCCCCAGACAAAATCTCACCGGTTAAAACCTTCCCAGCACCTAAAAACATCCACGACCTTAGGTGTTTCAATGGAATGGCACAATTCTATAAGAGATTCATTAGAGGTTTTGCCCATATAATGAAGCCCTTATATGAAGCCACAAAGGGTACCTTTAAATGGACCACTCAATGCCAAACAGCCTTTGAAAAAATCAAAGCATCAATTTGCACTGAGGCAGTCCTAAAATTCCCAGACTATAACAAACCCTTTATCATCTTCACAGACTCCAGCAATTTCAGCTTAGGAGCAGTTATTACACAGGTAGATGAACATGGTTTTTATAGACCCATTGAATTCTCTGGGAGAGGTCTAACACCTCAGGAAACCAGATATGGAATAACTGACAAAGAGCTACTTGGGATAATCTTCGCTGTCAAAAAGTTCCACCATTATGTGGACGGCACTCACTTCAAAGTATATTCAGATCACACTGCCCTAGTCTCCCTCTTCAACAAAAAGGAGAATATCACCAATGGGAGATTGGCAAGATGGATAGATGCTGTTATGTCCTATGATTTTGAAGTAAAATACCTACAAGGTAGAGCCAATTTAGTGGCAGATTGCCTGTCTAGAAGAAAAAATCCCCCTGGCTCTGATGATCCAATATCAATTAGATCACAAGGAAAAATTATCCTCCCACCAAAGAGGGTACAATTTTCAGATATATCCATGACAAAGGTTTTCAGATCAGACGACCCAATCCCCAATAATCCCATCTGTTTGGGACCTCCTAGATCAATATTAAAAGGAGGCAAAATTTGGGGAAGCACAAATAAACCACCAAAAGGCGTCATAGCAAGAAAGGGCACCCCAGAAAGGCAGCAAGGTGTGAATCCTGACCTGTGTGTACTCACTCGAGCACAGTCCCAGTCCCAGGATGACACACCTCCAGCAGCCAGCCAATCAGGGCCCAGTAAAAAGACCCGCCCACTCAAGCCTAAGTGCAGCAGTCCCCGCCCCAAAGGCAGGCCCGCCAAATCTAGGTCACCTAGGGTCTCCATCAAAGCTGCAAACGCCAAGAGAGCTAGGCTCTCCCGCCGTGTGCTACCTCTAGCTGAAAGGGCAATTCAGGAAATCTGTAAACACCAATCCCTGACACCTTCTAGAGAAACACTGATTAAAAGCCAAAAAGAAGACCTTTTTGCATCCTCCATGGCAAACTACATTGAAAAAGGTAGCCTGCCACACGACTCAGGATTAATGAATCAAATACTACGTAACCACGACCAATTCATCTTACTGGATGAAGTCCTCTTTAGAATTACTGATACCAACTTGGGTAAAACCCTAGAGCCCACACTGCAAATTGTAATTCCAGAAAAGTGGACAGAATCTTTAGTGGAAGCAACCCATTGCTCTCCCCTAGGTGGACACCTAGGTCCAGTCAAAACCTATACAGCCATAAGGGCTAGGTATTACTGGAGATCAATGTTTAAAGAAGTTTTTGACTTCTGCGGTACTTGCCACACATGCCTGACCACCAAAAAGAGACCCAAAAACCTGAAAACTCCAATGAAACTACGTGACCCAGTACTCACAGCATACTCTCACGTCACCATGGACACAATAGGCCCTTTTTCCAAGGCCGCTGATGGCTCTCACTACATACATGTGGTGACCGACCATGCCACCAGGCATGTGACTGCCTGGACAAGTGAAGAAAATACTGCTGCAGTTGTAGCACTTGGTTTCTTCCAAAGAGTCATATGTATCCATGGCACTCCCTCAGTACTAAACACAGATAATGCCCAGCAATACGTCTCAAAATTATTCAAATATTTTTGTGAAAAGTTCGGCATCAAACATGTGACAGGAAGTGCACATTGGTCTAGGTCCCAAGGTCTCTGTGAGCGCCAACATCAAACCATAGAATCATCCCTCAGAGCCTTTGTATCAAAATCACAAAAACACTGGTCAACCTTCCTACAAGCTGTAGTCTTCAGTATTAATAATACCATAAGCAGCGCCTTAGGCTACTCACCAAATTTGTTAGTCTTTGGCAAGCAGACACACCTACCAACCGAAGCAGCTTTGTCCTTGATTAAAGCTGAAAAAGACTCAAGCACCAGGGAGAAAATTATGACCAGCCTACTACAGTTTAGGGATGATATTCAGATGAAAGCTGCAGAAAACATGATCTCTGCTCACAAAAAGATGAAAGCCAGACATGACACTTCAGCAGAACTCAGCTCATATAACACAGGCCAATTGGTATATTTACATATACCCACCCTGCTGGTCAAATGCACATCAAAAAAGTTGCAACCCACATACTCAGGCCCCTACATCATAATGAAGATGACTTCACCAGTTACAGCTATTCTAAAAAGGCTACAAGATGGAAAAATACTGAAGAAATCAGTACATGTATCAAGGCTAAGGAGACCAATCACAAGAGCTAGCGCCAAAGCCATTATAAAAAGGCTGCAATCAGGGCCCACAAGCTCACTTCACGACCCCGACCAGGACGACCCCTCCAATGTGAGTCTTACCACTCCCAAAATAAAGAAAAAGAGAGGAAGGCCAGCCAAAAAGGGAACAATCTCCTTCAGCCCCATGCCCTCCAGAAAATCAAGAAAAATTTCTAAGCGTCCATTATAGATCATAAGACGTTGTGTCAAACACCGAGCATCCTATAAACAACCCTCCTTTAATACCTACAGGCGCCACGCGCCCCAACCAAATTAATCAACCATTAATACACCAACCACTTAAACACACTGACAGCAACAGTCACAGACCAACGCCCAACCTATTTATACTAATAGCCATAAAAATTCCTATGCATCTAAAATCAACACCGCCTTGATTAACTGTATATACACACACCTACCCCTTCTAAGTGGAACGCCAAACACTGGCAAATGGATTATCAAATAATTAGGTTAGGTTACACACGCCACATACCGACCGCCCAAGGCAGCGCTGTATCCTCGGTTTGTGTATAAACTTCAATACACACATGCGACGGCTTGTTACCACTTCAAGACCACTATTTCCAATGATAAACCTATTGTAGGAAGATGGACCTCTGACACCCACACCCCATGTTTACACCGCTGTCTCTGCCAACCCTTAAGTGCTGTGGTGGCACATATACAAATCAATAACACACTGCCCTCAAGGTCTTTAAAAGCTACAGGGACGCCATAGCAACCATATCACCTTGGCCAGGGATAAAACACCCCCCCGCCAAGCTTCCCAATATGCTATCTTTAGACAATATCTCACCACCAACCAATCCAGGCCAGGATAACCCTAATTTGCATATGGGACCGTACAACCCCACTTGCATCCACCAATAATATTTGGCCTACGCCTCTTTCAGGGTAAGACATACCACCTATGGGAGATCTCAGACTGAGAAATAGCCAAACTCAATCTCAGGTTTATAAGCGCTTGCCCACCCACATCTGATCACAACACAACCCACAACCAATACCACCACACCTTAAGCACGGCAACAAGTGTCTGGGAAGGGACCATGGCAGACCCATCATGCAACCAGCCCAGGTAGGATTATCTTATGGGTCTATTTTAGCATTTAGGATTTTTAACAGTCGTTCTAGCATTGTACATGATAGTAGTTTTATTATCATGGTGCCCAGGTACCCCTATTAACCAATGGCGGTGTGAGCCTTAAGTGTGTGTAAAATGTGGAAGAACTTCTCCACTATCCTATAATTTTTAACATTGATAATCCATTTTACTAAACCTCTTCAGCCAAGCAAATTCCCCACCTTTACCTCTCCCCCCATCCACAGCCCACTTAGACCCCTTTTTCTTTTATGACTTACAGCCTGGACCCACCGGCAAATAAGCACGGCCCAAATGCTACATGGACCATACACAGCCTCCTTGGACCACATGGGATCAGGAGTGATCTCATGGATCCTTTTGAAATTAGGAGCATAATCATGGAACAGCAACACCTCATCACCTTCCTCGCCCAGGAAGATATTAAACATTACCTCAGCAGCCCTGTACTAAGACAGGAGCTGGACATGAACAATCACTCCATAGCAGCAACCATAAAAGCCTTCATGGTCGCTGTAGCTGGGGATAATCCCCGCCGGCCTCCATGGGGCAGGTTTAACCATAGATCTGCATCATACATAGCACTCTTATGTGCTCGCACACTTCTAGCGTCAGAACAGCCCCTCAGGGACTTACCCCGCCAATACTCCAGAATTGGACGCGAACTGGCCATAAGGAATACAGCCAGCCTGGTATTCCAGTTTGCTGTTTTCGAAATAAACAGATTCCATGCTCAAGCTCGTGTGCCGCCCCTGACGGGGACAACAGGCACCAGTCCATCTGCATAAAACCTTTCATGCGACAACAACCCTACCACCCACAGATCCCCCGACCTTTGTAAATACTTGACCATACTAACATCCCATTTGTGACTGAGCTAATGTTATTTTTAAAGTGAACCCCACCATCAAAATTTTCAAAATCCTCAAAATTTTCAATTTTTTTTTTTCTCATTTTCTAGAGCAGCAGCCATCCTAGCAGTCTGTATATTCCTACATCTGCTCCTCGGCTGCACCTCAACATCAGACAACAATCTGAACACCATCTTCAGACCCAACTATGGCGCACTGTTTACCAAGTTACCCCAAACATTACTAGCCAATTACATGGACTATCCATTGACCTTCAGCCTTAACTTGACCTTTGACCAGAACCTAAGTCAGCCAGAACTACTCAGCCCTCTCATCAGCACTGAGGCACCCCAATACATTAAGCACACAGCCCATGCCCTAGATAACATGATACAGAGCCTATTCTCCAAGTCAAAAACAACACTAAAAACCTTGTCAAAATTGATTTCACCTCCAAACGTCAGAAAAGCCAGAAATGCCCCCGGCCAAGTCATTGGTGACATTTTAAGAGCTTCAATAGGCCTCGGGACTCAACCAGAAATTGATATTCTGAATTCTGAAATGTCTGACCTGGATAAAAAGTTAGCCACCAAAATGCACGTGGTAGAATTAGCCACACATTTCTTGTTAAATATTTCGGAATTTAATTACAATTCTGTCAACATCTTCTCAAAATTCCAAAACGACACTGATGATGCTCTATCTTTTATTTCCGGAAAATTAGAGCATTTAAATTCTAACATCTCATCAATATTATTAAAATTAGAACTCCAATCCAGACAAGACACTTTCTATTCCATGTTATTCACAGCAGCAAATTCTCAAATAGAGTCTTTAATTGACCTCCAAAGCGACTTGGAAAATCTGCTCTTAACCATTAATAATCTACTTGAGGGCACCCTACCCCAATCCATCATCACACAAGACGACCTTAGTTTAGGTTTAAACAATTTATCCAGCCTCCTGCACGAGGCACACCACGGCATTATTTTAGAAGGCCTACCCATAAGTTATTATTATCAGCGCCGAGTACACGTGCACTGGAGCCATAACTCGAGCCTGTTAATAACCATACCAGTACCCATAACCAGAGGGGGAAGCACCTTTTCTATATTTAGAATAGAAACCTTCCCCGTGCCTTTCGACACCTCCGACACTAAGTCAGTAGGTCACACCCAGGTGGAGCCACTTCCCGGCTACTTGGCCATGTCCAGGACCCACTCACACTACATACAGTTTACACAAGCTGACCTGGATATGTGTGACCTCGGCCACCTTATCAGCTGTAACCTACCCCTACCTCTGTTGTCGGCCACACACCCCACATGCACTCTATCCCTATTTTTAGACCTACCAGAGGCGGTGCACCATACCTGCAGTTTTAAAGCACACATGGCAGCACCCATACCAAATCTTATCCAACCCCTATCTCACAGCACCTTCCTATTAATAACCGATCATCCCACTTCCATGCTCCAATGCACAGATTCAGGCCAAGTCAAAATTAAGAATAGAGCATACTCAGTCATCTCAGTCCCATGCCTGTGCTCCATTAAAAATGCCGGCATGATTTTAACCAATTCTGATTTATCTTGCACCCAAAATTTCACCCTAGAACCCATATCAAAGGCCTATTTCAATTTACCACTGTGGCGACATTTTGGTCAACCTCCAGCCAATGTTTCCGGCATCACCATGGCAACCACTACCCAGAACCTTCACCTGCCCAATTTTGAAAAATTAAAACACCTACACAATCAAAAAATAGCACCCCTCTTCCAAGACACCCTAACCCTTAAAAGAGCCGCACAGGGACTTAAAGACCAGTCAGCCCTCCTGTCCACTAACTCCCTGATGCATCTAGGATATCACCTCCAGTTCTCACCCTGGATACATTTGGTATCACCCCTCCTGGCACTACTTTGCTGCGCATTAACCCTTAAGAACCATCTTCGTGTCAATCAATTGGCGCGCTTTATCACATTAGTCTCAGCAACCCGAACACCCAAGATGGCTAATGCGGAGAGTTGGGATCGTTTTAAAGATCTGATACGCCAGGCTAACAAAAACTGGCCAGCCCCACAAACGACCCCAGACACCGATCTAGATTTTGTACAGTCGCCTGACCGCTACCAGGACATGTTCACCTGGATTTTAATAGCAACCCTCCTGTACATCACATGGAGTACCGCCAAGAGGTGCCTGCGACACTGGCCCTACTGCAAACAGGACAGCCACAGGACACCTTCGATTGTGGCCAAGATCCATGCTAATGGTCAAACCTTTGATTTCACCGTTGGCAAGATGATCTATGGACAAAATCTCTGGGCCCCCACCATCACAGCCCCTAAGGTCTCCCCAGCTCGCCTTACGGCACCCCTGGGCAGACACCTGGATCTCCATTGGAAGTCTGACATCAGGACAATAATCGGGGGACAAGTCCGACAGATCCCGCTGCAGCGCTATCCTCCGGTACCACTTCTATGGAGAATACCGCTGTACAGGGTCTTAAAAGGAGCTCACCACATGACAGTGGTCATCTCCTCAGAAGGACAACCCGATTTCCAACTTGCATCCAGTGACACTGACCCCGCCATACAACTACCTTGTGAGTCCTGGCCGGCTGATCGCCATGACTCCCCGGCTGAGCTCACAAAGTACACCCCACTCCGGCATCAGCCAAAGAAAGACAAATACATGTACAAGCAACCGGAGATGATGCTCACACCACCCTCAACATCAACCAGCGGTAAGTTTTCATCAGAAACCTACTTTGATCCTCATGTGGGGATCAATTAACCGCCGGCCACCCCCCATATAACCTGGTAATGGACTCTCCCGGTCGCCCAATCCACCGGATAGCCCAATCTAACACCTTCATGTGGGGATCATCCCCATCCTTAATAGCTCTAAATCCGACCCCACCCACAATTAAAACCATCTTAACAACATCTCCAGTACCACAACACAGTTTCGACCCACAATAACACAGTTATTTCGACTCACTGTGAAGGCCCACTGCACGATGAGACGTCGCCATCTTGTTTCTGACGTCGCGTCTGGTTCCCCGCCAAACGCTGCGTCAGAACGCCGGCGCTGGGTCTCACCACTGCTGTCGGCCTCCCCAACGTCAGATCTTTTTCATTTTTTCCCACGTTGGCATGACAACTTAACGTCAGTCAGGACACCCGCACTCAATATCTGCGTCAAAACAATAACATAAGCACGTGTTAGCAATATCACTAGACTTGTTTTCGACCCAGGTTAACAATAACACCCGCATGACAATTGAAAGCCCGCCCATGCCAATTTAGAATCCCAGAATAAACAACATAACTTCTAACTGGTGGTGGACTTCTTATATATTATCAAATTATCACAGATCAAGCTCCTGGCAAACGAGTTATTCGTCATCACAGTTTTTCATTGTAAAATCATCATCAAATCACAGTCAATCGCATCTGGCCTGCCACCTTCCGAACTAGTCCTTTTTCTTTTCGGTTTCCCTTAGGCCGTCCTCATCCTTTCATTCCTTCAGCACAAAACACGCCACATACTCCCACAGAACCGCTCCAGCGTCTACCTCTGCAAAAACGATCCAAAATCCCCACTGTAATAACCCACAATTCTAGCAAATTCCAATTCCAGATCAAAATTCAAAAACAAGATTCAAATCTATGTATAAAACTTTCAAACACATCAATACTAACAACCGACTTAATCAATTTATACGCACCGGCCTAACCATCAATACACCAAGCAAGGCCCGCTTGGCCCTCCTTCAGGGCCATCGTGTGGCCCGCGGAAGCTGCGGCACTGGACCGGCACTGTACCAACCCAGACCCATAACAGGACGACCCTGAAATCACACAGATAAACAAGTGTCAGACCACCGGCACCACACCCGACTACTCATCGGCACCGAAATTTTAAACACATATTTCACATCAGTACTCACCCAAAGAGGCCCACGATCACGATCGCCAGGTACACCATCCCTGTCGGCATGACTATCAGCCGGGCGCGGACGATCATGGTCACCTTTCGTGATTTTTCCTTTTTCTCACAAACCGTACAGGTCCTTTTGGTCAATCATAAGTCGCCTTCTGATCCCAAAATAGCCTCCGCTCTCTTTTATATCAGGATCCAAAACGGGAGCATAAAGTTAATTTTTGGACCTATTTTTTCGAAAAAGCGCATCATCAAAATTCAAAATTCCAGCCAGCCAAACCCACCTTTGGGACCCAAGATCACCTAACCCAAAGTTGAGACAACCCTTACACATGAGCCCAATGAGTCCATGGCAAGTCTACACCATTGACCATGCCATTTGACCATGTCCTTACACGAACGCTGAACAAACGCCAGCTCAGTGGCGCCAGCCAATGTTTTTCGCATGAACTAAATAAGAACAGATCCCCATGCAGTGGCGCTACCCGCGCCGCGCAGCAGAACTAACCTGGACCCTGGATATTCCAGTTTCCCGCTCACCTTTTGCCATAAGTCTACACCGGCTCGGTGACACTGCACATCAGTATGCACTGCCTAATTCACTGCCTTACCCGTCAATTTGGTATTTTTGTTGGTCGCCTTGTGATCCATGCACTATGATCGACCCCAAAACTAAAAATCCCACCTCTCTTGTTCTGTTTTTCAATACAGAGGCCAACGACCTAATCGAGGAGGCGGAGACCGTATTGACAGGCCAGCAGGAGTTTCCAACAGCAGGCCAGGCACGCCCATCCCAACCGGCCTGCCCCATTGGAGCACACGAGTCTGCTCTCCAATAGGGCCACCTACTAGATTCGCCACCCTGGGAACAAATTGCCCCCACCTAATGTACAGCTACAGCTGCCCATGCAGTATCAACAAAGACAATAGACCAGAAACTTTCAAAACAATTGGCTCGACCCAGGTCTGGAGACCCCTACCCAAGACATACCAAGCTTCATCTGAGGAGGACAGTGATTCTGACACCTCCCTCTCAGCAGAACCAATAGACATGGACCCTGCATACAGTTCCGATCTAAATTTGCAGCCTGACTCAGGCAAGCCTAGCAGAATGCATTTCAGCAAAATTGTAAACTTTGTCCCCAACACCAAAAAATCCAGATCCAGGAGAAGACCCTCACTAGGTCGCTCCCTCAACCCACATGTCTTTAACCACCAAGACCCACCACCAAAGGGTCTTGCAAACCAAAGTCGCCATAGAAGGAGAAAATAATTTCATTAACCATCCTCTATTTATTTTATTTATTTTTGAAACTGTCTTTAAAATTATGGACTAAAAGTGTAGAGACACACTTCACTCACCGACCGCCCATGGACACTATGAACACTGACTCAGTCAGCCTAGTCAACTGATTTTTAAAGCCAGTTTTTCTTGTTTGTATAGGGCTATGATACATAACCATGAAAACACGCTGCATTTTTACATTTATTTTCCTTTATAAGAACATTATGAAGAACACAAGCCAGGCAGCAGGTTTTTGTGATCTTAAGATGCCATAAAGTTCTTTTTCCCTTCACACTGTACCTTTTCAAACCCAACCATGTCAAATATTTATGGGTTTTAGCTAGTTTATATTTTTCTAAAAATTTTACAAGGAAGCGCTGGCAACCAGTATTTTTGCAGGATCAACTGAGATCCAATCCAAATATCAGCCAGAGCCACCATTTATTTTTGTATTAACCTTGTCCTTTTTCAGCCAATCATAACCCCAGGTAGACTGAAGGCTAAACATGCTAAACTTTCCATTGACTAAGACAAACCTTCTACGAAAATTAACAGAAAACTTCTACAAATAAATAAAGGACCAAAAATCCAATTTTTTTTTTTAGAAAATTCCTTAAACATATCACCTAAAAGCCTTCAGACTCCCTAAGCCTTACCAGTATTATAAGGAATGATTGATCGACTTGCCAGTCATCAATTACCTTACCTCTGTTTTTATTTATTATATTGTATTGTATATTGGCTCAAGACCTAAATAATAAGTGCCTACCGGTACTGAAACAAACTTCAGTATTAACTTATCTACCTCAAGGTCTGCCTTAAAGCCAATAACTGCATGTTTTAAGGTAGTTTTTATTTCCTTTATCTTTGTGTGAACTTTAGTGCTAGATAAATAATCCAGCCTTTGTATCCTACCACGACCGAATTTTTCATATTCTTCTTGTCAAAATTACAAACAACACCTCTTTGGCACAGTTCCGTTTTGTACTGCTTATAAATTATTCATGTTCAATCAAAAACCAATATTAAATATCTCCTTAATACTGTAAACTTTCAACTTAAATGATAAGATGTAATACCTATTATTACACATCAAATATATTGTCAGTAGACCTTTCTCACAAGCTTCCTCCTTAAAACCTCGCGTGGAATCGAGTAGGAATGTGGGGATTTGTCAGTAGACCGTTATAGGTATTGTACTTATCATATTTATTTTTCACCTTTGACTCTACCATGTAACCCAGTGTCCGAGTCTACCCACAAGCCAAGCCATACCCATAGACCAAAGGCTGGCGGTGTCAACTGCACTCAGTGACCCCGCCTCCTCCCACTGGAGGATACGCCGTCAATCACAAGCAGCCCACTGCATGCTGGAAATTCCTAGCAGACAATGTTTAGAAACAACTCCCCCTGCTGGATGACATGCCCATTGATCATGAGCAGCTCACAGCATACCGGGAGTTCCCAGCAGCTATATTTAGAACCACACTGAACTCTGTGAACCCCAGTGCTATGTTTGGGATCCCCCCTACATACCTGCACTGGAGTTCCCCAGTTACTATATTTAGCTCACCTGATACTATTTTTAGGATGAGCTGGGTGAGCAGCTCCTACTACAAATACCTGTGGAGGGAGCAGCTCACTCATCTTTCCACCTTCATACTTCATACCTCACACACTCACGTGAGATCAAGGCCCTTGGCTCAAGGGCTAGGCTTGGACACTGTTGGGCACCTTTATACTGTATCACCAACTATACCTCGTGGACTTCAATGAATAAAGTGGATATCAAACTGGATTCCTGATTCGTCTGTATTCATCCTTATTCATCATTTACGGACTCGTTGACAGGATCTTCAAAATGCAAGAACCAATAGCCATCCCAGTGCTTCCTTCACCCACCTTTACCACTGAATGTGGATGGGGGAATATTGCAGAGACTTTGGGGGAAAATTTACTCCCAGAGAGAAAATGTACTCCTAGTTTTGCTGCATCTAGAAGATGCACCAAAGGACAATTCTTGCATATAAGACATGCCATATACATGGTGTATTACAGTATAATATTGCAAAGGCATTTTATGCTATGTTCCTGCCCCCTGGTGGCCAAGACTAGAACTTCAAATCCTCTATGTAAGAATGTATGGTAGTAATAGCAGTGTAGATGTAAGGGTGAATGGTTTTCCATGTTAAAAATCAATTATCAAATTGAGATCACACCTTTCAGTGTTATATTGCATAAGAAAATACTCCTGATAGTTCGAGAGAAATAGCTTGCTAGATATGAACCCATGAGTATTTATAACCATATCCCCAATCTCAATATGTTCTAGCTCTATTTGGCCTTGAAATACATCCATTTATTTCATTATAACTTCTGGTGTAAGAATGGCATGTTCTTTCTGCCTTCACTATAGTAAACCACGGGCCTCCCCAGCCCCAGGCCATCTTTAAAAGGGGTCTATGTCTTGCTTTTCTATCCTCTCTGAGTGTGGGTGGTGTCCATGTGCGCAGGCACTGGCACATATTCGTTCCTTGAATCTCCTCTTTCCTGTCCCCTCTTTCTTACATATGTCTGGTGTCCATATGCACGGGCACAGGCACATGTATTCCTTTGTGACGTGATGTCTAATGTACTTTTTCCGCCATGAATATGACCTTAGCTGTCGGCTTGGCGTTAAACAACCATTACTCACTCACTCACTCACTATAGTAAACCATGGAACTTTCCCACAAATGGGTTCCTTGATTTTCTTTTGCTCCTTTGTGCTCCCTTGTGCTCCCTTGTGGCAAAATTAGGAAATAAATCTAGCACGGGCTAGGCACCAATCCTGTTTACCTGTTCGAGACTATATGTGTGATGAAAAACCTGAATATTTTCATTGCGGTGGAGCTTACTCTATTCAATATGCTGATGCTGGCTTTTTTAAGGTAGATGGCTCTAATGCCAATCATGTTCTCTGTGCAGGTTTCTGCACATGTGTACTTCTCTTTGGCTAGTGAACGACTATACAAAATCATAGCAGGCCCATGAAGCTGAGGTGAACTCTCAATCTTCTGTGTCTACACCAGGCACACTAGTTAGGCCACAAAGCCAGCTGGCTGTGTGGGGGTTTATGAGCAGTATTTAGCCTGCATGATGTAATTCTATTCCATGCAAATTATGGCAAAACACTGTATAACCCTATGGTAGATTCATAGATAAATATCTCATAAACTAGCATGGGACCCTATGCTAGTTTATAAGACTGCTTTCTTTGTACTATTAGAAAGAGAAAGTAATTACAAACATCTGGCAAAAATTTAGCTACTTTTAGCCTATGGGCGCCATCCACCTTCCCCATTTATTGCCCCCATTCTAGATGTATTTATTACCCAAATAAAGGCTCAAATCAAAATATAAGTCAATGTGTCTAGTTTTGTGTGAATCTCTATATTGCTCAGAATCTATCAATCAAAATGATGGCGTTTCAAGGCTAGATCTACATCAAAGACAAATACAATGAGGAAAGTCTCATCATAGGAATACAAACTATCGATTTCAAATCTTAAATTGAGGTTAGAAGTGGGGGTTATTTGCAAAAGTATTTTCAATATTCCCGTGATATCACGTGAATTTACTGTCATTTCACGTGATCCCGTGATATCACGTGAATTTCTGCTCACAGAATCCCGTGAATTCACGTGTAAAATTCACGGGAATTCACGGGAACGACACCAGTTCAACACGTGATTTTACTGGTGAATTCACGGGAATTTGTTTCAAGGGACAGGACAACTTACTGTACACATGTATCTATAGCTGTAAAGCTATGGCTATACAGCAAGGCCTAGTCTATTTGAGAATACTGCAGTTTCTCCTGTGAATTTACATGGCACAAACTCCTTACAGTGTAGATATTACCCAGACAAAATATCAGGAATGGCATAAGAAAGTTGTTGTATGGGATTGGACTGCACTAATTGGTATTTTTTGTAGTTGTTGTTGTTGTTGTTGTTGTTGTTATTTGTGAATGTACCGAAATACCGAAACTGCTATAGGCCTAAGATACTATTGTTGTCAGATCGTAACATCCAGTTATGAATCCATCCATCCTTAAAGACAAAAGTGGGTTAAATATTTGTGTGTGTTATCCGTGTTCCCACAAAACACATGATTTACGGCGCATCCCTTCCCCAGCTGTTCCCACCTCCATTCTTAAGGAACGCTGATGTCTAACACATATGGACTGCATGTATAACATTTTGCAATAGGTGATCTTGCATTCCGCATATATGGCCTTTGTATACCATCCCGATAGTTAGCTTCACAACTGAGGATGGAAATGGGGTAGAACGGAGTAATGACTGTAATTGGTGGCTGAAGGAATGTTATATCTGACACAAACATAGGGCTGGCCACTAGGGAAAAAACATTACTCTGTTTGTTTTTGACGTTCTATAAAAGAACTTCTTTCCGACAGTTGATGAAACGTTAAAGATGTTTTTTTCTAGTCATCAGAAATAAGCTTTTTACCCAACCTTTTTCCAAACGTTCTCAAATGTTACACATAGGGGCCTACGGTTTTTGCCAAGTGAGAATGGTCTTGTCCTAGCGAGAAAAATGAATGCAATAAATCTATGTGGACAAAGTGTCTTCCTTTCTTATTTTGTACTCCTTATACTCTTGGTTTCATACTCTTTCTGCTCCTTGCAATTTCGTTTCTCTTCCAGAAGTGCCTTCTCCTGACAGACCTAACATTCTCTTCATCCTGTTGGACGACCTTGGTTTTAATGACGTCAGTTGGAACAACCCTATGGTACACATGCCCAACCTGCACAAACTGGCACGGGATGGAGTCATCTTAAATAGAAGCTATGCCCATACTGTATGTTGTCCGTAAGTCTAGGCAATTTTAAAATTAGCACAGGGAGTTATTCTCAGGGAGTTTCTTTGGTTATTTTTCTGAATGTACATAGATGAAATGTACTCTGTTATAAACTGACTTGACAATGACATGGCTCATCATAGCATATCACAGCTCTTTCTGATCAATGACTTAGCCTTTTGTTAATGTTTATTTACCCTTTAAGTGAAATGTAAAGGGTGCGTTTTATAGTACATTTCCTGCGAGACGGGTCAGAGGACCGACCACCATGTACAGCGGTTTGGGGACATGGGTGGTTTCTATATACATGTATTAGGAGGCCGGTCAAATCACTAAATAAACATATGACAGTCCCCACTTGTATCAACTATATTCATCCAATTAGGGCCTAACCCCATTGCACGATTGTAAAACTGGCCGATCATTTGGGTACAGATAAAAATTCGTTGCATAATTGGCCATTGTAGGTGTTTAAAGGGGCAACTAATGTGCCAAGTGACACAAATCGGGTGAGAATCAATGCTATACTACAAAGTAATGCCTCAAAAGATAATGGTACTGCCTTGAATATAATGATACAATCCAATGCATTACCTGCAAGGATTTTCTAACTCTAAAAATCAGCAGTGTAGTGCACAATTGGGCACAGAATCGGTGGTCTATTCCTACAATATACCACCAATTCACCTAAAACTGATCAATATTGATGTGCATTATGCAATATTTGGCCGATAAAGGTACTGATTATTGCAAAATCGGGAAATGGGGTTTAGCCCTTAAGGCTGCAGTCGGTCCTGTGGACTAGTATGCGGTACTTATGGTCGGTCCTGTGACCCTGAGAGGCTCTAGGGGATACCAAAACAGGACTGTCCATCTAGGCAATTCTCAGAATGGGACTGTCCAAATAGTACTGGAGTAGACCACATCCCACATGTATTCTCAAAATCGTGGCTCTTCCTCCTAGTCCTAGTATTATGTTTGATTTGGTAAACACTGCATGTTTCCATCTATCTGGAAAGCCCAATACCAATCTTTTATCAAAGTAGAGGTATTTTGATGTCTGGGAACAATGTCATGTATTTTAGAGAGTGAAATAGAACATAACATAGGGGTAGACACTAACACTTAATTTGGCTCTAATGATTCAGCCGTTTCTGGGTGTTGTTTTGCCTGGTGATGCTGCATTGGAGGATTAATGCATTTTAGGGATACGATACTCATATCTATACTCCATTAATATTGTACAGCGTAATAGAGTGCGGTATCGATACACTCTTGAAGGGACAGTAAGGTGCTAATGAAGATAAATTAGGTTATCTGCTAGTGTTGTGCATGTAACAGTCGAATTCATTGTCTCAATAAGATGCAAAGGAAAGTATCCTTGGTGCCCAAAGACGGTTATTTTCCCCTAATGGTCCCCTTTTCATTGTATATATACAGCACTGGATTTTATCGTTAGCCAAAGCTGATTACTTAGGCCTTCAGGAAAGGACTTTGCCTCAGGAGCTCAAAGAACTTGGATACTCCACACATCTTTTGGGAAAGTAAGCGCCATGTTATTAGATCTCATTTTTTTATAATTGTGATAATTTTCCACTAGGATACTCTGATAATGAGTTTGAGCTTGGGTTTAACAATTTTTTATTTGGCAGAAAAAAACATCATACACGTAAGCTTTTCAGGTCCACCAAGCAACAATATAACAAATTGTAAAGAGAGATCGTGTGTCCATATTGAAGAAATTCTCATAAAGCATCATTAGGAATTCAATGCAGGTTAACAATACAACATGACACTCAATCTAAAATTCATTTTAAAGTTTGTATACAGGCACAATATATAGAGGCTAGTCAAGCTTATAACATTTGACATCTACCCAGCCAGTGTCACATAAATACATTATAGTGCATGTTGTTACTTAGTTTAAGCAACCTTAAAGAATTTCACTGATGATGATAAACAGGAAGAAATGTGAAGACGAAATTGGCATCTATTCAGTGACAGTTGCCTACTTAATGCACTTAATAAATTCTGACTTCAAATCCAATTTCTGTATACTAGGGTCCAACTTGTCCCATGATTTGATACCTCTGGTTAATGGACTTGTCATATGCGGCTATTTGAAATAGACTTATACTGACTACTATGTAAAAGGCCCACCTATACAAACGATTTCATCAATGAAAAATAATTGGAGAAGTTTGTATGACAATTCTGATGGCAACTTTAAAAAAAAAAAAAAAAAAAAAAAAAGCCGTTTGTAGAATAGGCCTAAGCGTTTGAGAGAAAAATCCTCACTTGAACACTTACGAGCCCATAAAAAATGTTTAAAGTATATTTTAACCTGAATATTTTATTTTTTATATCATAAACGATATTTTGTTGCTAAAGATACGCTTCAACGTTTTCAAATACAAATATGTGTACAAAAATATGACTGCGTTAACGTTAAAAAAAAAAAGAAAACGAAAAAAAAAAACAACCGGAATTCACCAAGTCTTATTTCTTGCTCTACAATTAGGTGGCATCTTGGTATCTGTAGGGAGGCAGCATGGCCAACAAGTCGATCTGTGTGACTGCTGTGTTGTTATTTATATTTTGCTGTGTTGATGTTTATATATTGAACTCCCACCCAAACACAGAGTCTATGCAGGTGCAGGTTAGTTGGTAAATATGATAAAAATAACCCCTGAAATCTCATGTTTACAATTTTGAATCTCATGTTTACAATATAGGAATGTCAACACCCTATACCTTAGGCACTATAGGGATAAAATTAGGTGAGAATGTACCAAAAAATCGCGTAGTGGAGCCTCACCTTTTAGGGGGGTTGGTGGGTTTGGGGGGGACAAAAAAATTTCAGACCCCTCTTGAGCGAAAAAGCCCCCATGCGACTATAGAATTAAATGGGGAACGGAAAAAATTTCAGACCCCTCAGAGGGGCGGACGGAAAATTTTTTGCAGCGCACGCGCAGAATTTCACCAACCCCCCTGTTGTTAAAAAATGACCACTCCCTTATCAAAATGTGAAAAATCCTGACATTCTCGGTCTTCTCTATTATCTACAGATACAGCATTCAGCTGGTTGGATAATGACGTTATTGACACGTCAGGTCAAGGGATCCATGTTACTGTAAGCTCTTATCTTTTATCTAATTATTAGTATAACAGATATCCCCAGGTCAATCGGTTAACAAGAACATATAAAGTGGCTCGTGTTAACAATAGAAGAGGTTTTTAATTAACCTTTTTGTGCCCAGGATTATTTGACAATTTATGTTTAATTATCTCTCGCACGCCTTGATTTGGGATACGTACAGACTGTCTGTCTATTATTCTAAAGGTAGACTATGCATGTAGTTAAAACATCATACGTTCTGGCGATTTTCGAGTGCACATGTATGTTTCTTTAATGTACATTGAAAAAAATGTTACAATGGCAATAAAAATGTTCTATCTGATGATTATCAGACGGCACCTTGCTTGGATATCCATAGGGCAGAGGTCTCTTTATTCTTTAGCGATATCCCACTATTTTGGTACAAAATGATTCCTTTGACATTCAAAAAAGGGAGCTGTTGTTACAACAGTAGAATGACACTGACAACATAAGCAGAATCTCCTGCAAGGTTAAGTTCAAGATTGTATAACACAATCTACCATATCTTCATTGATATTTCTTTGAACATTAGCCTTCCGGATCCTTTATTGAGGGTGTTACTCTTTGCAGACCCCTCCCACCCATGCACCATAGCCCCTAGAGGTGATGATATGTGTATTACACATTTCACAACCTTTATTTTCCATTTTAGCACTCACCACACCCCTTATAACAGTGGCCTTTTGGTATCCATGGTCTCAGTGCAATCGCACGGTCATGACCTTTCTAATGGTGGTTAAACTTTGAAAATTAACACAATAGAACTCTCTGGATGTTCTTCTACTTCTACGTATACTTGTTTCAAGGCCTAAAACCGCGCCAAATGTCACGCTTGTGCACCTAAGGGTTTCGATCCAGCACACATGCTTAAAGTGAGAAATGAAATTGCCATACTTAATTACCTGTCACTTGACAGTAAACTGCTTGACAGCTATTTTATAAATGTATTATTCACTGTCTCATTAGATCCCTAGAGTGAACAAATTCATTAGTAAAAAGACCAAGTGCCTTATTCCCGTTATATCACAGAGAATCACACGTCAGCCACCTAATAACACAGGAATATTAATTGTGAAGTCTAGAGATGAGATGAAGATAACCTCCTGTATAGGGTTCACCCGAGATGAATTATTGACAAATCAGATAGTTCCCTTTATTCACTGCAGAATTCTTTAGGTACATTATGTAACACCTGGTACCCATCATGCTGGTTCTTATCGGTGCTTATCTCGCCAGGGGCAGGATCAAGCAATGGCCGTTCCACTAGGCCTCCATACTGAGCCCTATAGGGAGTGCATTATCCATCTAGATAATGCACTGTCAATCAGTCAATCAGAATGCAGCATTGAGGATAACGATGGATATGTCCTATGTCTGTTCCCAAATCCAAGTCTATACTATATATCTTTGTGCTCTTGAAAACAGGACTTGTTAAAACAGAGGGCAAAGTCTATAATTGAGAAAGCTGATGACACAACCCCGCTCTTCTTGTTCCTCTCATTTCTGGCACCACACGTACCTGTTCAGGTGGGTGAAGTCAAGCCTTAACATTGAATAGATAATCCAGGGCCTCGTATATCCAGTAAGAAGTTAGATATTCTCATGTTATAATACACAATAGCAGTGTGTAGGGAAAAGATGCTGTCACCAGGATGGAATAGGAAAGCTGGAGGGTGATTCATAAAAGTTGTATACAATGGTAATCAAAACAGTTGAAACTCAAATAATTTCTGTTATTTCGAAACTCAGTTAATTGCTGTATTTAAAGTTTTCTACACCATGCGACATGTCCCCATGCAGAACAGTTGGGAACTAGAACTGTTCTTCAGTGCACATGCATCAGAATCTCAACTGAACTTTTTTCAGAGCCCCTGGAGGTACACTCGCCTTTACAAAAACCTCACCTATCCATGGAGACAGGAATACCTTGGTGAATATTGGTCTTCCTCTTCAACAATGTTTCGTATGACATTTAAATATTTTGGAATGGTTTAGGGTCTTCACGTGAGATTCCCTGAAAGTCTTAGTTTAAGATTCCCCTTCCCTCTGTTCAGAGATACAGCTCATAAAGAATTGACTGAAATAAGAAGTAACAGTGATGTGAGAAATGGGGATTTGCTTCGTCACGATTAGAATAGCCTATGTTAATGGAGGAAATGGGGATTTGCTTCGTCACGATTAGAATAGCCTATGTTAATGGAGGAGTCCCCCAGTGCAGGAATAATTCAAACTATTTCAGAATTAAATAATTGCTATAAGTGAAAAACAAATTGATATAGTGATTCTACGTCAAAAGAAGTATAAGGTTTATGGGTCCTTATTCCCAGGTATGATCAGCCACGTGGATGACGCGTTGGGAGAAGTCATACAAAGTCTCAAAGATAAAGGACTCTATGACAACACAATTGTTGCTTTTACTTCAGATGTAAGTTGATTTTTAACGTTCTTGTCCGATATCACGCAACAGTGTCAAGTAACGAGTAGATATGAGAGTAGTAATCTTTTGACACGACGATAGAGTTGGGCTGCACATTTGCTGGTTATCCACTGGACCCATGTGCATTTTTTCTTGTGTCGTCACATGAACTATCGTAATATTGAGTACACCGTATCTGTATAAGATTCAGTAATCAATAATCAAACAAATATACCAATATCCGTGGTATTATCATTTCAGAATGGTGGAGACCCAGGTCCGTCTAGTAACTTCCCACTAAGAGGTGCTAAGATGAGTGTGTATGAAGGAGGACAGAGGATTCCTGCTTTTTTCTCAGGTCAAGGCTTAAAGAAACGAGGATACATCAGTCAGGAGTAGGTTATTTCCAAGTGATACCTTAAGATTCGAACTCTAAAGGGTTATGTTGCCTAAATAGGCCTACACACAAAAAAAATGTATATGCACAATCCCGATGTCTAGAACAATAGCATAACATTAGGAGGCATTTTTTTTTTTATCAATACAGTCATCTATAATGACAACAAGTATTCTATTCAGAAAAGAAAAGAGAGAGAAAAACGTTATCATACAGATAATAACTTTACCACAAAAGCCTTATTGCCAATGTCCCCATGTGTCTACTCTTATAGTTGTTTCTACAAATGGTATCTAGAATGATTGTATAGTTATTTCTGTATTCCTGTGGGATAGTCCTCTCATGATTATAAACCTGTCTTTTTGTCTATTTGAGGGTGACATTTTTCTTGTTTATTTTTTTCTTTTTCGGTGTTTGGCTGACCTAAAAAGCGTATGTACATATGATTTTTGCCAAATAAAAACTTGTTAAACTCAACTCAAAAACTCAACAAGATATATAGGCTCTCTATATTTGAATGTAACACCAAGGGATGTCCATCAAAATGTGGGTCAGCAACATTCTATTTATAGAGATCAATGTGTTTTCTTCCCTTTTCTATATGTTATTCTTACTCATTTCATTTCAGACGGTTCCACATGACTGACTGGCTGCCAACACTGATGGCACTAGCAGGCTCACAAGGTAGGCCCTATCAGTAGTAGTCAAACACTACCAATTGATCTTTTGCAGGGACTTTAATATGGTTGAATATTCTCAGGTTTATAACCCATGGAATTGCCATACATTTTAAAACAAGAAAATGCCCATCCATATTTGGGGCCCTTGATGAATTTCTAAGAGGTCAATCAGAATCATTGGTGTCTAACCTCAAACAGATTTTAACACCACAGTAGGCTGTTGCTCCTATTGTAAAAAGAGCTGTGAGTATATGCCCTCTTTTCTAAACAAGTCGTGCACTGCTTCACCTAAGTACTTGCACTCACCACATTAGTCTGAAAAGTCAACTGCCTTGTTTAAAATAGATAGAGCTGCACTACCAGGTACCTACTCATGTCACACGCTCTATAGTTTATTTATAGTTTATAGTACTGACTGACTTCTCCCAACTAGGCACCTACTCAAATCCCCCTTTTTGAGCACCGTACCTGAATGACCACTTGTGAGCAACAAAAGGGACAAGTTATAGCTACATGAAAAGAAAGGACTGGAAATGAGGGCATTTTTAGCCAGCTCTTCCTTTTACTATAGGAGCAACAGCCTCCTGAGTTGGATGGAGTGAACCAGGCAGACACACTGACCACTGGGACACCCACAGCACGCCGTGAGGTGGTCTACAGAATAGACACAGAGGAACCCGTTACATTTGGATATGCTGCTCTCAGGTTTTCAATCATTTTCTTTTGATTATCCATCAGACTTTAGAGATAAGCAAAGGACTATTCAATTCAATTCTTTTTTTAGACACCCTTGAAGTACAAAGGTTAATAGGTTTAAAGATTTAAAACCATCATCTATATTGCTCCAATTGTATAAAAAAACACAACATTACAATGTAGTGGTCCACACCAGGCCATTATAACCATCCGGCCTTTTGGGTTTAAAATATTCTTTAACCAATATGTGGTTTAGGTTCTAGATATATACGCCCAATGCACACTTAGAAGTAACAATGCCCTTAAGTAAATCTCTTTTTATATTTACATTTAATGTGATTGGAAGGGAAAAAAGTTGACTTATCTGAAACAGGAATAATTGACATTGTGCTTTCTGAAATTCCTTTTAGTATGTCTGGTCTTTCGAATAGTTTTTAAAGTATTAGCTCAGTTGCTGAAACATTATATAGAAATGGAAATATAGTCAGGGAAATCAGCTTTCGACCTTCCATTTTACCCTAACGCCTAAATGGGCCTTTTATGCCAATTGTACTTCCCCACTGGGCACTTGGGCCTCCTGCTCAGCGGTTGCCATGTGGGCATTTTTCATTTCAACCCAGGATTTCCCCAGTGGCATCCATAAATGGGATAAAATCAGTTACCATAGATAAGTTTCATATATATATATATATATATATATATATATATATATATATATATATATATATATATATATATTTGTTAAATTGAAACATTTCTCAATTAAGTGTTCAGTATGTATTACAACTAGTGTGCATTCCTATGTAACAGCTATGACAACTACAAGCTAATCCTACGGTCCCCGGGATACAGTGATGGCTGGGAGCAGGATGGCACGCTAGGTATAGTTGGTCCTGGAGGAGAGATACATGGGGTACATCGCCATTTGAAGTGGTCCAATGTGACCTCAGACAAGTGTCCACTGGCGCGAGAACTGCCATACAACTTTACTCAATTCGAATTGTCTACACAGTATGGAGCTACACCGGATAAGGCGGTAGCACTATATGATCTTGATGGTATGCCTTATTATGGATCGTGTATATTCTATTGATCAAGACACATTGATAGTCATTAGTTGTGGTTTATTCAAGACATCTAATAGTATTGTGCACTAGAAGCCCGGCTATATGAGTAAACAGGGTTATAATACTTGTTATACAAATCAGATGGTTGTTAAAATCACGCCAAAGTAGGAATTGAATAACGTGAAGGCTGCCTCCAATTAAGAATGTCCAGGAAGATATTTTGATAGAAATCATAACCAATATATATATTGAACAAGTAATCAATGGATAATTCATGACGAGTGTGTGTTAGTGAAGGATAATTACATGAGGGCATAGCCCGAGTGTAATTAGCCTTTGCTAACATACACAAGTAATGAATTATCCATTGACTACTTATTTTATTCCATGATACCAATAGCGACAGCCCTGTCTCGGCTTGGCTTGCTTTGAATGCGTCTCGCGGTTATGGCAGCGGCACACGGTGAAAAATAGTGTTTGTACATGATCGGTACATACACCTCGTCGCCCGGCAGCGCACAGCGACAGCGCACACGGTGAAAAAAAGATGCGCCCGGACCGTGTTTGTGTATAATCTGTACATACACCTCGTCGCCCGGCAGCGGACAGCGACAGCGAACATGGCGAAAAAAAGATGCGCCCGGACCGGGACTCGTCCCGCCTACCTCTACCGGCTGAGCGCAATGTGCTAACCACTAGACCACCGCGTCTCCTCCTTCAGCAGCCGTCTCGGCTTGGCTATGTTTGAATGCGTCCCGCAGTTATGGTAGCGGACAGCCCACAGTCGTCACCTCCCCGGGCTTTGTATCATATGAAGACGTGGTTCTAACCAAGCGTTTCTCGTCAGTCCCTGTGGCGCACTGCATAGGGAGTTGGACTTGGGATTTGAGACTGCTGGTTCGATCCCTACCCTGGCCATGAAGATTTCGTGGGTTTTAACATGTAACATATGACATGTAAGGACATGTAAGGCATGCAGGTTATCCATGGATAACCACACTGGGTGCCTGTTATCCTTGGATAACCGCATGCCTTACAAAATTGATGCTACAGCCTTCATGATGTGCAATATCGACAGGTATGTGCATGGGAATATCCAGGAAAAGCACTGAGAATCCCAGAAATCGTGGAATATATATATATATATATATATATATATATATATATATATATATATATATGTGTGTGTGTGTGTATAAATTCATAGTGAACTACTGTATATTATCATGAGATATATTGGATAACCATAAATCGCACCATATTTCAGTTGACCCAGAAGAGAGAAATAACCTTGCCTCATTGATGCCAGAGAAAGTATCTGATCTAAAGAATCGTCTAGAGAAGCACATGTCACAGGAGATTCGGAGAAAATTAGGACCATACAACCACCATATTGCACAGCGGGAGAATGCATGGTCCAACCGATGGTGCGATGACTTGTAGGGTAGATTCACCACAGGTCGACCCTTCCCCTCCAGAATGTTTCTTACCAATATGTAAACCTCGAAATTCAAGTATTTGTCAGTGGATTTCTATCACCGTGATGGGCTATTACAGGCGGAGGGGAAAGAGAGGTTTTATTAAATAAAGTTGTGCCCAAATAGATCTTAAATATAGTCGTTACTCTGGATTTCCACCATAAAAAAATGATATTAGTCCTTCCACCTCCACTCTGTGATTAACATGCTAATCTTGGGGAATCAATAGCTAGCATCAAGTGGTACAACCATGTCTAAGTCCCACAGCCCATTTGGAAAGAGGACAGGAATAGGTAATTCATCTCCAAAGGTTTTTATTCACATTAAATTCCGATTTTTGATCTTCAATAATTCAATAGTCATTCGGTGATTTTTATTACCGTAGTATCAAATGTTTAATCGTCAACTCCACCAGATCTCCAGCAGAATATCGTGACTCCAATAAATATGATATACAAACTCCATAACTGATAAACAATGAATTCATTCCTCCTTGATGTTCAACCCTTAGACATTGCACCATGCCTTTAATTATTAATATGAGTTCCACCAGTTCATTCCTTCTTAACTAATGATGATAACTTCTTGTAAGTGAGTAGCGGTAGAGTGAGTGTGTAATAGATGTTTAACTCCATTTTGACAGCTAAGGTCATATACGCAATTTCACAAAGGAATGTGTTGGTGCCCACGCATATATGCACCACACACATCCGAGGGGATAGGAAAGAGGAGATATAGACCCATTTAAGTGGGCTAGGGAAGCCCGGAGTAGCGGTAGAGAGAGCCTATGGCCATACGCCAGATGGATCACTATCTTTACTACCCAAAATAAAACAATACCAAATATTCTTACAATACTATAACGTCTACAACTCTCTAATAATATGATATATTTACCATAATATTGTTAAACACATCACAACAATACCATTTTACCTATCTACTTGCAACACATTATAATAACCCCCTTGTTTATATCTCCACTTCATAATTATAATGAGAATTACCTGACCCTTTATCCTATGACAATCATACTGTAAAACAAGCAATTATCATTTAAATCAATGGTGATATATAATAATAACAACCACCCCATTAAACATTCCCTATAAAATAAAACTTATACATACACTCTTATAACCCACACCTTAATAGCGATTCACATAGACAGCATAATCTTATCATCAGAAATTCTTTATAGATTGTTTCAATTGTTCGTTGTTTGATTTGTGTGAATTTTGAACATCCAATACTCACACAACTCTCCATTAAATGGATAGTTCATTCTTGTCACCGTAGTCTTGCAACAGTCGAGACAGGTATCAATTACGCTGGCGATAACAGTTCAGAGACAGATTCTAGAATGGCTGAGGGCATCAATTTTAAACTACGGCACACTGAGGATTATAAAAAACACTTGCAGGAATAACAGCTCCATACACTGCCCAATTGTGATAGCCTCTCGGGGCACCAACACAGGCCACAGTCAGTCGGACGTTAAATTGCCGCGTTCGGTGTCACTTTTTTAGTCAGTGCCCAGCACTATCATCTCATGGTCATTGTCCCCTCTCAAACTTGCGACAGCTTGTGGTGCACGCATTGCTGACAGCATCAGACGATGCCCTGCAAAGGGGTCAAAGTACTCAATTGTCCGTGGCTAATACCCGCCTTCAAGAAGGCTCATACTTATTACAGACGGTTCAGACAATAGTAAACACCCCTACACCCTTGACAACCTCATAGATTTCCTGCTTCAAAACTCAAAGGGTATTCGTGTTGAGGGGTATAGGTAAATCTCCCGCCCATGGAAACTCGGTTCCCTGATTATTGGCCTCAAGACAGTTCTTATTACCGACACTCACGGTTTGTTCCAGAGGAAGGACGCCGCTCAAAGCTACTCAGTTCATACTGGTGATCAGATCTCCAGAGGCCTCTAGAGTGTCGTCCAATGCACTCGACCAGGGGTCGAACTACTCAATGTCACTTATCCACCCTCTCGCAGAAACATATTCCTCTCGTGCCTACTGGTAACATGACCGCCATTCCAAGTTCCCAAGCCATGTATAGTTAATATGTCTCAATGCTTGGTCTTGGAGAGGTGCTACTCTCCCGGAAAGCACCAAAGCTCCCAGTTCTTCGGGTGCATGAGTGTCTCAAGGTAAATACTTTCGACACTCCCATGGGTAGTAATTACACCAAAGCTCCCAGTTCATCGGGTGCGTGAGTGTCTCAAGGTCAATCCTTTCGACACTCGCATGGGTAGTAATTACCTTTGTTTCCTCCAAGTAGTGTTGATTACTAGACACTAATCAAGACCAACGTCCGTGGCTGTCCGGCCCTTCTCGGCTCAATACACAGTTTTGTTGTCCCGTTTTTCATTACATGGTGCTTGCAATGGTCATCTATTCACTACCATACATGTCATTTTTCTAAACATATGTATAATTACATGACCATGATATTTGGTCACCGATAGTCACATCATAATTTTATTTTACAACAGTCCCTTATGTCAATAAGTCATTTGTCCTTGATTATAACACCAACTTTGTGGGATAATACCACATAAATCCGACCAATTCTTAAAGGTCAGGTGCTGGTGGTAATCAGCAAATAATAACTCACCACCAGCATACAGAGGTGCTTACACAATAAAAGAAACCATTAAGCAATACAGTGTATATATATATATATATATATATATATATATATATATATATATATATATATATATATATATACATACATATACAAGAGCCTCGGAGGTCTGGAGGAATTTCACCCCCTCACAAGCGCAGTTACACCAGTTCCGCTATCGATGCACAAAGCAAATGGTTGGTGGAGGTAAAGTATTCTAACAATGACAATCAGAGCCTCGCTCCCTAACAGGACCCTAGCTCTGGCGGCTGCACATTAAAAGCACCCTCTCTTCTCATAGAGATATAACTACCATCATCGCATCCACAAAACTTCTTGGAGGCCAACGAAACTTCGCAACATGGTGTTACAATGGGGTTCGTCGTCCCCAAACATCCGAAGTCTGGACTCCCTTCAACAGACCATCTCACACTGAGCCTCAACACCCCTCAGGCGAGTGCTTATATACAGATATCAAAAAGGAACAGAATCTCGATGACTCAAGAGACAACAAAGGTTACATATCAGTCAATACACTGCACTGGTGAACCGACTGCTCTGACCCTCAGGACACACACCAAAGGACTAACCCTGGAACTCTCCAGTCCCCAAAAGGGTGTCGGAGACACTGAGGACACATTTGTTGCTTATGAACACAAAGAAAACTGAGATGTCAGAATCACCATCCCGGGGATAGCCGAGCAAGATGATTGGTAAGTGCTATTGCCATTCATAGCCGGCGTTTCCCCATCAGACAGCACGCCTGGCACATGAAAAACTTTCGTTCATAACTTGGGATAATCAATGAAGGTACTTCTGGGAAAGGCATAGGGTTAAGTGAAAAGAAAAAGACACTCTCAAGTGTCCTGAGGGAAACCATGGAACAGTTGTGGCAAAATGTCACCTGTTCCCGCCCAACAATCTGACACTAGAGTCCTTCCCTCACAATCCACACAGCTATCGAGTAACCATTTGGAGAAAATAAGTCTAAATTATTGTTGTGATTGCCATTGTCCCCGCAGGAATCAGACCTATACATACTGCAGGTACGTCGGGCCCCTGACAACTCTCTCCCAAGACAGTCAGGTACAAGACTCTGCTCCTGACAGAATCATTCTGCTATGATACGACATGTGTGGGTGATATCGACCCTTTCCGGCTATATAGGGTAGGCCATCAGATTAAATAATAAAGACAAAATATGAAGAATAAAATCCCTGTTAAACACTTGACTGTCACCCATACGGCAAAGTACCTCCTGGGTCCCCTGCTCCAAATCCCAGGGTCCCAGACATAGCAGAAATGAGGACACAGTTAGCGTTTGAATTCACACCTCTTCACCTAGGACATCGCTGGTGAGCATACCGCTGATCCAAATGCATCATTTGACACATTAAGGTGTCCTGTCATCAAATTGTCAATGAACCGTTACAAGTCGATGTTGTAATGAACACTGAATCCAGAGAAGTTCTTTGATCCTTGTTTATTGCGTGATGACAGAATGTACATATAGGTGGTAACAATGATACACTCGCCAGCGTGCAGGCTCTGCCCCTAAGCTTGTAGCTCAACCTGTCGTAGGTTCTAGATATAAGGGAGGTTGTATGTAGAATAAGAGATCTAAAGGGATAGCTTAGAATAGATAACTGGGAGCTGCTCACCGGGTCTTATATACCTAGGTGAGCAGCACACAGGGTGATGAAATGTACTGGTAGGAGCAGGTCAGTTCTGGTCAGGTCTGGTTGGATCTGGTCAGATCTGACGCGCCGTCATACCCGGTAATGATTCTATTTATATGTGGACCAATCAGGGTGAAGGGAGATTGTGGAATTTCCCTGCATCCTAGAAACACGTCCACAGGTATGTCGGTATGTTGTGATACTCCCAGTGAGTCAGTGCCCAGAAATGGAATGGGTCCGGCTCTCATAACATCCTGGTATGGATGATATAAGAGTAGCTCACTGTACACACTGGGGGGATGAGCTGTAAGTTTGTGAGCAGGGCCTGAGCGTGTGTGGCGAAGAATTAATAAATGTGTAAAATAATGAATAATACCCAGAATGGTCCATTGACAAAATCTTGGTCCCAGGCATGATAAATCATATATAAATTCTACAGACTCATATTCCAGCCCGTGCTTGACAAAATTAACAAATAATATCAGTGGAGACAGAAAAGACGAGATAGATCCGTTTTAAGTGGGCTAGGGAGGCCGAGTAGAATTTTCGTAGTGTAATTCCAGTGATCCAAGGGACACAATCCCAAACGATAACCTGCAAAAAAAGTCTCAATCATGAAAGCAGAATAATGCCTACATAAATGCCATCACCTACGGCTCCTCTCTTTGTCGCAGAAAACAACCCTCAGAGCACACAAATTCATGGTTCCCTTTCTGCCGTGCCTTATCACTTTGACTTCTCAAACCAGCTTTGGTGAAAATCGACATATCTTTAAACATCTTCATCAGTCTCAGCTCCTCTCAGAGCAGGTCGCACACGGTTCTATTTAAAATTTTTTTTATCTTAAGGTGAATAAAGAGGCACCATCATGAAGACTACCTAGTGAGATCACATGCCAGTGAGACGCCTTGACCACTCTGGGTCCCACAGCTCTAATCAAGAATCAGGACAGGATTTCCCGAGGTTGTCGGCAATCAGCTTATCAAGGGAAGGTTACAGTAAAGATTGGTGGTCCTGACTTTGTCAACTTCATTGACTCGTCCCTGGTTCGTTTTCCCATATGTTCGAGTGGCAGTTCCTACTCTACTTTCCGGACCACTCGGATGCTGCAAAACATGTAACAGGGACAAAGCATCAAGTGCACCTCGCTCCAATGCAAAAAGAAACCCCATAAAGAATTGTTAAGAATTATATCTGATGGTGAAGAATTGAGACACTCTCCCATGGTCCCGTCTGGCTATAACCACGGAAGTTTGAATGACAAAAGAGACAAGGAGACAGGTTTTTCGGCCTCTTAGTTCCACTGCAACTGTGAAAAATACAGCGGGCTGACTCAGATGACCCGATAGGTAAGTTAGACGACGGACATTAGGGGAAAGCGGGGGAAGTCAGGACATGGGTGAAGAAGGGACATTTCATATAAATCTCAATATTTTTCCTTATTAACATGAGCCAGCTTCTTTTAGTGTTACAATAATGGGTAGGTATCCCACTTTACATCACAGTATTTATTATGGTGTGTGATAGGTTGCTATAGCAAGGGAATGACCAATCATATGATATATCTAAAATGTATGTTTTAGATATTATCATAGATACAAACCCCTTATTTAAAAAATAACCATTATTTTTTTCTTGTTTTAGTTGAAAAGAATAAAGTAATCAATAGTTTACTAAAATAAATCATTTGGGTATCCTCTGAGACATGCATAATAAGTTTATCACCATCTGTGTGAAGTGTCCTGTATTACCCCGCACTAGTTTTTCGGTGGGGTAATACAGGACAATGCATTACATTTGGGAATTTGTATGGGGAGGACCTTTATAATATTTAAGAGCCAATTTGAGCAATTATCCTAATTAAAACCTTCCTGACAACGATAGACTTGAGCATCCACTACTTTTCTCAAGACAAAGATACAACCTTCTCATTTTCAGAATTTTGTGAGTTTTTTATGCATTGGGTATAGCTGTGGTGGCAATTTTAGAAAATGACCACCACAGCTATAACCATAATGAATTGAATTTCAGAAATTCATGAATTTGACCAGATCTCAGTTGCATTTTGATAGATATGATCATAAAATGGCTCAAATGAAAGGTCTTTGTGAGAACTATTTAATATATGGGGTTTTAGGCTTACCATAGTAACCTGGTTACCATGGCAACCATTTAAACACTAAATTTTTGTCAAATTCTGCTTAGATTTGAATATTTGTCCAAATGATGATCAGCACATAGTGTTAGATGAATTAACAAAATACATGTACCTATATAATGTATTAGACTAATTGAAATCAATGCATATTTTGTTAAAACATATCAAAGGAATTTATTTCAAACAGTTCATACGGTATTTTGTTTGGAGAAAATTTGACCCCTTTGAATAAAAGAATCCTCCTCCGTCCTGTCTTACCCCATCGCTTTGGGCCTTTTACCCCAGCCTTTCAACCTACGGGGCAAAATGCCCCACTTTTTGTCAAGCATTCTATTGGAATATTCCATAAGGCTAGGCTGACAACCTATTTCACAAGTATGATACATTGTTCCATCTCTTGATTGGTGTGAAAAATATGCATTAATTAGGGATTATTCTCTTAGAACTAGCTCAGTTACGTGCTATTAGGGTATTTTAGCTTATCCTACCCTATCACCCCTTGGACTTCGATATGAATTATCGAAAATGCTACTTTAGGTGATTTAGAATGTCCAAATCTCAGCAGTAGTTCATGAATATTAACTTTAGCTTCTTCTTTAATGACAAGAATATAAATGGAGCTCTTATTCCAATTATGATCCTCTTTATTGTACATGTGGGCCTTTTATCCCAAAGGTTGTGGGCCTTTTACCCCAGCATCCACTTTTTTTCATACATGATTTACTGTAACAATCTATGAGGCAGAGCTGACAAGCTTTTGCGAATGAAGAAAATATCGTTCCATCCTTTGATTAATGAAAAAAGTATTCTGGAAGCAGCAATGAATTTCTTATAAATGACACATTTGTAAATTAAGGGCATTTTACCCCACCCGGGGGGGGGGGGGGCACTCTCTATGTAAGGTATACACATATGTGCGGCTGGCAAGGGTACTTTTTCAAGGAAAAGTCCCTAGCAAGCCTCTTGTTTCAGCCACAAATGTCCCTAGCAAGCCTCCTGTTTCAGCCACAAATGTCCCTAGCAAGGGTCAACTTTCAGCAAAATACCCCGATTAAGTGGGAAATTTCGAAATTTTCATTGGGATCAGCACAGTTTTCATAAAAATAGCATGAATCAAATTCAATCTTTTCCCCAATCAGTGTAAATTTAAGACATTTTGAAATAAATCTAGGCTTATTGAGTCAAAAGTGCCCTAGCAAGGGTAGGCTTTCAAAGAAAAAACCCGCGAATGGGTGCCCTAGCAAGGGTAAGGGTTGTAGTGGGTTCAGCCACACACCCGTTGCAAAAAAAATTGAAGTGCCCCCCCGGGTACCCCACCCTACCCTATTACCCCGCATTTACAAGAAGTGTGGGGTAATACAGGACAATTTCAAAGTGCCCATTATCACCAATCAAATGCGTATCAGGATTTTGATTCCTATGAATAATTAATGATATAAAAGGGCTTAAAATGTTTGTGGAAATTGTCCGTTTTCTAAAATTCCTCTTTAGGCCTCTCATGCCAGATTTAAGTGTCCCCTATTCCCCCAGTTTCCCCCTATCGCCATGGGGACCAATAACAGTCCCTCAGATTCTGAATAAGGGAGTGGTCATTATTTATCAACAGGGGGGTTGGTGGGTTTGAGGGGGGGGCGTAAAATTTCCAGACCCCTCCCGAGGGGGGGCCAAAAAAATTCACCCTCTTTTTAGCAAAAAAGCGCGCGCACTACTATAGATCAAAGAGGGGCGCAAAAACTCTCCGCGCCTCCGGCGTGGGGGGGGCGAAAAAAAATTTGACTGCTGTGAGGGGGAGGGGTGTAAAAGATTTTCGCCACCACCCCCCCTGTTGATAAATAATGACCGCTCCCTAAAGAAAAGAAAGAAAACAAATGAATATAAAGTCACTAAACTAATAATATGCCGATGGTCAGATAATTGTCGCGTGCATCGACACATTCCTCAGAAACATCTGGAAAGTAAGATGACCCCCACACCTACACACGCCTTCACTGGTGTATTTAAATAGGCCAGACTGCGTCAGTGTTACTACTAGCTGGTCGAGAGGCAGACCGGGGTGAGAAAGGGCGGGAAGACAGAGCGTGGTGCACTTCATGAGCAGTGCTGCCATCTAATGTAGTCGCGGTGTCGTAATAAACAAAGTCACGTGACTCCTTGTTGATATTCTGGAAATGTTGGTAAGTTGATAAACGTCATCTCTCACCAATTTACAGCTTTTTTTGTGGCTAAAGCTCTATTCATTGTTTCGAGTATGAGATTATGATTGTCCTGCCAACGAAAGAACCTGCTGATTCGGCTAATTGATCAGGAACCATGAGTTCTTTAGCAGGTTCTTGTATTATCGCTCATGACATGACCCTCACAGTCCCACAGCCCCACAACCACTAGTCTAGTGACTAGATAGCGAAGTCAGCCAAATCTGGCAGCCCACTCCCCATATCTGTCACAGTGCTAAACAGGTGTTGCCAAAACATTGATTCTGATGGTTCTATTGGGCAGAATTGCTTCAAGTTAGTATGAAATTGAAGGGGGAAACTACCTCTATCTCACTGGCATAGTATTTTGCTTCTCTCACTTATTTTTTTTGCTGGCTATGACAGCAAGCAAATGGGTGATTTAGTAAATTCTGTCAGACAACTCTGTAAGTGTGACTTTAACAGCCATGCATTTATTGCAGAAATACATAGGTAATGTCCTTTCTAGACAGAGCTAGACATGATACAATGAATTAACTTTGTGACCAACATCTAGACCTACATTTTGAGGGGATTTTGGATGATATCAACTGATTATTAAGAGTGGGGCGGTCTCTGGAAATTCTACAAATTTGGACCACTTTTCCTAAATAATTTTTTGTTACAGAAGCTAACAGAACCCACAGGGTCATTCTTCAACCTCTTTTTAGTCAGAATATGTTAAGTTTATACAGCTGTAGAGTTGCGATTTTAAATCTAGGAATGCATGATAACAATTTTTTTCAGCAACAAATTATTTAAAAGTTTGATTTCAACTTGAAATTTTAAATACTTATACCTCTGGCAATCATATGACACTTAGATATGTTAATCTACAAATATTTTGCTGCAAGAGGGTGTAATTGGTTAGTAGATCGGACTTTCCTTTCAGAAACTATCAGCCATTATGTACAGTGTGGCCAAAGGGCTCCCAGCACAGTGCATGTTTTATTGCCAGTGTTATCTGTATATTTCAGCTTAAATGCAGGGAGGGGAGTGACAGAAAGATTTCTACATTTCCAAAATACAAAGTGTCATAAAAATGGTTCTATTGGGTGTATCAACTTGATTCAAAAAGCTATGAACTCCAATTTTTATGCCCTTTCATTTGATATAGCATTTGTTAAATTCTGTTGAAGTACTGATTTTAGGCTGTCTTCGCTACACTAGAGTCTAGACACAGCTTGGACTCAGTATATTATCCTATATTGCATTACTGAGACGCACAGATAAAAACAGGTGACACTCAGAATCGGTTGTTCTCACCTACTGCCCTTGTCCCAATCCCTCAGAGTGGATGTACTACCACTTGATGCTGTAATCTACAGTAATGCCTGTAATATTGAACATTTCCTTGCTGAGCCTGAGGTGAAGACCTGCATGGATCCATTAAACCACCATTGGTGATTTATGACCTATAGGTCACTTCCTTTCTCAATTTATTTGTGGTCACCTGAGGCCATGTACACCCTCGTTTCCTGTCCAGAGGGTGGGATTTTTCAGACCTATATGAGGGAGGGAGGGGAATTTTTTTTTTCAGGAAAAATCTTTTTTTTTTGTCGCCTTGAATTTGTCATCGCGTTCTAGGATTCGATGATTGGAAACCTATATTCTTGTGCTAATGGACAAAAAAATTTTTTTTTCCCATTCTCGAAAAAAAATTCCACCAGGCCTCTGGACAGGAAACGAACATATTTTTAAGGGTGGCCTTGTTCTTTGGTAACTTTAAATGCTTTCTAACTTATAAAGTCATATGATAAGTAATCTGAAAGAGAAGAGTCATTAGTATTCTTCAATTAGTCTTTTAGGAGCGATTCTCTGCCGCTTTGATCTTCTCAGTTCCGGATCAGGCACACTAGGGGTAGAACCTGGATCAGGAGTTGGTGGAGGGACCACTGGATGGGCATCAGTGATCTCCACACGTTGTGGATGAGTGATGGTTGGTGTGACCACTTTTGTTGGTGTGGCCAGAGGTGTGACCACTTTTGTAGGTGTGGCCAGATTACTCTGCTGGTCTGTTGGTATATTGGGACCAGGGCTTAGGTTTCTGGTCATACATCAATTTCGTCTCACTAGTCCATTTGGTGTTGATATGATATATGACCTAGGGCTCAGTGCTTTTCCAACAATTCTTCCTTCGACCTTTAGGTCTGGAAGCCATGCTCTGTCTCCAGGCGATAGTTTGTTGGCTTCAGTAGCTCTGTGGCAACGATCGTAGTTAATAGGCATTTGTTTCCTATAGTCTCTCTTTCTCTCCTCCTGACAAGATCGTCGTCAGGAGTACGGGGTTTCAGTTCATCTGGGTGAACCGGAATTCTGGTTTTCAGCTTATGCCCTATGTTGAGCTGAGCTGGTGAGAATCCATTCTGTAGTGGTGTATTCCTGTATGAGAGAAGTCCAAGGTATTCGTCGTCTGCCTTGTTTAAGATTGACTTCATTGTCTGAATGGTTCTCTGTACCTCATCGTTTGACTGGAAGTATCTAAGGCTATTAAGCCTTTCAGGGCTGATCCATTAATTATGTCACTTTTTTAAGGCCTTTTTGGAAGGTGACATCTTACATTTTTTATGCCACGTATCCAAGATACTCTTCAGTCTAGAGTTCAAATTTTACACATGCATTAATTGGTTAATTAGATTTAGGTCACCATCTAATCTAGTGTTGATTTTTAAGTGAAGACAGGTTTGGCCCAGAATGAAAACCTATAGGCCTGGTAGAGCAGTATCTAAAACCTCATTTTGACCAAATATCAGAGGTGTGAAATCTCAGCTGAATTCAGTGGTTTTGATACTTCCCAGGAGCAGCAGATTTTGTTCTTCGTTAATTTTGGTCAAAAACCTTTGGTTTTTCTAACTTTTTATATTGAAAAATCCACAATTCAGCCTAGAAATGTCAGAATGTTGCATTCCGCCCACAACATTGCAATGTTCCCCATAAAGACCTAGACTACCCTTCTATTGGACAAGTATAATCCAGAGATGCCACCATTCCTAACGTTTTAGGAATTCCGAATTTATGGCTTCCATTCCTATAAGTATTTTCTGTTGGAAATTGAGAAAATTAGGAAGATTTCCGAATTTCTGTTGGTCAGTGAGTGGCATCACTATTAATCCGAAGTAATTCCGCAAAAGTGGTAGAAACGCCATATCTTGTAGTACCGTAATCTCCCGCGTATAAGGCGCAGCCCGCGTATAAGGCGCACCTAGAGTTTTGGAAAATTCTCAAAAAAATGAAAAATTCATAACTTTCGTTCTATTGAATGAAATTTCAAAATTCAAAAACTTATGTGTAGCTTGGGCCTCCCCTGACCCTCCTGGGCCCCCTTATATCCTATTATGACCAAGGGGGCATGTAATATATCAAAAGAAAGGTCTTGGTGTCCCCCTTGTGGATCCAATGAGAACTAAACCCCCCCGTATAAGACGCGCCTTATACGCGGGAGATTACGGTAGCTTGTTTTATCTAGAGAACCCCTCCCCCCGCGGGACTCATGAGAAAAAATAGCCTCCCTGAACTTTAATCGGTGTGGCTTATAAGGGGTTTAACAATTATAGAAAAGTATTAGGCCTACAGAAGCAATATTCAGCCTCCTGATGTGGCTTACACTCAAAGTTACGGTGGCGGATTGTATGTGGTGCGGCTCATATTCAGGATTTACAGTAGGTTTTCCACGACCCATTCTACCATTAACCATTCTTAGTCAGATTTTTGACGTTTAAGTGTCATACAGACATAGCGTGAAGGTATAGTGGACCTTCCATTTAAGTGAAAAAAGAAGTGTTTTGTAGTTAAGTAGGGGATATATTACCCAAAGACCCTGGAGTCAGAGGCTGACTCTTAGTCTTAGAGAGAACTTAATTGTAAATATCCCCTCCAACGTAATGAGGATCATCTTCAACCTTCAGTTCTACAGTTTATTTTCTATGTACTGCGATAACGATTCAGAAAAATGTCTATACCGTAAAATAAGAGTTTAAAGTTGGCACCATACCTTGTTGAACACTACACTAACTTCTTTTCAGTGATAAGTTCAGACTTCACTCAGAGACACCAAGGAGAGGTTCCCATCTTTGTGCCCACCATGGATGGGGTGGGAGGGGCAGGCGACAATGCCGTGTCCAGTACCGGGCTGCTCGCACTCCCAGCTGAGATCCTAGAACATATCTGGTTGTCACAGCAGCTGGACCACAATGATATTTGCCGACTGGCGGTTACCTGTTCCAAGTTCCAACATATATCAGACAGCAATGAGGTGTGGAAGCAGAAGCTGGGTAAGAGGTGAGTATCAGTAGGTCCTTATAGTATAGATAAACTGGTATAGACAGTATAGGCTACCAGGTAGCGAGATAATGTTTTGATCAATTAAATGACACCCAGGCATTTACTGTTTCAGATGGCCTGGACTCTTAGCTCGGTATCCTCGGAATGAAAACCAATACTATTGGAAAGATGAGTTCCGGAGGCGAGGCCAGGTGGGAAGTGCCATCGAGACCCAAATCTCAGGTATGTCACGTCTGTACATCCACCGGGAGGAGGTGCCGAGGTCAGGCTTTGAGCAGCTGGGTGACACAGATAACCCAGAGACGGCACGCTTCATCATAGACTCACTGATGGAGATATGCCACCATAACGACATGTAAGGCAATCATCAATTATTCAACCATTACTAAATTACGGAACATATAGCACAAATGTTGATTTGTTTTCATAATGTATCAATGCAGTGCCAGTGAGTAACTCGCGGAACACTCAGCAGGGCTGTATTCATGCATCATGACGACAAAACGGCCAAGTACGATACATTGAAAGGCCAAGTGACCTTTAAATGGCGAACTATAGCAATGAATTTGCTGTGGATATCGAAAAGAATCTGTCCAAACCTCTCAATGGTAGAAATCTTGCTGACAACTTGAGAAGGCCTAATTGTACTAGCCCGATCTTTGCTGTATTGTTAAATGTGAAACCATTCCTTTACGTGTAGTCTAGCGTCAAGGTGGTAGGGTGTGCAAACCATCGTTTCCCTAGATTTGTACGTGTAGTTTATGCAATCAAGGTAGTTCACACATTGTCTTCATGCCCCTTTGTAAGACACTAGTGTCTTCTTTCGTAAGGTGATGCACAGCTTCTACCCATGTAAATTGATAAAAACGTATATTTTGATTAGAGCAAACATCGTGAAATCAAACTCAGTTGCACCATATCAATAAACATAATAGGTCATATGTATTAAGCCATATGTATAACCATACTGCAAAGTTTAGTGTCTTTGTCATTTTCAGCCATAAAAACCTGACAGAAAAGTATTATGCTGAGAAGGCACTTTGCCATGTGAACCAGTTACATCTACAGGGCCAGTGGAGACGCTTCCTAGCACAGCCGGTGGAAGAACAGCACTTGGAGAAAGGTTGGGGCAAATTATGTGACCACTGAAAACTACAGAAACTAAACTCGGTTGCTGGGAATTCTCTATCAAAAAGACTTATGCATGTACTGTTTGGAGCCCACAGAAGTATACAGTAGTCATATTTCACAGAGATATGCTTTTGAAAACTAATCATGATTTTGAAATATATATTAGGTTATTTCATTGGAATTTCTTTGTTTGAATGAATCAGGTCACTATGGTATTCAGCATGAAGTTGGCATCTGTGGTAGAATATTCTTATAAATGTATTTTAGTTGTTTTTTAATGCACTTTCCTTATGTATTTTAGGTGCAGTGCTAATTGCCCAGTGGTGTCAGCCTACACTAAATATAACAGAGACGAGTGTAGCCACCAGCCTGGACACTATCGCACGGCAGGTGGTGAAAGAGGTACTGCGCCGTCACCCCGAGCATCCGATAAGTAAATGTAATGTGGAAGACCTGCTGGACACTGGTAAGTACAATGTATTGCAGTTAACGGCAGTACTACTCTATGTATAAGGTGTGGCTTCTACTTGAGGAAGGATGGAACCTTGGTACGCTTTTAAGGTGGGATGAGGCATTCCTGTAAAATCTGCCCAAGGCTACCCCCTTGGGAATGGGGGGGGGGGGGAGACTTCTGGGCTACCCATAGGTTTTTGAGTTTTAAAAATCCATTGATTCAAGTCATGCTATCTTTATTTTTTCTAACACACCTACAAAGTCTTTTTGTGTTGTATACATGGGGAGCGCAGCTGTTGTGGTAGTTGATATTGATGTTTTACAAAAGGAAGCACACAAATTACATTCCCCATCTTCAGAGGATGAGGGGGTGAATTTTATTTTGACCCATTGATACTAAAACTTCAAATAAAGATGTTTGTTTTAGCCCAACTTAAGAAAGTGATCAAGCTCTGAATTTCTCCGATCAGGACCAGGTGGAAGATTGAGACAGGGGTGATACTAAATATTACACGTCTCACAGGCCTACATTATTTAACCTATATTGCAGAGGTGCCGTTAAGTGACTGGACACCCAGACAGTGTTACAAGATCCTAGAGTGCCTTAACCATGTGCTCTTCACTCAGTTGGGGTTTACAGGCAATGACGAGGACTACTATGATCCTCTCAACTCGTACATTAACCAGGTAAGTTGGAGTAGACACCAACTCTAATATCACCCTCAATGTCAATGCTCAAGTGAACATAGATATATCTGAAATTCACTCAATTTCTAAGAAGGGGATGATGATATTTTGACTTTTTTTTATTGCATTGTCTATCATCTTAATGTGGAAAAATTATTGAACGGTGATAGATTTCCTTCATTTTGAGTTAATACATACCAGGGTATGTTCCAGTCCAGTGAATCAGACAAAGGAATTAGTCCTGTAATACATCGCGTGTATATGGCTCATCCCTAACTTTGCGGGTTCTATAAGGCGCACTAGAGGTCTCCTCGCGTATAAGCAGAACCTTATTCGCTCGATATTATGGTTATAACCATTGGACGGATGTTTTGGTCTATGATTGTAAAAAGTCAATCAGATGACCATGGTTTTCAGAGCACAGCAAGACCTTCTATATATTACACACCCCTAAACACCACAGGGACATACATATAGGGGTTTTGAATTTTGAAGGTTCAATAATAAGAACTATTTAAAAAAAAGTTGTGCCTTTCTGAAAATGATTGATACATCCACGAAGTTTGCATTATGCATGATGTGGCCCTATACACAATTATTACGGTAGATGTACATTGCCTGTGTGTATTGCAGGTGCTGACCAGGAGAAAGGGGATCCCCATCTCACTGTGTCTTGTATACGCCAGTGTGGCACGCCGTCTGCACGTCATCTGTGAACCCGTCAACTTCCCAGCGCACTTCCTCCTCCGCTGGCTGGAGCACCCAGGGTGAGCCCTACAGTTAGCCCTTTGAATATTTCAAGGCTGTTAATGCATCATGCCCATTGGTCTTCACATATGATGCACGAATGCAGCCCTGGCAAGTGACTCGCCAGGGATGCATCAATGCATCAAACATATCCTACGGGGTTAATACACTCGCGGAGAGTCGGAATGAGGCACAAAGATGCCCAGTTGTTGGTGTGATGCATGAATGCAGCCCTGATGAGGAACTTTGTAGGGTGGAATTTATATATCATGTCACCTACACAATCCAAATGCTCCTGTAGGGTCAGAATAATGCAACAATGCAGTGCTGGCAGGTTACTTCCCACTGCTGAATTGGTTCATCCTAATAACCAGGGATGTAAGTCTTCAGGTTTTATCAGGATTTTCTGATTTCTGAAATTTTTGAATGACATGTATTTTCCTTGTAAGGAGGGCTGTTTGGAAATATAGAAGGCTTTTATAGCAAGCAAATGTATGGCTTCCTGATATTTGCCCATGCCTGATGACTTACATCCCTGAATAACAAAAAGAAACATAAACTTGGAGGCATCATATGGCCTTTTGTTAACATTGCTTACAAATCTCTAAATTTAAACAATGATAAAGAATTACCACGATACTACTGACATATCAGGGGTGACTTTCTTTTATATGAAATGTCCGAAACTCAAAATAAAGCTCATCATTATTGGAAGTTGATCATGTGATTCTATTTGTATTTTCCTGTTGTACAGTTCTGAGGACGGCCAGGAGTACACGTACATAGATGTGTTCCACCAGGGCCGTTTTCTAACTGAGTATGAGTGCTCCAACCTGCTCGACCTCCACATCCCTGATGCCGTCATTAAGACCAACTGTGAATCCATCCTCCCCATCAAGGTACGACCAAGTTTACACTCTCAAATGCTGCATAATTAATATTGAACTGAGCATGCCTTTTATCGCCATGATGCACGAATACAGCACTAGCGGGTATCTCAACAGTGAACATGAACCCTCTGGGTCTGATACACCCCCAAATGATTGGTATAATAAAAATGAATATTAAAGCTGGAGATGTCATGCTATCATAAAAGTATGTATTACAAAGTACTATTTTTGATGTTCAGTTGTTTGGTACCCGATCTGTTGATCTCATCATTGGATATGCCTCAGTATTGTGCTTCATTAAAGAGTTACTTCAGAACTGACTCATGTCTTTGAAGGTATTTGAGCGGATGGCTCGGAATTTGGTCAACATTGGGCGACAACAAGGTCAAATGGGGGATGGACTGCGCTGTCTAAGAAACGCTGTTGAACTTTTACTGACAATACAGCCAGACGAGATGGATGCTCGTATCCTGCAGGCACGCCTCTACCTACACCTCAATATAAACCTGAAGGAGGTAGGTTTCATATACATGTAGGAGGTAAGCAAACCAAACTTAATCTACCTATAAGTATATTGGATAGTGCTTACTTAAGTCAATCACTAGAACCTCATGTGGAAGTTAAAACATGCCATACGTTAACACTCTATATCTACTTTTAGGTGATGGAGATCCTCCAGGGTCTATCTGCTGTGGACAGGAATGCACCGACCGGCCTCATCGGGTACCTCATGTTAACCGCTGGCCAGCAGCTAGCTAAGCAGAACAACGAACCCCTAGTTCAAGAGGTACCGGTAGAAGCTGTTTTCTAAATCCCACCACTTAGCTTTATTCAAGTGTACTTATTTTTCAAGACTATGTACTGTAGTCATCTTGTGGAATTCAATATTCACGACTGAAATAATTCCCTTCATTCACTGTAGAACTTAAAGGGTGATAAAGAACGTGAGGGCTGTTTTCAGGACTTGTTTCGCCAGTGCAGGGTTCCCACGCATCATGGAAAGTCATGGAATTAAAAGTTGTTAGGGAAAGTCATGGAATGTCATGGAATTTCTAAAAATTTCTTTTTGAGTCATGGAAAGTCATGGAAAATGGGAACACTGAATATTTATTGCAAAAATCCATTGGAGTGGGGTTTTTTTCCCACCTCGATTGCAGGAATTTTGTTGGGAGGTCAACCCAGATAATGTCTAGATATAGTTAACAATGTCATGGCAAATTTAGTTTTTTGTCATGGAAAGTTATGGAGATGTCATGGAATTTGAGTCTGGGGATTTTGTAGGAACCCTGCAGTGTCAACCAAAGCAATGTCCAAGAACAATAGGAGTTCCGCGAACTATTCCTTTTAAGATCTAAATGTTCAAATGTCACGTTCTCTTCTCTTGTCAGATTGTACCAAAGTACCGGTCGGCTTGTCCTGTAGTGGCCTTCTCGTTAGGCATCATTGCTCGACATAAGCGGTAAGCCAAGTCTCGCTGTATAGACAGTAGTATAGTATAGTGCGAGACAACGGTCAATATTTTATTACTGACCTCTACAAATAGTCTTTGCTAGGACATCATGGTTTGATATCATGTTCTAATTGTTATGAGCTTAGAGTGGAGAAAATTTGGATTGAGTTACCCAAATTGACTTATTGTCATTACTCTTGCTAATGAAGATTTTCTACAGTATTTGACCTTGAAATCTAGAATGTTTTAGTAAAAACGATGGTGAAGAAATGATATGTCCATATTCCTATTTGCTATGCTTTAGATACAACTATACATGTGTGATCTATGGGTGGGACGCGGAGTGTGAGGCCACACAGGAATGGATCGTGCAGATGGGGGTCAACAACCTGCCGCACCAGAAGTACCAGCCCTTCTACAACGTGCTGGTTGAGGATGGCTCCAACAGATACGCTGCTCAAGGTAAGCTCTGGTATTCTGTTAAAAGATGATCTTACTCAAGCTGCCTTTAATGTTAAAGGGTTCGACCTGAAACCTCAAAAGAGAGATTTACAGTCGTCTGTGGACTAAGATTAAAAATGAAGTTGAAAAACACAAGGTTTGCACTTATCAGGAAAGTGGTGTGAATATAATAAACTATATCCTCCTTCAATATTGAACCTTCGATAAGTGTCTTAGTCATTTAAAAGACATTTTACTGTCATTTGAGCATGAAGGAATTAAATTTCCCATAAAGTGATCACATTTTTATCTCAGAAAACCTGGAGCTGGCTCCAGAACCCAAGGTGATTACTCACCCGGAGGTGGGTCGCTACTTCGCAGAATATCGGGGAACATACTATCAGCCCAACACAGAAAAACTTAGTCAGTACCCAGAAGATATGGAGACGACACAGCGCTACACTGCTGAAAAGTATGGATGACAGAAGCTAGCCTGGCTCATGGACAAGACATAATACTGTACCAGTTGCTATTATTTTGCATTGTTGAATCGCTGCATGATTAGATGTTTTATCTTCTTATTTTTTCAATCGAGTGTAAGATAAATTGTACAGAATGTTGTAACATTAGATGGAATGTACGTGTATAGTATGCATTTATAATGTGCTGTTTTTTATACTTAAAGACCATCTGCATAACACGTTGTATCATCAGTCATCTTGGGTATCTTGGGTGCCAAAATAATGATTCTTCATCCAGGATACTAGTAAATAATTTCGGCCATTTTGAGCATACCGATACACTGTGTGCCCTGTTTACATAAACCTTACCCCCCCCCCCCCCCAAGCGTAAGCATGTGGACTGTTAATTTTTTTTTATTATTTCAAGAGCTGGATTTGAGTCAAGTAACCTTAGTTCTGAACTAGTGAGATGAACCTGCCTCTCAGTATCATAATTTCTTGCATACAATGTACAATCCTCTAACTTTTTGCAGTTGCAGGACTTTCATAATCTTAAATCAGACCTATAGACTTAGGGAAAGGTCCTATAATAAGGCCGGGCTGTGCCCAGCGTGTAAGCTGTACCTTATACACGAAGTATTAAGTTATCGGTAATCATTTGGATGGGGTTCAGGTCTGTAGGGTGTCTTACATAGGTATGTGGAGTGTGATATATAGCGAATGTACCAGTACTGGATAGTGTTAGATAATTTATACAAATGGTGGCATTATGTCAGTTCCCAGATGCCAGTTTAAATAATATGGTTTCATTAAAAGTTGCAGCGTAGATGTCCCGTACAATGTTTTGTAGAAATAGGTTTCTAGTTATAGTTTTAAAAAACCATCCATGTCCATGGCCAGATGTGACACGATTGTTACAGGTGTTCGTGAGTTTATACATAAATTTGTCATGTAATAGAAATCATGAAAAACATTTTGTTTTACATTGACTTAAGCCCTTAGTCAAGGTACATTTTAATTTATATTTTGTTACAATCATAATTTATTACCCAGTACCGGTATTTGATTGCCCATTTTATATAATCCATTCAAGAAAGTTGTTGATCGAACTAACATAACGGTACACATTTGTCAGCAGGAACAAGATACCCTTAATCGGCGTGGGTATACCGGGTAATGATGTTCACCTGTCAATAACACAAGAGAAAAAAAGGATGACTTGATTGAACATACTGGAAGAGACCTAGAGCTTTGCAGATGGATGCTAGCTAGAACTACTTTGTGCAATAATAGGGATTATTGAGGAGAGATACTTTCCCTGCTTAATTGTTTGTTTTTAATATTGTAGCTTGTACTATATAATTAAAATTAGATTTCCAACAATGAGCACTTTTGTCTGTTTTTATCCCCTGTAAGGTTACTTCCAGGAAGTGATTAACGGTACTTGTTTATATATGACACATACACATTATAACTTTTTACTTTATTTATTTAAATTACATACTGTATAATTTTTCCAGCAATATATACAGATTCCTGACCCATACGTGTACAGAACAAGCTGCCTTATACATGTTATTATTTCAAGTTGCATTTCCGAATCTATGTTACAAATAATATGGTTATGTACAAGCACATAAAAGCTGTTCTACATGATTTTGAGACTATCTACATAAATGGACGGACCTAGATTTCAGATAGAATATAGATATGTGGTATCACTTATACTTGATATACAGACAAGCAGACTTCAATTGGACGGATGAATTGATGAATTTAATGCATCACAGTAGTGGCCTGACGTTATATGAATTAATCATCCTCATCGTCAATAGCATCGTCTAGAGCCTTCATCGTCTCGATGTAGTCGGTACGCAAATTTTCTCTGGCACCTATCATAATCTTTTTGGCCCTCATGAATGCATCTGTGAAGATACAAAATCAAATTTTAGACAAATTTTCTTTCATGTCAATGCTTACTCGTATCATACCTCAAAATTGTTTGTACTCTATAGATCAAAGAATGGGTTCATAATCTATCACCTCTATAACCGCCAATAGAATCGTGGGTAATGTTAAAATACATAAAGTGTCCATGTTTCCAATAAACAACAATATAAAAAGAAAAGAAAAAAAAGATTGAATTATTCATACCCAGGATGCTTCCAATGTCAGCCTGCGCTTGAGATGTGCTGAAGAAAAGAACAAAATTCATTTCAGTAAATTTTGTACAACGATTGGACCTGTTTTCTTTATAATTTTTTTTTTTTTTTTTTTTTTTTATCTTAGCCCTTGTCAGAAATATAATTTTACTACATAAAGTCTTCACTATATCACTGACACATTTTATCACCGTTTTCTTACACATATCCACTATCCATGATAAAACCATCACCATTTACTCTCCATTGCAAAGTATATGCACGCCAAGTATTGACTACCAGAGGTGACAGGAATTATCAACATAAAAATCTACATACCCTAGTCTTTCCAAAAGACTTCCCGCCTTTTTCTTTGAGGATGCTGTCTTTAAGAATATTCTGAAATAGAATAGAAATACTACGAGTTAACTCATACTAGAAGGGGTGAGAAATTATGTATATTTTTAAAGTGACAGCTCTTCTTTTACATAGAACTTTTTTTCTCTTGGTTGAAACTGAAAAGTAACCGTAAACGGGATCTTTTAAGGATCATTGATACTATCAAAATCACAAAGAAACCTTATGAGACCTATTACAGGTCATCCACAGTCCATATCCAAACCAAAAATGGACATGTTTGACCATGTGATACTGACATTACTGCTATGTAAATAATTGGGACTTTTATGTAGGAATTGACAGTGCTGTATCACATGACATGACATTTTCTAATGAATGCTGCATAGAACCCACACCAAACTCACTCATATTCTAGGGTAATATCTCTTTTATAACATATCACAGAAACAGAATGGGTTGTCATAGCATTTCTGTGATAAATAAAATGATTTCTACATTGCCTTTCTAGGCTCCCTCTACAGTAGTCATAGAGCAGTGACTGCTATATCAGTATACCTTTCTAGCACCTGTCTGGTTAGCTAAGTTGTTGGTTGAGTGACACAAAATCTGCAGGTTGAGAGTTCAAGCCGCTCTTGGAACTTTCATTGTCTCAATTCTAATAAAATAATTAACAATCATTTTGTATTTTTTATAAGGAGATAAACTAAGCCCTTAGGCCTTGTGAAACTCAATCTAGACCCCTAGGGTTTGGGACCACTTGAAGGGCAATTTTTTATTGTCTACCCAGCAGTAACAGATGCCTGATGATTCCCTATAGGAAGAAACTGCTCCTTTATGGCCTAGAACCGGTTTCTATGCCTTGTCTCCATGGTAGCCAGTCACCATGGATGCTGTAACCACCTCCCCATGGAGATGTGTACACAAATGATTGTTGCCTTGCAACTGTATTCCCTATGACGTCATGCCCCCTTGGCAAAACCGTCATTCTGAGTGGTCGCATATTGCAAGACAGACGCCTACCCCCTAGCTTCATCCTAAAGATCTCTTGAAACTTTCAACTAAAAACTTTTCTCAAAGGTGCCACACATCAGTATACAGGTGGAACTAGCGTGCAAGGGACTACACACCAGGTGGAGTTAGTGAGCGTGTAAAAGTTCTCAAAATGTCCACAGGGTCACGCCACCAGTTTCTACACTTGATTTACAAGTACCTACATTTCCCCCCAGCCATGCAGAGTAATTAGACTTTTTTTTTTTACATGCATACAATTAGTCACAAATAGTTCCTAAATTGACTTTTTTTCTCTAGGTAATGTACTAGTAATGTATATAAAGTTACAATGTACAACTTACTGCGATTGCTGGATGAGGTTTAACTTGACAGTGACACTTCCTGTAGATATCGTCTTAAAACCAAATCTGCTGATATATTTACCCTAAGGACAAAACAGAATGCGAGAATGTACCTGGTATATCCATGCAAAATTGAGTGAGCTAAACTGTGTTTATCAAACATCCTAATACTAAACCACCAACGCTAAATACTGCTATAACACTTAATAATTACTTTTAAAAATCATAAATGAATTGTATGTACCGTATTCTCCCGCGTAGAAGACACGCTGCGCGTATAGGACGCACCCCAAACTCAGCAGAGGCATTTTCACGTATAAGACGCACCTCTTAGGGCTCAATTTTGTAAATCCAGTACTGTTCTATAGTAAAATTACCCCTCATATAAGACGCACCCCCAACTTCAGAAAATCCTATAAGACGCACCAGCATTTTGTTTGGCGTAGAGGATGCGTCTTATACGCGGGAGTTTACGGTAGATGTACCGGGTATTCATTCTACATGTACATGTAATTTACAGCCAGTTAGACTGCTTTTTACCCGTTTGGTCTCACATTTCTTTGAATGAATAATTCCTTTTTCCCTATTAGCTCATCCGCCATTGCTGTGTGCCAAGGAGACTGACACTAGGTGGACAGGTTTTTAAGTACAGAGTATTCAACACCAAAATCCCCCAAAACACGACTTACATCAAATGTAGATGGGACTGATGTGTAGGTGGGGTCTTCTAGTTCTGGAGTACCACCAATGAAGAACCGCCTTAGCTCGGTCAGGTGTGACCGGCCAGCGGGACGCCAGCAGTTTATGGTCTCTGTATGGATACCTGTAAAAGAATATGGAAATTAATGAACACTACGTAATATGGCTTTTATATATGGCATATCCAGAGATGCCACTCACTGGCCGACAAAAACCAGGAAAACTGGACTTTTGGACACATTTTCCCAGGAATTTAATATAATTTAATACAGGAATCTTAGAATGAAAACCAGGAATTCCTGATAAACTAGGAAAAGTGGCATCACTGCATATCATATCAGATAAGGGCCCTGACCAGTATCTCATACATAAGGAGCAGCTAATACAGGGTCATGGGGATAACCCCTGCTACGCCTGCGCCTTATAGAATATGCCTTAATTCAAGATGCACATTAAATTCGGGGAAGAATTATACTTGCATGACAAATTTTCTTTACTTATGTTACAGTATCCATAAACAATTAGGTTAGGAAATATTTACCAGGCTGACTGGGTAGCACAGTGTAGCCATAACCTTCAGTCCGGTACCGCTCCCACGAGTCCAGAGACAGCACCTCTACATAGAATGTCGGCCACTTAGGGAAAGTTTCTGCATAGACAAACATGAAAGAGAATATTTTTATTCTTCTCCTACTCTAAATATGCGGACCAATTGAACATTATTTAATAAACATTACATTTTTTCAAGGGATTTCCAATATATAGCCATATATATGTTCTTCTGTTAGCTAACTGATGGATCTGTCAGAACTTATTTCCCGAGATGGTCACATCCTTTCATGTTAAGCAATCCTAGGTAGCACATACAAATGGGCCAATAGCAGTCTAACATCAACTCCCCACTGGGCCGACATGGCCCAAACATTGGGGCTTTGCCGGCCAACTGCCATCATTGGCGGCACATCAGCTAGAATGGCTGACCTTCGTCAATACTGATGTGTGCCGACCAAGATATTGGCCCTACATTGGCATTTGGTTTGCACACCCCCCCCCCCCCTAATGTGCTGCTGATACTATACCTACATTGCTCCGACCATCGGTGAAATGTAATGCCAGTGCGTCTGTGCTACCTGGGATGTGCTTTCTTATACGTAGGGATTTTTAATTTGAGCTTACCATTTTGTACCTAAATTTACTACATGCCTGACATAGCCATATATATGTTTAAGCATGAGGGCACCCACTGATAGCACCTACCTGATATCAAACAGAAATACCAGGTAGCTGAAATCTTGTATTTTTTCATTCATTTTACCTCTAGACCATAAGTTCACCTAGCAAACAAATACCCACCCAACAGCACACACTTACATCGTTCTGGCATATTGAGTCTCACATAGTATGATACGACCACGATCCCCAGTCGTTTATAAAAATAGAAATTGATGTACCGTAAACTCCCGCGTATAAGACCCATTGCGCGTATAGGACGCACCCCAAACTCAGCAGGACCATTTTCTCGTATAAGACGCACATTTTAAGGGTGATTTTTGTCAATCCAGTACTGTTCTATAGTAAAATTACCCCTCGTATAAGACGCACCCCCAATTTCAGTACATCCTATAAGACCCACAAGGCATCTGTTTGGCGTAGAGGACGCGTCTTATACGCGGGAGTTTACGGTAAATGCTGTAGCCCTTTGTCTATATACCGTAATCTCCCGCGTATAAGGCGCAGCCCGCGTATAAGGCGCACCTAGAGTTTTGGAAAATTCTCAAAAAAATGAAAAATTCATAACTTTGGTTCTACTGAATGAATTTTCAAAATTCAAAGACCTATGTGTAACTTGGGCCCCATAGACCCCCCTAGGCCCCCATATATCCTGTTATGGCTAAGGGGGCATGTAACATATCAAAAGGAAGGTCTTGGAGTCCCCCTTGTGGTTGCAATGAGAACTAAAACCCCCCGTATAAGACGCGCCTTATACGCGGGAGATTACGGTACTACTTCATATCCCATGATAACCTTAAGTATAAATCACTAGGGTATATTGCTGTTGGGTCTGGAGGTGGTAAGAAAATAAAGGAAAGGCTACTGACATAATACATGGATGTGTGCAGACATCTTCCTTAACCTTAATAACATAACTTACACCAACGACCTACACACACTAACACTTAATACAAATCTAATAAATTTACTGTGATACCTTGCGACAACTTGGCTGTGACTGGACAACTTGGCTGAGTCAGCGTTGTTTATTAAAACATTTCTCTGTATTTCTTTATGTAACTTGACTACTTGGCTGATGCAGCGTTGTTTACTATTTCACCCTTACGATGAGGTTTTTTAGTGCTCCATTAATGGGGCTGTGTACAAATGACGTCATGCAGGAGGGGGGAGGGGGGGGTCCCACTTGCCATGACCAAGCATGACAAGGGGGGAGGGGGGGTCATGGGCTGCATGACATCATGTCATCAGGAAATCAAGGCAAGAACAAAAACTTTTGTAAAAAGATTTGTAAAGGTAGGGAAGTTTAATACATTCATCTGACATAAATTTATTACCTATAGGCCCCACATGCATGCATTCCTCAGACATCTCACTCAATGAGTGTCACTGCCATCAATGTCAGTGTAAAATCAAGGTGATGTCCAGGCCACTATAAGGGAGCACTACTACTCTATCCTACCTATACCAATTTAACCCTTTTTGAAAAGGGCCACTGCTGCCCTCAGGATCTAAAGTGATGCATCTAAAATACCCCTGAACTGCTGCTGTTGCCTCAGGGCAGCATCCATAGTAATCCACAGGCTTCTTTTTGAAAAAGGTGATATTCCCCCCCCCTCTCCTTGAGGTATCAAAATTATTTTGCTCCTCCCCCAATCCACCCCCTCCCGGAGTCCCACTGTTGATAAATAACGAACATTTCCCTGGAGCTCTCAACCACCCTGTTGCTATTTTCACTGAGAGGATGCTTGGGGAGATGAAAAGGGGACCTCCCCCCCAAAAAAAAAACTTACTCTCCACATCTTTGTCTGAATGGAACTCTATCGGACTCACCTTATTTGCAGATTCTACAGTAAAATGCTGAGGTGACTCGATTGCTTTGTAAGATCACAAATTGGAACTATGATTGCAATCGATGGTCTCCTGAGAATTTGTGATGCTTTCTGAGTTGTTTTTTTTCTATTAGGCCACTCACTAAATTCAGAGTGTTCTGCCTGAAACCTGTTTCTAGTACACTTGTATATGGTTCAAGTTACAGATTAAATCAATACATTCATTATATCAATACATTCAAGCTCTTGAACTATATGATCCTTAATGATAACTGTTCTTGATTTTCTCTTTGCTGACAAGTGTACAACTTTCACTGTAAAGAAAGCAGACTATTAACTGCATTGGACTATTGATCTAGACAGTTTTTAAGCCCTTTTGTGACAGGAAATACTTGTGTATGATCACTACCATAGTACTCCGTGTATAAATATAAGGCAAGGAAATGGTACATCCTGCATATAGGGACCCATACATTATATGAGCTGACAGTGTTTGGCATGATTCTCTGTTCATTTGTTGATCAGTGCTAGTTCTTTTTTTCAGTTTGCATGCATGTTACCCTTTATTGCCAATTCACACCCACTATATGTCCCTTTGAACCATTTTAATTTGTTTATAGCCTATAGGCCTTCACTAATCATGCACTTGGGGGGGGGGGTATCTCTCTGCATGACGTCATGCTGAGGGGGGGTCAAGTGTTGTATGACGAAACATGACAAGGGGGGGAGGGGGGGTCAAAAATGGTCCAAAAATGCATGACATCATTTGTACACAGCCCATAACAATTGAGTCTCAAATTGAGTGCAAGTACAATTATCACAGGCCGGGATGTGATTATCACAGGACGGGAGGTGCGTGGTGTCCAGTTATTTGTTGTATGTGAAGGTAATAATGTGGTTGGCGGGACAACAGCTTGGATGTGCATGATATGTATTACTACCTACCAACAGCATCTGTTATCATCAAAACATAGCAAGGTTATTAATTAGTAGGTGTCAAACTGTGTGCCTGCTCAGGACCCTGCAAAGTGGTAATAATGACTTGTGGGTTTTTTAAAGGTCACCCTGTGTTCGTAAATGCTTTTATTGGTAGTCCTCGTACTGAATGAAACGGTTATGGCACATTATCGGGTGTGACGTCACAGTCGACAAAATGTATTCAGGTGCTGCTTTATTTAGGCAGATTCAAGCTCAATTATAATAAGAAATATGCATGCCTTACCAAAAGAAAGCTGTAAATCAAACGTTGGGTTTTGCTCGTTCCAGTCCAAAAATACATGTGACCCCGGTAGGGAATTTTCTATATGGTTTTAACTCTTTTTAAGTTTATAGACCATGTAGTCCATTTGGATCCAACCCATTGGTCACTGATGCCCTACCACGTATTTGTCTATGCTCACTAAGAATGCATCATGAAGGGTTGGTACACTACAAAATGGTGAGGATGATGCTCCAATGCAGTGCTGGCGAGTAGGCTAGCCAGCACTGCATTGGTGGCTCCTGACACCCAAGGAACATGAACCTGGAGGCATCATGCGCCCTTCAGAGTGTTAAGGTGTTAGCATCCGGTTATACTTTCTTTCTTTTTGATCATCATACTGGTGATAACCAGATTTTTCTGGATGATTGAAATCAATATAGTTTAGTATGGTGGGTGTACACACGTCATCATCTATGGGTGGTTGTGAGTAAATGGTTCAAAACTCTAATCTCTATCCTTACCTTTCTTGGCCTCTTCATCAATGCTGTCGTTTTTGTAAATCAGCTCAAAGTTGAAGGGGAAACTAAAGTAAGCCACCTCATCCTATAAGCCAAGAACAAAAGGGAATGTACACTGATTTGATCTTGTTTCATTTCATCACAATCTCCACACCAATAAGCCAGGCCTGGTTATGGGGCTGCTGACATGCTTTTACTACAGGTATTCATTAATAGAACAAGTTTTTTCTTTTTCTTTTCTTTTAATTTTCCATATTTATGATTGTTTATAAATTTCACGGCACCCCCCCTTTATTCCCATGACTCTTACCCTGCCCTCGGTCTTAGTTGAACAGACTTGTGTAACACCGGAGAGGTGCTGTGCTGCCACCGGGTGCCAGTCTGTAACAAAAGGTTTATTCATAAGTCACTTTAATGTCACTTTTTGTCGGCATGATACATGAATGCAGCACTAGTGAGTACCTTGAGTCTTCCTTCATGCATCATGCTTACGATATTGAATTGGTCATGATGCAAATAGACAGACCTAAACCGTACATTGTGGTCGATCCACCCGTGGGGGGGGGGGGGAGTGGTTGCCTCCCCCTCAAGCTGACCGCAGACGGGCCCGACTGGATCGGCCGATCGGGAAGTCGGGAAGGTCTGCGGAGGACGTCCGATCAAGTCTGTCAATATCAAACATGTTTGATGTCCCCCAATCCGATCGGCCACCCTTCCCTAACTACCGACCGAATCGGCCCTGTCTGCGGTCGCCTTCAGGCAAAACAGCTCCCCCACCCCGAGCTTAACCATGAAGTCAGGGTGTGGCTTTCTTGGGGGATTAAATGGAACATGTGGATCAGACAAGCAATTTTGAGACACCATATATATTCGCTGAAAGAAAAAGAAAAAAAAATCCCTTTTCTGGATTACACAAGTGTTGGTTCACTTACATTGAGGTGGCTCCACGAAGTAGTGCACGTATAAGTCATCGTATTCAAAGTTTTGAGCAGAGACTGCAAGAAGAACAAAATAGCGGTCACTTATTACTTTAAAATGTTAAAAATGTTTAAAATGAATCTACAGATTCTTATACAAATCTGGTATATCAAACGAGATTGTTGGATGAGAGAGAAAACTAGGAAGCTCGCATACATAAATGAGGTAATAAATTGGTTCTGACGTCTATCCTACCGGTAGCACACAAACTAGTAGTGAAGCAGAAATTGCAGAAACGTGTTAGAATATTTCAAAGGTACCTATTTCTCCATAGCAGACTAGACGTAAAGAATCCGAAGGAGGCTGAAATGAGAAATTCAACATTCATCAGATTTAGACATGAAGATATGGGGAATCAGTTTTCCTTAAACAGTTAACACTAAACGTTTGTATTGTGTTTTAACTCACCCTGTCAAAATACATGAGTATCTTTAATTGCTTGCTAGAACTGGTTGTGTCCTGTGTCCATTTAAAAGACTACAGAGGGCTAACCACATACTTAAATGTCTCTACAACCTGTGACCATCCCACTCCCATATACTCTAGTACAATGTATCGCAATAGTGGGTGTGCGCCTTATAGGCTAAGTATAGTTACTACTCATAAGTGCATTGAATTATCATATAACTGTTTACATAAGGCCCCAGGTGTGCCTATAGGATTCCCTTCAACCCAGGCTGTGCTTTACACATGAGGTGCACCTTGGACGCGAGTTACTACGGTGGTTAATCTATACAACACCCAAGATATGTTTTCCTGTTGCAATACTCACCAATTCAAAGTCATGGCCAACTAAAGATGACAAGTATTCGGTGTGCCGTGAGTACAGCTGTAAACAAACGCAAGAAAAAATCATCTAGTCAGCTTCAAGAAGCAAATGCTATGTAATGAGAAGTTATTGTCATTAATTACTTTATGTGGAAGAGGTGGTTACATCCGAATTGTCATTACTGGCTACATTAATTTATAGGCCGGAGATTTCTGTTACTGGACTACAAGTATTGTTCGTGTTTTTCTTATCAAATATTGTTTATATGATTTTTTAGTTCTAACGTGTATCATTTAAGGCGGAATGACTTGTAATGAATCTATATTCCTCGAACTGACTATCTCATCGTGATTAAACAAACAATTTAGACTAATTAGACACAAGTACAGATCACTCACTTCTTTATACATCCGGTTCTCTTTGTCTTGCTCAATTCTGAAAAAAAAAATAATGAAAATATTATTATTTTTTAAAGTTCAAGAATGTTAAAGACTCATATCGGTAACTTCATTATAAAATCAACCAAAACAGCACAAACAACTAATAATGTCAAGTCAGTGCCGGTAGTCGTCCGTAGTGACGTCCATTGACCACAGGCTGGATAATTGGTCCTTTTTTTTTATCAACAAGATGTCAGACGAGGACAGACATGGTCTAATAGTTCTTTGAAGTAGACTAAAGAAAAAAAAAGAAAAGAAAAAGAGAAAAAAAGTAGCACATTTAATTTTAAGGATGGCATAATACCTTAAAGGTCTACAGGACAGACCAAAGCAGCTGAATTACTTCACTCTACACGTGCATTACACTCACCCTCTCTGTATGGCATGTTACCCAGCCCATCAGGCACAACCTGTGTATAAGACGCAACCCCAACTTGAGGGGATCCTATAGGCCGCTACAGGGGCTCAATTTGGACCAGTTTGGTACTAATAAAAAAATGTATAAAACCCACTCCTTGAAGTCACGGGTGCGCTTTTAGGACAAAGGTATTCTACATTAGATTAGCATTAAACTAGTTCAAATAAAGTCCCAGGTGTGTCCTATAGGAGTCTCAAGTAGGGGGAGCGCCTTATACGCGGGGTATTACTGTTTTATTGCAATGATTATTAATCTGTACTTTACATAACAGGGATATTAGATAATACTAGTGCCTTCCTGGGGGGGGGGGCAGTAACAATTACAGGAGCTTATTACAGGCGGGTTTACAGGCCTCAAACTACCGCGGCAAAATCTATGGCGCCATCTGCCGATCTGTGGGCGTTTCTGCGACCTTGACCCTTCTGAATCCAGGCATGACGGAAGCACGTAGACGGAACCATCGCTTAAGGAGCGATGGTAAGCGGTGGCACTGGTCTTGTGGTGGTGGAACTTTCAGAGTAGTTTCCCAAGCCCCCAATGAAAACTTGGTCTCTAGTCTTATGTGGGGTTGGTCTTTGGTATCTTAACTCTAGGACCTACCTACTTGTTGTGTATTGTTTTGAAATGTGAAATCATATCCATGCCTTTGTTTTTTGTAACCTGATATCTAGAACTCAGTCAGACATGTTGGGCAAGGTGGCAAGTGCTGGTTCCTGGTCAGTCTGACTGTTGTCTTTGTGGTGGTACAGGTGGGAGGGACACAAGGTCCCTCTGGTGAGTAAAATATGAACTGTAAAGGCCTGCCACCTAGGGACCATCTAGGGACAGGAAGTTCAAGCCCAAATTGTTGGATGAGATGTTTTGTTGACATTTGAGACATGTGTGATCAATTCCAATACACAGGGAGGATATATTGACAATTATAAATTATCACAGTAAGTAGGTTAGCTTCATAAAGGTCAAAACAAGACAGGGGTCTACTTTAATCAAACTGCCCTCAAACCCATGGGACTTGGTTTCAGTGGACATCAATTGCTGGGCCTCTGAATGAACATATCTAGGGCCCAGTTAGCTGGGTAGGAAGCACGGTCATATTGTCCTTTGACCCAGATGTGGCCAAAATCGCCGTAGAAACGCAGAGCCATCGATTGAGATATTTCATTTAATATTTCTCAATAGCTTGAGTGTATTTAGACAGAATATTCTAGGACAGTCATTGAATATGTATTCCCTACATAAATCTGTCGTATTTTCCAACTGATGTGTAATGAATGTCTTATTTCTTTGCCACAATGGCAGAAATTTTCATAATGCAGGGGTGTGAAATACCAAAACCCATTTAGGCGGAAGTGCACTGAGCAGCCTAGTAAAGATTTGTAAATACCGTAATCTCCCGCGTAGAAGACGCACCCCAAACTCAGCACATGCATTTTCACGTATAAGACGCACATTTTAATGCTGATATTTGTAAGATAAGTACATTTCTATAGTAAAAGTACCCCTCGTATAAGACGCACCCCCAACTTGACAGAAAGCTATAAGACGCCCCAGCATTTTGTTTGGCCTAGAGGACGCGTCTTATACGTGGGAGATTACGGTAGCATCTTTACATTACAAGATAGTGATTCAAATGGTCTAATAGTAACACTAACAGTATCACACTTTCTGATCTACAGGGAGGCCAAAAATCACCTTTGGGATACTAGAATTTGTGAATTTTGGATGATGTTATTTTTCTGGTGAGCTTAAAAAAGGCTGAAATCCGCCTTTAGGCTGAGATTTCACACCCCTGTAATGTTCTTCTTGTTGTCATGACCAACGCCTACGACACAATAAAAACTTTTAAAACTTGAATGTCTCAACATCATACGCTTGGCATGATGTATGAATGAAGCTCTACTGAGTTAGTTTTCTGCCCCATATCCCAATCATTCCATATTTCTAACAGTAGACAATGACAATGTGTGAAAAGTGCTACCGTAAAACCCCCGTCATAAGCCGGATTTTTTTTTCTATTTTCTAAATCCCCCCCCCAACTTTACCCCCGGATAAGCCGGGGTTTTAATACAATAGATTAAAGAGAAAATTGGGAAAATTTGGCCCTAAAATCGGCTTATAGGATTTCCCTGAACTCACCCCCCAGATTATGACTGGGGTTTTACGGTACATGTAAAACCCGTCCACACCTCAAAACCTCAAAAAGAGTTTCAGAGATGTCAGTTCGATATTTGGCGAAACTCTGAAAATTATTTTATGGCACTTCAAAAGGGGGGTTATACCCTAATCAGAGTGACAAATACCTTCAAAATTAAACACTTAGGCAAGTTAGGGTTGGTTGTACCTTTAAGAAATATCAGAATTATAAAATATTCATTTTAAATTTTTTCTTATTATTTCTGTAGTAAAATATCACCTTTGAACCTCTGAAATCAGAGAAAATCTGAAACTCTGTCATCTCTGGAGTTTGGCGTTTGAAGAAAGAAAAAGATCCTATTAGATCTCATCAGGTGTTGGTTTGAGGTACCTACAAGGTGGATTCCATTGCCACTCTTTGCATCTATACTAAGAAATAGTAAAGTAAGTGAAGCACTCACCGCGAGAGTTGATTTGAAACATGGAGTATTTCATAGTTGTAGACATCTGAAAAGAACAATTTAGTTTAAAACTCTACCAAGTCGAAGTGGGACTTATAGACGAGGTATTCCATACAAAGACTATTACATTATAAAGGTTGGCAAGAAGTCTTAGATAACGTGATGAGAGTATGGCTCACCAGTATATGTGCTTTATAAAGACGGTTTACGCTATCCAACTTTGAGTTATATGGAATGTAAACCATCCTTATCGTCTAAATCATATATCAAAGTGCATCAAAGTGCATCAAAGCCACGGAACATTTTTTCACCTAGTTTCCATGGGAATATGCTAAATATTCCCAAGTTAAATTTCAAATCTTTAACAAGAACTAAGAATATGTCTTATCAGGATGACAACTTCCGTAATCTCCCGCGTAGAAGACGCGGTGCGCGTAGAAGAAGCTCCCCAAACTCACGGTAGGCTGGTTCGTGTAGAGGACGCATCCAACCCCCCTGAATCGATTTGTAAAAAACCCCCCGTACAAGACGCCCCCCCCCCCCAACTCAGCAGGGGGGGTTCACATATAAGACGCACCCCCCCCTGTGGCAGACCATTCCCCGGTCTGCCACAGCGCTAGCGCTATGAGTCGATGCTGTCATCGGCCCACGTGTTCCCTACACCCCGGGCCACACCGCATTGTCAACCTGTTGAGTCTATGCTGTCATCGGCACACGGTCAGCGTCTTCCCCGCCGAGCAAATCTACAGCGACCGGGCTGCCGCGCTGCTGGCTATATGAGTTCAAGCTGTCATCGGCACACGGTCGGCGTCAAACCCGCCAAGCGCGTCGACACCTCCCGGTCTGCCGCGCTGCTGGCGCTATGAGTTCAAGCTGTCATTGGCGCATTTTCCCAAATGAGATGTTGGAAAACTCCGCGTATAAGACGCACCCCCTTCTTGGGAGAATGCTATAAGACGCCCCAGCATTTTGTTTGGCGTAGAGGACGCGTCTTCTACGCGGGAGATTACGGTTGTTCAGTTTACAGAACGGGTTCAACATGGCAAGAACAAAATCAAAGGGAGTGTCAGTTATTTTGATGGAGCCTTACCTGGGGAAAGTCTATAAAACCCTGTGCCTACCAAAACCAAAACGTATGAACATACTACGCAAAATAAATAAAGGTATATGGAGAAATCTCCAGTCTCTGCCAAACATCATTCGTTTTAAATAGATAAGAATGGCAAAGTTCAGTTTCAGGGATATCTGGCAAAAATCGACTGAATTAAATACCGGCAAATACCAAACAGGTGACTATGCTATAACTTTAATTTAAGCTTTTATGGACATTGTGATGACTCAGGAGTCATCTTCATTTGGTGTCATAAGTCTAGCTTTAGCGATCACCGGCGATAGTACCTAATGCCAACCCTTTGGCAATACATCCCCCCCCCGTAGGGACGTGGAAAAGCAAGCCAGTAGGAGGGAATATATGTATTTAGTGCTCAGCATATGTACCACAATGATTCAACTCTGTACCAAAGAATGATTGCTAGTTGGCAAGCGGGTCTAAATCCCAATGTAGTCCAGGACTGTAACGAGTAAATGTATACGTACCCCTCCCTATGCCGAATGTCTCCACCCTGTAGCGCTTTTTGTTATCGTTAAAATCAGGTTTGATGCTGATGACGCCATGGGCATCAAACTTTACTGTGACCAGCACATGTTCGTCATCTTCTGTTGGCTCTCTGTAAAAATACAACAAAACCATTACCAAAATCTCTCCTCTATGCGATAATAGCAGATACTTCTGAAAATCTTAAAATATTATGAACCAGACTTTCTACAGAAAGAGGTACGAGCAGAATCTAATGATTCATCTCATCACAAGAATTTTTAAAACATATTGTAAGGAATGCAGAGACACACTTATTTTCTCATTTGGGACAGCCTTATATTGAAAAATCTGACGATGTGCTTTGGTACGCACAAAGGGCTCAGGGCTGGTGCTGCCACCTATCATATTAAAATGTAATGAAGAAGATATCGAGCAGCGCATGCGCGATGTTAACAAACAGGTCTACTCATGGTACACTACTCTTACTAGTCTTAGTATATGATGTTGGCCAATGAAAGTTGTTCTTTATGTACTTAGAGTATACCTAGGGGGTAGGCAAAGATGCTACCTGATCATGAACATTGTGCAGCTAATGACTTTTCCAATGTGTCTTACTTTTAGACGCTATTTACGAAACAAATAGAAACAAAGAGAGAAAAGTCCGGCCCCGAGGTAAACCTATGGAGAAGTGGATTGGCCAAAAAGAAAAAGTCAGGACTCTTTTTATTTATAAAAAATCACTATAAATTAGCAACTACATTTTTAAATGTGGTATTTGCTTTCATAGGAAGACAAATATGTAAACTATCAAACATAGCAATTTTATTGATGTGTCACTATTATTTCTTACAGAAAATTTAAAATGCAAAATGTAACATGAATGACTTTCATCATACAACACCTACCCTGCAGTATAGACTCAGGGTGGTCCCTGAGCCAATTAACACAATAAGAAATACCAAGAAAAATAAACCTATACACACAAGCGCCACTTTATTCTAAAATAAAAATAAGAGATACCGTAATGTATTTACTCACTTGTTGGCATGTGTTAAGTCAGCCATGATATACATGGTACTGACCGCCGCACTGACATAGTGATTCTGTTTCTTTAAGTCCTCTGATGGCTTGTAGTCCACTAGATTGAACTTTGGGACTCGTGCATTGGAGCTGCCAAACAAAATAATATAACAATACATAAAAATGTATTAACATTGAATATGGTTTTTCAATCTCAAAATCCTAAAGGCTAGCCAATAACTTATATTTAACGGTTTAGGGTAGTATGTAGATCGTTAATATACACACAAACCATTGATAAAAATAGTGACTGCAACACTCACTTATTTTTGTTGAGGTTGGCTACTCGACGGTGTCTCAGGTTTGCCATTTTTTCTGCCAAAAGTGTCTGGGTCTCACCAGGGTCTGTCGTCATTTTGCGAACATTCTGAAAGTTTACATTAAAATTCAGAAAAAAAAGTGTACGAGATAGCAAAGTACATCTTACAGGGGGGATAAAATTACATTAGGTGACTTACCGTTATCTCCCATATACAAGGCGCATTGCGCATTTAGGACGCACCCTTAATGAAGGAAACCCTATCAGGTCCATCTGGAAGCCGATTTTTGAGGGTTTGGTACTGCTCTGTAGTAAAAATGCCCCCCTATAAGACGCTTCAGACTTTGGCAGATTCTATAAGGCGTAGGGAGCCTCTGATTCACGTATAAGACGCAGCCGTACATGCAGAAGATTACGGTATAAGTATAAGGCGCACCTTGCGTATAAGACGCACCTTGAGCTCAGCATTATAAAGGTGCAGCTAGGATATGACGAGGGGGCAATAGGAAAAGATTCAAAGAGTAAGATCTCTAAGAATGCATAGCATACCTATAATGCCAGTCAGACTTTAAGGTTTATGATGAATATATTAAGTTGAAAGTTGTAAAGTATTAAAATATTATGATCTCTAAGAAAGCACAGCATAGCTGTAATGCCAGTCGGCTATTAAGGCTTAAGATTAGTATCTAATATAGACATACATTAAAAAAATACATGTTGATTCATAAAACTGTTTTTGAACAAACATGTCAATTATTATGAGAAAGCACCTTTCATGGGTGACTTGGATGGCACTCTGTATTCCTAATGCAGTCATGATGTATTCATAATGTGTTCATAATCTATCCATGTATTGCTCACGTATACATAATGTATTTGTAACTTCTTCATAATATATTTGTAATGTATTTATGATGTGTTTGCTATCTATTCATGTGTTCGCTATCTATTCATGTGTTCGCAATCTATTTATGTGTTCACAATATATTCATATATTGCCAATGTATTCTTGGTGCATTGCCAATGTATTCTTGGTGCGTTGCTAAGTTATTCATGGTGTGTTGCTAAGGTATTCGTGGTGCATTGCCAAGGTATTCATGGTGTGTTTCCAAGGTATCCGTGATGCATTGCTAAGGTTATTCTTGGTGCATTGCTAAGGTTATTTGTGGTGCGTTGATAAGATTATTTGTGGTGCATTGCTAAGATTATTTGTGGTGCATTGCTAAGATTATTCGTGGTGCGTTGCTAAGGTATTCTTGGTGCGTTTCTAAGGTATTCTTGGTGCGTTGCTATGGTAATCGTGGTGCATAGCTATGGTATTCTTGGTGCATTGCTAAGGTAATCGTGGTGCGTTGCTAAGGTGATCGTGATGCATTGCTAAGGTATTCATGATGTGTTGCTAAGGTAATTGTGATGCGTTGCTAAGGTATTCTTGGTACGTTGCTAAGGTATTCATGATGTGTTGCTAAGGTATCTATGGTGCATTGCTAAGGTAGTCGTGGTGCGTTGTAAAGGTAATCGTGGTGCGTTGTTAAGGTATTCTTGGTGTGTTGCTAAGGTATTCATGTTGCATTGGTAAGGTATTCATGGTGCATTGGTAAGGTATTCTTGGTGCATTGGTAAGGTATTGGTGCATTGGTGGTGTGTTGCTAAGGTATTTGTGATGCGTTGCTAAGGTATTTGTTATGTGTTGCTAAGGTATTCATGATACATTCCTAAAGTATTCATGACGTATTCCTAATGTATTCATGATGCATTCCTAATGTATTCATGATATACCTATCCCTAGTACTACCGTAATCTCCCGCGTATAAGGCGCACCTTTTGTTCTACTGAATGGATTTTGAAAATTCAAAAAGCTGTGTAGCTAAAACACCCTGTAACCTGTTTACCCCCACTATCTCATATTCTGACTTAGTGGGAGTGTAAGATATCAAAAGAAAGGTCTTGGTGCCCCCCTTGTGGATCCAGGGAGAACTAAAACCTCCTGTACAAGACGCGCCTTATACACGAGAGATTACGGTCTAATGATAATAGAATGGAGGGCAATGAATGGAGGGCAATGGGGCTCCTACCTCGATGGCGATTGCTGTAAGAATAATACATGCAACCAAGGTCCTAATATTGCATACTATAGCTACCCCTGTGGCTAAATGTCATAGCTCTTAGGAATGATTTATATAAACCAAGTTAGGTTTAATATTAGACTTGTTAACTACCTATTAAGAGGATTAGTGGTCTACTAATTGTCAAGGGCTGTTGGTTTTCCAAGTGTTTTCATGTTTAAGAGTCACAGATTATATGATTTAAAGGCTAAGGGCTATGAGGACCTGGGCCAGTCTATGTCTCAAAAGGAGAAAGGTCTAGTGTAGGTTATAATATACTCATGTACAAGGTGCTTCCTGACTCCTGACTGACTCGTCAAGACAAGGCTTGGGACTATCTTTACATAAAGGCTGCGCCTTATACCCTTGGTTATACTACAATACTAGACTGCTAAAAAACAACTCCCAAGTGCACCTTAAATAATTAAAGCTTTTCTCTCGACCAAGGGTGTGCCTTATACTCGAAGGGCACCTTATGTGCATGGTACAGCGGTAGGTGTCTTAATAGGGGGACAATCCCTTTTCTTCATTATTCTTTTGCTTAAACACACAGAGAAGAATCAATTTTTCAAAACCATCTCTTTGCACACGTGTATTGCGCACCTGTTACTACAGATGGATAATTATACCATTCTATAAGACCCCGTCGCATATAAGATATATAAGACTTTGGATTATAGCGAGGAATCTGGATGATGTGTGTGTGTGGACATGATGCCAACCATCTCTTGCTTTCTTGTGTGAAGGCAAACAGCCTCATATAACATAAGAATTTGTATATTTCAGGAACGAGCGGCACATGTGATCTGCCACCGAGAGTTTGGCACCGCTTTGTCTGGTAATGCTGATTGGCATGTACATTTCAATGCCAGACGGGCACCAACTGTCATGTGCTTCATCACTTAATTCCTCGCTATAAGGTCTTCATAGGGTATTCCTCACTTATGAACCACTCCTTGCATGCCAAGATTTATGATACATGTATAGTTCGTCAAAATACTATCCCATAAGTATACATACCTCGTCTTTGTTTGTGAATGTGTCATGATTGACATATGTGAATAAACGCTTGGTTGGACGTGGCTTGCCATCTCTGTAAGATAAAAGATACTCATATAATTGTGTCTACAATATATTGAGCCCAATAGAATAACCCTTTGACAGGACTATACATTGTAAATCCAGTCGTTCCTCAGTAACCAGTAATTTGTATCAACACACTATTTTTTTTTTGGTTTGGTTTGCTTGATTTTACCTCCACTAACACTACCTAAAAGTTAGCAGAGCTTTCTGTGGTTTGCGGACATCAAGTCCTTTCTTTTCTGTTTGGACAATTGATATCATTGTATTACCCGTTATGTCTCTTACTTAAAGTGATGCCTGCAGAGTCAACCATTTTGACTTGTATGACATGTATGTTACTGTATGTACAACCAAAACAAAAGGAAAGAAAAAAAGATGATAACCTTTACTGTTACAAAAATGTGGACATACCTAAACTGTTGTGTATCCTTGTGGTACTGTCGTTCGAGCACTGTTTCACAGTTGTCTTCCACTCGGTACATCTCTATCTCTCTCTGGTACAGCAAAGGGACAGAATAAATGTGAAAAATACCAATATTGTCTTTTCAAAAATCCTATACGTTATACTGAAAATATAAAGTAAAAACTGAATGGGTTTATCTGTTCTATTTCAATGATTTCCCTTAGGTAGCCTTAAGTCTTAACGGGAGATTATGTACCATGCGAATCTACAGATAAGTAAGAAACAGACATACTGAAGAAAAGACTTTCTCTTGCCAGGAAAATGTGTAAGACTCGACATCCTTTTGGCCACCAAAGTTTTGGCGCATCTTAATTTCTTGCATTTCAACATTGCCGCCTGCCTCTTTTTCTATCTGTGCCTGGGGAACAATGCTAGCTGACGTGACTCTCTCCAAGGTAATTCTGAAAACAAAGATACAATATCATATCATTTCTACGGCAGGGCATATATCCAGAGCTTGTGCCTTTTACTGTATATCATCACGTCTAAGGTGACTTAGAAATACATGAAACAAGCACAACCTGCACCTAACACCAGTCTCAAAGTAAGATTGCGGCTGATAGGCGAGGTAGAATTATATGAAAGTTAGAATGACATAAATTCTGTTCTTTTCAATAAATATGTATTGCCTAGGTAACATTCTGACGTAGCACAGACAGCGCCACTTTCCCCATGGGACACCTTTCTATGCTTCAGTAATGGGGCCACTGGGTGCACCATTTAATGCTAAAAATATAACATTTTCAGTCTTGTAATAAACATGACGGCAAAGAACATCCCTACCTGTAAAGAGATTCAGAATTTAGAGCTGCTGAATGGCCGTAATATTTGATAAAGAAACATGTAGTGAGCCAGTGTGAACAATCAAATGCAGTCAAAGGATTTGCAGAAACCCCTTTTCATATACAAATGTATGTGATCCACTATATGAATCCCTAAGGAGTGATCAGTGGCTGTCCTCAGACAGCCACTCAAGCAATAATCAAATTCAGTCAATCAGAAACTCGCTAACTTCTAAGGGAGTGATCATTTTTTAACAACAGGTGGGGAGGGGGGGGGCTGGTGGGTTTGAAACTTTGAGAGGGGGTCAGAATTTTTTCCACCCCTTGACCTGGGGGGGGGGGTCTTTTACCTGTTTTCTGTGAAAAAACCAGCATGTCACTATAGATTGAGGTAACTGGACACCTCGGAAGCAGGGACATCTCGGTAGCAGACATCTCGGAAGCAGACATCTTGGAAGCAAATAGATTTTCTAAATAATTATTTTAACAATGTTTATCTATTTTTTTTTTGGCATCCATGATTCTATGGCATAGGGACAGTATCATTAGGGTTGTTGTTCATTCAAATTCTGTAAGAATGTTTTTTTTTTGCACCCAAACTGTCTTGCTTCCGAGATGTCTCAATACCTGCTTCCGAGATGTCTGCTACTGGGCTGTTTGGTTTTGTATTGTATGTATATTGCTGTAATGTTGTGTGCCCATATATTAGACAGTTCTCACCAGTTTATCATGTGTTTGGGAAGACTAACTCTAGTGGTATGATGCTGGCTTGCCCATTCTTAGAACCAACACCAAGACGCTCATACAGGTCACTGTTTATTGTAAATGTATTAATCCACAGTTACATTCATAGTCCAATGTTCAAGTCAAGCTTACACTGACTCCAACGACATTATTCTAACCTGCGTACAGTGTTCATGTCCAAACAATTCCCAATCCTGTAGAGAGATAGGTGTTCTTATTGAAATCCTGCTTAGTCCATTCTTACAGTGACTAGATGTAATACTATTTATTAAACAGCTTCATCCCAATGCAACTCCAGGAGCATGTGTGCCCTCCGGGCCAGCTCCCACAATACTGACTCCTCACCTGCTCCACACTAATCCATTACACCTTCTACTGGCCTATATGTGGCTTTCACTTATCTCTTTTATTACAGAGTTCCTGAATCGATCTTGCCCGACTCCACCAGCGCCCACTGCATTCCAAAGCTGCTACTCATCTACTTCCACAAACCTACCACTGTACCCATACATCGTCTTCTTGTCCACATGCACTAAATACACACATAGCTACATCCTATTATACCCGTCTTTTATAATTATTACTTAATATTGCTGACAAGACACTACCGTGATGTCCCTGCTTCCGAGGTGTCCAGTATTCTAGATTAAAAGAGCTCGTTCACCTGAGATTTTCATCCCCTATATTGGGGGGGGGGGGTAAAAAAAAATTTGACCCTTGAGAGGGGAGGTCAAATTTTTTTAGCGCATTTGTGCACAATCCCACCAACCCCCACCCCTATTGTAAAAAAAAAAAATTATCACTCCCTCATAATGGATGGTCTTTATCAAGGGGGGGAGGGTTAAGGGGGGGGGGCGTAAAAAAATCAGACCCCTCCTTGAGGGGGGGATGTTGACTCCTCTTTGGGGGCGTAAAAAAAACTTTTTAGCAAAAAAGCCTGTGCGCTAGTCTACTGTCCTAAAGAAGAGCGCGAAAATTCTCCGCGGAAGGGGCGCAAATTATTTTGACTGCCATTGATTGAAGGAAGAGGTGTGAAAATTTTTTCGCGCGTGAACCCACCACCCCCCCCCCCCCCCCCCGTTGCTAAAGTAAATAATGACCACTCCGGTCCCACTAAAAGCCCAGCACAAAAATCCGCCAAATATCTACACACTTAACAAATTGGTGGATGCGCTCGGACAATCTTCAACTAAACAACGCGCAAAAAGTCATTCAAATAATGGGAAATGATCCATCGAAGTAGTTTGGCAAACAATACCTTATTTTAAGATTCTTAATTGCATCAAGGGAACGATAATAAGCCGCTCCATAATCAGGTTCGTGCAAGTCGGCCATCGTGAAGTATTTACATTCTACGGAGCAACTAATATATCTATCCACATTATTCAAGAAATATGTTTATACTTCCATCTAAAATGGCAACGAACTACACATTTTAGTGTGTAAGAGTCGCTACCACTACGGAATTTTATTTTCTCTATGAACACATTTTTATTCCAACTAGGTCATAATTTTGGACCAATCATGGTTCAGGAAATCGTCTCTCCGTCTCACGAAACGTCCTTGACGTCATACATGATGGAAAACTAAGGTCATGAAGGATGTCGAGTAGACCACCAAATGAAAGGTAAATACTCGTCAATTTCTTGCATTTTGCATGCTACAGAATCTGTTGTTATTGAGAAGAAATGTTCAAGTGTCAATAATTGTGGCCTCGACTGAAATTCTCTCATCGGACATCGCTCCAGGGTTGCAAATAATATGACCTACTTCCCGTACAGAATGGTCAGTTGTGCAGATGTTTTGTGTGCCTTGGCGCGTAGAACTTGAATTCCATCACTCACTCAGGAAGTCTTGACTAGGTCTATTTATCCGGGCCAGTTTTTGCACATATGTGAAGATACCTCCCTTTCACTGACACGAGGGATAAAAAGATAACCTGGGTAGCATTATGTCTCTAATTGATGTACATTTTGGTTTGTTGGTGTTTCTTTGAACAAAAAAAAAAGACGTTGACACTTCATGAACTTGAGTCTTGATTCTTGATGAAGTACCCAGTACCTTTCTGGTCACAGATCATTAACTAACGACTAGCCCCGGGTATATCTATCTACTTGATTTTTTTTCCTGAAATGTATTTCTATTAGCCTGAGGCTGAGTAATGGATATAATTATTGATACATCTGGCTTCCAAAGGGATTCCTTTCCTTGTGCCAGGGGTAGGACCTACCCTTCATTCAATTGAATTGGCTACACGTGGTCTAAACTTATTCAAGTTATTGACAGATATCGGCTGACATCTGCAAATTGCAATTAATATTCATGAACACAACATTATAACAAGGTCCCAGGACCCGGATCCCGGGAACACATGCAATGATCAATTTGTGTCGTATTATCCCTTTAGACTAAGTTTAGAAGTTTAGTTTAATATCATGGATCATTACTTTGTCAGTTTTCGGAAGTTCTGAACATCTCAGAGATTCTACTTTCTGTGACGTTTTCACGGTTTTGATTAGTACCTTTGTAGTTAGCTATGATTTTTCTTATGTGCTGCTGGCTGAAAGATTTGCCATAGCTTTAAAGGGATATACTCATGCTCAGTTTGGTTGTGCACCACCACCAGCACCACAGGGTGAACCAAATCTGATTGATTACCCAGTGACAGCCTCACATATCTGTGTACACTGTGGATGTGAGGCTTAGAAGGAAGGGTGTCTAGTAATAGCTAAATTACTCTTTATAGAACATAAATGGACATGCCATTTTCACACATTTCAATGCATGAACCAATATACTAATGACTCATATAAAATAAAGAAAGTGTCATGCTAGTATATTGCATATAAAGAAGATGACAGCTCTTTGTTTTGATCCTCAGATTCAAATTCTAACAGTTCCAATGTCTGTGGTTTGACCCTTGACCCCAGAGGTGCTGACAGCTTAGACAGGCCCCATCTGCTGCCCCAACCCCAAACTCTGGTAACTGTGTCACACGAAACTCAAGCTCTCAGTTACGTCCATAGACTTATCCTGTTCATTCTGTGCTTGACTATATCCCTTTAATTATCTCGTCCAAGGGCAATTGACCCCTGCTCACAACAAAATTCATCAAGTCTTTGACCTAAAAGTAATAGGGACAGTGGTATGGTTGTAGGTTCCTTGGACTAGTAGAGCATCTGGCACCCTGAAAGATAAAGATCCACTACTCCATCTCTGACTTGAAGTTACTGGGACTGTTGACGTCCGACAGACTGTAGGAGAGCTGTCACCAATATCAAAAGTTGTTGATATCTGGCTAGGCACTTACCTTTTTTACAAAACTTTATTCTTTGAATTTTATCTATTCAGCAATGGAAAGAGCTAATAAAAAGAAGTGGATTTGTCTTTTAAATGTAGTCTTTATGTCAATTTAAAGGGGAATTATGACTGGTTAAAGATACCAAATCGAACCTATAATTCTGCTATAGTTAAGAGTTTAAATAGGGTCCAAATTTGTGATCAAGCAAGTTTAATGCAGGAGAATGTAGTTCACTTCTATCACTATTTTTAATGATTTTCTGTTTTGAGAGGCTAGATTATGCCTAATATTATGGATATTAATGGGTATTATCCCTGTATAATAATTCAAAATGGTTTATTTAGACTCAAGTTTTCCCCCCATTTTAGCAGTCAACGAGAATCGCAGCAGAATTGTGGGGTCCTTTCCCTTTAAATTGACATAAAGACTTCATTCAAAAAGCAAATCCCCTTCTTTTTATCATACCTACCCATTGCAAAACAGATATAATACATAGGATATAGTATTGGAAAACAGGGAATTCCCTAACATTGGGAAGCTGGATTGAATCTCTGAGTGAACCACACATCACAATTTTGGGGCTGTCTGTCAAACATCCGGAGGCCCTTTAGAAAAAATAAATCTAAACATTTCCTAGACCATTTTTAACCAGAGAATGCGTGCAAACCATTCTTTTTTATGTGCTATGTCATCTTCATATCATAAAATGGTTTTAAAATTTTGGTTCAACTTAAGTGTGGAGAATGATTTTCTTCCCTGTACCTGATCTTAAATTAAAAATATGCATCCAATAGATCTCTTCAAGCCCTTTTAAATGGTACCTTGGTTGTACTGATACTCCTATGAATAGCTTCATAATCAATTAGGAAAGACAAATGAGGTTACAGCTGTGGCTGATCACAACTTTCACACCTGCACTAGCAGACCCGCACACAGCAGATAGGTCAGTGCCTAATCTGGCTGCGACAACTGTCAGACGTTGCTTGCCAATCACTGTGGTTTAGTAGTGGACTAGGAGGTAGCTAGTTCTATTGGCCACTAGCTGGTCTGGAGCTGGTTCTGGCGACACACACTGATAAGAACTGATAAGATGGGACCAGCATGTCCCTGGAAGTGGGTGTTAACCAGGGACAAGGTTCCCATCATGGTATGTCTTATCAGTGGGTTTTACCTCAACCAGCGAAATTCAAGATGGTGGCTCCACTAGGCCTCCATAATGAGTCCTATAGGGCTAGACCTTACAGTCTTACTCCTTGGAGACAGATCCCGACCTGGCGGGCTACATTATTGACCAATCAGAAAATTCCTTCCATTCAGTGCAGACTTTTTAAGGTCTTACAGGTTTAGGTATATAACGAGCCACTAGAACTGAAGTAAGAGCCAGTCTCCTATATAGAGTCAGGCCTAAAAAAAAAAAATCTTGTGTTCAGGTAAGTTCCTGGATGCCGAAAACTGCCAAAATGATATCAAACATGGTTCAAAAGATTAACCAACTTAAAAAACTATAAAAAATGTTGGTTATTTCAAACTCGTAGTATTTGTGAGACCGTGGGCTTTAATTTGATAACAAACATGCCTATATATTGATTTTTTTTCACAATTTTCTTGAATTTTGGGGCGGGCCAATAAATTAGGGTAGGTCGGGATACCTGAACACAACTATTTTTTTTTTAGGCCTCAGCCTTGGTCAGCGTCTGTTGATACATTCTAGTTTATTACTTAATTATCCTCTTTGATATAGATGAGAATCTGATTGATCTGGGATGTGTATTTACTCCCAAAGCTGATGTCAGGTCACTGCTTAAGCCAAGCATCTGCTTGGGGAGTGAGCTTCGCCGCCTGGGTGACCATCTTTCCAGATGAAGGTCTGAAGCCAGCCCATACTCTTTCGGGCTGGAGGGGGCGAGCCTGATATAGAGTAAATCCGACTTACCGTAATCTCCCGCGTAGAAGACGCGCTGCGCGTATAAGACGCACCCCAAACTTAGCACATGCATTTTTCGCGTTTAAGACGCACATTTTAATGCTGATATTTGTAGGATTAGTACATTTCTATAGAAAAATTACCCCTCATATAAGACGCACCCCCAACTTGAGAGAAAGCTATAAGACTCCCTAGCATTTAGTTTGGCGTAGAGGACGCGTCTTATACGTGGGAGTTTACGGTAGCTTTCCTGCGCTCACTGCACTGGTACCCGGCCTGTAAGCAGACTGGAAGGAGGGACTGGTGCTGGATTTCCATATAGCAACTATACTACCGTAATCTCCCGCGTATAAGACGCGTCCTCTACGCCAAACAAATGCCTTGTGCGTCTTATAAGATTTCTTCAAGTTGGGGGTGCTTCTTATACACGGGGTTTTCCAACATCTCATTTGGGAAAATGCGCCGATGACAGCTTGAACTCATAGAGCCTGCACCGCAGCAGACCGGTCGGTGTAGATTTGCTCGGCGGGTTTGACGCCGACCGTGTGCCGATGACAGCTTGAACTCATAGAGCCTGCACCGCGGCAGACCGGGATGTGTTGACAGGCGCTCGGCGGGTTTGACGCCGACCGTGTGCCGGTGACAGCTTGAACTCATAGCGCCAAGCGTGGCAGCCCGGTCGCTGTAGATTTGCTCGACGGGTTTGACGCCGACCGTGTGTCGATGACAGCTTGAACTCATAGAGCCTGCACCGCGGCAGCGGTGTACAGGCGCTCAGCGGGTTTGACGCCGACCGTGTGCTGATGACAGCTTGAACTCATAGAGCCTGGGGGTGGGGGGGGTGCATCTTATACGCGAACCCCCCCCCCCCCCTTGGTGAGTTGGGGGGGGGGGGGCGTCTTGTACGGGGTTTTCTAAATATCGATCCAGGGAGGTTGGATGCGTCCTCTATGCGAACCAGCCTACCGTGAGTTTGGGGAGCGTCTTCTATGCGCACCGCATCTTCTACGCGGGAGATTACGGTAGCTCTGAAATTAAACCCCACCTATCGAAGGCATTAATGTTAATTTCTGCTTGCCAATCCATACAGGTAGACATGTGTATATGGTCTTAAGTTTTGAATGGATAAATCACATCTTGTTGTAGCTAAAAGATATTACTACTTTTATGATACATACACTGACTTACATACAGTGTTGCCGAAATTGGACACTTATTTATCTATCTCGGACTCCTATCTGCGATTTTCCCCAAAACTCTTCACGTGTGACCATATACATGGTACGGCTGTAAGATCCCAGGTTATCAAATTGGTAATGATAAATACTGACTGAAGCTGGGGTGAGTGGCTTCTAAAAAGTCCCAAGGTGCTTTAACAAACCAATATGGCATCTCCGGTTTGCGAGAAATATGTGGCCTTATTAGACATGTATACATGTATCGTCTTTTACCCCCACCCCCTCCCCCGTCTTCTAACTACCGTAAACTCCCGCGTATAAGACGCGTCCTCTACGCCAAACAAAATGCTGGGGGGTCTTATAGGGTGTACTGAAATTGGGGGTGCGTCTTATACAAGGGGTAATTTTACTATAGAAATGTACTAATCTTACCAATTTTAGCATTAAAATGTGCGTCTTATACGCGAAAATGCATGTGCTGAGTTTGGTGTGCGTCTTATACGCGGGAGTTTACGGTAGTAGCCACTCCTGAACCTTTTAAGAGCCAGTTCGAAAGCTGCAACGCCCAAAAGTGGATCCAGACCTGAATTTGTCGCTAGTTATTTTACACGTGTATGGAAACAGACAGTGCTCCCATACCTGGCTAGTTTTGTCTTTTCTTTTCATGACGTGTTTGCGTCTTGGCCAGCAGTACTGTACGTGATTCTTAACTGCAAGTAGAGCGTGTCCAGTCAAGGCGACAACACCTTTCTATGTATAAGGGAATGTAAGGGGGGGGGGTTCTATTCTAGGTCAACAGCCCCCTCTCTCATCCTTCTCTATGTGACTAGTGGGGGGGGGGCAGGGGGCATTCAATGTGGGACGTACACAGTGCCCTTTGTGTGCTGACGAGGTTCACTCACCCCACATCACATGTTCAACTACTTTGTGTACTTTACCCGTCCCTATAATGGTTTGAATAGCACTGCCACTTCAGAACTTAAGTGGTGGTGGTTTGTGTGTATGTGTGGGAGGGGGTGAGGCATGACTGAAGAGGTCAATCTGGGCTCTTGATGCTTCTGTCCCACATTGTGGTGAACTCTTTAAAAGAAGAAAAAGAAGACAGGTCGACCTAGTCTAGTCAGATTGTCTTGGTCCACATGTCTTGTTCTACTACGGTCGGTTTTACCTGTCCTGCACGGCCCTTTTTTTAATGGCATGGCACACATCAGTATCAACACTTGATGAGAGATAAAAGAAGATATTATCAGTTTGTTATCGACTGCAGGCGGATCAAAACGACATAATCCAGACCTCTCTATTTTGTGGGACGACTCAATTTTATTTGTCATGAGAAGCATTTAATCCATACTTATAAAAGTTTTTATTTAATACATATGGTTGTACACAAGTCAAGGGGGGGGGGCATCATCCGCCAGGGAAAGTTTTTGAACTCATGGCGCAGGCATCATCAAGATTAACCACCAACTTACTGTGTGTTTGATCAAAATAAGAGAATAAACAGAAAGAGAAAGTTGAATACATAGACAAGTTTGATGAGTAATAAAACCTGTTGATAAATGAGGCAGTCACGTGTCTCCGTGTGCCCTGTGCCACCACATCTGGGGCATATCACGCAGCGACCAAAATAGATCCATGTGAGTCCCAATTGTTGTACAAAATGTTCCCCGAGAGACTGCTATAAATCTCACTATTCATAGCCCAGAATCTAGTATGTGTTGTCCTGTATTGGATGGAGAAGGCCGGGGGGGGGGGGGTATGGGCGTTCTAGGTTATCCTCGTGACCCTGTTTTTAAGCATTTCATCAGTACATGCTTTCTTTTGTGTAATTCGTAAAGTATCATCGATTGCTTTAACTTTAAGCCCTAACCGTCATCACAAGGACCCCAAGAAAGAAGATAAGGAAAGAACAAACATACAGAAGAGTGAAATTACTGGGAATCTTTGTTTCATTTGTAAATGCACGAAAATAAAAACATGAAAATAAAGAAGAAAATACATAACGGTTGAGAATATAATGAATATATATGGCATACATTTTTCGTTGGTGTACTCAACATATAATATGTGAATTTAGCAGGCAGTAAAAGTGTTAAGTGTTTTACAGGAAGGTGGGTATTGGGAGGTCAGGCGGAGAGAGTTGGAGGGGCCCTGAACCATGTCACTCTAGACTTCTGAGAACTTGCCTGCAGAGACGCCTAGTGAACTTCATGTGAACTAGATCCTTATGTGGGTTAAAGAGTCAGAGACAATTCACAAAATCTTTAATACTCTTCAAGCAGAATGATATATGGATACGTGTTTACACATGCATAGCCGAGCTAGGTATAACCTTTTTTGAGGGCAATGGCTTGCTAATATCCTAAAAGCTATAATTTAAGGTACATGTAATGGGGTCAGGTACTGTTGGGGTTGCTCATTTACGAACAGGTTTATCGAGTAACAGACAATCTTATTTAATGAATATTAAATCATTGTATGTATAAACAACAAAATCGGTGACCTTTCTAACCGGCCCTGTTGAAAGTATGTAATATTATTGAGGATAGTTGTGTAATGCCATTTCGAAATATCAAGTCATATTTTTTTATTATTATTATTATTTTTTTTTTTTTTGAGATTTCTTATTATTCATTCCTTAATTTTTGACACGATGACCTATTTTTGTAGTGAAAATAAAATTCAGATGAATTATTTGACCCTTGTAGGGCCCTCCTACACCATCTTCTAATTTATTACAAGACCCATAATAACCTTTATTCTGGGCACCGCAAGTTTTAATGTAGAGATCTCCACTTGGACTCTTTTCTATTTTTAACTCAACACAGCCTGAGGATTCACATGATGAAACCGCTTCCCTCAACTCCCAACACTCCTAGAGAATTGGGAAACCCCTCATCTCTTTGTTAACAAACAAATTTGTTGATAATCTTGAGGATTTCTATGTTACATGGTGACCATGCTTCCATGTGACATCACGTCGCCATGACAAAGAGGGGGTCCACTATAAATAGCCACCATCTGATTGGAAGGCTTCATACACAGTAGCTGTTCTGAGGGATCAACATGTCTAGCATCGTTCTTTGTCAAGTCATATTTATGGCAAGAAAACTGCATAAGACATCAATAGATTTAAAAATCCCGCGCACATGTCCACCATACACAGAGGAGACAGAAAAGATAAGATTAAGATGGACTAGGGAAGCTCCTAGTCACTAACATTTTCGGCCTCTTACCAACCGGGCCAGCATGTACATATCTATGGCAACGTCTTATCAAAACCGGTACATTCTATGGTCACGTGGCCAGTGTCTACCAGTAGAATATTTCGTCCTATTTTATATTAAAAAAAAATTACACTTCTCTTTAATTTCGATTTGTAAAAGTTCCTCTACAGTAAAGGTGCCGGGAAAGGGGTGGGGGTGACGTTGAAGGCTATTATATGAAATATATAAAGCAGTATAAAGTGGGAGATGGCGGTGTTTTGTGCCATATATACACACAATATACATTACTGCGTGACATGGGGTTTGGATGGGAGAAGTATGGCCTGCATGACCCGGCTGTTTCACGCTCCGATTACAGCGTCCTACTGCGGCAATGCGGGAATTACCCTAGCCATAGGGCCAGGTATTATACATGTATTTAGGCCTAAAAAAGTAGTGTTTCAGTTAACATGCTAGGGAATGAAGTTAGGTAGGTAGCTTTAAAAAGAAAAAAATCTTAAGGCACATAAGGGGCCCATCCTCGCGGCTTATATGCAGAGTATTATGGCTCTAACATACAAGGTTTAGTTTCCCACAAATATAACACCACATCAAGTGACTAGATATGATTGATAAAATCTTGGTATGTGTGTTTATAACGGTAGGAGTTTGGACTTGCTATCAAACAGCTGACTAAAATTCCCCAAAATTAAAGAAACCCGTAGGGTTAGCCCAAACCCAAAGTCAGGGTGCGTCTACTAGGTGGTGCACTTTTACATGTCATATAACAGTCGTGTATTTCTTTTTTTCATTGGGGGAGGGGGCAAAATTGGAGTGCCATTTTCAATACAGTGAGTGTTGATACATACACAATCTATGATCACCAGTGCTGCCACTTTTCGCTAGATGCTTGAACCTTTCTGTTTAGTGTCAGTCCTTGTTTCTGAGTAGCTCCTAGTAGTGACAGGTCTCCCCAAGGCAGTGGGCGGTACGGTAACCTGGAAACCTTGCTCGTCTCGCAGAGCGTATACTCACCCAGGTATCAGCAAATGCAGAAATAGCCTTCACCCTCCTGCATCTAGATGTATATTTAAGCTAATTATTTAACTGGCCCAGCCCCTGGTGGGTCATTGGCGGCCCCTTTTCGGTCGAAAACTGATGGTCATCATTACTCACGAATTGAAACTTTACATGGGAATTGCTCATCGAAATTGGGGGATAATTAAACAAAAAATCATGGAAACATGTTCTTTAGGATGTTGTCTTTCAATGTACATGCACGATTCCTGGGAAAATTTTTTCTTTAGCTATGAAAATAGCTGAAGAAAAAACCTGACATAATAGACCTACTTTCTCACGAAAACAAGGCTCCATAGGATAGCATTGTGCGATAGATTTTCGCGATAGACATAACACATGGAATCCTATGGGAATTGTCCAATTAGGACGTTTTTTTTTTTCAGTAGGTAGTGGCAGAAGACATTTTCGTATAGGACGGGTTAAGACCGACCTTGTAAATCAGACCGCCATACGTTTGTTATGGCTATCGCATTTCCGGCAAGCCGAGTGTAGGACTCTATGTACGTAGTAGTTTACACAGAGGACGCAGGCTGTTATGATTTCTATGTCTTAGCCATTACACCGGCTACTGCCTGCGCCCTTTGACATACTATATATGTACCATATGTACTAGTCTTTACACTCTCCCTCCTAGCCAGAAAATCCTCGTGCGAGTTCGCACATGCGTGCAGAGTGACCGGTCGTCAGATTTTATTTTATAACAGTAAAAAGAGGGGGTGTATTCGATTCAATTCGATTAATATTGCCAAACATGCATGGATTATATTCAAAAAGCCGTTAATTTCAAGTTAAATCGATAGAATCTATCATTTCTCCACCGAAAATGCTACTTCCGGCAAGGTGGGGTCGCGCATGCGCACAGAACATCAAAATCCAAAATGGCGGACAGCGAGACGATCCACTCAATGTGCCAGCGAATCTGCTGGATTATAACAAAATGGAGGAGAGATACAGTATCTCATGCCTTTTTATGGTTAATATGGATCCTTATTCAAGAGCTGCTGGTATGGTGCAATGCTTAACTTGCCAGGAGAGGAGTTATTCGCCAATGAAAAATGCGAGCGATAATGGGTGCATCCTCCATAGCCTTAAGCATTGACGACTCGGACACACTGTCACTATAGTGACAAGTCTCATATGGTAGGTAAACTGGGCCATGGGTGCTCTATAGCACACGTCAAATCTTTGATTTATTGCCCCTTTGATAACGATAAGAATCTGATTGAAGTCAGACGTGTATTGACCCCCCCTCTCTACTCCACTCCCTCCTTTTCCTCAACCTTTAGTATAATACACATCGCGCATATGTGCATCTTCTAACTGACACTCCCACCTCCATTGACCAATGAGAATTAAGTCTGGTCGTTCTACTAAGCCCCCGGTCATCAACGGCAGACTCTGTAGTAGCTGAGATCTGCCTGTAGTGTAGGTACAAACACAGGCAGCTGGTCAGCCTAGTGGTACGGTCCCTGGTCAGGTGGTCAGTCTCCTTCTTTTTCTTCTTCTGTTTTCCTGCTGCCTCGCAATTAGATCAAATCAATACAATGACTTGGTAAAATAAGACAGGAAGGACAACAGCGGGAAGGGGGGGGGTGACCAAGGCAGGGAGGTAGAGTGGGAGCACGATTGGGAAGGTGAAATATGGGAATGAGGGCCTGCATGAAGAACATTTTCTGCAGCTAATTCCCAAGTTGAACTGCGACGTCTGACATTTGTTTCAGTGTTTACATTCGGTTCTGTGTTGTTTTTTCGCCTCCCATAACAAGTGTTTCCTTTGACACTGACATTCAGACACTCGAAAAACCCAGATACGGCCCAAAGCAGGACGTGCTCTGATATTTCCATTTGTTTACAGTGCGGCAGCAGTCAGCTGATATTTGAAGTAACATGCAGCCATTAGAGGCAAACAAATATCAGGCGGTCCGGCTACAAACAGAGTAGGTGGAATTGAGCTAATGATGAACAGCTCAGAGGCTGCTTACGGCCGGAGTCTGACATTCAGAGATCTAGGGTCTCAAGAAGGAGCAGCTCGCTATTACACTCAGCAGAAAGAAACCACTCACTCCCTGCGTAAACAATGACCGGAATTTAAACTAAGCACTCTCATCTACAATCTTAACCTTTGGCCTCTCCCCAGAAAGGACACAACAACTCATATAAAAAGTTCTCAAAAGATAAGAAGCTATGTTGTTTACCAGTGGGCTGGATTAGGTTTGTTAGGCCAGGATCTCATTGTCTGTCTTCAAGTTTCTAGGTCTCTGACAGAGACTGATTGTCTTTTTAATTCAGTTCATATCAAGTGCTTTTAAAGGGTAACCAAACTAAGGTTGTGTACTATATATTCTACATTGAAATTGGCCTGTCAAAACAATAGAAGTAGTCGGCCAAGTAGTCTTTATTACAACTTTCAGTAACTACTACAAAGAACTAGAGAAAGGAAATGATGCATGTATTGAGTAAAGTCACAATGTCATGATGTACATGTACATGTTTATGCTATACAGATATAGAATAAAGATATAATGTACTGCATCCTGCTCTCAGCCTGTGTTTGTATTATGTATATGCAATACAGATATAGAATAAAGATATACAGTAAAATCTCTTTATAACAAATCCTGTTATAACGAAATTTTGGTTACAACAAACGAAATGCTTGATCCCAAACCATTACCATACATTTCTATAGTAAAATAATCCCCTTATAACGAAAGTTTTGTACCAGTATTCGGATATAACGAAGAAATTCAGACACAAAATGCATTTCTTATGCCACTATAAGACCCCCAGTGTGGATGGGAGAGGTGGTCATGAGTGGTGGGGGACATCAGAGAGCAGTCACGGTCTTTGCAGGGGGCTTCTTTCAGCGCCTACCTGGTCTCCATTTTAAAGGGATAGAAGGTGGGGGCGGAGTATAATACCCCTGGGTAACACCAGCAGTCACATCCTTTGCAGAGGGCTTCTCGCACCCCCTACTTGGTATCCAGTTGGGATCAAGTGAGGAGGGGTAGGGGGGGGGGGAACATCAGAGAGCAGTTACAGCCTTTGCAGAGGGCTTCTTCCACTGCCTACCTGGTCTCCAGTAGAGAAGAAGGTGGGGGGGGGGGGGGGGCCATCAGAGAGCTGTTACGTACTCCTTTGCAGAGGACTTCTCCCTCTGCCTATCAATCAAACAATAGCCAGAGAGCTCCAAGAAACTTATAGTAGGAAATTGCTCTAAGATGTCTTATTTGGATACTACGAAATTAGTTTATAACGAACTTTTAAGCTTGTCCCAAGCAGTTTGTTATAACGGAATTTTACTAATGTACTGCATCCTCTCTCATGTCTGAGTTCCTCGATGGCCCCCAGACTTAAAACTAAACAAACAAAAATCCTGCTCTCAGCCTGTGTTTGTATTATGTATATGCTATACAGATATAGAATAAAGATATAATGTACTGCATCCTGCTCTCAGCCCGTGTTAGTATTATGTATATGCTATACAGATATAGAATAAAGATATAATGTACTGCATCCTGCTCTCAGCCTGTGTTTGTACTATGTATATGCTATACAGATATAGAATAAAGATATAATGTACTGCATCCTGCTCTCAGCCTGTGTTTGTATTCTCTGATTTATCCTCAAGTGTTTGTGACACACTTGTTCGGTGACATTTCGTTATCAGCACCTCTCCAACAAGGTTGTATTGGGTTTATGATAACATATCACTATCTAGATAGGCCAATTAATAAATGGGTGTCTTTGTAATGATAGCTTGAGATGTCCACAGTCTGGCCAATTTTGGGAGGGAATGGCCTTGAAACATAGATATGATGTACTACCGTAAATCCTTAGTTACAAGGTGCAGCTTATCAGAGCACTTATCAGTGAAACAAAACAAGTTTATAGTTCTACTGTATATCCCCCTCATATTGGGTGTAAGAGGGACTGGAGCTGGTTCTTGGCGACATGCGCTGATAAGAGCTGATAGGATGGAACCTGCTTGTCCCTGGAAGTATGTGTTACCCTGGGACAAGGTACCCATCATGATATGTCTTATCAGTGGGGTTTACCTCAACCAGCGAAATTCAAAATGGTGGACACACAGGACGTCCATACTAAGCCCCATAGGCCTCACCCATTATCTCCGCACCTCAAGTTAAGAGTTGACATCAGAGTGATCCTATGCAGCCTGCTACAAACAGTACATACCAGACTGAGGCCCAAACGCAGACGGGCAAAATATGCCTTATTCATGGGAGTTAATGGTAGTAAATGACATATTGACCCAGCATAACAGCCACTGCAGTTCAAAACACGCAGTTTACCTCCTGTGGAGTGGGGACCTTCATGTGAGGGCATGGAGGAACAGAATAACTTCATTGGGAGTCCACAAGGAGAAATCTCCTTCCATACTGACAGTGGGCATACCAGATTCGTAAAAGGCGACAAAGCTAGGGTTTCTTGTGGCTTGGGGTGAGCATGTGGGCAGCTGATGTCCATATGTGCGGGCCTGGGTCTACATGCTAGTCTTTTGCCATGGGATTCCCCCTCAGTGAACCACATCTGAGTGATCAAAGGCCGTGGTTTGTCTGGCCCTGCCTATGGGACCAGGCAAATAAAGGAACACTTGCTATCCTTCGAAAAGAGTAGGGGAATGACGCCCTGGTAGCGTTTTCCCCCTCACCCCTCCTTATTGCCGTTCATTCTTAAGAATGAACGGCTATAGGAGGGGACCCATTCTTAAATACAAGCTCTCATAGTGGTGCTTCCTCGCTCTCCATGTATAATCCTGTCATAGGTACAGTATTGAGTATGCCTATACCTGGATTAAAATCTGCAAATCAGTCAAGCATAGAAGTGGTGGCAGTGGTGGTGTTGGTGGACCTGTTATTGTAGACCCTGGGGACAGTGGTGGTAGCCCTGGACACCAGGCAGAGCAATGGTATATAGTATATAGAACCCCCCCCCCCCACCCACCTCTGAATGGTGGTGGTGGCTGTGCTCCTGGGGTGGCCCCATACCTGCCTGGCACCACCTCCCCCAGCACCATGTGGTTCTCTTCTGCTGGTGGTGCGTTTCTCAGCACCACTGACTATTAACCCACTAAAGGCCACCTACATGTATATTTATGTATACATGTACACATAAGTATGATGCACTTTTTTAGGAGTTTTAAGTGGCATGATGAATTGATGCACATTTAAACCTTTATGGATGGCATGATGCATTGATGCACACTTAGACCTTTATGGATAGCATGATGTATTGATGCACACTTAACCCCTTAGGGATGTATTGATGCACACTTAACCCTTTATAGATGGCATGATGCATTGATGCACACTTAACCCTTTAGGGATAGCATGATACATTGATGCACACTTAACCCCTTAGGGATGTATTGATGCACACTAACCCTTTATAGATGGCATGATGCATTGATGCACACTTAACCCTTTAGGGATAGCATGATACATTGATGCACACTTAACCCCTTAGGGATGTATTGATGCACACTAACCCTTTATAGATGGCATGATGCATTGATGCACAATTAAACCTTTATGGATGGCATGATGCATTGGTGCACACTTAGACCTTTATGGATAGCATGATGCATTGCTTCACACTTAACCCTTTGTAGATTGCATGATGCATTGATGCACTCTTAACCCTTTATGGATGTATTGATGCACACTTAACCCTTTGTAGATTGCATGATGCATTGATGCACACTTAACCTTTAGGGATAGCATGATGCATTGATGCACAATTAACCCTTTATGGATGGCATGATGCATTGGTGCACACTTAGACCTTTATGGATAGCATGATGCATTGATTCACACTTAACCCTTTATAGATGGCATGATGCATTGATGCACACTTAACCCTTTATGAATGGCATGATGCATTGATGCACACTTAACCCTTTATAGATGTATTGATGCACACTTAACCCTTTGTAGATTGCATGATGCATCGATGCACTCTTAACCCTTTATGGATGTATTGATGCACACTTAACCCTTTGTAGATTGCATGATGCATTGATGCACACTTAACCCTTTATGGATATCATGATGCATTGGTGCACACTTAGCCCTTTATGGATAGCATGATGTATTGATGCACACTTAACCCCGTTAGGGATAGCATGATGCATTGATGCACACTTAACCCTTTATAGATGGCATGATGCATTGATGCACACTTAACCCTTCATGGATAGCATGATGCATTGATGCACACTTAACCCTTTAGGGATGTATTGATGCACACTTAACCCTTTATAGATGGCATGATGCATTGATGCACACTTAACCCTTGAGGGATGGCATGATGCATTGATGCACACTTAACCCTTTATAGATTGCATTGATGCACATTTAACCCTTCATGGGTTGCATGATGCATTGATGTACACTTAACGCTTTCGGGATGGCATGATGCATTGATGCACACTTAACCCTTTATAGATGGCATGATACATTGATTTACACTTAACCCTTTAGGGATGGCATGAAGCATTGGTGCACACTTAACCCTTTATGGATGGCATGATGCATTGATGCACAATTAACCCTTTATGGGTGACCTGCTACATTGATGCACACTTTAAGCATTATAATTAACCATGACAAAATAAATCACCACGGCTATGCCGTGCTTAACTGATTTCCTTAATCCATCAAATACACGCCTCCTAGTTGTTTTCCATGTGTGTCGGCCATCTTTGTTTTAGGAAACACAGGGATCCAGCTCATATATTGTCAATTTTAATCTTCAAAAGTTATCAGATGGATGTTAGTGACCATTGGGACACCTCAACTAGCTAATTTTATTGTTCTCCATATATGTCGGCCATCTTTGTTTTAGGAAACACAGGGATCCAGGCCATATATGGTCAACTTCGATCTTCAAAAGTTATCAGATGGATGTTAGTGACCATTGGGACACCTCAAGTACCTAATTTTATTGTTTTCCATGTGTATCGGCCATCTTGGTTTTCGGAAACACAGGGATCCAAGTCATATGTGGTCAATTTTGATCTTCAAAAGTTATCAGATGGATGTTAGTGACCATTGGGAGACCTCAACTACCCAATTTTGTTGTTTTCCATGTGTGTCGGCCATCTTTGTTTTAGGAAACACAGGGATCCAGGTCATACATGGTCAATTTTGATCTTAAAAAAAAAGTTATAGATGGATGTTAGTGACCATTGGGACACCTCAACTACCCAATTTTATTGTTTTCCATGTGTGTCGGCCATCTCATATGTGATCAATTTTAATCTTCAAAAGTTATCAGATGGATGTTAGTGACCATTGGGACACCTCAACTAGCTAATTTTATTGTTCTCCATATATGTCGGCCATCTTTGTTTTAGGAAACACAGGGATCCAGGCCATATATGGTCAACTTCGATCTTCAAAAGTTATCAGATGGATGTTAGTGACCATTGGGACACCTCAAGTACCTAATTTTATTGTTTTCCATGTGTATCGGCCATCTTGGTTTTCGGAAACACAGGGATCCAGGTCATATGTGGTCAATTTTGATCTTCAAAAGTTATCAGATGGATGTTAGTGACCATTGGGAGACCTCAACTACCCAATTTTGTTGTTTTCCATGTGTGTCGGCCATCTTTGTTTTAGGAAACACAGGGATCCAGGTCATACATGGTCAATTTTGATCTTAAAAAAAAAAGTTATAGATGGATGTTAGTGACCATTGGGACACCTCAACTACCCAATTTTATTGTTTTCCATGTGTGTCGGCCATCTCATATGTGATCAATTTTGATCTTCAAAAGTTATCAGATGGATGTTAGTGACCATTGGGAGACCTCAACTACCCAATTTTGTTGTTTTCCATGTGTGTCGGCCATCTTTGTTTTAGGAAACACAGGGATCCAGGTCATACATGGTCAATTTTGATCTTCAAAAGTTATCAGATGGATGTTAGTGACCATTGAAAGACCTCAACTACCTAATTCTATTTTTTTCAATATGTGTCAGCCATCTTTGTTTTAGAAAACACAGGGATCCAGGCCATATATGGTCAACTTTGATCTTCAAAAATTATCAGATGGATGTTAGTGACCATTGGGAGACCTCAACTACCCAATTTTATTGTTTTCCATGTGTGTCGGCCATCTTGGTTTTAGGAAACACAGGGATCTAGGTCATATGTGGTCAATTTTGATCTTCAAAAGATATCAGATGGATGTTAGTGGCCATTGGGACACCTCAACTACCTAATTCTATTGTTTTCCTTGTGTGTCTGCCATCTTGGTTTTAGGAAACACAGGGATCCAGGTCATATGTGGTCAATTTTAATCTTCAAAAGATATCAGATGGATGTTAGTGACCATTGGACACCTCAACTACCTAATTCTATTGTTTTCCTTGTGTGTCGGCCATCTTGGTTTTAGGAAACACAGGGATCCAGGTCATATGTGGTCAATTTCGATCTTCAAATGTTATCTGATGGATGTTAGTGACCATTGAAAGACCTCAACTACCTAATTCTATTGTTCTCCATATGTGTTGGCCATCTTTGTTTTAGGAAACACAGGGGTCCAGGTCATATATGGTCAACTTCGATCTTCAAAAGTTATCAGATGGATGTTAGTGACCATTGGAAGACCTCAACTACCTAATTCTTTTGTTTTCCTTGTGTGTCGGCCATCTTGGTTTCAGGATCACAGGGATCCAGGTCATATGTGGTCAATTTTGATCTTCAAAAGTTATCAGATGGATGTTAGTGACCATTGGGACACCACCACCACCACCAATACCACCACCACACTACTCCCAACCCTCACACACATTCCTTATTTGCATATTTTAATCCAGGCATAGGTTTACTCCATACTATAGCAATGGGACAGGATTTTACATGGAGAGCGAGGAAGCACCACAATCAGAGCATATATTTAAGTATAGGTCCATTCCAAAGGCCATAGAGTTCATATATAATGATCTTTTTTCCTTGGATCATAATAGGAATATGCACGGCATTACAGCATTGCTGTGTTTACTTTCCTGAAAGTATGTTATAGATTAATAAATTGCAAAACACACAACATATGAAGGGCTTTTATATTCCGTATTAAAATAATATTTGTTCTGAAAATTTTGATCTAAGATCATATTAAAAATGTTGTAAATCAATTCTATACTTCTTAGAACATGATATGAATATGCACGGCATTACAGCTTTGCTGTGTTTACTTTGCCGAAAATATGGGATAAATTTCTAATCCGGGAAACGCACTGCAATTTAACTGCTTTTAGAATTGATATTAAACTCAGAATTGATCGTCAAATTTAAATATGAAATCCTAATATCTTGATCATAGATGACAGATCCTAAATTCAATCCTCTCAATTGCATCCTTAACACGGGCCTCTTGATCATAGATCTTAGATCCTAAATTTTCAATTGAATCCTTAACATAATCTCCTAACCATTGACCCCTTGTAGATTCGGTCATTCATCTTATAGATTCTGTCATTCATAGATTCGGTCACTGCTGTGTTGGGCAAGCAGCATATAAATACCTGTCCAAACAGAAAAGAAAGGACTTAATGTCGGAGAAACCTTGAATGTCTGAGTTCCTCGATGGCCCCCGGACGTAAAACTAAACAAACAAACTTTTATAAGCTGCACCCTCATATAAGCCACACACTGAGTTTGGGAGCCTTCTACAAGCTGGGTTCTGGTGTGAGACGCAGCTTATACGAAAGAATTTATGGTAATTTATAGGATTGGGGATATATTTTCACTAACAGAGAGCCCATCCTGTCAATCTCCCACTGCCATGAGAACCCAGTCTGCCAATCTCCCACTGCCATGGGCGGGCTTCCCTAGCCCACTTAAAAGGGTCTATTTCTCCTCTTTCCTATCCCCTCAGGATGTGTATGGAGCACATATGCGCGGGCACTGACACATTCCCCTGTGAAATTGTGTAATGTAGTTCTCGCCATGAATATGACCTTAGCTGTCGAAATGGCGTTAAACATCTATTACTCACTCACTCACTCCCACTGCCATGGGAACCAAGCCTGCCAACATCCCACTGCCATGGGAACCCAGCCTGCCCATCTCCTAAGGCTTCCCTAGCCCACTTAAAAGGGTCTATATCTCCTCTTTCCTATCCCCTCAGGATGTGTGTGGTGCACATATGCGCGGGCACTGACACATTCCTCTTTTAAATTATCAACCTGTGAAGCACGGGATAGCCACTTAGTGCCGCTAAAGTGCTGTAAAACACAAATCAATCAATCAATGCCCATCTCCTACTGCCATGGGAACCCAGCCTGCCAATCCACCCTACCAATTTTCCACTGCCATAAGAACCAGTCTGCATATCTCTCACTGAAACAAGATCCAGCCTGCCAACCTCCCACTGCCATGGGAACAGAACCTGCCAACCCCACAACTGCCTCAAGAGCCAAGCCTGGCAACCTCTAACTGCCATGAGAATCCAGCCTGCTATCTCCCACTGCCATGGAACCCAGCTTGCCAACCTCCCACTTCCAAGAGAACCCGGTCTGCTAATCTCCCACTGCCATGGGAACCCAGCCTGCCAACCTCCCACTGCCATGGGAACCGAACTTGCCAACCCCCGACCCCCTCCCCCAACCTGCCTCGAGAACCCAGCCTGCCAATCTCAAATTGCCATGAGAATACAATTTACTAACCTTCAACTGTCATGAGAAACCTGCAGTCTACCAACCTGTTGCTGGTTCAGAATGCAGTCTGTAAACCTCACACTGTCATGAGATTTCAGCCTGCCAACTTCCCACGAGCCAGCCGGTCCCCACTGCCATGAGAACCCAATCGTCCAACCTACTACTGCCATGAGTACCCAGCCTGACAACCAAACACTGTCATGGACACCCATCCCACCAACCTCCTGCTGCCAAGAACTCAGCTTGCCAACACTAAACAGAGCTCACTCTCTTAGTACTGCCAGCCTTCCACTGACATGAAAAACCAGCCTACCAACTGCATCTAGCCCAGACTTCAAAAGAAATTTAAATGATAAATGTCAAATAAAACCTATTTGATTGAATACTTGAAAAACCAGAACTCAAAGTGAAAAGAGGCCAGCCTGCCAACCTGTCACAAAATGATTGGCTGCCAACCTGCTTCTGTCAAAAAAATGAAGCTAGCGTACTTCTACCTGAGTTAACCCCCCGCCCCCACAGATGCAGGGACTGCAGTCCGCTGTCAGTCCCTTGTCTCTAGTGCCCTAGGTAGTCATGGTAACAGCAAGTAGAGGACCCCCCTCCCCTTCCCCCATTTCAACAGAAGCCCACCTGAGGATGTGATTGGTCCCTGAGTGCTGCACACCCTGCACATAGGGTGCACCGTCACCACACTGCTTACGTCAGTAATGTTATACAGTAGAGCATCAAATCACAGACACAAAAAATGAATAAAAGATGATGGTGATACCCTGAGGATTTATAAACAGGATATATACTAACTTTAGATGATGCTTGATAATCCGAATTCTCGTCATACATGCTGAATAGTTAGAGGGGTCGCTCATGTGTAATCCATCATTCCTGTTTGTCATTAGATGTTTACTAGGAGGAAGTCATTAGATTTTTTTATGAACAACATGCCAAGAGCATGAGAAATTCTTATTGAATGATCAGCATAAATATTAATCTGCAGGTGACACTGTCAGACCCGAGTGCTAATTGTTGTCATGACAACCAGCCCACCAGGAGAAAGAATGTAGCTCAATATAGAGACATGCTATGTGTTAGTGGTTATATGTGCAGAAGTGATTGGTGTTTTGTAACCTGTTCTTTGTGTTGGGAACTCAATATGTATATATCCTTCCACAGCCTTCCTTTTAACATTAGCATATATGTAACAGGGATGTAAGTCTTCCATGTTTTATCAGGATTTCCTGATTTCTGAAATTTTTGAATGACGTTTATTTTCCTCAAGAGTGGTAAGGAGGGCTGTTTGGAAAAAAAAGAAGAAAACTTTTATATCAAGAAAATGTATGGTGTCCTGATTTTTGCCCATTCATGACTTACATCCCTGATGTAAGCTTTTGTCTACAAATTCTTAAGATATTCGCATTTCAAGGCCACATCTGGATAATTTTAACACCTGTACATATTGATGTAACTTACTCTCAAATCCATGGTGTTTACAATTCTCTAAGTGTATGGACATTTTAGTTTGGCTTAATTTGCAGATCGACAAAGAAGTTCACAAATTTACTTATGGACCTTTACATTTTTTTATGGCCATACACTGTCCTGTGATGGTTAGCAGTCATGATCAGTCAATACGAAAACCCTTTGGACATCTGCTTTTGCTGACAAAATTTCTCCTGGGCCGACGGGAATCGTCGAACTGTCAGAGTGAATGTCTGGCTGTAATCTCCCCACCTTGGCTTACATTTTGGATTTTATGGCTTGCAAATCGGACTATTATCAAGTTTTTGTTGTTGTTTTTTTTTTCAGCCTAAAACAAACAGTTACTTTTTGTTAAATTTTGAAGAGTTAAATCTTGTTTCTCATTATTCATTTCTTGACAGTAATAATCTTAATGTATATGGTCCTGCCAAAATCAATCAGGTCTGCGGAATGATGAAATCTGCAGGATCGAATGGCCTGCGAGGGGAAAAAGTTTTCATATAGACTGAGTCATGTGGCTGTTCTATAATTGTGCATGCCTAATTAGACAACTATCGAAAAAACACCATTGTGTAACTCTGCCAGGCGTTAGGACTTTGCGAAAGTGAATGTCCTCAAACAAACAAGTGTTTTTTTTTTTCTGACGCTCAACATCTGAATCGCACACATTTTTACCGTGAAACTCTCTTATCCCGCCTACTTGCTGATCCCCACCGTTTACTGTACTAGTAATATTAATGGAGGGCTAAGTGGATTTTGTATCTGGACAAGGTGCCTTACACCATCTAGGCACCTTTCCCTGTGTGTACACCATCTGGGCACCTTGCCCTGTGTGTACACCATCTGGGCACCTTGCCCTGTGTGTACACCATCTAGGCACCTTGCCCTGTTTGTACACCATCTAGGCACCTTGCCCTGTGTGTACACCATCTGGGCACCTTGCCCTGTGTGTACACCATCTAGGCACCTTGCCCTGTGTGTACACCATCTGGGAAGTCAGATTGTTTCTGCAGGGATGTAAGTCTTCAGGATTTATCAGGATTTCCTGAATTCTGAAATTTTTGAATGACATTTATTTTCCTTACATGAGTGGTAAGGAGGGCTGTTTGTGAAAAATAGAAGGCTTTTATATAAAGTGAACTTATGGTTCCTGATTTTTGCCTATTCCTGACTTACATCCCTGTTTCTGACTGCCCAGTGTGTTCAGTCTGCTGTCCAGAGAAAGCTACCCAGTGTGTTTTGCTAGGCGTATAGTGTACGAGGTAACTGACCAGTGTGTGCTGTCCCCTTTTTTGTGAGCTGCTCTATTTGGGCTGTAGTGGGGTGGCCACCCAACATGAGCTGTCCAAACTTGTGATTAATTTGTGAGCTGCTGCTTAATGCTCAGCATAGGGTGTCCTTCGTGAGCTTTCCGTGTCTGCTGACCAGTGTGTGGTGGACAGATTGAACAGTGACTATTTGATATGATGTGGGGTGCCATTTTGCTGTGTTCTGCCCTCGATGTACACTGCCCATTATTAAATACTGCCCATTTTGTATGCTGCTCGATGTAAGGTGTCATCTTGAGCTGCTCGCTAATATCCTCCGTCAGCAGTCAGTGAGGGTCTGTGTGCAGGGTAGAGCTGCTCGTACAGTGGGCAGGGCGCTGCCAGGGCTCTCCACACATAGGTCCTACGTCTCGCATGTACAGCCGGCCACGTATTGAATGTTCTCTCTTCTTCCCCCATTTTAATCATGATTTCTACCCGGCAATATTCCCAGCGATTGTCAGCAGTGTGCCGACTACAAAAATGATTTAAAAAATATGAATCCAATCTGCTGCTCCTTCACACGCCTTTACAGTGCATGTCAACTGTACCAAACCATTGATTGATAGGAGAAGAGAAGGGGTCGGAATAACCTGTTGATGCAGGGATGTAAGTTTTCAGAATGTTTTACTATGAATATAGGATTTCTAAATTTTTCAAACAGTCTGACTTGATCCCTATTGATGATAAAGCAGTAATTGTCAACTTTGCTTACGGATCAGAGTTTGCATGTTCCTTAGGTAGCTCATCTCTTCATTAGCTCCTTGCCATGGGCTATGTTTAACGGCAGCTCTTGAAAACGACTTACCAATAGCAGCGACCATAGATCATTGCGTATAAGGTGCAGCTTGTACATAAAACTAGCCTCTGGGCAGAGTTAAAATGCTTACCCTAGATCATAGAGTGTTGTCAATATAGGCCAAGTAGATTGACCAGTACATCACAACCACATATCCGCCACATAGGATGCTCCTAGACTGTAAGCTGCATATAAGAAAAGTATTATGGTAAATGTTCTCCCCTTGCCACGCTTGACAAGTGACGGTTCTCCGCATGTTCTTGGAAAGCAATCAGCCGGGCAGCTTCTGGCTTGGCTTCCATATCAATTTCTTATCAACAACCGCTCACGGGCCCTGTACCAACTGTCTCCCCACACCTGAATTGGATTCAGTACATGAGTTCTAAAAGTTCTTGATAAGAACACTTTGGATAAGAAAGTTAGAATCTTCTTTAAAAAATAACGATATAACCCCCCCAATAAAAAAAAAGAAGAAAATGCTGTGAATTTTTATAGCTAAAGCATAGGACAGTAGTTCCTGGTGTTAGAATAATTAAGCATTTATAAATGTTCGCTGACAACGCCCCAATTAGGGTATGTAAGACGATACAAGATTGCATATGCCGGGTATTAATGGTAAGAAGCACTTGTACCGTAATTAGAAATTACCAAAGGCTTGAGTACGTCACTGAACAGTTGCCTGGGGGCATGTGTCTGGCAACATGTGGATTGCGGGTTGGGGGTGGGAGGGGCGGTGTCCGTAAGCTAGATTGGTGTAAGCTAATATGTCATTTATCTAGCTTTCATGTAATAGACAGACCATTGGCATCAGGTAATGCTCGTTACCCCCATCACACTCAGTGTGTCTGGACAGGCAAGCTCAGATTAAAAAAAAGAAAATTAAAAAATATCCAATTCAGAATGTGTCACATGTGTGCGTGGCAATATGTGTATGTGCAGACCACATAGATAAGTATTAACTGGTGTTCCTGTACGTTCTACCTGCTTCTTGGACATTGTACCGTGCATGTAGGCTTCGTACACTGTAGGGTAAAACATGAATGTGGATTGTTGTTTCCGCATGTTGAGGCCACAAGACTGCAGGCTATGACAAAAATGACAGTAGGTAAGACACCAGAAGCCACCCAGGAGTGGAGTGATAGAGATTGGGTGGAGGCTGTCCACCCACATACCCAGCCTCCACCTCGTCAATAACACCCATATTAACCCTTCTAGTTGTGCATATTGTTTTATGGACAACATTTGGTCATTATGACCTATGATTGAACTCCCAGTGTCTGGGCAGTGATTCACCAGAACTGAATTGAAACATCGGCATCTTGACACGATGCCTGTAGGCATCATAATGGCCTAATAGGGTCACCAGTAGGGGTCTGTTATTGGACAGGGGTGGATTGCTGTAACATATTGGAGGAGTGGTGCTGGTGGCGATTGTGGTGCAGGATCCTCCTGTTGCTGTGGCACCACTAACTGCTGACTGTGCCTGCTGCACCACCATCCGCCACTACCGGGGTACTACCACCACCACCACCATATGTGCTCCTCCAGCACGCACATTAGCCTACCCTTCCATGAACGCCCACCTCCTCAAAGGCTTTGTCTTTTTGCCGCGTGTTCCTCTGAGGAGATCTGCTCTGACAGTGATAGCGGGGGTAATGGATGGCGGCTGGCCGACTATCTAGTCTAGATCTCTGCCTGCCTGCCTCCCCACCCCATAACCATCCAGCCCCTATTCCCATTGATTTCTCAGTACGCTCCTCACGTCCTACTTCAGCCCACAATTCTATGAGAACCCGTGGGGGCATGTTTTATTATTTATCGGTCTGCTTTGTAATGCAAGTAAAAACTGAACCAGTATTTGTTTCTTTTTGTTCTTTTTTTTTTTTTAACCAAGTGTTGATGTTAGAATGGGTCCATATTCTTGTCCTACACAGTAGTAATTTAAGCCCAAGTGCTATCTAGGAACTCCTCCTCCTGCCAGAGCCAAGTACGAGTACCCACATCCCTGTGTAATATAAGCTACAATAATATGTACAGCTGTAGTGGCGGCTAGGAGGAAAGAAGTAGTGTATTAAAATATAGCCTTGGCACATGGCATAAGTGGTAATCCTGCAGTCGGCATTTAAATTGAAAAAGTTATATCATGTGAAAAGAGGTAAAAGTTGTCCAAAAGTACGGTAATTTTAATTAACTTATATTGGCTTTGATAGATGCTGCTTTTACACATTCCATAGGTATACCTTTAATAACTTTAGAGTACCAACGTATCCGGAGGTAAACCATGTTTTAGATAACCATCTGGTTTAGCCTTGGTTACGTTGGTAGAAGGCTAATGATATGGTAGGATTCCGGAGGCCGGATTCTGTACACAAAGGGTAGCATAAGGCAGTGGTGGCCCATTATGTTGAGGGTAGTAGTATAGGCAAAGTGGGCTTTGTTACAGCACTAGTGTGATAACTGGGCATGTTATGTGTGCCTAAAATGCCGCTTACTGTAGTAGTACCTTGCGCAGACAGAGCTTGCCCAACATGCCTGCACCCATCAGTAAAATATTCTGTGCATAATCTGATGATTATTGAGCAAATACTGCTTTCTTTGGGAGGTAGAAACATGGAACAGTAATTTGACAAGCCAACTTGACACCAGACAGAAATACAATAAGAGAGAACAAAGTGGGCCTGCAGCTGAAAGGCCAGGTAAACGATGGAAATGTGAGAACAGGACTGACCGGTGCCTGGATGGTTCATACTAGACTGAGAAATGAAGACCTAAAATATAAAACCAGAGCAAACGGATATTGTGCAGAGTTAAGTGCGCAGTGTAATTTATACTAAATGGTCTATAAACACACTTAAGCAGAGCAATCGCTAGGTTGCTCAATAACAAGGCCTGAATGTCAAAATACATAGTGCCTGACCTGAGCTCTTTCAGACACTGTTCTTGTAACATGAATTAATAGATGCCCATTGATTGTCCCATGATAAATGCCGTATATATTTTATATCAGTTCTAAAACTGGCATAGGCAAGGGGGTGGTGTAAATTCTAGTTTTGTAGAAGTGTTGTACATGCATTGTAGTCTATTAGTGGACGGTAGTTTTATGTTTCAGTGAACCAATAAGGTTGTGTCACAGTAAACTGATGATATTGTAGCATTGTAACTGATTGTTGTGAGCCATGGCCACCTGTTGCTTTGACGCTAACTTAGTGATTCGTGTTTCTTCTGCGCGTTTTTTGTTGAGCTATCATATAACAGGACGAGAGCTGTTGACGTCAAACTGAAAGCATCAGCATTGCCATGGTAACCCAAGATGATGATATTCTAAATAAACCCATTACACTATGCTTCAATACTGATTGAAAGGCGACGCTTTTTTGCTACAATGTTAAAGTATATACATTCCATTTGGAAACCTTTGTTAACCTTCTTCCCCGCCCTTTTGTGGTGTGTTAACCAGCTGCAGTGCTGATGTCATATATGTACTATGACAGAGTCTGAATGATACCACAAACCACCCCTCCTCTTCCGAGTTAGGTGCGAGTATGGCGCATTCCTCTAGTTATCAGTAGCAGATCCAGCAGGTGGCCTGTCGGGCACATGTAACCCCTAGACCTTCTGACAATGGGCCTTGGTATGATTCTGAACTATATGAAACTATAACTACATGTCATACCAACAGGTCGCACCTGTAGATGTAGTGAGAACTTTCCAGAATTTTGCTCGAATCAGTGTTTCCCCAAGCTAGATGGCAAGTATATTCTTGTCTTCCTGGAAATACATACATGTACATTGTGCTGGCCTACTCAGAATTCTCAGGTAAAGGTAGTTGAGGGGGTGGGGTACAGTTCATCTATTTATCTATGCACTATTATATCAGTGAATTATTCACTGGCAGGTACCAAATGTTCCTTGAGTCAAGTGCAGTTTTCGACAGGGCTAGTAGAATTACGTCCTCCTCGCACAATGCTACCACTGCGAATGACGGTTGGATCATTGGATCCTGACGTCAGAACACCATTGCTTGGCAACAGTCACAGTTGACACTGTTACTAGGTAACAGTATCAACAGGTATCCATGGTGCTAGGCACCTTGGATAATTGCTATTCAGCCAGTGTTGACAGCAACCAACAGGTCTCATTAGACCAGTTTGTTCCCAATGATGTTGGTATAGAGTCAGCATCACTCCACATGTAGAACCAGGTTGTACATGTGTTTAAAGAGATTATGATACAGATTATAAATATGTGCTAGAGAATCCAGTGATCCCCTATGGGTGTTCTGAAAAAAATACAAGATTGAGTCAAGTGCAGCCTATACATAGTATTCACCCGAACATGGGGTGCGGCATATACATGGGTGAGCTCAAAGGTGGAGTTTATGATAGCTGCAATAATTTCCAACAAGTGTGGAGACATGCAAGAAGATGGCATTATTAGAAAAATAATGTGTACACTAAGTTTATGAAAAATACCTCGATACAAAAAACAACTTTTGTCAGTCTAGGCTACACACACACAAAAGTTGATCTATGGATTATGATTTCAAAAAGTGGTGCCAGCAACACTTTCTTAATTCACACATTTATAACCCTATTCCATCATAATGCACCTGCCTCAAAGTCCATAATTGTCACACCCTAACCCAGTGACATCTGATGGCAGTAACACCTTATGGGTGTTAATGGGTTAGGGTGTTTGCTCCATTTTTTGGTTGGTTTATGGATTATGAACATCAATATGCAGGGCGAGCCCCCCCCCCCCCTCCCTATATTTAACAGCACAACCTTACAGGTGAAATGCCCAAACATGGTTAAGCCTGAAAGATAATTCTCATAGTCCCCTATTGACAGATCTGACAGGTATACATGTAGTGGCTCACAGCAGAAAGGCGTGTAAGAGTGTCTTACCCATGGTCCATGCCTTATACAAGGGGGACTACCATAGGTTACAGGTAGCATCGATTGTAGCACTTCTTTTCACATACATGACATTATTGGGCTCAACAACAGGTGTGGTCAAAGGCACTACCAGGGTTTAATTAGCAGCGCACTGTTACAACAATGTCATCTCCAGCCCTTAATTAGTGGTCAATTAAAGAGTCACGACACGCACAACTGATGAAACTGGTTGGTTTGGTATACCTTTGTAGGGCCCCTCGCCCCCCCACCCCCACACTCCAACTGATCCATATTCATTCATCCAATATAGAAATACCTTCCATCTTACACAACCTGCTCATACACATGTATCTGCTCCTGACCGACATACCTCGCGTCTCATTACCTAGGAAATAATTGAGCAGGTGTACAAGACATTCTGCTTATTTTCCTTTTTGTGTGGCACTCAATCTGTGAGTGGTCTGGCTCCTTGCTGAGATTTCATTAGGGACAGGGGTGTTATTGATGCACGGACAGGTTGGCTTATAGGTGTGTGTAATACTGTAAACGTACATATTTTCACGCAGCTATATTTTCGCGCATCTGGCATAGAAAAGTATTTTTGCACGATCATATTTTGCGCTTTTACAGTAAGTCACTGACACACAGACAGGTAGGTCATACAGGTGTGAAGTATGCCACTTGCATACAGACAGGTGGGTCATACAGGTGTGAAGTATGCCACTCACACAGGTTGGTCTTACAGGTGCGTAGTATGCCACTTGCACACAGGTGGGTCTTACAGGTGTGTAATATGCCACTTGCACACAGACAGGCGAGTCATACGGGCTTGTGTAAAATATATCCAGTCCCATGAGGCCTACGGCCTTAAGACCTTAAACAAATCAGTGTAATATATCACTGACACACAGACAGGTGGGTCGTATAGGCATGTGTAATATGTCACTGACACACAGACAGGTAGGTCATACAGGAGTGTGTAATATGTCACTGACACACAGACAGGTGGGTCATACAGGAGTGTGTAATATGTCACTGACACACAGACAGGTGGGTCATACAGGTGTGTGTAATATGTCACTGACACACAGACAGGTGGGTCATACAGGAGTGTGTAATATGTCGCTGGCACACAGACAGGCAAGTCATACAGATTTGTGTAATATATCCAGTCCCATGAGGCCTACGGCCTTAAAACCTTAAACAAATCAATCAAGTGTGACACGATCTGTGAAAATGGGGCTTAGTGCAGGGGGTCCTAAGACCCGTTTTCCCAGTACATGTCACAAGTGTAATATATCACTGACACACAGACAGGTGGGTCGTATAGGCATGTGTAATATGTCACTGACACACAGACAGGTAGGTCATACAGGTGCGTGTAATATGTCACTGACACACAGACAGGTGGGTCATACAGGAGTGTGTAATATGTCATTGACACAGACAGGTGGGTCATACAGGTGCGTGTAATATGTCACTGACACACAGACAGGCGGATCGTATAGGCATGTGTTATACGTCACTGACACACAGACAGGTAAGTCATACAGGAGTGTGTAATATGTCACCGTCACACAGACAGGTGGGTCATACAAGTGTGTGTAATAAGTCACTGACACACAGACAGTTGGGTCATACAGGTGTGTGTAATATGTCACTGACACACAGACAGGCGGGTCGTATAGGCATGTGTTATATGTCACTGACACACAGACAGGTAAGCCATACAGGAGTGTGTAATATGTCACCGTCACACAGACAGGTGGGTCATACAAGTGTGTGTAATAAGTCACTGACACACAGACAGGTGGGTCATAGAGGAGTGTGTAATATGTCACTGGCACACAGACAGGCAAGTCATACAGACTTGTGTAATATATCACTGACACACAGGCAATATGTAATAAAAGAATGAGACACAAACAGGTGGGGTTTATAGATGTATGTGTGTAATAGTTCTCTGTTACACACAGACAGGTGGGACTTACAAGTTACAGGTGTGTAGTATCCCACTTGCACACAGACAGGTGGAGTGTACAGGTGTTGTATAATATGTCACTGACATAGAGAGGTGGGTCATATAGGACTCAGTATGGAAGCCTAGTGAAGCCACCATCTTGAATTTCGCTGGTTGAGCTAAAACCCACTGATAAGGCATACCATGATGGGTACCTTGTCCCTGGTTAACACCCACTTCCAGGGACATGCTGGTCCCTCCTTATCAGTGTGGGTTGCAGGAACCAGCTCCAGACCAGCTAGTGGCCAATAGGAATGTGTAATATGTCACTAACACACAGACAGGTGAGTCATACAGGTGTATGTAATAGGTCACACAGAGAGTAGGATATAAAGATTTATGAACATGTAGAAGTTGACTAATTGATCGGGAGTAAATGATAGTCATGCATCACTGACCCTTTAATCTCAACCCCCCCCCCCTCCGATGACACGTCCCATCCATCCCAGCTAGCCAACTACCCATCTATCAAAGCTGGCAGTGCTGCTGCCTTCCCTTTTACTAGTAGTAGTAGTACTACAACAACTACTACTACTCCACCATTGGCTAGGGACGAGAACAGTGGACATTGCCGGCTTACATAAACATATACAGCCATATGGTTACTACAGTATCATGACCAACAGTTACACCACCATCATCTCAAGTACTACACACAGTAAGCAGACCCTCCCTCCCACCAGCCAGCAGCAGGCAGGCAACAGTATTAATAGTAGACACAGGAAGACAGAGGTAGGCCAGCAGCACCTACTGGAGCAGCATCCTACTCACTGAGGGAGAGCAGGTCCTTCGACTCCAGTGTATTGAGAATCCCCAGTGTGTGTAGTAGGGTTTACACATGGACACAGTGGGGGAGCCATAGTCCTAGAGACAACACCCTTAAGCTAGGGTTAGGTCCCTATAGGAGTTGGGTGATGCTGTATCACCTGGGGCTACACCACTGGAGGCTTGTTCATACTTGGTGAGGCAGGGCATCAGGAGATGTATTGAGTTTAGCTGTATCCTCCTCCTCCTCCATCGTCGCTGTCTCTGCCGCCTGCGGTCATGGAATATAGATGTTAACCCTACAAGTTCCACTGCTCTACAAGCTTCTCACTACCAAGTCAGCACAGGGGCAAATCACCCACCAGCCGCCATTACAACGATATATAGCCACACATAGGCCATCAGATATGTTCTTGGATATAACAGACCAAACCTACATTCGTTTTTAATTGGATTTGGCTTTATCACAGGATTCCAATATTGCCATAAGAGTGACAAATGCCTCAAGAACACATTTATTCAGTCGTATACCTTACATCTGTATAACACTTACTTCAGTGTCAGTTGATATGGAGTTTATACTGTTTCCCATTTAATATAATTTTAATATATATGAATACAGGTACTTTAACCTTGGTGTATTTTACCATTATGGTCTTGAACTCTACCCTGTTGCTGAACCACACCCATGGAGAAGGTATTGCTTTAAGGACAAGTCTATTACACAATGCATAGCCTCAAGTCCTGTGATCACCCTTTATACAAGGAGCTATAGAGCTACAGCATCAATGTATGTATATCCTACCTATACAACCTTCTTCAAAGAGGAGCCTTTCATCACATGGAAAAAAAAACACACACCTGTACTGCTGCACCTAACTACATAAATGGGTATGCAGGTGGGTAGGTGGGTGTAGCTTTCACCTGGGGACTACCTTTGCTTCAATAAGTGAAGGCTGCAGCTTTAACCTATTAAGTCCTGCTGTTAGGCAGCCTGTCTGCCTCCTGCCTCTCAGGTGTCACCCACTAGGTGGAGGCTTCTTGTACCACGGGCCACCTTACTGTGTCCTGTGTTGTCGAGCCGCCCACTACGGCCTGCTCACCACCAGCCCCCAGCCTCTTGACACCCAATGTCATTACTGAACACCCACAGTCCATAGGATATAAATCATAGAGGATATAACAGAAAACACTACTGAATGTTGCATGGTGGATGAGTGTGGAGATGTCACATGAGGATTAACAGTAGATGGGTATACAAGAGAAGGTAGGACTAGAGTACATTTGTAGTACTCTAAGTAGGAGCTGTTGCTGATGGCCTACCTGTGAGATGAGCTGCTCGCCAAGCTGCTCCCTGCCTTGGTGTAACTTAGCCATGGACCACTTAGCCCCATACCAGCTACACCCATCAGGTGTTACTGGGTTAGGGTGTGGCAAACATTGATTTGAAGTAGGTTCATGGAATAGGGATTATAAATGTGTGACTTCCGAAATTGTTGGTCACATATTAATAAAAAGCACATTGAATTTTGATAGAAATGGGGAAGACATCAGAACAAACGGTCGACTGCCTGTATTAGATTGAGGTACACTGGGGATCTGCAAACAAATTACAAAATTACATACACCTGATTCTCCTGCAAGCATCAGTCACTTACATGAGGTGAAGTTCCATTTCAGACATTATATACAGGTGAATTATTGACCCAGCAAAAGCATCGTTATCTTGACAGAATAAAATTGGTGTTAGTTGATACGATAGTTATCAAAAGATGAAGGGGGCATCGTGATGACTCAACAACCTATAAGACTGGACCGACACTGGAACAATATAAAGTGTTCAGAGAGTTAAAAGCATGTGTACAGAATAATGTATATATTAGACCAGGTGTCACATACAGTAAATGTACACTGGTGTGCAATCTGAGAGATTCCCAGAAGTGGGGTGTGGATGGCTGTACAGGAGCAGCTCAGTGTGGAACAGGAGGACGAGGTGGACAGGCAAGTGGAGCTGCTCGGGGCATAGAGCATGGTTGGGGTCGGGTTGGGGGCTCCTGCAGCCACCAGCCAGCAGGGACCCCATCAGCTCGGGCCCCAGCACCACCAGTACTTTCAGTACCACCAACACCCGCACCAACAGCAGCCACAGCAGCCAACCCAGCCTTATACATCCACCACACTGAGTCACAGGAACTATAACCCGGCCGGAGGGAGCGCAGAGAGCTCTGCCACCATCACTAACAGCCCAATGAATATGGCGGTGGGTCTAGGCGTCAAATACCCTTGTCAACAGCAGTCAGGGCGAAAGGTGCCTCCGCCGGCCAATAACCCCCACCGAATGGTAGGGGGGCCAAGGGGGGTGGCCATGACAACGGGTGGTACACCAGGAATGACAGGTACCTCCCGCTACCTGCCCACCTCCCCCGGCATGGGCTGGCAGCCCATAATGCCCATTGCCAGGTAAGTTTCCTGATTTTGTCCTTATGGTCTACCCTCTTGAAAGGCCACCTGCCTGACAGTGGCATATCCAAAATTGAGTTAATGCAGTGAATTATGCCAATGGAGGCCATCTTCACTGAGAGTGGAATGGCCCCTTTTGGCCAAAACCCTCCCTCACCAAACTGATGTCAGTGTGCTGATAACTATAGGTCACACACCAACCTTGGTAATGTACCAACCTACCTCAATGCTCAAGTGAGTAATAGCTTATCAATTACTCCCGTCTCTCTCATTCCTCACCTCACACCCTTGTGCTGACTACCACAAATCCCACCTGACACCTGACACCCAGAATTGTACTGACTACCACAAGTCCCATCTGACACCTCATGCCCATGTCAGTATTGTACTGTCTACCACAAGTCCCATCTGACACCTCATGCCCATGTCAGTATTGTACTGTCTACCACAAGTCCAGCCTCATACGCATGTCAGTAGTGTACTGACTACCACATGTCCCATCTGACACCTAATGCCCATGTCAGTATTGTACGGTCTACCACAAGTCCCATCTGACACCTCATGCCCATGTCAGTATTGAACTGTCTACCACAAGTCCCATCTGACACCTCTTACGCATGTCAGTAGTGTACTGACTACCACATATCCTATCTGACATCTAATGCCCATGTCAGTATTTTACTGTCTACCACAAGTCCCATCTGACACCTCATGCCCATGTCAGTATTGTACTGACTACCACATATCTACTCTGGTGCCTCACATCCATGTCAGTATTTTACTGACTACCACAAGTCCCATCTGACACCTCACACCCATGTCAGTAGTGTACTGACTACCACAAGTCCCATCTGACTCCTCATGCCCATGTCAGTATTGTACTGACTACCACATATCTACTCTGATGCCTCACATCCATGTCAGTAGTGTACTGACTACCACAAGTCCCATCTGACTCCTCATGCCCATGTCAGTATTGTACTGACTACCACATATCTTCTCTGATGCCTCACATCCATGTCAGTATTTTACTGACTACCACAAGTCCCATCTGACACCTCACACCCATGTCTGTAGTGTACTGACTACCACAAGTCCCATCTGACACCTCACACCCATGTCTGTAGTTTACTGACTACCACATATCTACTCTGATGCCTCACATCCATGTCAGTATTTTACTGACTACCACAAGTCCCATCTGACACCTCACACCCATGTCTGTAGTGTACTGACTACCACAAGCCCCATCTGACACCTCATGCCCATGTCAGTATTGTACTGACTACCACATATCTACTCTGATGCCTCACATCCATGTCAGTATTTTACTGACTACCACAAGTCCCATCTGACACCTCACACCCATGCCAGTAGTGTACTGACTACCACAAGTCCCATCTGACACCTCATGCCCATGTCAGTATTGTACTGACTACCACATATCTACTCTGATGCCTCACATCCATGTCAGTATTTTACTGACTACCACAAGTCCCATCTGACACCTCACATCCATGTCAGTAGTGTACTGACTACCACAAGTCCCATCTGACACCTCATGCCCATGTCAGTATTGTACTGACTACCACATATCTACTCTGATGCCTCACATCCATGTCAGTATTTTACTGACTACCACAAGTCCCATCTGACACCTCACACCCATGTCAGTAGTGTACTGACTACCACAAGTCCCATCTGACTCCTCATGCCCATGTCAGTATTGTACTGACTACCACAAGACCCATCTGACACCCAACCTGGTAACTGCAGGTTAGTGGACGTCTACTATGTGTATACAAGTAGTATATGGAGAACAGCGTTTTTGGCAGGCGTGGCAACCCCGCCACACCCACAGAAGTTGTTTGATATTACATTGGCAGGGATTGACCAATCAGAGTGGGACTTGTGTCCACTTGGTACAAAAGCAAACCGGATTGTGTAAAGCAGGCAAATATTAATGGTGCCAGTCCTCTTCCTCAGATTTGTAAAAGTGTTGTGTCCAGAGGATTTGTCTTTGTGTGAGTCACTTGACAAAGCTACACATATGTCAAGGCCATGGTTGTACACATTTATAAATAATTAAATGATATGAAGATATTGATATTGAGTTTATTTCGTCCTGTGTTACATTATCTACAATATTAGTAGTTCTCTTGTGGAATACATGTACTAGTTTTAGCGTTAATTGGCGTGGTTACTTCGAATGCCATTATGTACCATTGACTATCACTAATAGAGAGTCTTTTGGTGTTAATGTGAGACAGAACAGGAGGTCAACCATAGCACAGAATATCACACCTGTACTACAGGTGTGATATTCTGTTATTATTTCAATGACAGTACTTTTGCGACAGGTGAAACTTCTATGAAAATAGAACCTAATAGATGTCCAGGATGCCCAGTCCTGAATTTATGCGGTGCACTGTGTGTATAATGAGCTTCACTTTAATAAGGAAGTTTTAGATGGATATATACATCAGGGATGTAAGTTTTCAGAATTTTGTCTGATTTCAGAATTTTTTGAACCAGATGTTTCTTGACCAAATTACCTTTCTTGCATCAAAGTTTTGATAATGATTTACACTAAATGCAGGATTTCTAAATGTGTCTTCAGAATTTTTCAAACAGTTTGACTTATATCCCTGATACATGTAGTTAGGCGGCACAAAAGTGAAAAATTAGATGCATTTTATGTGCACCTGGTACTTTCAGTGTTGGTTGCCTTGATAACCAGGGTGGTCACTCACTGATAGCACTTCTTGTATGTGATAATGATATTTTCAAGAGAGATGACGAATCGTCATACACGTCTTGTCAAGTCTGTATTTGATACCTGGAAAATGGATCTCTTTGACAAGGAATTATGAAATGATGGAAAGTTTTACGTAGAAAATAACATTGTTTTGATCGTTTATATCTTTAACTTGCAAGTGAAGGGGCCAGGGAGTGCTCATTATTTAGTAACAGGTGGTGGTGGGTTGGGAGGGGGTAAAAAAAATTCTCCTCCTTTATCCTGCTCCATGATAGGGTGGGGGACAAACTTTTTGACAACTCCAAAGCCTTTTGCATTTTGGGCAAAAAAAAAATCTACCCCTTCCCCCTTTGCCAAGGGGTGGGGGGGTGGGGTAGATTTTTAACAGTTGTCCCAGTGAATCATGTCTAACAGGCGTTAAACTACCATAAGCGCAAATTGCCCTTAGGTGATTAAAGTATTGAAGCTTCAGTACTGGTCTTGATCTGGTAATAAAGTTTACTCCTTTTGGTTGCAGGGTGCCGAATGTGGGACCGGCGGATGGGGCTTCGCCATACAAACGGCCGCGTGCCCAGTCGCCTGGAGCCATACAGGGGGTCGTTACCCAAGCCCCCCAACAGCGGCCACCGGGGGCGTACGCCTACCCCCAGGAAGCTACGGCCCGCTACCCCAACATGTCCGTTCCCACTTCATACGCCGCTTACACCTATGCGGTAAGTACTGATATGTTACAATCATCTGTTCAACGAAGATTATCAATTTTCTTTTCTTTTTCGCCAGTGGTTCTAGCTTCAAAGATATAGACACAGGTGGAACATTGAGCCATATTCATGGAGCACATCGAGTGGTCACTAATGATTATCCATGATTGTGGATCCAGAAATCTGTGGCACTAACCGTATCTCTGTATCCACCAGGGGGGGGGGGTGTCCAGTATTCCATGTTAGATTACCGTATTCATTCTAATAAGCGCACATGCTCTAATAAGCGCATACCCCACCTTTTTGGACCTCAAATCATGCGAATGCAGTGCAAAAACAGATTTTGAGGGCAAAAACAACGATTTTGAGGGCAAAAACAATGACTTTTTGGGCTCTAGGTGGTGCGCTTATTAGAATTAATTTTGTATTGATGTTTTGAGCATCTAACAATTAAATTTCTGCACATGTGCGCTTATTAGAATGAATACGGTACTCATAACATGTTAAAATTCACCAAATTTAGCGTCTTAAGAAGTCACCTGACCAGGGGTGCTGGTCGAGATATGTTATTGCACGTTGGGTGTGAAGATTAACATTCCTAGGTTGTTGTATTCTTAGTAGAGAAATATCAGTCTTCTCTCTGCCATTTTATTCCCCTCCAGGGTGCATTTATATGCTTGTTTAAAACAACTTATGAAGATAGACTATCGTTGCCTTATTGCAACAAGATTGTATCTGCATTTTTCAAGTTTAACAGGAGAGCCAAAAAAGTGTCAATTACTATAACATCCAAGTTGATAGAACAATATTACAGTTGAGTTTTTAGGCACACATATCATAGACAGAGCTTCAGTACTTCCATATTGGGTAGATAATTGTCGATAGGTGTTAGAACAGAAGCAAATCAATTTTGCCAAAGTGTCAGTTACGGCCTTGTAGCACTGAGGCGACGAAATAATGTATCAGTCTGGCACATCACCGAGTGACTTAAGAGTAACCAACCCGCATCTGGCTGAAAATGAGATAGTTGAAGATAAAAATTTGTCATTGTTAGCTAAATGATATTTTATGAGCGTCCGTTACCTTACGTCTTTTGTGGTTATAGTATTTAGGAAAGGGAAAGTGGCTAGCCCCATGAACTGCACCATATGGTACCCTATGCTGTTAGTGCATTCTATTGTGCTCATGAAGATGTACAGTTTGTATACCAGGAATATACTATAATTCAGGGAAGGATTGAAAGGGTTGAGGGGCACTTTGTGTGGGGGTCCTTTCTAAATTCAATAGATTGAATCTTTGATAGAGACCCATCCAAAATGAATAAGGGGCTATTTGTGTAGGGCTAGGATGCATGGGCGTGGAAGACAGGGGGGACATGCCCCCCCCCCCACTTTTGGCCAACTCCTCAAAAGGTCAAAACTAAAAGGTCAAGCAAAGGGAGGTCAAAAATTGCAGAAAACCCCCATGGTCCCACCCACTCTGAAACTGCTTCTCATGCCCCTGGGATGGGCCTACATCATATATATTTTTATTTGGGTTTGATACTATTCTAAAATGTAAGTATGGAATGCTTTATTAGGAAGGCTTCTGAATCTCCCAGTAGTTCTTTCTGTTCCCACTAGGTATGTGTTTAGTATGTCAATGTGGCGCTGCTGTCATCATGCAATCCCACTACAGCTTCTTGCCGACATCGGATATATCATGTATGGCTGCAGCTATAATATGATTTGGAGAGCGATGGGATAATGACTCATGATTCTAAATATATATCGTAGATGTGCGACTCCCAAACACTACTAAGGTCTGTTTAATCATTAGAGAGACATGGGTTTTATAGGAATGTGGAAGGAAGAGACTACACAAAAAGATACTCAACGAAATAGTTTACAGGCCTCCCAGAGCTACAGTTAGTTTTTGCTATTGCCTGTACATGTATTTTGCTATGGCAGAGCTTGTAAAGTTGATTTGGTAGACAACACCATATCAGCAAATCTAATGTATTGGAAGAACACAAATCTTACATTTTACTATCCACCTATACACCACAGTGACACCCCATCCCCGACAGGGGCTGCTATCACACTTTTGGTTTTACTTTGCACGGATTTAAAAAAGAAGGTGGGAAAAGAAATAAAGAAAAAAGACGTATATGTGACAAAGACAACATCCTATAAGACACAGAATGGCTACTTCGACTTCACAATATGCTGCGGGTTTAATACACAGTATTATTATGTTCAATAACATTTACACACTGTACCTATGGTGAAGATGAGGTGATTTAAATGGAATGTTAATGGGAGAATGAATAAGGTGACATTGATGTTTTCAGGGATGAAAGTCTTCAGGGATTTCCCTGATTTCAGGGATTTTGAAGTTCCAAGGCCCTATATATTCATATAAAATCCCAGGTTTTTAGGCCCATATTGGACCATTTCAGGGATTTTCATGTTCTCTGACTTTCATCCCTGAGTTTTTAGCTCTTTGCTTTTAGTTCTGTCCTATTTACTCAGTTATGTTTTAGTGGTTTCCCTGCCAACTACCACAACAGATAACCCCATTCCCATTTCACACTCTTTCTGCACTAGAATAAACAAGTCTGACAATCCTCACCACAAGAAATAGGGCACTGCTTTGTATGTTTGGTTGGAGAACTGGGAGAAAAAGCTGTAGTGAAGGATAAGAAATGGGAACCAACAAAAATGGACAAAAAAACTAGGATTCTTTGTGTATATAACTACCGTAATCTCCCGCGTAGAAGACGAGTTGCGCGTATAAGACGCACCCCAAACTCAGCACATGCATTTTCGCGTATAAGACGCACATTTTAATGCTGATATTTGTAAGATGAGTACATTTCTATAGTAAAAGTACCCCTCATATAAGACGCACCCCCAACTTGAGAGAAAGCTATAAGACTCCCCAGCATTTTGTTTGGCCTAGAGGACGCGGCTTATACGCGGGAGATTACGGTAGCTAAGGGGGGGGGGGCAGACCAAGGAGAGCTGAGCTATGAAACACAAAATAAACACGTCTCTTATGCCATTTACTGTAGGGAGTTTTTACCCCTTAACAGTATTCATGTGTTAGATTCTATTGTACAAAAAATTCAAATTACCCTCATTGATTCAAGACAATTTCCCATATTTATTAATATGAAAAAAATAATTAAAAAAAAACAAACATTCAAGTACTGATTGTGCATTATTAAGGCCATTCACAATAGTGTAATCCCAAAACGAAAACAGTAATTCGTTTTCTTTTTCTGAAGTAAAAATCGCGAGCTGTGTCCTGATATGAGATCCAAATAATGTTGTTGTCCATTTTAATCATATCATTTTTTCTGCATGCTGAAATAAATGTTGTTTTAATCAGTGTTTACAAATGAGACACTGGGAACATTATTAACCTAAATGTCAGAGGAAATGATTCTCAAATGTCTTTCTTTTTTTAAGGTCGCTCCCAGTCCGCCTGCGTAAATGTTACTCCTGTCTTAGATGAAATTAGTCTTTGCATGCGCACTTCGACTGTCTGTGGATGGTGACCTTTGGTAAATAGGTTAAGGTCACTCTGACAGGGTCAAAGTCATGACCTTTACATCATGGCAAAATACCGGCTATTCATCTCAATCCTGACATCCCCCCCTCGCCCTCCCACCTTCCCAACGTCACTTACACCTTTATGTCTTTCCAGCTACTTGTGAGTCACTTGTGAGTAACTCAGTTTAGTAACTCCGACTCACTAATAGGCTGATGCTGTGATTGAATACCATTTCATCACGACGTGTTTGGGAGAGACAGAAAATAAAGAGTCGAGATGTAACTCATCAGTTATTCAATGCTAGATTTCTCAAGATTAGCTTTTTCACTCGGGAAGGAGGACATTGCTGCTATCGAAAAAGAAGCATTGTTGTGGGCCTCCCACTTAAACCCCTGCCCCTCCCCTCCACAAAGATTTGATTAATCTGTTGTTTGAAATTGATGTATGGTGCTTATAGTGAGTGAGTAATAGATGTTTAACGCCATTTCGACAGCTGAGGTCATATTCATGGCGAGAACTACATTACACAATTTCACAGAGGAATGTGTCAGTGCCCACGCATGTGTACCACACTTATTCGAGAGGATAGGAAAGAGGAGATAAAGACCCTTTTAAGTGGGCTAGGGAAGCCCTATGGTGCTTATAAAAGGAGAGATAGAATAGTACATGTACTGCAGCAGGAGTAATATGGTGCAGTGTGAATAGCCCGAGCCATAGGCTCTGATCCTGCTGCAGTGCCTTCAGGCTGGCTGTTCTATGTATAGACATTACCTCAGGCACTCACTAACTGCCTCTGTAGTAAAAGCCGGCAGTGAGAGGTGACACGCCAACCGATCGTTACATTACCCTGTGTGTTCTGTAGGTCATGGAGTTCTTAAACCCTGTGAAGACTGCATGTAGACTCAAGTTAATATTTGTCGTTTATCATCTGCCAATGCAACATGTGTGAGTAACTCACTGACTCAGCATTAGTGTGTCAAACTAATATATTGCTACATTTAAACATAACCTAGTGTACAAAATGTATTTAAACACTGAACTGCCCTAAGATACCTCAGAGGTAAGGGATTAGATCAGTAGGTAGAGGAAAGAGGGTGGTGGTACTTCTGTTGGCGCCACTACGTCTAAACCCAGTCTCATCATGTAATATGCTTTAAGGATGATGCAATCTATGAAACCCATACAAATCACACAGGACTCCTTACAGATATTCCACAATCTAAGATAAAACCCTAGTATCCAGGAGATAGAACTGCTCCAGGATACTATATATGAGAATGACGTTACAACCTTCTATCTAATGCAGCAACTCGTTGTAGTCATCACAGAATTCCCTAATATGACATGTTATCAAAAAGCAATGGCGCCTTAGCAATGCCCCAGGGAACCTTTATCAAAGTTGATTTAACATTTGGAGCATCTCGTCTGCAAAATATATAGAAATATCGAAGTGGTATGTGATTAGACTACCTTGATTAATTCGAAGAAAAAAATTGGATGTGCTAAGGCCACACCAAAAAAATAAGTTGGTCTTCGGATTTTGGTTTTGAAAAAATGGTGCAAGTGAGCGATTTTTTTTTTTTTTTTAAGAATTTTTTGGCGTCCAATGGATTCCTTGGTGGGAAAGTGAGGCGAGCGAACAATTTTTTTTTAATTTTTTTTAATTTTGCCAAACATCACAAAGAGAAAACTTGTATAAACTGAAGCAAGTGGAATCCAGAGACAAGATTTTTTTTCAAAGAAAAAAAATTATATTTCCGAAAATATGGAGAGGGCGATCCATAGACCAACTTATTTTTTGGTGTGGCCTAAACTAGTCAGGTGTCAGTGACCTGATGAGTGGACCTGTACAAAGTTGGCTGCCACAGTAAAAGGTTCGTCCACCTCAGTATAAACGCCACATGTAGCACTTAGCCAGGATGAACGATATTTTTGGTGCAAACAGAAATAGTGGGGGAGAGAAAGATATGTTACTGGGCGATATGTGCTTGAAATATTTCCGAACATGTACACAATGCAGTCGTCTCTTACTCTTGACCATGTTCTTGAGGGATGATGTCTGTACTCCCCTCGAACCACAAGAGCATGTATGTTAGGCCACACCAAAAAAAATAAGTTAGTCTACGGATTGCCCTCTCCACATTTTCAGAAATACAATTTTTTTTTTCTTTGAAAAAAATCTTGTCTATGGATTTTGCTCGCTTCAGTTTCTACAAGTTTTCTCTTTGTGATGTTTGGCAAATTTTTAAAAAAAAATTGTTCGCTTGGGCCACACCAAATTAATATATTGGTCTATGGATTTCCCGCACCTTATTTTCCAAAAAGCAAATTTTAATTATTTAAGAAGATTTATTTGTCTATGGATTCCGCCCGCATCATTTTCTGGAAAATTGCAGATTTTTTATTTTTTTTTTATTTTAAAAACAAGCAGCTATAATACAGGGTCAGTCAATGGAGGTACAAAAATGGCAGACCACTCATTGGATAGGTAAACACATCACCAGTTTCATTACATAGGCCTATTCTGCATTTAGAAAAAAATAAATACATTTGAGCAAAGGAACCCCACCCCCAACCAATAAAAAAAAAAAAAAAAAGCCTCTCCACATTTTTGATATGCAGAATCCATAGACAGATACATTTTCTTGAAAAAATAAAATAAAAATTTCGCCCTCCCGCTCCATTTTCTAAAAATGAAAATCCATAGACCAACGTTTTTATTTGGTGTGGCCTTGCCTCAATTTCCCAGCAAGGAATCCATTGGACGGCAAAAGATTCTTATGGCCATTTTATTTTAATAACTTGGATTACAGATCCGGCGACGAGAATTTGGGCAAAATAGAAAAAAAATAAAATTTTATTTTTATTTTTTATTCCTATGGCCGATTTTTGGAGAATCTGATAAAAAAATGTTATTCTTTGGAAAAAAAAGTCTAATGTAAGCTACGAACCTTCTGTATTCTGCCTGTCAGTGTGAACAACTTTTCGTTATTTACACTTTTGATGGCTTAAAATTGACTTTCCCTTCCCTTTTTTTTTTTTTTTTTTGCTCTGGCCGATGAGATATATTGGTACTTAGATGAGGGCTTGGGGCAACCTTTTTTTTTTCTTTTTTTTTTTTTACCGATGGCCGACCAAAGAGGTGAGTGAAAAAATCCGTAATCCAAGTTATTAGAATAACATGGCCTAAAAAAAAATAATAAAAAAATCGCTCGCTCGCACCATTTTTTTTCAAAACCAAAATCCGTAGACCAACTTATTTTTTTGGTGTGGCCTTATGGGGAATATCATATCTAATCATCCATGGTCTCTTGAACCCCAGACCAGGTTTTAGATCCCTTTAGTCTCTAAGTGAACGGTTGTGTGGAGAACCATGGCTCGTTACCTGCCAGCAGCACCATATGAAATATTGATGTGGACAACCACCCCCGCCCCCCTCACACCAGCCTCCATACCTTCCCATTAGACAACTACCTGCTGCACTCTGTAATGGATGTATGAATTTGGCACGGCTGCCTCTTTCCTGCTGGGAGAGCCAGGTCATCGATTAGACAGCCTCCTGAATGGGTGCCCACCACATGCATGCAGCACTTACTTAGTTCTTGATAAAAAATAAACAGGGCATCGGTCATGTAAAATGCATAGAAGGCCTTATTTTGCCATGCTTATCTGTATTTATGTAGTTTGTAATGTAATTACCGTAAACTCCCGTGTATAAGACGCGTCCTCTATGCCAAATAAATGCCTGGTGCGTCTTATAGGATCTACTGAAGTTTGGGGTGCGTCTTATACCAGGGGTAATTTTACTATAGAAATGTACTAATCTTACAAATTTCAGCCTTAAAATGTGCATCTTATACGTGAAAATGCATGTGCTGAGTTTGGGGGTGCGTCTTATATGCACAGCGCGTCTTCTACGCGGGAGTTTATGGTAGATTTTTTTTTTTTTTTCAATGTCTTCCGTTTTACAAATATACATGTGTATAGTTCCGGGTCGCAGTAGGGATCGTGTGTGTCCTGATTTGAATCAAAAGTATTGACAGTGTTGCCAAAAAAAAAGAACGTTTTCTCAATGCAGGCCAACATGGCCTGCATCATGGCACCTTAGGCAGGCCATTTCTGTCGAATGCATGCCATATGGACATTGATGTTCTAAGGTACCCATATAAACTTCATTGTAATTAAGAAGAAATCAGGCAATGTTTGAATATATATCAAATTCCCAAAGATTGCAAAAATCTTTGCTTCTAATAGACCGATTTGAAAAATTCTTTCGCCATTAGAAAGCTAAGATCATGACAGGCCATTGTGGCCTGCGTCCAAGGGTCCTACACCGGCTTTTACGATTCTATGATTTTGCTGGTGTCATTTCAGCAACACTGCTATTATAGTATTGGGAAAAAAAAGAAAACCTATCAGTCAGTTCGATAGTGTATGTATAATGTGGATTGTGGCAAATTGGATGGGTGACAGGTGTTAACTTATGGACACGATATTACTGTACCAAATTACACTCTGTACAACACCTGTGGCAAGCTGCATGCATATTTTTTTTTTCAGTTTAATTTTTTTTTGTCCGTGAAGCATCCAGTTGCAATTATTTAGATATATTATGCTTTAGTATAAATCTAAATCAACCATTGAAGTTGTGAAGGGACCAAACACAAAGAAAATGAAAAGTGAATCATCTGAGTACGAGGCTGAGCTTTGGTTTGCCTGTGTGCCTGCAGGTGGTGTTGGGGTAGCAGTGGGCCCTGGATGTGCCAACTCAGCTCTGACAAATCCTGCTCAGCAAATCAATGACTTTACACTAGACTAGGGTAGCCTGCCTAACGTGATCGATTCTACACCGATAATATCCAAAAATAAACCACACTGGTGGTGTGTGTGTGTGCCTGTGGGGGGGGGGGGTGTAAACGGGAAAAAATAACATTGTTAATCAGATAAAACCTCTTTTATTGTGCAACGGTAAGTTAACTGACAAGGTCAAAGTTTAATAATGTATTACACACAGTAGGTAATAAGCATGATTCAAATTAAACTTTTTATAAAGGTTGTGAGGATGACGCACTGTTGGAGTGCTCAGAAGAGTATTGTTTCCCTTGATACTAGCATCGATGAATCAGAAAGAATGAGTCAGTATCTTAAGTACAACCCCAGACGCCTTGCCCTGGCCAACCCCTGACTATAACTTCTATTGAGTGATCAATAATAGAGATGGAGTATTATTACTACAGAGATGGAGTAAATACTACATGGGTTTATGCCTAGAATGCGTAGGCTACAACACTAGGGATTTTCTCCATTTATTAATTTTGGCTGATTACCATAGGTAGCCAATGGCAGAATAGCGACTAAACAGATAAATGAATAGATGAGATTGAACTTCGAATGCGTCATGATCATTTATAAACATGTGGTTGGTCACAGCACATGGTAACAGCAGCTGCTTCCGTCGACTATCTGTCAGGAACGCTGCTGGTTTACGAGTCGATACATATCGTGGGTGTATGAAGGTCAAAGCCAAGTGGGCCCAGAATCCCCAGATACACATACATTAGCGTCCCTCTGCCACAAAACATTTTGAAATATTGATTTCACAATACCATGACAAAGCACCGAGAAGTCATGAAATAACGCCGTGATGTGGCCACACTAGACTATTACTAGTAAGTGTGTATTGCGGGGGGGGGGGGGGGCGTAAATCTAGGGAGTTCGAGAATCAGCTTATGGCCGAGATAAATCAATCCCCCGAATCACCCCACAGGCACAACCAACTTCCATCGTGAGCACTCTAGTTAGCCCTGAATCAATCATGCATGTACAAGGCCGAAGGCAGGTGGCTCGATGCGCTTCACTAATACAAGCCTTAGGTGATCAATGAGCCCTGTATACTAAGTTATTGAGTAAGTATTGACCCCCTCCACCACCCAGGCAGTCTGTGTAGATCTAGTACAGGGGTACTTTTCATCAACCTGACCCCATGACCTACATGCACCAGCATTACAATGTAGGTCCTCTAGACGTCCCACCCAGATACATGTGGACAAGACACCTGAGTTGTACGACTCACCAGGCTCAACTGAAGCCTTAGTACATTGTGTATTAAGATTTTAGATAGCCTTAGGTACTGTTGGTCACGGTATAACCCCCCCCCCCCCCCTAACTCCAAGCAGCACGAAAAGTAATATACTAGATCTAGTACATTGTATACAATCCTTTCGTAAGTAAGGCCACACCAAATTAAAAGAGTGGTCTATGGCAAGCTTATACGGGGTACTTGTGCATTGGATCGCAGTTACCGTTAGATTGGTCTATGGATTTCCCTCACCTAATTGATTTCTAGAAAATAAAGATAAAAATTTCGCCCTCCCGCACCATAATTTCCAAATGAAAATCCATAGACCAACTTTCTTATTTGGTGTGGCCTAAGGAGATTATACATGTAACTCGTTTCTATCCCCATATTTATTTTGTCTTACATTTACATTTCCCATCCTAGTATTTATATGGCATGTGCCGTATATCTCCAGACTTCAAGTACAAACAAGGCACGTGTATTAGGTATATTAATGTGAGAGATAGAACAGCCGACCATGGCTGGTGGTAGAGACTAGGTTACCATGGTAACCAGGTGAAAAGTTCACTACCTGGGGACAGGCAGCACCACCGGGTTTGTAAGGTGTGTAGGGTAGGTGCAGGTGTGTGTGGGAGGGGGGGGGTGGGAGGTGTGTCATAGAGAAGGGCACCTTCCACCCCATGTCCATCAGATACGTTACTTCTTCTAAACATTGCCCTTGGCCTGGGGTTTATGGGTGGCTATACTTTCTCTGGTACGTGAGGAAATGTAGCACGGGCTCGACTATGGAATGCACTGTCATCACATTCCCTAGTAATTATAACAAATTTAATTTATTTACAGGGCTCGACAACAAAAATATTTCTCTGGACACAAATTGTTTTTCAGGTTGTGTCTAGTGGACACAGCTGCCAAGCCAGGCATATATATTGAGTAAAGGGGCTGGGTATATGATATTTTTCCTGCTGGGCACAAATTTGATTTGCTCTTGTGCCCAGTGGACACACTGGTTCAAAATTGATTCCTGATGTTAGATTCGCGATAGTGTAGGATACTAAGCATATGTTTCAGATTTATATACCTTCCTTATGTGCACCCAGTAGGTTTTGCCTGTGAATGGGATCATATGTATACGGGACTAGCACATTGCTAGTGTTAAGAAAATCAGCCAGGTGGCTCAAGCAGTGGTGTCATAGTCATGTACTATCTGTAGATATTCTATAAAATTTATACCTATGGATAGCAAAAACCTTCAACTTCTACTACATAAGCATATTATAAATCTAATACTTTAAATACAAGAGAAATACAACTTTAAGATTTAAATAAGAGACAACATGTCACCCATATTGAGTACACCCAGGCCATTGTCTCATTATCAGGCTAATCCTCTCCCCTCACACCTGAAACAAGAAGGTACTTAGGGTGATTAAGATAGGGGCATAGTGCAGCTTATCTCCCCTATCAGTGTTATCAGTGACCATTGTTTTGTGGTGGATGAGGGTGAAGATAAGAGATTACCCAGAATTCCCCGACAGAATCCAAGATGGCGTCGGGGCAAAAAACAAAGATGGCAACCTCCATAGAGGGATAGCTATGTGCCCTATAGCATTAGATTGGTGCAGGGTCACAAGCAGCATGTTAACAATGTGCCCTACTAAAACTCACACCATCCAGTCATATTGCAGGTGTATGGGCCTGGACAGACATGTAGCCAAAGGTCACCACAGGTCATCCATCACTCGCCTCATACATGTGTTAGGTTAAATCAGTTTGTTGCTGATCTAGTATTAAGACAGCCGACCGAAGCTTTTAGCTATACTTTCCAAAGACAGTCACCCTCCCAAGAACCACAGCCTGCCACCCCTGGGCTTATGGACTACGCTATGCAGCTGAATTGAAATGGCACAGACGCCGGGTGAGCCGATTGTGATATGAGGGGTAGTGGGGTGGTTGAAGTAGGGGGTTTTCTTGTTGCCGGAAGTGACTCTTGTCATGATGTTGTGTGACGGAGCATGTGCCCTCCTCTTAGGGCTAATCTACCAGGAAAACTAGAGGCAATACGAGTAACAGAGGACAGACCTATGTTACCGGGTAGTAGGAGGCTGATATAAAGCTTGGTTCTTGTGTACCGCGGCATCTTTGATGATCCATGTCTGATCATATCAGCAGGCTTACTGCTTTTTCATGTACGAAGAGACTCGTGAATATTTAGTAATTGGCACAGGTCCTCCTGGGTCATTGGCGGTGCCTTTTCAGCGTTTTACAGTCAATCAAGATGGCTGACTTTAGGTGGGAATTTCTTCTACAAAATATGGGTCTAAAAATTAGTGGAAAGTTGATGCATGTTCCTTAGGTCCTTGTCTTTCTTTACAGGGTAACAATTCCCATAGAAAACAAGTATTTACCTGTGGAAAAGGGTGAGGAACAAACTTTACATTTTTTTTAAAACTTTTTTCTGAGGAAAACCTGTCTCCAATAATAATAATTTAACGAGGTCTTAGTGGTCCAAATAAGCATCAACCCACCTTGACTTTGGCTTTGCACAAAGCCTACACCCCTTATCATTATACCTAGCATATAATCGATCACACCGTTCTGTGTGCTTGTGGTGAGGATATAAATGATGGTTAAGGGAACATGAGGTTTCCTGTCTGTTTGTGGACATGATGGAGAAGTAGCATCTTTTTATACATTATACATTCTAGGAAGCAGCAGTGACGTCATAGCAACCAATGCGGCCCTAATCAGGCTTATCTCCCTACTGATAAAGATCCTCATGAAGGATTAAATTAAATAGGAAATGTACTAGAAAAAGGTGTTAAAATCCTTATCAGAAAAGATCTAGACTTCGTACAGAAAAATACATTCCAAAATCTGAAAGATATTCAAAATTTGCATCACATACTTGATGCATTATTTTCTAATCCTAACATTTGAAAAGAAAACAGCAAAAAGGCTACTTTTTCTAGTACATTGCCTATATAATTTGACCCTTTGTCAGGCCCCTAGCAACCAGGGTTCTGCTCCCTAGAATGGTTAATAGTCCATAGCCCAGGGCTGGAGGTTAGAAGGACATGAATAGTTGAGGTGTGCCCTGTTTGTAGTATTTACCAAGTCAGCATAGACTGGGGACTGTAGTACAGCCAGTGCAGTGTTGTTAATACAACCCCCACCGACCCACCCTACTCCCTGCTGTGGGTGCTAGACAACCCACCTCCCCTCCCCCAGCCCTGCGTGGCCCACATAACTACTCAGTACCCAGACAATGTGGGGCAGTCACGGCGGGTCATCCCCTGCTGCAACCACCCGACTAACACTCAACAGCAGCCACCCCGGCCAACAGACCCGATTATCGCCCAGCTGATGCCGCCGTCCATGGAGCAGGCCGCGGCGGCCAACGGACAATGATGTCGGCAGCTACTTGTACTATTACCCAGCACCAGGGATCATTTCTACCTCGAGGATTTATAACGTTTAGTTTTTCATGTTATCGGTTGAAGCACAAGTCGGATGTGTGGTGTTTACATGCAGACCATTCGGATAATAATGGTTCAGTTTATGTACCAGAGCAATGCTGTGATTCTAGTGGGACGTGCTTAAAAAATAACATAAAATTGACATATTGTAGCCTCCAGAAACAGTGGTACTGTGTGCCCCCTTCGTCATTAGCTCCCTTCCCTCATCTGACTATTAATAAAGGTGGGAATACACTACAGGTACCCTCCAGCAAAGCCGTCAAAAAGGGGACCCGCAAGTAGGTCACCCACCAGCAGCAGCAGCCTTAGAATCGGTAGCAGCAGCAGCAGCAGCAACAACCATCATGTTACCAAGAAGAGGAGGAGGAGGCCCAGCTGTTACCATGGCTACCGGCAGACAACCTACTACTAGTATTAACACTAGTGTAGGAGGAGTGGCTCCCCCGACTGCTAACCCTGCACCCAGTGCCAGGCCAAGATTACTAGGAGGGGGGATAGCTGGGGTCCTCGGCCCCCCGCCCCCCAGGAATTTTTCCCGCAATCATGCCCCTCCTGGTGTACCCATTGACCTGAGTTCACCATGGAAGCCTCCTCTGAGGGTCAGTATGGTTATGGATTATGTAATATTCTGTAATGTAATCTACCGTAATGTAGACGTATAATATATGTGTACATTATGGTATATATTATGATGCTAAAGGGTACACATGTATAATATAAGTGGTGTCTAAACTTAAACTAAAGTAAAGTGTATGGCACCGAGGAATGATATTTACCTACACATGCTCTGCACAAGGAGCAATAATTGATTATATCTGTATGCTTCTCATCTCGATTTCATACCTCACCATAACAAATATGGTATGTCATCCAAATTAGAACTATGTCAGTATCATAATTCATGTGGCAAGGAGAGATAAAAACCTAGACAATCAATCACTGCATTTATTTGTTCGCCGCCCAATAACAATGTGTGATCAGCGTCGTGATGCCTGTATTATCCTTTCCTGGAACCCTGGTTATTTAAGTGATCGTTAAATTTCAAGGAAAGAGGCCAAAGCCAGGCTTTGCCAAAGGGGCTAATTAGCAAACCAGATTCATTGCCGCAATATAGCGATAGAATCGAGTGAGCAGAATCATTTCCGTCATGTGTAGTTTTCAATCAAAATCTATCACCTGTGTTCTCCTAAGTACAAAAAGTTAGCCACTAATAAAATGTTATCTTAGACTGTAACTAATCAGTCTAATGGTGCCACCAAACACTGCTGTCACACTCAAGACTGCTGTCACTCTGATAAGTGTTTGCTACAGGTATCGTTCCACTATTGATGTTGACATCACTTCCGGTAATACACCGAGATGTACGGATTTAGGACTTGGAGGGCTGTGATTGGTCTATATTAGAGTTCAAAATCACTGCAAACTTTTAAATAAAGCATAGATAGAATGTTTAACCTGTTGTGATTCAGAATATATGGAGTACAAGGGACAGCTCCTTTGTCTAGGATCCCAAAATATTTATTTAAAAAAAGATTGGAAATAATCACTAATTGTGTGCAGAATTGGCCAAAATGAGGATAGGGTTCAAACATATGCTCGTACAGAAAAACTGGGTTGGTGAACGACGTCTGGATCTGGCATCCAGAGAGGGGGAAAATGTGCCTCTACATGATTTTGAGTGTTTGAAAGGTGAAATTCCACTTTTACGGTTGTATGAGTTACATTAAATTATAGTGCAGAATGTTTTGGTGGTCCGATACCTACAGACTGCTGCGGCATACAGACTGCTGTCAACTCAGACTGCTGTCACACTGACATACATACCGACTGCTGTAACATACAGGTTGCTGTCACACTATTGTGGGGGTTTCCACACCGTCTGCCGCTCAGAGAGCTCTTTACGGTGTGAGATACTTATATTGGCAAAAGTTTCAGTCCTGCGGGAGCACTCTCCGCGCACCTCTCATGCATTTAATCCTTAATCAATCCTTCTAAAAATTTAGATATACATACAACCCTCCTTTACCTTCGCTGAAAGTTTGGGGATCCTACGATTATTTTAAGACAGGAAAAATTGAAATTTATTAACCCAGGCCGAACTGTGCATGGGCAGGATGCAGCACCAGTAGCTGAAAGGTCTCATAATAGAGATGTCACACTGACTGTTGTCACATACAGACTGCTGTCACAATGACAGCTGGGTTAGTGTTACCTACACTACAGACTGTTGTCACACACAGATTGCTGTCAGATAGACTGCTAACTGCTGCTACATAGAGACTCCTGTCACACTTAGACTCCTGTCACACTTAGACTCCTGTCACACTTAGGCTGCTGTTACATACAGGTTGCTGTCACACAGGCTTGTACGTTTGTCCCCCCATGACTGCTCTGGCAGAACTTCCCATCGAGGTGGCCTGGTGTAACAGGCTTGTGACATGCACAGACTGCTATTACATACAGATTTCTGTCACGCTTAGGCTCTTGTCACATAGAAATATTGTCATACATAGCCTGCTGTCACTCAGTTATAGACTACTATCACACTTAGACCATTACCACTCACACAATCATAGAACGAGTTCAGTTAGTGGTCAAACGGATTTGTAGACGATGTGGCCAAAAGACCATTTACCTACACTAACATAATTTTACCCTGGGACATAAAACATGTATTTATTTTTACAATATTCTACCCAATTCTAACACGAATTTGTGCTCTTATCTCTGTGGACGATGTGGCCAAAAGACGATGTGGCCAATGGACCATGTGGCCAAAGTGAAACAGATGTGGTTTCAATGTAAATCTACTTCTAAATGGCCACATCGTCCATTTCCTCACATTGTCCACATCATCCACTTTTGGCCACATCGTCCAAAGATTTGGCCACAAAGTCCTTGGTTTGGCCACATGGTCCAGTGTCCACATGGTCCATTGGTCACATCGTCCATCCACCGTCAGACGGGAGTAGTTTTGAGAAGATCGGAGATAAGAGATAAGATAACGATCCAATTGACTACAAATCTCTCTATTTTTCTAAACTAGGTAATTCTATTTACTACATTGGCTTGATTTTGTATATTCTCATATTCTTGATTTGTTTTCAATTTTCTGCATATTTTCTTCTAACTGTTCAATGATTTTGTGACTTTGAGGAATTTCTCTCCAATTTTCTATTGCCCAGATGTTTAGAGCCCCACTATCTCTGCCCACATCAACCTCCCCGCTGGGGACGTTTCAGAAACGTCTGCCCTCGGCCTGAGTTCCGCGATAATCTGTCCAAACGACTTGTGTCATGGTAAGTGGGAGGCAGGCTGTCTCACACTCTGCTTACGCCAAGTCATGGCCTCGTGTGAGATACCCACAAATGTAGAAACTAAGAGGTTGGACAGATTTGAGACGATCTCTGGACTTATTTCATGACATTTCAATAACAAGACCCCAAAAAATTGTTTTAGATAAAGGGGTTGAGGCTATTTTGGTGACGTTACAGTGGAGAATGGGGCCATGTAGAACGAGATCCAGTTTCTTCACGCCTGGTGGGGAATGGCTATGGCTCTGCCTATGTTGTTCATTAAGTGATTTTGTAGGCTAGGCTCTAAGCAATCTAGACTTAAAATATTACAGGTATTTTAATGAAGGCTGGCTTTCAAAAACAAAATAAAGGAAACTAGGCTGTTTTGAAGATCTGCCATTAGAGAAGTGTCATAATTGGTAAATGATAAAGGGTTAACAACTAGTAGCATTAGCATTCAAGAAAGAAACAGGCCTTGTTTGAAATTCTGATGCAACTTATTGAATAACAAACATTACATGCGAGTGGCTGACGCTAAATCACCATACTAGACTAGGTCTAGGGGTGTATTGTAATCGTTATAAAGGTCTCAGAAAATGAGAGTAAAACACCAATGGGATGGCTTTGTACAGTGCAAGTGTACATGTGTATGGTACAGATCGGTACAGGTAGCACGTGAAGGTAGCGTGACGTAGATGGACCAGGGTACACGCCATTATACCACCCAATGATACCCATATTGATCTAATAGCACCCCCCCCCGCCCCCCTCCCCCAACCACCATCAGCATCCTCCAGTCCTGTAAAGGTGCATGTACCTGCTGTGCTCCCTGCTGCTGCTGCTGTTGTTGTACACAGGTATCACGTGTCATATCAGTTGTGGGTAGTGTTGCTTAGGTCTAGCATTTTGATTATATTTGAAAAAAGGGAGTCTGTACATTGCCATACTATTCCACTAACCTAAAGAGATAAATAGCCCCATGCTGATTCCACTTATAAATTATACAGGCACCAGACCCGGGGGGGGGGGGGTACTCCCTATATGTTCTATAGTAACCATGTGCATACATGACCCTTGACTTGGTACCCGTTTTAGCGTGGTAAATTTCCATAAAATGGGCCCCTTTTGGCATGAAATAGTTTGAAAAGGTACCCCTTTCCCTGCTATAAGAATCCAACAAGCGCTTTACTCTATTTTGAGACCCTTTCAATGGAATATCTCCACAGAATATATCCATTTTAGCCTAAATTGAAGCCAAATAGACCCCTTTTAACGGATCCGGGCGGATCCGTCCCTAGGATCCAAAAGGTACCCCTTTCCCTAGGGAGAGTTATGGATGGTTCACACTACTGCCTATTCGCCCTAGACTATTCGCACTACTCCCTTTTGGACCAAACGCTCTACCCCTGGACCATTCGCACTACTCATACAAAAGAGGGGCAGTGGATGATTCGCACTAGTGACAACCCCTGCCCCCCCCCAAAGATTTGGGGTTAATAGTGAACCAAATAATTATACTCCAAGCTCTAATGGAACTAGAAACAATTAAAGGGCTAAGGATACTGTCCCTACGCCGCCCGTCAGTGACTGACGGCCGTCAGTCCGCAGTAGAGTGAATGGTCCAAAAGTAGAGTGAATGGTCTAGAGCGAATGTGTAAGTAGTGCGAATGCGTATGTAGTGCAAATGTGCATTAGAGCGAATCAACCATTTCCCTTCTATGAGGTTTGATACCTGATTATCACATGCATGGCTATGGTATGTTTTGGAGGTATATTCCTCGTGTAGGCACACAGATAGGGTGAGGTACCCTGGAAGTGGAGGAGGGAGGGTGGTGTATGTGTGCTGTCTGTGGCCCTGATCCACTGGCAGAAATGCCTAAAGGTCTGTGTGCCATCTGATGGCACCAGGTGCACAGACGCTCCTTGCCTTGTACTGGAGAACCCTGCCTCATTGCTGCCCTGCAATGCAACTCACCGGGGTTGGGGTGAATGGGGGGGGGGGTGCACTGCAGAGAGGAGAATATATTATACATATTCAGCCTCCTGCTTCTCTAGGTCTTGCACTATGACGTAATTGTCATTAAATAGTAGTAGGACTTACCAGATATCATACGTGGGGGTTGGAGTATTTGATATCAATAGTTCAGTCATAGATGACTGATATCTGAGATAAGCTCTATTATAGTTCAATGCAGGCATATAGAGCACTCCCGGGGGGGCACTCCCTATAGGGCCCATAGTAACCATGTGCGTACAAAAAGTAGAGGGAAAGGGTACTATTTTGGCCCTGTGGCAGGATCCGGCCGCATCCGTCATTAGGGGTGTATTTTTGCCGATTTTAGGGCAAAAGGGGTATGATTTTGGCAGACATGCCAACATTTCAGGGGTAAAAACCGGGAGACCTTCTGAAGCCCTGACGATCATCCACACATACAGCAAATAACTTGTATTTAGGCTGCATATCCAAGAAAATTTTGAAACTCTGCATCATGAAATGAAGCATTCAGCCAGAAATTCTGGCACATTTTCTAGGTTTAGAATGTTGAGTCTTTCAAATCCGGGAGATTTTATAATAAGGAAGTAGATATACTTATGAAAAACCGGGAGATTAGTGAAAAACCGAGAGAAATAGGGAGAGAAAACCAAGCCGGGAGAAACTTTAAAAAATTGTCAAAATCCGGGAGTCTCCCGGCCAAACCGGGAGTGTTGGCATGTATGCTTTGGGCCTGGATAAATGACAAAATTTTCTCTGAAAAGGGGTCAATTTTTTTGGCCTAAATCACCCCCGGGAGAGCACTGTGAATAACAAATACATTCCAGTGATATCATTATTATAATTGTCACCCATGCCATCAGATTTTACATGTAGACCATGTAGTGTTTAGCTTGGCGACTCAGTAGCGCCCTCTGCGGTCTAGTCTACCAGACTAGCAGCTAGCAGGAATGGCGGCTGGCGTCATCGTGAAAACACGCGCCATCGTGTTAGTGGTGCGTAGCTAGGGCACTCAAGACATAAAATAAATATCACAAGTGTACACCCACCCAACTAGCACCACAGACACACAGATAAAAATGGGGAAGTTTGAAACCGGAAGAAATCGCCCGGAGTGGGAGCGTTTATCAGTGCATATAAAAATTATGGATGGGGGGGACCAAGAATCGTTATTATAATGGTGGAAATAGTTTAAACATGTGCAATGATTCAGTCAGGATGACGGGCGTAAACAGGGCGTGACGCGGGATGTTTATTTGTGGGGCCGCCTCACGGCCATGTAGGTTGGGTGGTGGGGGGAGGGGGTGAACTTTAGAAGGTCTGTGTTTGTGCTGGAGGAGATATAATATAGGACACCTCCCCCCCGCCTCCCTGTACACCCCAACCTCCGGGAGGCAAATAACGTGCCGCCCACCCACCCCTGTCGCAGCCTATGGAGAACCCTAGACCCGGCCCTAGCACGGTGTGGGGTGCCCTGCCCCTGAGGGCGTGTGATGAATGAGGTCAGCCGAGTGCTGCTCCCCCACCCTCCTCCCCGCGCCCATCCCCGGTTACAGCTCCTCCCGACCCACACACCCTCCCTCACACAGGTGCCATGGCCTCCAACAGTGACGTAGCTCTAATAAACATTGAATGCTGCCAAGTACCGACTGTGCTAGGAGCGTGGAGACTATGATTGTGGCCTGTGGAGGGAGAGAGATGCCTGACCTCTGTCTGGTATCGGGTCAAGGTCAGAACATTTTCTGAGCGCCCATTTGGCAGCAGGAGCTGGGGAGGCTGAGTGGGGTCGACTGAGGTTGTTGATACGGAGGTTGTAGAAGGGGCTGTCAGCTAAGCTGCGGGAGGCTGGATTTGAGGGATAAGACACAGGGAAATGTGAAACAGGATGTTTTGTCTCTTACACTTAGACTTAGTATTTGTAAATCATCTATATAATGGCTATTAATTTAATATATAGATTATCAGTAATTAAATGAACTCCATAGACTCTATTTTAAGGTTGACCATATGGCATATCTTTAGTTTATGTATTTAATTGTGAAAAGAGGAACCCATGTCTAGCCAATAGTTAGCGCTGTAGACCAAAACCTGGCTCACCTTGGGAGTGTCGCAGAGCGTATACTGTAGTGTAGTGTAGGGACGGAACATAGGTAGATCGTCAGTCAAAGACCAAGGGCTGACACTCACTGACAGGTGGGATATAAGGGTGGTCAGATATCCTTAAGTTTTTACATGGACGTCATGCTCCGCTTCGTACACGTCGGGTCACAGTCCATATATTTTAGTCCAAGGGGTCTTTCTGCTTATCTGTTTTGAGTGATAATCGGTATGGTGGATGGACGATGTGGCCAAACCAAGGACAATGTGGCCAAAAGTGGACGATGTGGCCAATCTAAAATAGACGATGTGGCCATTTTAAATATGTAGATTTACACCAAAAGGACATCTTTTTTTTCACTTTGGCCTCATCGTCCATTGTCCAAATCGTCTTTTGGCCACATGGTCCATAGACATTGGTGTATTAATTGGGGTTAGATTTAGGTAGAATATTTTATAAAGATATATCCGGTACATGTAAATGTCCAGAGTAAAATCATTAACGCCGCGTTTCTGGTATCGCCCAAAAAGCCATGACACACATATAGGGTTTAGTATGGAGGCCTAGTGAGTCCGCCATTGCTGGATCTGTCACCTGGCCAGATAAGCACTGATAAGAACCAGCATGATGGGTACTAGGTGTTACATAATGTACCCAAAACATTCTGCATTAAATCCAGGGAATGATCTGATTGGTTGATAATGTAACCTGGGTCAACCCAATAGGGGAGGTTGATGGCTTTTACAATCTGCCTTCAAAGTAAGAAATTTCAACCATCCTCTATTCTAATTATGTGGAAATGAAGGTGAACATGTTGGCACACAATTTAAACCTTATTTTTCTTTGCGAAACTGTATTACTATGGGAAAATAGGTAGTAAATTAACAAATGTTCCTGATTAGAAGGTAGGATTAAGACAGGTTGAAGTATCGCAATATCTCGTGCATATTGCGAGAAGTCACGAGAGTTGGGTCAAGCTGGCCCCAAACGCCCATACCGTAGGTCTATGCTTTAGAGATTGAAGCATTGAACAAAATTGTTTACAAAGAGGCAGTGGGCGGATGGGAAGGTCAAGGTCGTATACAATCTTGTCGAGAGCTGTAGATTAAATGTAGTATCTGACCTTTCATGAAGACAGGGTGGAGACCAAATGTAGATTAAAAATAAAAAGGGGGTTCGGGGACAGAGCCCCTGATTTAATCTCCCCCTCTCAAAAATTAGAGTGACAATGTACCTACAGAGACTATCTTACAAAAAATTCGCCATTGTTATACACGTGACAGATTGTCAAGTGTTAGATCAGATCATTATTCCTCCGCCGCCGCGTTTATTCCACGCTTCAGCGTGGGGGTATCCTATATTGTTAAGGTAGGGAAAAGGGTTTGTTATAGATCCCATGGGGATACCCATATTCTTATGGTGGATGGCCACATCGTCCACCTAGTTTAGCCACATCGTCTTCAACTATGGCCACATTGTCTTGGCCACATCGTCTATAAATTTACCGGTATGACATCATATGGTCATAGCATAGACCCCCTGATACATAGCTCAATCATCAGCCGGGCTCGTCAGCTTATCAGTATGGCAAGCATAAGTAGCCTAAACTAACATTCTATCTACGGCGCATATCGGCGCACTGTAGGATTTCCTGGTGCATATTACATTACGTCGGGCTTGAAAGGTATAGAAAGGAGCCTAGGATTCTCCCAGGCACTCAACAAGCACAGAAAGAGGTGAATACTCAAAGAAGCTGCAGAAAAAGTATGGCACAACAAAAATGAAACCACATGGGAAAACAGCCAACCCCGCCGGTAATACATTCCTTCTGGGAAGAGATAGTGTGGCAAGGGAGGGGGGGGGGGGGGTAAACAGGATAGGTTTACTGTGTGGGGGACAAGTTGTAGGTCAACGTGTCTAGGTGGGAACAGGATGTTGTGGTTAGGGATGGATAGAAAAAGAGGGAGGGGGTTAAATATAATTAAATCACAACATTTTATTCTGTGCAATACCAACATTCTTATGATATTACAGACAAGGACGGATTTTAAATTTAATAAGTCATTAAGCGGATATGTTGAAAGATCACTTGAAATAATATGTATCAAGATATGAATTATCTCGTTCAATATGCACTAAAATATATAAAGTCAATGCACCAAAACATGTACATTATATATCACTTCTTTAATCGATCTCTAACGGAGAGCTCCATCAAAGACCGTGCCTCCATCCTGGTTGGCTACGCTGTTACTATAGTTACCATCTACATATGTGTATGGTCTGTGGTGACCTTTCAGGATAAACACTGCTCAGGGAACCTGGAAAGGAAACTAGTCTGAGCGGAAGTGATTTTATCTGACCTTTTACTGCAACTTCTCCGGTGACCTAGTTTGGTGGGCAAACTAAGCCTTCTCCCCTAGGTTACCATTTTGACCAAAAATTGCCGTATTCAGCATTTGCTGGTATCCATCTGCCAGCTTGACTCACCAGCAACAAGCTAAGAAAAATAGTACCTCCCAGCATGCCTGTTTACCAGTGATGTAATCGTGAGACTATGAGATAGGGTCAGTGTGCTTTTACTGGTCATGCCACATTGTTGTCTGATACATCCACAAGGTTCCCACTGGTCAGGGCAAATGAAGTGGTCAGGAAAAGTATGTGGCGCCTAGGGTAGAACCAGAGACCTTGTATTGTAAGGCCACTCAAAAATAAAAAAAAAAAAAACTTGTTTTCATCACCAAGCCACAAAAAAAAAAGTGACGAGGGAGGATTTTAATCTTTTTTTTGCCGAAGCAGCTCATTAGGGCCTGATATCTTTGCATCCCAGGCTCATCGCGGACGCCGTGTGTATGAAAAACTGCATTATAATCTGAAATTTATCATTGATATTTCAAAAGTGTTAGGGTGTCTATTATAGATAGACAGCTGTATTCCCTGGACCATAAGCTTTCGTTTGATACTAAACTACTTTTCTTCATTTTCTAGTATATTTTTCTCAGAAAATTCCTAAAAGAAAAAAATCAAATGGCGATTTTTTTCTGACGAGGGCGGTGATGTGAAACAAGATTTTTTTTGGAGTGGCCTAAGGAATATTTTTTTGGGTGCCTATAACCCAAAAAATTAAAAAGAAAAAGTTTAAAAGGTGTGGCCTAACGTACTAGTCTAGTGGTATAAGGTATTCAACACACGTAAAGCACAAGTACATGTTAAACTGATAATCCAGGTGATTTGTAAACTATAACCTATAACCCAAAAAATTAAAAAGAAAAAGTTTAAAAGGTGTGGCCTAACGTACTAGTCTAGTGGTATAAGGTATTCAACACACGTAAAGCACAAGTACATGTTAAACTGATAATCCAGGTGATTTGTAAACTGCTTCCCGCAGTGATCCCGCTTGGGGCGCAAAAGTGTCCGACAGGAACATGAACCTTTCAAACCAGCCCCCCCCCCCCCCGCCATCCCTATGCGTGGTGAAGGGTGGTAGAGGTCGGGGTGAGCTATTCCCGGTATCTGGGTCGCTACTCTAGATCCGGCCTGGCCCTCAGTGCATGTACTCAGTCGTGATGCCCGGATACAGAAAGAAGCAGGGGAGGGGATGTGTATGAAGTTTACGGGGAGGGGGCTGTTTGGGGCGGCCCCGAACGACAACCTTTTGTTGTTATGGTGGTGGTAGGCAGATCCGAGAGTTGGTTTATTGAAGTACCAAATATTGAGTCTGCCCTCAGCTTAGCCTGGCTCAGGCTGTGATAGGAAGGCACCAAGAGAGGAGACTTGACCCTTCTGTGTACATTCTCCAACGTACAATCTAGTCCCTGCATCAGTTACCACCCTTCAAATTACTGTAAAACCCTGTGTATAAGCCGCGGCTTATAGGCCATTTCAGACCCTTGATGCGGCTTATAGGTTACTCCTGAACTCTTTTTCCTTCTTGTTTTTTTTTTTTTTTTTCATTTATTTTTTGTTTGTTTGGTGGACAATTTTCTTGACTCCCTGTAATTCCTACTTCAGTTTCATGAATAAACTATAAAAGATAAGATTATTGTCAAATAAGCCTGGTAGTGGTCAGGCTCGCCCCCTCCAGCCCGACAGAGTACTGAGTATCAATAGACGCTGGCCGAGGCTGGGTAGTGGTACAGTCCAGCGACGCTGCCCGCGGCCAACATTTGCAAATCTATGTTTTTTTTTTTTTTTTGTTTTTTTTTTCAATTGTAAGTCAGAATAGACTGAATACCTATCCCGGTGGCAGTAAAGAGGACCAGCCTAATGTCAGAGTGTGGAGTTGGGTGGGGGGGGGGGGTGGCCTACTTTAGTTGGACTAGTTAGCCTCGCCCACAGCTGGCACATCAGCTAAATTAATGTATCACCTTGTTTTGAACACTTCCATGCACATAAATCGTGTAGCTGTGCTATTATGCTACTTGTGTGTCATGTGAAGTAGGTTTATGTGTCAGTTGGGGTAATGTGACTATGATGCCTTGGAGGGTGGGTGGTGGCGTTATAATGATTTAATAAATCAGACATGGTGATACAGTTTCCTTAACCCACTCTGTGCTCTTAGTATTAAAACATGGTCATCGGGATAATAGAAAAAAAAAATCGCAATTATAGCCCCATATCTCTCTTGACTAGATGAAGAACTATGTAAAAGCAATCCCAATCAATGCCAGAAGCCACAGCTATTGAAGTCATTTTTGTGTCTGAAGAGATTTGTAGACGATGTGGCCAAAGTTGTGGACTATGTGGCCATACAAGGTGGACTATGTGGCCAATGTTTTGTAAGGCTATCTACCATGAGAATATGGGTTCCCCAAGGGTTCTATAATAAACCCATTTACCTACCCTGACATTTCTTTAGCCCTGGGCCATGCACATGCATTTTTACCCATACTCTAACAAATTAGGGGAACCAATGTCTGTGGACGATGTGGCGAAAAGACTATGTGGACAATGGGCGATGTGTCCAATGTTTTAAAAGATGTGGATTGGTGTAAATCTGCTTCTAAAATTGCCACATCATCCATTTTCTCAAATTGTCCACAATGTCCACTGTTGGCCACATCGTCCAGAAAATTGGCCACATCGTCATTGGTTTGGCCACATCGTCCATTGTCCACATCGTCCATACACCTCTGAAGATTGTTATGTTATCCCTCATTGGGATGGGTAATCGAGGACGATGGATGGGCAACAGAGCTCGCAATAGTCACAGTCTGACTGGGGAAAACCAGGCCGGATAAATATAGCCACTTGACATTCTAGAAGGGTAGTGATTTGTGGCCAGGGATAAGAATAAAATGAGTGTGCACGGAATATTAAGGAATGCCAATTACAATGTAACATGCATGGCAACCACACCAGTAGCATCAAGGTAGTGTTGAGGTGAGGAGGTGCAGACAGTCGTCTCCCGAGTTGCCAATTAAGGTGGGCCACGCCCGTGGACTAAGAGTAACTAAATCTTCACCAAATTTTCGCCACAAGTCCCAAATCTTATACCTGATGATATAAAGAAAATATAGGGGTCCCGGGCATTTTTCTGAGATATTCATATCTGAATTCTACCGTAGTATGGTATAGACTTTACCATAATATATATTGAATGTCATGGTAGAGTAACTAAATTTTTGACTAACTAAATATCTAGCTGTTTAAACAAATGCAGAGTGTGAATGCACATCGATCCTTGCTTGGGTGCCAGTCACCTCCCCAAGCCCAAGGGCAAACTGAGGGTGTATCGATCTAAATAGATAGAGGTGTACTATTTATTCAGTCATCATACAAACTAGACCCATCTCTAAATATTTACACACTGTATAAATCGATGCCTGTCAGTCCACTGCCACTGTAAATAGGTGAGATTTTTTTTTTCACTTCAACTACCCCCCTCTTGTACACCAAGAGCATTGCGTATACAGTAGGTTGGCTGAGGTCACAGTGAAAGCAGACGGCAATTATAAATTGAGATCTATCTATATCACCATAGTTGGATCGGCGCCCAACTCACATACTTGTTGTGAGTTGGGCATACTGGGGCCTGAGTTTTTGAGATTGGATGCACTTGTCCTTTAGGCGCACTCTCCTGTCTTTATTGATACTTGAAATGAAACATAGCTTGAATTTTTGTATAGTTTGAACCCTTAACTCGCACCACGAATAATTTCATCAAGGTACATTTTTTTCAACCAGCCTAAATTGTGGTTTTAAAAATCCTGAAATTCTTTACTGGAGAAATAACATGGCCGCCATGTTGGATTTTTGGTCATGCACTAGGCAAACTTGTAGCTCATGTAGCATATGAAATATCTAGAGTTAAGGTACAATTATTTAAAAACTTCTAGATATATGCCTAAAGATTACTCCAGCTTCATGATTTTTATCAATTCCATTTGTAAATGTACAAACCAAGCACATGTTAACAAAGTATTTGCCACTACCTGTTCTAATGCACGGATTCACTGTCAGTCTTATCTACATGTACCTGGGTCACAGAGACCCTAAAACGTAGCGTCATTAGGGTATCAGATCTGTGACTATATCCCCACTGCTGTCCAGAGAGGGCGCTTTTCCTTGCGTGTACTGGATACACTGGCCAGCTGTGGGTGTTCCGTCCCTCCACAATACCCACAGTTATACCACGATTTCGGAACTTCCGGTGGTTTTATATCCGATATATACGTGGTATATTCTGCATATACCACCCATGTGCGTTTTTAGAATTTTTGGTATATACTTTTTCGGGGTCAAGTTGGAAATTATGGCAGCTATACAAAGTTAATCTAGCTATTTTCCATAGTGAAAAATCGTGCCAACTCGTATGAGAATTGAACCCCGGCCGCAGTGGTGGTAGGCGAAGGCCTTAGCCATTGCGCTACACTGAACGGTGATGAAATCAAATGCGAATATAAATAAGACCTTGACCGGAGAGGTACCGCATGTTCACACTCACTTTTCGTATGGAATCCAACCTTTTGATGTTATAATATTGAAATCCCAAGAAGTTTTCGATCCATACACGAGGAATGTGTGCTAATTTTCTCCATTTTCTTCGATATAAATAAGAATCCATTGATTTTCCAAACGGGTCCGAGATTTTCGGCGTCTTTCTTGTACAACGAGCAGTTGACCTATATCTACATCCGGGCCACTGACACACTTTCGCCGGACAAGGAGGCGGGTGGGAATGGCCGGACCGCGACTCGCGTACGTTGGGAAAATCAATGGATTCTCCTTTATTTTGAATATATTGGACATAATACGCATGGAGGGATCATCTAGACTATCTAAGGATGTATATGTTTTAATTTGAAAACTTGTCATGGTTGGATTCCATACGAAAAGTGACTGTAAACACGGCGGTACCTGTCCCGGCAAGGAACAAAAACAATGGCTTCGCGCAGAGCGGACACGGGCCGTGTCGCTTGCACTTACAAAATGCCTTCTCGTGGCTATATTCTGTGGATATCAGGTAAGAAATTAATACAAAATGGAGGAAATGGTGGTATAAACCTATTGGTTCATGGATGTTGGAGCCCAAGGGGAGTCTATGCTGGATATACCCTCGCCGCTCCGCGGCTCGGGTATATCCAGCATAGACTCCCCTAGGGCTCCAACATCCATGATCTATTAGCTTAGTAACAGGGTCTGTATGTGGGTCACTCTACCGATTCGTCGACGGGAGACTAGGGTCACACTGGTTGTGTATTCCAACTGATAATTAAATTACTTTAATAGCCCCCTTTGATCTGGACAAGAATTTGATTGATCTAAGATGTGTAATACAGCCACACACCTCCTTCCCCCTCCCCCCTACAGATAATGATCTGATTGAAGAGTAATGTGTATTGGGATCTCCCTGGACCCAATCTCCTATCGACCCGTCGGTAGAGTGACCCATATACAGACCCTGTTACCTGTGGGTATTGTGGAGGGACGGAACACCCACAGCTGGCTAGTGTATGTACTGGATCTCAGGAGCCTGTAGTACGGCGTACCTCTGGCAGGGGGCGCCTCGGGTCTAACCGGCCTTATTGAATGTCGGCTGCTGCTGCCAGCGAAAGAAGAGGCAATTATTTTTGTGGAATCTAAATGAAAAAAAAAAAATCCATAAAACTGTGGCTAGAACCCATGCCATGGCATCCCCAGCCCCGGCCAAAGCCACGAATGGCGATTAGGAAAAAATCGATCAGAGTAGGCGAATGTCTACAATAAATATAGTATGATGAGCGTCTCATGAATCAGTCATGGCACTAGTGAAATTAATGTGAGCTCCAAAATAGCCGCCCCAATGTTGTTGTTGGGGAGACAGTGATGGAGAGGGACTTGGCGCCGTGCCAGAGGCCGCCTGGTACACCACCAGTCTGGGCAGGCAGATTCATTACACCAACCCGACTAGTCCTCTCACCGACATGGGTAGAGGAGGTTAGTGTTTTCAAGTAGGTCACCTTACGTTGATGAGCCACTGCCAAGTTTACACTTGTGCTAATGGTCTCACAGCTCCACTTGGCTGTGTGATGCCAACAGTCCAATCGATGCGTGTCATCGTTGAATAATTAGCTCAATGCGCATTAGAGCTTCTCATCCTTCTACCCCTCCTCTGAGAGTGGACTAGTCCTCTGCCCGGCGGCGTGGAGTATGTGCGTTGTGGACAGATTTACTGAGAGAGCAGTGGAATAATAAAAACACACTCTGTTTGCCTGCCTCCCTCCGCCGCCACCGACGGCTCACAAAGAATGTCTAAAAATATAAGCTCAAAAAGTTGGCACTATCCCAGTCGTCCTGGGCGGCACGTACTCGCACTACCCCAGTTCAGTTGCCGACTATTTTCTTTACTCTTTTTTTTTATCCTCTTGCTTTCTGACATAACAAGACTGGCCAAGGCCGTCTGTATTGTAGGCTTAATGTATTCCACAGCCCACACATTCTACATGTATACATGTCCCACTTGGCAAAAACGTTTGTAAACGTTTTTTTAACCAATTTTCAACGAAATAACCAATAGGGAAACCAATAAAAACGTTGTTTTTTTTTTGTTTTTTTTTTAAGTAAAAATAAAAACACGTTTTTATGCCAAGGCAGAGGACCAGTCCACTCTCAGAGGAGGGGTATACATATATGAAATCATACCTTGTATTTTGTTCACTAGTGAAATTTCTCTAAGTTCCAATATCAAACTGTTAAAGGTCCACCCTACATGCCTCCCAAAGTCGTGAAAACTGGGCACTTTGTAGAACCCCGTACAGCAATACCTATTTTTCATGAAGATGTTATCTAGATTCGGTTATGGCCTTAGTCAACAGAATCCCCTCATTCTCGTTACGACGTTTTAAAGGAAGTACGTGTACATGTATATCTAGTCAATAATATACCATTATCTACCACTAGTATCCACCGTCTATTCTGACTCAATAGTTGATCGTGAAAGGAGATGGAGCCCCCCCCCCCCCCCCATCCCATCACCATCTCTACTCCCCCTTTAGCCATGTCTATTGATCGCACGGCGGAGAGGCCCCGTCAAGCCGTAGACATCGCACAGGGATTGACCCAAATGTTAGGAAAATAGATTAGGCTAAGTCCACTGAACGACAGAGCAGGGGGGTGGTCGCCAGTGGCCTGGATCAATATGGACGGTTCCATGTGTTAGTTAGTGCAGGGGTGTTGGGTTGGTGTGTACACGGACGGCCGCTGACGTCACATGGTGTGATGGGGTGGGAGGGGAGAGACATACACACGGAATCAATATGGAAAGCAGTGTACGGGTGTAGTATTGGGTGACGACATAGGTCAGTGCGACTGTGGAGTGAAGGATATCCTTGATGGAGCATAAACTGTATTAAAAGAAAAATTGACACACAAAATAAAAATCATTGAGGCCTCTAGTAGAAAGATCAGTACATGTAATAATGCTTCTTGATACAAAAGTCATAAGATACTAGGAAGCCTCGCTGAACTGATATTCTATGGAGCAGAACCCTGGTTCCTAGAGACCAGGCAAAGGGTCAAATTATGTAGGCAATGTACTAGAAAAAAGTAGCCTTTTTGCTGTTTTCTTTTCAAATATTTGGATAAGAATATAATGCTTCAAGTATGTGAATGTCTTTCTGATTTTGGAATGCATTTTGATGTACTTTGCCTAGATCTTTTCTGATAAGGATTTTAACACCCTTTTCTAGTACATTTCCTATTTGATTTAATCCTTCATGAGGATCCTTATCAGTAGGGAGATAAGTCTGATAAGAGCCGCGCTGGTTGCTATGACGTCACTGCTGCTCCCAAGAATGTCATTAGATGCGTTGATCTATACATATTTGCAATGGTGACTTTTCATCTACATATAGAGACAATCTACGCTGATAACTCTTAGGTGTAGCTGGAAGCACAAATACAAGAAAGAATGCTGTAAATGTAGAACGATAACAAGATAATGTCATCTTTAATTAAGCATGATAATTAATTTTTTTGCGCTATCCAGGTTACCTCGTCTACTACTTCCAGCATATAAATTCCATAACGATGATAGAATTAGCTCAATTTAAGAAGAAAGGCTGTCAACCTGTATGCTTAATTAACATGATCGTGTTCATTTACTTTCCAGGTGAGCCCCTCCCACCCATATGCCCTTGACCGCCAGCCAAACAAGATGGCACAGGTACTGTACACTCCACTATAAATAATTTTTAAGTTTCACTTTGAAATGTTGGTTTGTTTCCAGTAAAACAGGGCCTAGTATTTCGAAGGGGGGGGGGGTGGGAAATAGATGCTTTTGGATATTTTTTGAGTCTGTGAGCCGAAACCATGACGCGTTTTTGTTGCAGTGAATATAAATCGCAAAAAGAAAAGATTTTCTAGATTCTGTGCTTTTTATTGAAGCCATGGTTATCAACAAATAAACGGAAAGTGGACAGAAAGGGCTGTCAAAAATGATAAGCTTTCTTGCGATTTGTCAGAGCATCATCATCTCATCTCTCTTCCCTAACACTCTTCCCCGGCAGCTATGGTCAGATTTGACGCTAGGTGATGACAGTTGACAGAGCAATGAGAGAAGTCCTTTATTCACCTCAGTAACACTACATATTATAAGCTGGGCTTATGTGCAACATACCCTAATATGATGCTTTTTTTACATTGTGTATTGCCATTTCACTTGCAATAGTACTGATCCACCGGGACTTTGCACGATACAGTGTATAAATTTGGTAGGACAGGACCAGCTAGCCGGGGATATGGGTATACCAGGCCAGATTATTAACTGGTTTTGTGTTTTTCAGATTTCTAATTACCAGTACCTGGAACTTAACCTTTAATGCTCTCAGGATATCAGTGTGACACGACCTTGAGGTGCACTTTGACCTTGACCTAGTTACTGTCACTGATCCCGGATACAGTGGAATGAGGTCAGAAAAACGCCGTTGCCACTCACCTAGATATAAATACGATGGTGACTGAGTTAGTATGGGTTTGGACGTGGTAAACATGTGGTTGTCTTTATTTATACACTGCACTGTCTCATGGCCGTCATCCAGGGTGCGCCAGCCTCTGGGGGCCACCACATTCATTGTTCTCAGTACTAGACCTACTAACCTCAGTCCTGTCTGTCCTAGCGTCAGACCTATGAACTCAGCCATGGACGTGTGAGAAAGTCAGGATAAGAACTCTTCAGAATAAAAAAGAGGAATACCTTTGTCAAATGAGGCTACCACAAGAGCGACCAAACATTCATGTCCTTGAGTCCTGGAGCATTTTGTGGATGGTGCAGATCTTCTCCACCTCTTGTATTTAAAGATACGCTCTCCAGAGATAAGACTCAGATTCAGTCCACCTCGCACCAGAATAGTCATGAGCACGCCTATTTCAGTGGCTCCACTGGGTGATGTGGCCTAGAACCACTTTTCATAAAAATCTAGCAGTGGTGCGATCTCTCCGGGGATTTATCTTATATCTGTAGGAGTTCCTCCACTCTTTGGCCAAATTGTTGACCCTTATGATTTCCCAGGTTCAATTCGAAATATATTTGGGGTGTCTTGATATTTTTAGACTGATGACCCAATAACCTGGCCGGAATCTGCTCAGTAGTTTCCTACTCAATGATCCAAATCATGAAATCACATCCTTGATCTAGGGAGTGCACACTCACGCTACTGAGTTTAGGGATTTGCTCCAATCAGGGAGTCTATCTAGAATGGTCCTGATCAATGGAACTTTATGAAATTATAAGATTCAAAAGGATGTTAAATCCGCACCCTGAGTTTGGTAATATGCGAATGGCCCCCCTTCCTCTAAAAAAAAAAAGAAGATAATAAACCAGTAATCAGTGGATCCTCCCCCTCCCTCCTGTGCGCTGTAGAGAGTTGGTGAGCCAGGGGGGAGGGTGGGCTGCAAGGGTGATTTCTCCTCCCTCTACCCCACTGGGTCTGACTTTGGCTCTAAGCCGAAGCTTATACGCTTGGGTTTACAGTGGTTGACGCTAGTTTTTGATCATATTTGTGGCTGTGCATCGCTATCATGGTACCTATCAGGGAGAGGGATTTTACTAATCATAAGAGGATCTAATACCAAGAGTTGGATCAGTGTTGGGTGTGGCATGATGGTTATACAACAGATTGCTGGTCAGTTTCCAAGAATCCGCTGATCGTACCAAGTATGGGTCCTGGAGAGATTAGATCGTCGCTTCAGTGCAACAAGGTTGTAAGTGACATTTTGGCAAAATTGAGTTTTCTTCTGTTTTAACATCTATTGATCCATATCTACTAGTCACAGACCTGAGACCCTACGATTAAGGGTCTCAGTGACCCCCATACAAGTAGATAAGACTGACAGTGGTACTGTGCTGTAGAGCTAGAAGTGGCAAATACTTTGTTTACATGTGCTTGGTTTGAATATTTAGAAAAAGATTTGGTAAAAATCCTGAAGTCCATATAAATTTTAGGTGTCTTTCTAGATGTTTTCAAAAGATTGAAGCATAGCTAGGTGTATTTAATATGTTACATTCACTGCAAGTTTGCCGACCGAATTTCCGAAAATCCAACATGGCCGCCATGTTTCTTAAGAAAGAATGTCAGGATTTTTAAAATCGCATTTTAGGCAGGTTAATCATTCATATCCCATCTTGATGAAATTGATTATGGTGCAAGTCAAAGGTCCAAATTAAACAGAAATGTAGATTATGTATAGATTCAATCAGGAATGAAGACATGAGAGTGCGCCGAATCTTTCGATGCATCCAATCTCAAAAACTCAGGCCCCAGTATGCCAAACTCACAACAAGTATGTGAGTTGGGCGCCGATCAAACAAATATCTACCCTAAATCCTCGGTCATAAGCCGGATTTTTTTTCGATTTTTTCCCAAAGCCCCCCCCCCCGGCTTATGACCGGGGTTTTTTTTTACTATAGAATAAAGAGAAAATGGTAAAAATTTGACCCAAAAACCGGCTTTTATTTTTTTCCTGAACTCGCCCCCCGGCTTATGACCGGGGCCGGCTTGTGACGGGGGATTTACGGTACCTACTTTCAAAGTATTGAAGCTCTATCTATGATATGTGTGCCCACAGGCCCCAGTGCAACAAGACTGTCTCAACTGTGTCAAAGAGTTTAAATGCTGTACAATCCTTGACTGTGTGCTATAGTAATTGTAACATTTCTTTTGCCTAAAGGTGGGGTCTAGTGCCATTTTTGACATACACATTATCATTATGCATGCACAGGGGTGCTTAAGGGGCAGAATTTACGACATTTCTATGCCATTTTGGTCTGGATCGTAGTTGAGAAACATACCTTGGCCATGTTTTTGTACAGACTTCTAGATGGACTTTTAAAAAGGACATATGTCGGTGTTCCAACTTTCTACTACCGAAGATGAGAAGAAAGAACTGCAATTGCACTGTATGTACATCGTCTTTTTTTTTTCAAAATAGAACATGAGGTATGGCATGTTTCATTTCCTGGAGCTATAATTGGAGAATATTTTGTCGGACTGTGGGGTATATGTAGTTGCAAATCAAACTATTGTCGGCGTGGGATATTAACTTCATTCCATGTTGGTGCCTGGAGGGATTCCTAGCTGCAATCGTCTTGGTGATCTTATATTAAATGGCCTGCATGGTGAATATGTCTTAGTAATGGCGGTAATTAAATGTCACAAGTCTAGCCTAGGTTGTTGTCACTTGTAACACTACAAACATGTTAAGATGTTAAGTAGGAGTCCCGGACCAGAAGGCAGTATCTACTTCTCCTATCAGTGGCTACTGAGAATATGCTGATCAACAACTGCATATTGCAGTAGGTACTGCTGAAATACTTCCGAAACAGCTGACTCTACACTGCATTTTCAGTCTAGACTCAGTAGTGTACTGACTATCAACTGAATATGCACTGCATTTCAGGCTAGAATCAGTAGTCTACTGACTCTCAACTGAATGTTAATAGATTCCAGAAATTATACACTCTGTGCAGCAGCATAGATGAAGTAGTCTACTGACCATCTACTGGTATGACTCTGTCCATTCACAGATTATTTACCTGATGCTTCTAAGACAGTCCATAGTGTGAATGTCAGTATGGTTGTGAACAGCAATCAAAAGATTCAGTAATGTAATAATGAAACTATCCAGTGTTTGTGGAGACACGCATACTTCACCCCTTTGCATATGAATATCTTATTCAGTGCCAGTAATGGATACACATGGATGTTGGAGTGTATGAAAGTGAGGAATTACTCACCGACTTTATATACAGTACAAATATACTGAATCATCAAGTATTCTTTTGGGCCCCATCATGACATATTTTTTTTACATAGTATCCATGTATCATTGATAATTACAAAGTGCTTGTCTCATCACCTTAACATCAGTAAACCGAAAGGCATTATACTATAGCAGAACTCTATAGATATGTCTACTCTTACCCTTTCGCTATGGTAAGAGTTACCCAATACTACTGAATCAATACTGCCCTAGCCCCCTCCTACATGATTTGCATGCACTACTAGGAAGTAGTAACTGCTCCACATAGCTGATGGGGCGGTGGCTCAGGGGGCTAATGCGTTGATAGAGTAATCAGAAGATCCCAAGTTCAAATCCAGCAAGGACCACCTAGAGAGGCATTGGTAGTGCCAGTACTAGAACAGCGGCTGCTTCTTTTATGCTTCTACCTGCCCCCAGCAGTAGTTTTCAGTATGATCTACTGCTCAACTACTGCTATAGCAGCAGCCATGCAGTAGTGCTGATTGAACACTGCCCCAACCCCATATATGGTCATGCAGCATTAAATAAGTAGATACTGTTCAAATGCTGCCATCTAATTTACATAATTGGGACAACTGATTCAATACTGCTTGCATGCTGCTAATACTACTGTTCTACTACTGTACCACTGCTGCAGGTTTTGTGGTGCTGAGCAGTAGAATGACAGTAGATGCTGATACAATAATACTGTTTCTGATGCTGCTTTCACACTGAATCACTACTGTCACACCACACTGTTTCCCAGCTGCTTTAGTGCTGCATTTCTACTGCATTTTGGTCCGGGGTGTCATCGATACATACCATATCGATACGTCGCCATTTACAAAACATCGATTATCGCATCGATAATACCAATATATCGATACAGTCTTTATTACCCCAAAAGTACAGATCTAGACCTTTCTAAAACTGTAAGAATTTTGTAAAAATTCCTACTAGAACCAGAGTTATTGAACAAATTACCTGGTGATATGGAAAAAAAATCAAGTATAAAATATTTAAGGACTTCAAAAATTATTTTTCAATGCTTCACTTTTTTGCCGAAAAGAGGAAATATACAAGTGGCTCTAACATCTGTTCTAATTGGAGTATTTGAACAATTCTTTCACTGTTAGAACGTCCAGATCAAGGCCATTTTAGCCTGTATCATGATAGTCGATATATTCGGGATATCGAGATAAAAATAGTGATAATCAAAATCGAAATAAATTGGATATCAATGACACTCCTAATGTTAAGCCTCACTCATTTCAATGTCCTCCATACAGTGTTGATTCAAGTAGATGCAGTGTTGACCAAGCAGTGTTGACCATGCAGTGTTAATTCAAGTAGATTCTTTATTTCTGCAATCTTGCAAATTTATACTTTATTTATACTTTCTCAGAAAAAAGTGGAGCAATTTGGGACAGAATAATTATTTAGAACTTCATTTTCAAGAGAAACTTTCCAAATAGTGAAAATTATTACTTGAATTCGATAGAAATACAGGTTCTTAGAGCAGGATATTCTGATACTTAATTTCACGTTCATATATACTAGTACTTTGAGGCGCCTACTTTGATTCTGGAGAGATGGTAATTCAAATAAGACAAGGTCCATTGGCAACACTGCCGGAGTGTCATTTTGTTTTGATGTAGGGGTGACATAGTCTAGGGCATCTAGTCACTGTGCGCGACTCAGTTAAGGACTGAGTCGCTGGTACTGCCCTAGCTAAAACTTGCAGGTGCTCTAGAAACAGCAAGTTTCTAAGAATAACATTTGACAGAAACAAATCCCCAACAATCAGCTTATAATATTGACAAGAGTACCACCTTAGTTTTGCTGTCTGTGAGTGGGAAGAGCGTCTTTTGTTGGAAACCTTTGGATCGCACCTTTTTTCAAGGTTTGGCACATGCTGTGTGGGCTGCAACAGGTAGCTATCAGCAGGTGCATTTTCTGCCAGACAGGAAGTCAATCTCTACTCACCAAGCAGATTCTCATGGATAACATTATTTCATGAATAACACCTCTGTTGTGAGACCTGAAACCACTTCCATCATGGCCGACCGTGGCAGCTAAACTTGATGTGAAGGCTAACAGATTTGCAAGAACCAAATAATCTGGGCCCCCGTATGAAAGGTTTCTCACAAAATGGCAACAAACATGTCTTAGGAAGCCATCCTTAAGAGGAAATTGACATAAAAAGATTATGTCCTACAATTCCAGCCACCTGACAAATAAGCCCTATGCAGGAAGCCTGACTCTCCCGTTAGGTAAGAGTCAGCGCCCGCCGGACAAAGGGCATCGGACCAGATGTCAGTCATAACTCCACTATCGAGACTTGTGCCCGAGTCTAGGGGTGACACGGAATGTGATCGGGGTGTGACACGGAATGGCTTTCTCTGGGTTCCTCACTACAGAGTCAGGCACAGTGCACAATGTCATGACTGTAACGTACGTAATCTGATGATGACATTGTTATACACCGATATCAGGACCCCCCCCCCCCCCCCCACACACACACACACAGTGCAGTCACGTGTTTAGCCGTGTGATTCGACTACGGAGGTGTATGGGATGATCCTAGGCTATGGGATATGTGTGCGGGGACCACATTGGCCCCACCTCGTAGTCTACCGATTACGTCACTGGTAAACAGGCATGCTGGGAGGTACTGGTAGCCCACCAAACTAGGTCGCCAGAGAAGTTGGGGGGGGGGGGAGGTATCTGGGCGATTTGTCGTGATAGATGATAGATAGTGGAAGGTGATTGAACTGAATGAGTATCATCAGCTTTGTGATGTCCCACCAGGTTCCTCTGTTTATCATTTTCTCTGTATATATATGTGGTTTTAAGTTAAAATGGGCCATAGAAAATGTTGATGTTGTCACAATTTAATCAGGTGAATGGAGCTATATAACCCCTAATGGTACGGTGGTAATCCTTCCTATTCTATCCATGTTGTAAAGGTCTCCCTAATGGAAGACCGTCATATGTCACATCAACATTTGCATGATTCACATGTACATCATACAATATGATGTACATGTGAATCATGCAAATGTTCTAATTATTGAAGGAAATTAAAATTTTCAATTCAATGATAGGGCAATTTCCCTTCATAAAAGTTAGGCTTTGATTTATCATTGATAATCTACAGTAGCCTTTGAACGAGTGAATGACAGTTTGATATCAGCAGTTGACATTTCAGTGATACCAGAGAAGATTCGGACTTATACTTTGTACCCACCCTACTGTGAAATTAAATAATGGCTTTTTGCACGTTGCAATCTAACCCTGCCCCTGTTTAGGTTTACCCTGATCTCCATGTGCACTTGAACAAGCCGAGTCAACAACAACAGTGACCCAGCAAAATATGCGGAGTGAGAGGCCATGAGGTCTAGTGCTGGTTGGGGGAGGTGTAGTGGGGAGGTGGGGGGGGGGCTACAAAAAGAGGAAGTGTCACATAACTAGAACATGTCATGTATGACACCATATGTAACCGGCAATTTATACACGTAGTTTGTTGACTAGGTAGAAAAATGGGTCTTTGTGGAAGTCATTTGTATCACACTGTGATTCACACTATTGGTAGTAATATAGGCACCGTACATGGATTATCAGAAAGGGAAGTTATGCACAAAGCAAGAAAAGAAAAAGGGGAAAAAAGAGCAGAACAGGAAAAGAAGAAGAAGACACACAAGTTTAATATCCAGGAGAAGCAGAAATTAATTTTCGCATTCATTGACAGAATATCGTATATAGTCATACCATACCACCAACCAGCTTTGTTGTAAAACAATATGCCTTATCTATTTTTGATGACACTACTTCATCTTTATCTGAGGGACCACGTGACTGGGTGATTTACAAAAAAAGAAGAGTAGATAAGAGAGATATTAAAAGGTTGACAATAGGAGTGGTATCATAAAGGAGACCTGGCTTTCTAATCTGTGACCCCTTCGTTATATGGCCTCGTTGTGGTGTTATCGGTTTATGATGACGTCAATAGATACCACCCATTCCTAATCACATAGGTAGTGCCACTCAGTGGCCGCCAACAGGTGATAAGGATGATATGGGGAATGGAATCGGCCTTATCTGTTACACATGCAGTAATCTGTTCTAGACGTAGGTCTGATAAGGCACATTTAGTTTCCATTTATTAAGCAACGCTTTCATGAATGTGCTACCTTTCCTTCTTAAGAATTCTTATCAAAATTGATATTCTTATCAAAATTGATATCTCATTGTGATAGAGGACCCCGTTCTGACATCAGCGCACTCCAGCAGAGGGTGGCGCTGTAAACAGTACGAGAGGACCCAAATTATATGACCCCACTTCAGATCGATGTTTGGATTGTGGAATGTCTCTCACAAATTGTTTCAATCAATGAATGTAACCTTGTGTATATGGCTCATAGTAGGGTTGATTTGGAGCTCCCGGCAAACTGGTTTACACAGGTTCCAATAATAAATCCCATGGCAAAACACTGGAATCCCCGGGCTGGAATCTTGTCTTGGACTCAGGTATACCCCCATCCATTCCAAAGCTACAAAAGTAGACAAAGGACATTGGCATGGTGATAACGCACAATTTACAGCAGGAAGTTTATTTTATCAGTGTCTATAACAAAGTTATGTAATGAATGAATGTGTGAAATAAAGTAAGCATGATTTGTTTGGGAGTTGTCATAAACGACCCTCACCTTGGTGGTGACCTTCCTGTGCCTTTTGGGTACTTTCCATTAAGGAACGTTACGTTGACCTGATGATAAGATTAGAGACAACTGCCCGCCCCCTCCCCCCCCCCCCCACACACACACTACACCGCTACATGCCGTAGTGAATATATACAGGCTATGTTGGTGGCAACGTGTCGTGTACCTAAATCAGCATTTTAATGAGAATCAGGGTTGTAGTCATGTATTCAGGAGTTGAAGTAGTTGGTGCTGTATGTGTGCCAGTGGTGAAGGGCTGAGTCAGAGCCCACAATAGAAGCTGGTCTCATACCAGGGGTAAACCTCTGAGTCAGGCCACAACCACAGCCAGGCTTCGTCCCTCCTCCCCTTTAATATGCTATCTACAGATGGAAATTTGAGATATCATTAATAACAATAGCAAAACGACATGTAAATCACATGCTGCCCAGTGCTGTCAAAGCATGTGTTTTGTGTGCGATGGAATGTCAATAGACTGCATCGAGCATTTATAATCAATGATTTTGAATTTCAATTTTCGATAATGAGAAATATCTTGTTGCGTAATGTTAAGCCATGGATCAGTTGTTGTACAAAATGGGACCCCTGGTCATATTGATCTTCACATAAAACATAATACAGTAAAACACTCACTCATTGTATTTATAGCTATGTCTGTCGGCATCAATATTATACTATTAGGTGTACATACCGTAGTGGCCCGTTTTAGCGCACCTGCGGTAATATATTTCAGTCTATGACTTGCCCTGCGTTTATATGAGACCTGCGGTTATTTGAAGTATAAAAATGTATGGAAAATCAAATTTTGAAACCTCCCTCTACCCTGCGCTAAAACGAGACCTGCGCTAATTTGAGAACCTGCGCTAAAACGGGCCACTACGGTATACATTCTATACATCGTGTACTGGTAAGAACACCACACTGGGTGAGGGGGTGGGTGGGTCAGCCTCCTTGGAGACAGGGTTATAAGACCAAGTTATTCTGGCAGCTCTAACCAAACTGGCTTGGTGCCAATAAGGACGATCAAACCCTGCTGAGCTGCTGCCCCCTACCTGGACTTCCTCCACCTATACGTAACCTTCTTATAATGCTATTTAGGAAGGCTGAAAGGTAGAGTTATTTGTTTGGATGTTTGTAGGCATTGAGCCAGACATATTGCGGTCGCACTGAGTTTGGCTGAGATATGTTGTATAATAGTACCGGTATACATAATCCTCTTAATACACTAGGCGTGCCAGTTCTGATTATAATGCTGTAAAACGCTGCATATACATGTACCTATGATACCCAGGGTATGACCTATACCGGTACTAGGGGTTTTTCATATTGAGGCATGGCAGCCTTTTTAGACGCCAAGTGCGGCCCAAACCTTATACAGAAACGCAGGTTATGGCTTCAAGCCGCTCATACACCGTTGCAGCTTGTATGGGGGACTTAAATGAGAGGCCGGACCAGATCTCAACACACACAAAAGGAAAGGGAAAGAAAATAGAATTAGTAAAAGGCTAGAGTCAGTGACCTTGTGGCCACCAGGCATGGTTATCAGACTTATCAAACAGTGAAACAGGCCACCTTCCCTCCCCATCTCAGTAGACACTTATTGATAATAGAATAGCGACTATAGATAACAAGAGAGTGAATTATGATGTGACCTTTCTACCACTCATTATTGATATCAGCTCAGATAATGCGGCCAATATGATCCTGTTTCCATAAATCCCACTTGCTATCATCAGAAAACACGTTTGGCTGATAAGACTGGGTTCACTGGGCCATTTTCAAGAGACCCATCTACGATGGGTTGTGTATGAGACCCTTTATGTTGGTTAAAACTGGGATAATTATGTCATATTATTTTTGGATTAAGCAGGGAAGATAGAGGTGAATATTGTATTATGCAACTCTCAAAGTCTAGGGGTATCACTGAGGATATCAACTGATAGTAACTGATAGTAACTGGCGTAAGTATAATGATGAATACTCGTTGTGTAACATAAGATAACTACACACGTGTGCATGGTGTATATAAGATGATCAATTATGACTATCCACTGCACATTGAACCTATGAACCAAAGGGACCAGAATAAAAAGACGAAAAATTCACTAATACATTAAGCCGACTTGATGCTGACAGTACAAAATTGTAATTCTCAAAGAGAGCTGTTTCAAAATCCAATACTACTTAACAGATTTGTTGATTTTGGGGTCCTTTTCCAACCCCGCTGTGACCTCAGTCTTACAGAAAAATGAATTAAAATGTGATAGCTAGTCCATGAGTACTACCGGATAGTGCGACATACCTACACAGGTACAGTGGTAGTGCGACATACATACCAGTGTAGGTATCAGCACTGATAGGGGAAGGGTTGAGAGTCCAAGGTACGGCTTTAGTCCATACACAATGTAATCAACTGATAAGCAGACTGATTGATAAGAAATCAGCCCTCGACCTGGACTCACAGTCACAGTTATCAGTGTATGGTTCGGGGTGAGTCGGTTAGTGGACAACCTGCTAGTCACACCACCTGCAGGTGTGAACAGGTCCAGGTCATGTACCATATCCCTGCTATAAGGAACCACACGCATACTCTAAGGAACCACATCCGTACTCTAAAGAACCGTATCTTCATGAACCACACACCTGCTCTGAGCAGCCATGTACCTGGCCTACCAGATGTGGCTTCTGCTTTTTACGACAACTACCTCCCCAGTAGAGGTCTATTGTAACTTCTATCGGGAATGAGCTCAATATAAGACAACAACAGGCACTAACCCAGTGCAGGGCTAATGTGGCTTCTATTGGTCTAGGCTGGCTTCAAGTACCTACTGTATCCTCCGACAACCCAGTATAGATCTAGAGTGACAGCTATTAGTCTCGGGTGGATTCCAGTAACTACAACAACACCATTCCAAGACATAATAGAGGTCTAGTATGGTAGAGTAGAGGTCTGGTCTTGTGTGGCAGAGAAGATGTCTGGTGTGGCTTCCGTTATAGATTTAGTAAAGGTATATTGTAGCTTCTATCAACTATAACAGCCATCACTCCAGTAAAGCCCTATGGTGCCTTTTTCAACTAGAACAGCTGCCACCTAGTAGAAGTCTTGTGTAACTTTGGTTTATCTACTAAACATATATCTGTGTATATGTGTACGAGTCTACACAGCCACACGGCACTTGCCCCTCACTACCACACATGCTCCATATACATCCACATACCAGGCCACACTGGAGGAGGCGTTATCACCTGGATAGGGAAAGGACAGGATCCCTGGATAGAAAAAGGACAGGATACCTGATTAGAGAAAGAACAGGATACGTGGATAGAGAAAGGACAGAACCTCCATCATCACGTCTGTATTCATGACCCCTTTCCCTGACCCTCTTCCCTGCTCATCTCCAGTGGCAGTCACCCTGACTTGTACTCTTGTCTCTGTACTTCCCAGGAGTCACAACGAAGGCTGGTCTGTGGTCTGACTGAGTAATTGACCCACTCCAAGTCTCTCTACTCACATGTCCTGTGGGGGCATACCTGGACGTTGTATACATACACACTCACTGGTATAATTCAAGTGTTGTAAACGAGTACTCAAAGGCACTGGGTACCTGGGACTATGAGCATGCACCTTTCTTTTAGTACATGTAATTGTATTATGCACACCAAGGCTTTGGGCGTGGACCATCTCTGTAGGTTCAATGACCTATGCCAGTCTTCATGGTATAAGCAGAAGAAGGTAGTGTCGTTCAATACCTGCAGTCATCATAACTAGAACAGAGGACATTGTACTACCTGTAGTAACAAGGGGAGGATCTCCTTACAACTACACCACCAGGTGTACTTGACAATGCCACTCGTACATCATACAAGGTGTGGTTTACATGTGTTCTCTATATACGGCACATGGCTATTGTATTATTGACCAATGGGAGGCATCCCTGGCATATACTGCGGAGTCGGGGGCTGAAGGTGTTAGTCATAGTGCCGTTGGGGTCTAATGGCGGCCCCCAGCTGATAATGGCTATGTGAGCTATACTGTTCTACTGCATCTCCCTGTTAGATACACCTTGATTATGACATTTACATGTGAAAGCAATCAATCGTGATGATGCCGTGGACTGAGGACATAATTACTAACTCTACACGATCTTAGATGACAACTTCCTAAAGATATTGGTTAGATTGTGGCAATATAATACAGAGGTTGAGAGCAGTGATATATGAATTGCAAGAAAAGAAACAGATTGAATAGGATACATACAAGGGTCTACCAACTTAGAGGATACATATATAGTTGCTTTACACCGCTCTAATGGAAACTTTAAGCCTAAGGACCGACCCCGGGGGAGGCTGTGTGGGGTGGTGACGGTACTGGAGGATACCTGGCAGTACATCTGAGGTTCAGGATGGGGCAGGTACCTAGTACACACAACCTGGATCCCTCTCACCTGGCCATAGATCACCTGCACCGCCCGCACCACCACCGTCCCCCGCTGCACCACCCTTACCATGGACCGAAGCAAAATGGATACGTCACCGTGGGGGCTGTTAGTGTAACTTGCTGTATTGTTTATTTGTTTATCTGATGAAGACATGTACCAGATTTTATGTTCCCTTTCTGATCTGAAATGAGCACAGGCGCATAGGCCAGCATACATTGGAAACATTACATCAATCGGGGGGGGGGGGGTCTTATTTCATAGGACTATACAGGCAAAACGCAATGTGTGCAATGAGAAACACCCGCAAATTCTGGCCTCTCTCAGTAGATTTTAGTGCACCAGAAATGCAGTGTTAAAGTACCAATAGGCTATGTTCTAATCAGTTCTGCCATGGATTAGAGAGTCGGAGAGGTAGCTCTATCAATTTTTGCGCTAAAAATGACACTGTGATTCCCATCTTGAGCCGTGGGAAGTATAAAACAGCAGCATGTTAGGAAATGTTGATAACTTGGCAAAGTACAAAAAAGAAATGTATTTCGACAAATGTAGAAGATGCCAAAGATAGGAGGTTCAGATGCCAGTGTCCAGACCTCTACCTTGTGTGGATATCCAAGGCCAGCACCCAGTCATGGAAGATAGTATAGACAGCTTAATACCTACTTTTTAACTTAGAATCGTGACAGGCAAGGAAAGCATAGGTAAACACGTGGGTCTGACGTTGGAATAATCCAGAAATAAGGGAATTACCGTAATCTCCCGCGTATAAGACGCGCTGCACGTATAAGACGCACCCCAAACTCAGCACATGCATTTTTGTGTATAAGACGCACATTTTAATGCGTAAATTTGTAAGATTAGTACATTTCTATAGTAAAATTACCCCTCGTATAAGACGCACCCCCAATTTCAGTACATCCTATAAGACTCCCCAGCATTTTGTTTGGCGTAGAGGACGCGTCTTATACGCGGGAGATTACGGTAGATTCTATTTAGTACTATGTAATTGGGTCACCTGATTGTGGGGTTGAACAGGAGGTGTGAATGTAGTAGCCAGTCAGGTGTGCCCTGCAGGTACTAGGTGGTCACCTTAGTCATTAAGATATTGGGTAATGTCCATTTGTCCTTCATGTCCATTTGCCTACACGATGCACCAATGCAATGCTGGCGGGTAATTCACTGGTGCTCCATAGTCATAGGCAGAGAGATCAGACCCTCAGAGGTTTATCTATTTTCAGAGGTTTAGAGACCCCTCAAATTTAGACTTATGTGCAGTTTTGTATTTTGAGAAATCCTTCCAAGTGTTCAAGGCCTTAAATTTTTAGAGGTTTGACAAACACCCAACTGACACCTCTGCATAGGTGCATCTTGATACTCCTTTAGAGTGGACCATCCGACAGAATGAACATGATGCATGAATGCAGCCTTGGTAAGTTACTCACCAGGGCTGCATTGACGCATCATGTTGACAAAAAGACACAGTACATCAATGTACTATGTAGTCCTTCAGTAGCTAGTTGTGCTACAGGTGAGATGCAGTCTGTAGATAAGTGCTAACCACAGGTGTGTTTTAGGTAAGGTAGGTTGACAGCTTACCTGATAGCAACACCTGGGAAGTTATGGTTTACGTGTGAAATTAGGGATTGGTCATATATCTTCCAGGCTCGCCCTCTCCAGCCCGTCACACTACGGGCTGGCTTCAGACCTTATTCTGAGTGGTTCGCCGCCGCGGCGACGAAGCTCACTCCCCAAGCAGATGCTTTACTTGTGGAGTTACCTCACCTCAGCTTGGGGAGTGAATACACATCCCAGATCAATCAGATTCTTATCTAGATCAAAAGGGGTAATAAAACAATAAAATGGAATACACATCCAGTGGGATATAGAGCTGACCCCAGGCTATTGAACTGAGTATCAATAGCCGCTGGCCGAGGCTGTATATCTTCTAAATCCTTTATCCCATTAGATGGGTACTTCCTATTGGCTGGAGTACCTACAATAGAAAATGGCACAAAAGCCATGGCTTGTAAAACAGATCCCAAATGTGACGTATACCTTGATTTTGAGAACCAATTTCACAAATGATTTTACCATATCCTGTAAGAATACTCTCAATACTCATGTCATTTCATTTTTGTGTTTTGCAGACTGAAGGATTCAGGCGGGAGATTGAGATTCCAACCAGACGGCGACCCACTCTTCTCGGAGACTACTCCAGTCATGCCACAGCATTGGATCGAGAAAAGTAAATAGAGCTCACTAAAGGCTTTATTCATATTACGAATTCTAATGGTGTACAGCAGCACCCTTTAAACATTGGGGCTATTTCGGTTTAGATGCCACCTTTCCTGGTTTATCAGAAATTGCTGGTTATTGGTATTTCTGTATTGAATTATGATAATTCCCTTGGAAAGAGCGTACAACATTATTAAAAAAAAAAAAAAAATCTGGTTTTAATCGGCCAGCATGTGGCATCTGCAAATGTATTTACCTGCCACAATGTTCTAGATAGGTTACTGATCGAACTTGAGTTAAGTGTTCAAGACAAATACACTTGTTTGTGTAAAGTTGTACCTAATTTAATTATCCAAGCCCAGCATGTTTGGCAATGTATAGCCCCTTGGTACTGGCTAGATTTAGGCACTGTGCTATTATGGGATTAAGCTGGTGTTATTCAGGTACCGGTTCCATTTTACTAGCCATCATCTGGCTCTGTTTCAAATTCTCTGACCTTCACCGTCCCTCCCTCCATACAGCCAGGCTTATGTTAAGCTGTCCTCTTGGCGACCCTAGCACTGGGTTCGGTTATCTAAGCCTACAATATATGGACCAATGACGAGGAATGATATAAGCGGGTCGTGTACAAGTGGCCAGGTGATGACGCGTCGCGGGCTAAGTGCTCTAGGGTTGACCATGGCGGTTATATCACACTGTATGTGTAATGAGGCCAAGTTGGCCGACGCACAGCCAGAGATCAATATACCTCCACATACCCAGCTTCTAATCTCCCACCCACCCACTAGCTTGCCTCCTCCTGCAGCCTTGTTTGGTGCAGCTGCACTATTTATATGCCCAGAGTTAAGCCTTGTTATTAGAGATTAGGTAATTTTTCCATGTGACCAACTCTGTCCAGCACAGCCCTGCTAGACTAGTCATGATTTTATTGGGGGAAATAATAGAGGATTTCATGTAATATCCAACCTGGTGATTTGCACAGATTCATTGAGAAAATATTGATGGCAGGGGGGGGGGGGGGTTAGGGTACTTACCTGGTTGAGCAGTTTTTATGACATATCATAATTACGCAAATAACTGCAAAAGGCTAAAGAAGTATGCACCTATAGCCTTGGCATGATGCTTAAACGTTTCATATACATTTGGCAGAATTATACACCAATGCAGTGGTACTGTGTACTTAACTAAGCCTTTATTAGTGTATCATACAAAACTTTCTGTCCTAGATCAACCGATAGGCTTTACTTCACTTCCCAAGTGAATACCCATGAACAAAGTACCGTAATCTCCCGCGTATAAGACGCGTCTTATATACGAGGTTTTAGTTCCTCCTGGATCCGCAAGGGGGACACCAAGAGCTTTATTTTGATATATTACACTCCCCCTAAGTCATATTATGACATAGATGACTCAAGTGGTGTCTGGGAGGCCAGAGCTACATATAGCTTTTTAAATTTTGAAAATCCATTCAGTAGAAGAAAAGATATGAATATTTCATTCTTTTGGGCATAATCCAAAACTCTAGGTGCGTCTTATACGCGCACTGCGTTTTATACGCGGGAGATTACGGTACATGGACCGACCAAGACGTATACAGTCAACCCTTACTTCCTCGGATATAGAAAATGCAAGGAAAAATGTCTCAGGGAGTAAATTATCTGAGGAATTAAGTCCAAATATAAAAGAAAATACTAGTAATAGAGACAGTTTCAAATCCTCTATCTGAGGTAATGAGGGATCTGAGGAATCAATGGGTAGAGGAAGTGAGGGCTGACTGTACCCCAAAATGAAGTACCTCCATATTCATGAATGCCCCCCCCCCCAATATGCTGCCCGCCATTTAGACCTATCACACACTTCCAAGAATAATGAATGCTCCAAAATGGTACATTGAGTGAAAGCACCCTGCAGAGATAACCTCTTAAGTTCCCTGCCACCATTTTGGTTATCCTCCGGAGGTTATTTCTGTTCATGTAGTAGGTATCATTAACCACATATAAAAAATACCACTTGTTTTGACCCACTACTTATGGTAGCAGGCTTTCTCGATTCAGGCATGCACAGGAGCAGCAGTACCTGTTTGCAGGGTACCCGGCGGCTCCTCCTGACCGCGAAGTGGTGGCGGCAGGATCCTACTTGAGTCGTGGGGGGCCAGTACCGCAGGCGGCGGCCACCCCACAGCAGCCGCAGCCACATCAACAGGTGCCCCCAAAACGACCCAAACTGGCCGTCGAAGCACGTCCAGAGTTAACACAACCTCTGCGTATTGACACCGCCAATCTGGACATCAAACGGGTAAGTTCTTATACTCAGTGAACCACTTCTGATTGATCTTTCACAAAGGATAGGAGACATCCCCGGAAGCGGTTTTCTCACTTGACGCTCCTCATAGACTCGCTTAGGAGGTGAAATCAAGCAAACCAAACCAAATGTGTGCCAAAAATTCAGAACCTACCATAAAACCTTGCTATAGTAGTGTAGTTGTCGCGAATCATCCTTGATTAACATTCAATATCTATCGAGGTTCCTCATCGGTGACATCGAGAGCACCTCCATTACCTGACACCTGAGGGCGCTTGAGTTCAGTGCCGTGTCACCACATGGTCACTTGGCCCTCGACTCTGGTGTATATAAGGTCATTCTGAAGCCTTCCTCAGGGTCAGTCCAGTCGTGACGGACCATCCAGAGCGATGGTTAGTGACTGCCCGGCTATCATGTTATAGACATCTCTCTGCTGCTGCACAGAGGGAGTATATGTTATTGGTTTTCTTGTAGACACTAGGAGACTGTGCTATTCGACTAGTGTCAAAGTTATTTAGTGGTGAAACACCACTACTTGCAAAGTGTCATTGAGAGCGGCTGGTGCCTATGTGTTTGACAATAATTAAAGTTTTAACTGGAACCTGATTTAGTTGTTCTTCGTTGTCTATCTAAAGATTCGATTAGCATCAAGGTGTAGAACACTACAGTATGATAAGGCTCACCTCGCCTATAAGGTTCGCCCAGACTTCAGGTAGATTCTATAAGGCACAGTTAGGGCTTGTTCTCGTGTAAACGCCGTACCTTATATGCAAGGTTTTACAGCAGTGGTTTCACAAGTGTTTGAAGGATACACATAGAAAATGCCCATTCACGAATATGCCCATTTCTATCTTTAGATAGACAACTTATCCAGTTATATATGCCGTTAAGAGTGAGAATCTAAAAACTTGATACATAATGTAATAAACTCTGCAGGAGCCAGTGTACAACCCTCAGGTGGAGGCAATCTCACCCACCGTGCCCGCTGAAGACAACAAACCAGAGTTGTCGTCAGCGCAGTCATCCAAGGAGGAGCTACTACAGTCCATCAACCGGGTTGACCGGGAAATTGGCAAAGTAGAAATGCAGATCTCCAAGCTGCACAAAAAACAGGTGAGACAGTTGATTACTGTGTACTGCTAAGTTTTAAATGAGACGTATGGTAGTGATTTTCTTTGTGATGTCAGTAGGAAGTTATTTCTTGAATAAATAGGATAATTAATTGCACTGTGTTGATCTCTCTATCCTCAATTAGGTAACAATGTATAAGTGTAATATTAAAATGATTTAATTCTACCATAACTGTCTCTTGCCATTACAGTCTGAGTTTCTAGCAGAGCAGGCTAAACCCCCAGAAGCGAAATCGGTGACAACGGATAAAATATCAACAGAGCCAAAAAATCAGAGTATAGCACAAATAATTTACGCAGAAAATAGGGTAAGTATAAGTATGCGTTGCATTCATTTTCCATAACCTAATGATAACAGAAACACTTTAAATTTGTTATGATTGTGAGTCTTGATACATTGTATTCATTCCGAGAAAGAAATATTGGTGAGGCAGACCTTTTTTTTTTTAGCAGAAGACTAATACGTATACATACATATCACTGATTTACACGATTTTACAGTCTGTTTATCTCACTAACCTTACATTTTGATTTTCAGAAAAAGGCAGAATCGGCACACACAATATTATCCAAACTAGGAAATAAAGTAGACCTTGTAAGTATATCATTTTTATCATCTACAAAAACATCTTCGAAATGTAATGAAATATGTCATCGCCCTAAGGACATGATACCAGAAGGATAGGACTGTGATTTTGGAATAGGCTTCTCTTTTTAAGAAACCTACCAATACCCATCGAGTTTTACTTAAGGAGAATCATTTCAATATTGTAATGTTTTTCTTTTCTAGCCATTGTACAACCAACCATCAGACACTGCCGTCTACCATGAAAACAAAAGAAGGTGAGTACTGGTACTACCGAAATCTCGCGCGTATAAGGGGCACCCCGCGTAAAAGACGCACCTAGTTTTAGAATTTGGTCAGAAAAATACAAAATGTCATAACTTTTGTTCTACTAAATGAATTTTCAAAGTTATGTGCAGCTAGGACCCCCCCCCCCTCAAGTATCCCCTATGCTCTATTATGATATATGGGGGAGGGTAACATATCAAAAGAAAGGTCCTGATGTCCCCTTTGCAGATCCAGGGAAAAGCATTGTCCCCGTGTATAAGACATGCTTTATACATGGGAGATTATGGTGACAAGTTACAGCTTATTGCAGCATTACTGTATTGGTAAAGTAGCAGCTCGGTGCATAAGACATGCTTTTATACATGGGAGATTATGGTGACAAGTTACAGCTTATTGCAGCATTACTGTATTGGTAAAGTAGCAGCTCGGTGTATAAGACATGCTTTATACATGGGTGATTATGGTGACAAGTTACAGCTTATTGCAGCATTACTGTATTGGTAAAGTAGCAGCTCGGTGCATAAGACATGCTTTTATACATGGGAGATTATGGTGACAAGTTACAGCTTATTGCAGCATTACTGTATTGGTAAAGTAGCAGCTCGGTGTATAAGACATGCTTTATACATGGGTGATTATGGTGACAAGTTACAGCTTATTGCAGCATTACTGTATTGGTAAAGTAGCAGCTCGGTGTATAAGACATGCTTTTATACATGGGTGATTATGGTGACAAGTTACAGCTTATTGCAGCATTACTGTATTGGTAAAGTAGCAGCTCGGTGCATAAGACATGTTTTTATACATGGGAGATTATGGTGACAAGTTACAGCTTATTGCAGCATTACTGTATTGGTAAAGTAGCAGCTCGGTGCATAAGACGTGCTTTTATACATGGGAGATTATGGTGACAAGTTACAGCTTATTGCAGCATTACTGTATTGGTAAAGTAGCAGCTCGGTGTATAAGACATGCTTTTATACATGGGAGATTATGGTGACAAGTTACAGCTTATTGCAGCATTACTGTATTGGTAAAGTAGCAGCTCGGTGTATAAGACATGCTTTTATACATGGGAGATTATGGTGACAAGTTACAGCTTATTGCAGCATTACTGTATTGGTAAAGTAGCAGCTCGGAAATCAAAACAAACAGATATATCCTCATATCTTAGACGCATATATTTTTACCTCATGTCTGTCATTAGCGCCATCACAGGTAGGATTGATTTCATGTACCACTGTAATTCAACATCTAGATAAATTTGAGCTTTACGAATTTGACGCCTGGCATCTTGTTTGCTTTCAGTTATATGACTTTCAAAAAGAGGTTATTACTACACTTTAAAAAGAAGCACCATTCTAGATTAATACGGGTAAGTACATTGTATAAAGTTGGTAATTATTAGATAAGAATATTAAGTAGATTGTAGCAGATTAACGAAGATAAATGGCTACGGCTAGAAATCTTTGAGATATTATGGTAATGATCGTGAAAATAAAATATGACGTCAGATAATAGACCAATGGTGGAATATATACATGTATCTAATCAAGTTGTTTGTATTTTTAAAGGTTAATTAGTAGGAATTGAAGAGGGGTATATTTTTGAAGTTGGAGAAATTCATTTGATCCTCTATGTCTCTTTTAGGAGCGATACTTGACAGAGCGGTATGATCAATTAATGCAGGCCTGGTTAAAGCGGCTAGAACGTAGTGAGAACAATGCTAAAAGAAGGTAAGCTAGAGCTTATGGAAAACTATGTTCTTCTCTTCATCATAAAATTATTTTTTAATGCCATATACGATAAAATAATGCCATAGTAGGTATCTTTGAATATACAGAAAATGTCAATTGCCTGGACACTTTCAGTTGTTAAGAATTTCAATACTATGTGCTAGGTTGATAATGATTATTCCTATTATAAAACGAAAAAGTAAAAAGCATTTAGGAAATTTTCTTTTCTTACTAACTATAATCAGTTTTCTTCTGATGTATAGAGCCAAAGATGTAAGAACACGAGAATTCTTCGAAAAAGTCTTCCCTGAGTTGAAAAAGCAGCGTGAAGACCGAGAGCGAATACAAAGGTAACAACTGTCGCCGCTACTCAAATACTAAACTAACATTAACTGTAAGGAAAGGTAAAGTATGATGGTAAGGATTCAGTATGAACATTGACTCCACACAGAAGTATCTCAGTAGTCACTGTGGAAGGAGGTTACAGAGGGAGTTTCTAGCTAGCTATTTATTTGGTTATAGTATGGAGAAACATAAAGAGGTGGCCATTTAAACATGTGCCTCTCCATATGCACGCTCACCGTATACTTTCCACTCTTCGATTGCACATGCTCGGTTCCTCCCCCATAGTTCTAGTCTTAATTCTTTAGATTTTGAATCTCACAATTGTATATACCATGATTCTGTCGCCTATTAAATCAAAATTAGTAGTACTTGAGAATTTTAGACGACTATACCTAAATTTGGATGAGAGAAATCAGACAATCCATAGCCTTGGGCCTGTCAAAATGCTAGAAGGCCCATTAATTTCGGTGGTGTGTTTTCAAAATTCAGTACCTTTGAATTTTATTTCGGTCATAACAATTTCTCATTTCTCAATTTTTTCTCAAGTTTATAGATTTTGCTCTTTTGGAATTTGCACAAATGAAAAGTATATGAAAATTGCACATAGATTCAAATGGTAGTTTTGATGAATTTCTCTCAAATTGAATAATTTTGGCCTTATTGGATTTTGAGTACTGGAAAATAAAAAGAACCAACAGAACCCCCACATTGATCAGCTGTACGCCTTGTCGGCTGAAGCACATGCAATCTTTCGTACAAAAAGCGGGTTACGTGCATGAGCACGCTAGTTTGCGCCATCATGCACGTCCCACTCTGTCTCGACGGAATATGACCTGAGACCTTGAAACTGGTCCGTCCCCTATACAAAGGGAAGCATTGGTCTAAAAGCCGCTGAGCTGTCGCATGTGCTAATGTGTCGGGTTCTCTCCTATCACCACCGCCCTCTGCCCACCGCTGGCCGCACCACCTGCAGTCGGGCTGAGACTACTACCCCTGCGCACCATTCCAGGGTGGGAGCTAACAACCGAGTCGGAGGCTACGCCCGCAGTGAGGCTGAGTTGGAGCAGATCATGGATGGCCTCCATGAGCAGGAGGTAAGTAGAATCAGGGAGCGCAATGGACTTTTTGTTTATATCTGGTGTGCGGTTTTAGCAATGCAAAAAAATAGCTGTCATATAATCAGGAAAATAGCAGTCGTTATTACAGTGTAACTAGATTATCAAAATAGGGTAACTCGCCCCTGACTCGACCACTAGGCCTTTTGGTACCTTAAGTGGACCATCTAGACTTATTTTAAGTAATTTCAAATAATTAATCAGGATTGTTGGTGTCTAGTGCAGGATATTCATGTTGTAGTTAACCCTTTAAGGGCAGAGCAAAAATTGTTGCCCTGCCCATGGGGACGGCCTCCGAAAAAAGTATAGTTCCTAGAGGACGAGCCTATTTTCAATTCCTATACTAATCCTATATAATGGGCATCGACTATAGTCGACGCTAGGCCTGCCATGGTGTTCACTATAGTCGACGCTAGGCCTACCATGGTGACGACTATAGTCGATGCTGGCCCTCAATGGGTTAATGGTGCAAAGTCAATTGGTAGTCATATGCTATCTGAAAGAAGTAAACCTAGGGTGATCGACTAGTGGTCGAGTCAGGGGCGAGTTACCCTATACACTGAATGTTTGACATTATGTCATGTTGAGCATGGTAGTGTCGATATGTAGATAATTATGAAGCTCATAAGTGCAGAAACTAAGATGAAGCACATCACCTTTTAAATTCTATTCATAAATAGCATCTGATACCAAAGGTGACATCTGCATGAATATATGCATCATTATTTGCTTGTTTCCCAGGAGGAGGAGAAGAAAATGCGGAGTTATGCAGTCATCCCGCCCATGCTACTAGATGCACGAGAACGGCAGATCCGCTTCAGTAACAACAATGGGCGAATAGAGGACCCAATGACTGAATATAAGGAGCGACAAGTGTTTAATGTCTGGACGCAGGCCGAGAAGGACATGTTTAAAGAACGCTTTCTACAACACCCCAAGAACTTTGGTTACATAGCTTCGTTTCTAGAACGAAAGGTAGGTAGTATGATGAGCCTTTTCTGAAAGTAATACTTACATTCGGTCAAGTATGAATTGATAGCAAAGCTTATGAAAAAAAGAAAGTTTGAAGGAATTGAAACGGGAGCATCATGAACCATGCACGGGCAGCAGCATGGTATTTAAATGTATGTGTTTGTTATTTCCCAGCAGACACGGCGACTAACCCACCGCGGACTGCATTCATGCTGAAACTTGTGTATTATGGCGTCTTGGTGCATAGACTATCATTTCTTTATCTTAACTTTCCAGAGTGTCCAAGAATGTGTGCAGTATTATTACCTCTCCAAAAAGAATGAAAATTATAAACAACTTCTACGGAAACAAAGTGTTAAGAAGCGGAAATTTCCGAAACATCCACGGGTTGGTACAACTAACAAATTTGAATTATCGATATCATTGAAATTATTGTTGAGACCGATATCTGGTTTCTGTAGATGTATATGGTTGTTATTACTAGTATCATGATACATCAGTGTGTCACCAGGAAAGGTGGTAGATGATTGTAGTGAATCAAAATCATCACATAGTACCGGGGTAGTGAATCATAATTATCACAAGTGTGTAAGAAAAGAGATTAAGTCCAGCCATCTGCATCAGTATAACTACCGTAATCTCCCGCGTATAAGGCGCATCCCGCGTATAAGGCGCACCTAGAGTTTTGGAAAATTCTCAAAAAAATGAAAAATTCATAACTTTGGTTCTACTGAATGAATTTTTAAAATTCAAAAACCCATGGGTAGCTTGGGCCACCTTGGACCCTCCTGGGCCCCATTTTGTCCCATTATGACCAAGGGGGCATGTAAGATATCAAAAGAAAGGTCTTTGTGTCCCCCTTGTGGATCCAATGAGAACTAAAACCCCCCGTATAAGACGCGCCTTATACGCGGGAGATTACGGTAATGGTACTGCAATACCTCGCATATAGACCGAGGCTTATACACCAATCTTAGCTGCGCCTATAGGATCTTCCAAAGAGGGGGTGCGCCTTGTAGGTGGGGGAGAATTACATTACATGAGCTGCGGCTTATAGGTCTGGCATCAACTCAGGGTGCTCCTTATAAGCGCAATGCACCTTATATGCGAGGCAGTAAGGTATTATACTGTGTGTGAAATGAGGGTATGACCAGTCTACTGATAACCTTTTCCCATGTGTTAAATATAGATGAGGCCGGGAGTGTCAGAGGAGAAGGAGGATAAGCCTGAACTTGTAAACGATACGGAGGCTGTGCCCATCATCAACACTACACCGTACGTATCTAACAAAACTTTCCCTGCTTCACATATTACTTGTATACACTTATATATCAGCTGCAGATATGCCACCTTTTCCTCCTCTTTTAAAATTCTTTTTAATATTCAGTCATCTATTTCGAGACTTTGAATCCCGCAGATCATTTCTAGATTTCTAGAAAAAGAAGAGACATACAAATTCTTTTTTGTGTGTACAAGAGATTGGCATCTCTGAATTACCTGCTGTTTCATTTTAATGTTGTAAAGTATATCACGTGATCAGTAGAATCTTATATTCTAGGTAGTGCTTTTGTTGTGCTGACGTATAGTCTAATTATATCATGTGTTTTCCCTGTGGTCATTGACCCGTTGTTTGATTGATGGTTCCCCCTTGTATAAATTGTCATGTAATATGCAACCTCGATGTACCAGTAGATGCCATATCTTGTTAGGTGAAAGGACGAGTGGACATCTCTTTGACTTGTTATTATCACTTGTGGTTCACAAATACATCATTCTGCCTACCCATTTAATTACCTACCCTGTGTTTCTACTACGTTTCTCTACCTAGCATGGCTTAACCCCACCGTGTTTTAATTGAGTGGACTTAATCTTGTTACGGTTTTAAATGTCATATCACTTTTAGGCCGACAAGGTGGGACTGTCAACCAAAATTTGGACCTTCAGAAGCTCTAAATGATAAAACTGAGAAAAGAAAACATGCGGAATATCTATAACTTGTTGTCCGTGATTAGACTAGTACATCAAGACATTTTGAAATGCCTGGTATTTTGCCGGTTCTGACAGTTTATAATGTATAGGATAATGTAAAGTGATAAGTAGTGAATGCTAGATAAAATGGGTTGTTATACCCATAGAGTGTTCCCACTAAAATTTCCATAACGTTGCATTAGCCCCTTCATTAGACGCAGCAGATAACCAAGCCGGGTGTAGACAATGATCTAAGCATTGGTTGTATAACTCTACACTCTTTGAACTACTAACTTCTCATACAGTCTGCCGCACCAGCACGGACCAGCCGGCCGCCACCTCACTAATCCGCTCTCTCCGGTTTGTTTTTGTCTCTTTTCCCCCCTTACTGCTTCCTCCGACATGTAGTAAGGTGTCATTCTCTGTACTCAGAGAGAGGAAGCCGCAGGACGAGCGGGACCGCGGGCCCGGCCCTGCCGCCGCATCTGTCCCACCTGCTGCTGCTGCTGCTCCGACAGCTGCTACCTCCTCCACATCCCCTACACCGGTGACAACATCAGCACCGGTCACAACAAGCACTGAACAGGTACCAGCATCAACACAACCAGCAACCCTCCTAACATCCACTCCAACGACAACGTCAGTAGTTCCCACTGTACCTGGGGAAGCTGCTCCTGCACCGTGTCCTGAAACTACACCATCTACAACACTGCCACCCAATACAACGGTAACAGAGACAGAAGACAAGGTGAAGACTGAAGTCAAGACAGAGGTGAAGGTTGAACCAGCCGAGGAGAACAGTGAGACAGCTAAGGAAGTTGTACCAGGCGATCAAGGTAAGCACTGAATACGCTGAAAGGTCAACTTCTGTACTTTGTTATTGGTCATTATATTGTGGTGGCTAATTGAAATCTTCTATAACCGTTGTACAATATGGAACTTGTATATGGGACCCACCCTTCTCAGGACATATCCTATGAGCTGCACCTTTGGCCAGTGACTTCACAACATTTCTGATCAGCAGTCTTCAGATGAGTTAAGTTACCTTAGCCTTACATGATTTATTCTGTGTTTTATCAAGGAGCAGGCACCCATCAGTGTGCCATTTGTAAATCCGACTTGGAACACTACGCACGATCACGGCCACTCACCAAAGCCAACTGTGAGAACTATGGCATCAAGGAGGCAGATCTTAAAAATGACATGCGTGTCTGCAGCTCGTGCCGATGTCACTCTGTCCGCAAACGATACACACAGTAAGCAACTCCTGAATCAGACATTTCCACGTTTAAAACTAAAGAGCTCCATATTTCCATTTCCAAAGTTTAGTGTTCTCCGAAAGAATAACTTTAAAAAAAAAACGTTTGTAAAATATGAACAAATTTTGGTTCTAAATAGATAGTATATGTAAAACATTAATAAATTTAGTTCTAAATAGATAGTGGCATATAAAAGGGTTAAGCACTCATGAGGTATAATCGAAGTTTCAATATTCCTCTAGTTTCATGTACTTTTCATTCTTGTAGTTGTCCTGTCCCCATGTGTAAGACACCAAAGAGGAAGGTGAAACGGTTGCGGCCTCTACCGTCCAAGTGGGGTGAACTACCCAACGAGCTCAAGGATCCCATCATCAAAGAACTACGTAAGTTGTTCAAAAAAAATGTTCAAACAAGTAACTTCCAAAGTAAATGCATGTTCAATGAAAAAGAAATAGGGATAGAAATGAACAAGAAGGTCTTTTTACTTACAAATGTACTTTATATTTATATATGATACTAGAGACGACATAATAAAATTTGAATTGTTACCTGTATCATGGTTGTTAAATGTGCTGTGTTCTAAAATATTTAGAGTTGACTGATGAGACAACACGATGCTGCTCGGCCTGCTTTAACCGGATCGCCCGGAGATTGGGAAACAATCCGCAGACCAACGAACCACTTGTTCCACTTGTGCCTGAGAACAATGACGGTGAGTCCGGTATGATATCACGTTACTAGTCACCTAGATGTTGATTTTTACCCTTAAGTTTCCGTGATTTCCTTTACTTTTAGAGAATCATCTGTTGAAAAATACTTAGCGCAATTGATGTAATGAGCACAGCATTCACTGATCATTATTTCCCCCTCATTTGGTTTAAGTTGGTCGATATTTTGGTTGACAAGATATGAGCCAGAATTTCTTGAATCAAGGAGAAATTTGGCGAATTAAATTCCTAACTACTTGCCAATTATCTTTGATTTGGAGTGTACTGTGTGAACATCAAATACGGTAAGATAGCAGTAGATGAGTCTGACCTCTATTCAGAACCTTTGTTGAACTGTCACTTTCATTCCTGTAATATTTCCATTGGATATATCGACTCTTTACCTGAAGGCCCTACGCCTATGCTTTTACATTTTAACAGCCTATAAATGAAAGCTGTGTTTATCTTGACCAGAGAACCGTTAAAAAGCATCATCAAGGAATATAAAATTCATAATTATAAATTATGTACAATCATAGCTGTAGTATTATTTTTGAAAGAAATATGAACCCCGTCATTACTAATTTCCCTAAATGTTTGGTGTGCAACCATGACACCCCTGATAACCTGGGATTTAATGAACCATGTACTTTGGTGTTCACAGAAGTAGTAGAGACACCGCGGTGGACCGAGGAGGAGATGGAGGTGGCGAAACAGGGTCTACGGGAACATGGTCGTGACTGGGCGGCCATCTCCGCCTCAGTGGCCACCAAGAGCGAAGCACAGTGTAAAAATTTCTACTTCAACTATAAACGGAAGTTCGGTCTAGAGCAGCTGGTAGAAGAGTCCAAAAGAAACAAGGTATGTGGTCTTATTCAAAGACACTGTGAACTGCATTCCTCTCAATATTCATGGGTGAGATGAGGAATTCAGTGTGTAAATTCTCCTCCTGTATGTCAAAGTCCTGCAATTAGTTATTTGAATATGTAAGACCAAATCTGGATTAAAGGTAATTCTAGTGGAGAAATATGGTGGATGACCGAGATAGACTAAAAGTGGTTGGAATTTCACGAGATTTTCAAAAAAGCACCCAAAGGGTATATAACGTAGTCTCAGAAAGAAAATAGGGGGTCCCGAACTTGTTTCTAAGATATTCCCCCATTAAAATATAGGGTGCACAACGTTTTGTGAATTCATCTTGTCTTGAGAAGTGGTCAGCTTTCCTTTTAACTCGAAATGAATCAAAATATTGTATATGGAATTTACTATCCAGAAAATAGATGATTTGAATATATGGTCCCAGGCGTTTTTCTTATGTTTTGGATGATTGAAATAAAAAAGTGGGGAACCAATGAGTACATCTGTGGTCATAGCCTTTGATACACCAAGCTCTACCAGAATCTGTGGTACAGTGGTACACCCACGCACATCCTAGTGATTAATGGAATACAATATTCACTACCTGCGCAGACAACTGTGCAATGACCATCAGGGATGGAAGTCTTCAGCGATTTCCCTGAATTCAGGGATTTTAAAGTCCCAAATCCTTATACTTTCATATACAAAATCAGTATCTAGATGGAGCATTTCAGGGATTTTTGGTCTTTGTGACTTTTATCCCTATGTTCGTTTATGCAGCCGGCCGTCCAAGATACCTTACCTGTCACAGTACAAGAGTCGCTGTGTTTCAGGGAGAGAAGAGGAATGGAAAGACAGTGTTGGAAATAAAAGGTGATCTGTTGATACGCCCACAATATCTTATGCCATACTTTCACTGTTACAGGGTAAGGATGGTGGGGATGGTCGCACGATTTCAACGTCAGAGAGTGTCACGTCAACCATCACGGCACCGTCAGAGGAGGACTTAACGTCAAGTGATGAGGATAATGGGGAGGATAACGATGAGACATCAGACACAGCGAGTGCACCCAGTCCACCACCTGTACACCGGTCTGACCAACGTAAGCAGTCTGTTATATCTTAGTGCCATATTAATATGGCATAAGTCTACAAAAAAAATATCTTGTTGAAAATTTTGTGAACTTGATAAATTACTTGCCTGTGTTTTTTTATAAGAGTTCTATGGCATAGGATAATAATAATAGTAGTAGTAGTAATACAAGGCTTTTGGAATTTTATCAATTTACGAATTTCGATCACAGTATATCAGTTCTCAAAAGACATCCTGTTCACAGATATGTTTTTTTTCTTCTCACACCCCAGGGCATGACAGTTCAACAGTAGAGGCTATGGAGGTAGATGACAAGAAGGATGTGGATAAGTCAGTAGTTGAAGAGAAACCAGCAGGGGGGCTGGCCACCACCAACCCTACCCTGTCTGCCTCCCAGGGGTCATTACGAAGCATCCCTGATTACGACAGCAGTGCCACCCTGAGTGCTGACGAGGGACCCCCGTCCTCGTCCCACACCCACGACACAGACAGGGAGCGAAAGTCTGATCCAGCGCCTACAGCGGCTGTGGCCAGCACAGCAACTAGTGAACAATATGTGAGCAGTAGCCGGACCTATAGTAGCACACCCAGCAGTGGTCCCCAACAGTCTAAGCCCTTGTTACAAGGTACAGCACCAGGACACAGTAACATGCCAGGGCCTGGGCCCAACATGCCGCAGGAAGGCACAGGTATAACTAACCACCGTAGGACCGTAGAGATAAGGGAAGGTGGTAAAGCGCCAACAGGACTGATGGACAGACGTTCCTCACCTGCCTGTGTGCGGGACCTCATTGACTGTGCCATTGAGCGGAACATTGTACAGGACCAGCGGAACATGGCACAGGACCTACGGACCCAGAAAGGTGAGCACTGATTCTGGTCACAGTAAGGGGATAATGTCAAACTGTATTAAAAGGTACATTTCTCCTCTTTCTGTCGTGTGACATAGGCGTGGGCATGGACACGATACATACTCATTTTGTCAAAATGGTGATTAATCTAGTTTTTATGGAGATCATCTGTGATCAATACCCTTCGTTATTGTCAGAAATTTATCCTAGGAGATAGAACAGAACCTTTTTTTTTAGCTGGCCTTAGCGGTCGATGTGTCATTAAACAACCATATCTGCCTCACGTTGCTTTGCAATGGTGTAGTAGAGGTATACATCCTAGGAACTGTACTTGGGCTATATTGCAATTTATTTAGTTACCTGAACCACCTAGTTTACTCCAACTTAGATTAACCAAGTGATCTTTTTAAATAAGCTATAAAAATCATGGCTTTCTATAACGATGTAGAAATTTGTTTTAAGGTAGAGTAGGAGGATACTTTTAAGATTAGTGAATAATACTTCAGTTGCTATACATAACAATTATGTAATTGCAGAGCAACAAGCAGCAATGGGTGACTACCATGGTCACCCCCTCGCACAGCACATGGTACCCACGAGTCGTGAGGGCGGGGCCATGCCTGGTACAGGCCACCTGCCCCCGCAAGGCACAGCACGCATGCCCTTTGCTAAGGAAGCAGTCAGGAAGGAGTTATCACATCGGGACACACCTGAGCTGGCGCCATCATCCTCAGCTCCAACATCTTCCTCTCGGCCAATTGTTGTAGATGGACCGGGGCGTCAGACAGACTCCCCCTATCCTCACCCATCTTATGCACCTCAGCCCCACGTACAGCCACGTACAGAGGACCAGGAGGTTCAGGACTTGTCTCGCAGGCCTCTTACACAGCCCGTGCGGGACCGCAGCCCTCACACTGCATACAAGGGTAACCCAAGGGATTACGATCCACATGATCCTCGGTATCATGAGTTGTACCGGCGTCATGCTCAACAACCTGAGAGTGTACCAACCGCACACCTCCGTGCACCACCACCCGCACACTCCCACCACCCAGGGATGAAGCGGCATGGTGCTGCCCCATCAGAAGGTCTACACCAACTAGCCTCTGCTGCCTCGGAGCGGGAACCTCACCGGCCACACTCTGAGCCCCGGGAAAAGTCACCATCTACCTACATGCCTGAACGGTCACAAATGACACCGCCAGCCCTGAGGCAGTCTGTTTCACCCTACCCGATGGACCGCCAACAACAACAGCATGCTCGCCAGGCACAGATGGGCCGTAACACACATGGTGGACCACCGCCACTTATCAAGCAGACGGTGGGTGGCAAGCCCCCAATGAAATCTGAGAAGATGTCACCCATTGGGCAGCCTCCGCCAGGTAAGACAGGTATAGTAAACCCTTCTTATTCCTTCGAATTTATCGTCGCCTTAGTGCAAGGTTTTTCAAGTTTTCCACTTACTATAGCATCAAGTTGATACAATATTGTACTGGGGCCTGTAGGCAGACATCATAGACACAGCTTAGGTGAGTGAGTGAGTAATAGATGTTTAATGCCATTTCGAGATCTAAGGTCATATTCATGACGAGAACAACATTACACAATTTCACAGAGGAATATGTCGGTGCCCGCGCATATGTGCACCACACACATCCGAGGGGATAGGAAAGAGGACAAGTAGACCCTTTTAAGTGGGCTAGGGAAGCCCGCACAGCTTAGGTAGATAAGGGTTAATAATAAAACTCAATTTTGCCAAAATGACAGGTACAACCTTCTTGCACTAGGGCGACGATATCATAGTTGATGATCAATTCACATTGACTGGTTAACAAAAATGTAAGAATAGCAAAGACTTATGACAGAACCAGATAGAGCATAAATGATAAACTATAGTATTTGAAATACTGAAGTACAGTATTGAGAAAACATAACAGTGTATAGCATACCAATAATGATTTCTTTTTCAGGGGGATCTATCACACAAGGCACACCTGTACAACACCCACCGTCCTCTCAGCCCCAGTCAGCACGCTTTGAGGGCTCCATCTCCATGGGTACACCACGTGGATATGACTCTGGTATGCGGGCTGCTCCCGTAGCGCCTGTGGGCAGTATCTCCATGGGCACCCCGCGTTATGAGCAGGGAGCTGCCCGGGGCACACCACCAATGCATCCAGAGGGAGGCATGGCACCCCGCATGCCAGGTATGTACGACCGTGCGACCTATGAGGCTACTATCCGCATGATGCAGGATAGTAGGGGCGAGATGTACCGCCGCCTGTCACCGACTGGCCAGCCTGGAACCACCTACTACCCAGCTAGTATGGCTGGCTATGCAGTGCCACAACAGGCAGCTGCCCAACAGTACCAGTCAGAACTATCTAGCTCACGGGCTGTTCTAATGGGAGACTTTTTGACTGCACAGCAAATGCAGCATGCACAGGAGGCACAGCGCCGAGCAGACAAAGAGCGGCAGTTATCCCCACGCAGTAGAGACTCAATGGGCCGGGAGGCTATTCCCGGTAAGCCTTATGCTGCTACAGTGATGGAGGCAGGGATGCCACCACCATTTGGACATGTGTATGTGCATGCCGGGCAGGTTCCCGGGTCACAACAGGAGCGGATAGGTGGTGGGCGTACGGCCTCCCCGATGCCATCCCCACAGGAGATGGCACAGCAGCAGCAGCAACAGCAACCACGGGAAAGTCCTGGACACCCAGCTGGATGGCCACAAGGTCACCCAGGTGTGTCCCGGGGTGTAGCTCCCTCCCAGGCTAGCCCTGGAGGCCAGCAACAACCTGATGACCACCGCCACCCAACACCGCCACCACGCCAGAACGTGATCCGCAGTATCACACACGGCACAGCAGGCAACATGATCATGGAGCGCATGCCATCACCACGTTCTGCACCCCAGGTGAACACACACCTAAATGGCAGCTCACCATTTGCCACTCTGGTTAATGTCGCAGTTAATGCTCCATCTCTCGCCGTCCCACCAAAGGACCGGCATCAGCTTTCCCCCAGTATCCGTGACCATCCTAAGGAGAGGGCTCATGCCATCGCTATGGAACAGGAGCGGCATGAGAGGGAGAACGAGCGACGTGACCGGGAGGCACAGATCCGTGAGGGCGCTCACCCCAGAGATGTGCACCATAGAGATGCTGCCCTAAGTGAGGCACAACGTCGGGAGGCCCAGTATCACCGCGAGGCCCAAGAAAGAGAAGCACTGCGCCAACGAGAGGCCCACCAAAGGGGTGTGCATCACCGGGAAGCCCTTGCGCGGGAGCAAGCTCGCGAAGACCACCATCGGGGCATCCAACGTGCACGAGAGGCCCAACAAGCACAGCTAAGAGACCTGGACCGACGGGACCAAGAAATTATGCTGGCAAATAGGTGAGTTTCAAATATAAGTATTAACTCCCCAATATGTAATGTATCATTGTAAAACGGGTTAAGTTATATTTGAGGGTTATTGAACATAAGAATCTTAGTCATTTTGTTTATGACAATAAAGTAAATGTAATCCTTTGAAAGTTAATTGTTAACCCATGAGTAAACTTTCCATTTCCCTTTTAAAGCGTTTCTAATTTTTCTGTTATATATATATAATTTTTGCGGGGTGGGGGATAATGTAAAATATACATGGGATTTGTGATGTGCCCATTCCAACTGTTGTCATTCTATGTCCTTATGTAGTATAAACGGTCCCACTTCTAATACCCCAGGTACTCAAAGGAGATGGAGGCACGTCAGGCAGTTAATGCTGAACGTGAGCGACAGGAGCGTCACGAGCGGGAAAAGATGGAACGAGAGCGCATGGATATGATGATGAATGATGCTCACAACAGGGAGGGTCGGCCGTCTAGCCGGGAAGGCTATCACGGCCACCCTCGACCACCTGGTTCAAGTGGGACTATGCGCCAACTGGATAGGCCGCCAGAGCCACGTGCCCCATATCGTAATCACATGGAGGGTGGGCCACCAGGACCATCTGGCTACCCCTACCACATGTCACAACACGGTGGGAGTGGGCCTCATCATTCCCAACAACCCCCACCACCTAGCCAGCGCCCCGAGGCTGTGAGCATGGCACAACGGCCACCTTCTCGGGACTCAAAACTGTTAGAAGCACAGGAACGTCGGACAGAGTTCCACTCCAAGGAGAGCAGTGCTATGGGGCCAAATAAGTCGGGGTCGGGGGGCGGGGGAGGGTCGAGTGGATCTAGCGCGGGATCGGCCGGCCCAGCAGAAACTTTCACCGCCGCCAATCTAATTGATGCCATCATAATACACACTATCAACAATGGTTCCAACTCCAATGAGGAGGACAAGATGGCAGGTCATGGTGGCAGCAGTGGTGGTAGCCGGGAACCAGCATCATCATCATCTGGTCCTGCTTCCTCTGAGCAAACCACCAAGTACATGCACAACTCATTAGCAGCAGCCCAGTCCAGGCAGCCCCATCATGGCCAGCCACCCCACTCCTCCTCATCCCAACCCCCTGTGTCACAGTCACATCATCACCTACCACACCCTTCGCAGCCCTCACATCACCACCTTCCGCCACACCATCAGCCTCCACACCACCACCACCATCCACACCAACAACAACAGCAACAACAACATCCGGCAGGGGGCAAAATCGACCTGACCAAAGACCAGCGCTCGCCACCCTACAAACCTCATAAACATGGTTACGAGCCTCCTCCCCCTCCCCACCTGGACGTGTCGTCTCACCACACAGACTCTCCACAGTCATCACATCCACATCACCCACAACAGCGCCATCACCCGCCTCAACATCACCATCAACAACAACAACCACACCAACAACAAATGCTCCAGCGGGAGCTTTCCTCTAGTTCCACCAGTTCCCATCAGGGGGTGTCATCGTCTGCAGATGTTGAGCGGTCTCAGGGCGGAAGCCCGGCCTCTGATAAATCAGTAAAGTCTAACCACTCAGCGCAGAGTTCGGCCAGCTCACGTGCCATCACGCTGGGTGAGCATATCGACGCCATAATTATCCAGGACTACAACCGGAAAGGTGGCCAAGGGAGCTCACCCAACAATGGGCACCCGTCAGCTGACTCAAGCAGTAAGTACTTACACAACTTGTTAATATACCAGACACAAAAAGCAGCTGATTACAAGCATTGCTATAGCCTCCCCAAATTCTCCCCAACTAAGTCCCGTTCTGCCCACCCATCCTGCCCCTGCCACTGTCTCTTTCGCTACTTTACTTCCCGTTATACATATAGCATTATTTTTTGACCGACTGCCATACATTGGCTCATCGCCCCTTTCAAAGTATTCGGATTTTATCTCTGATTCATAGGACATTCAAGTTACGGTTGAGAAAAGACTTGATGTATCAAATAGAATACAGAAACAGTCTATAGTCGCCCCCGCCCCTGCCCCACTGACTAATCCTCAAAGAGCAGGAAAGAGAGAACTAACTGAACACTTATATATCCCTTTGATAGTACAGCAAGTATAGACCTGGTCTTGTCAATGAAGTTACAATTCCCATTGTGTGATTTTGATTTGAGTAGAGCGGACGTTGTAACCAGTACTGTGCCGCTTGGTTCTAGCGCCTTGGTTCTAGTTGTGGTATGTTTTCTGCATTCTTGGAGATCTTTCTCACATGAATCTTTACCTGTTCTTCACAGAACCACACCACTACTGACACTACCATACCATACCACAGATATAAAGATGTTTATGGTATCTCTTACAATAATTACATCACATTTCGAGGTTTATGAGTGATCCTAATTCTAAATAATATCATTTACATTCAGACTGTGAGGTCTGTCTGATAGCATCTTTCCATTTCATTTTGCAAATTTATCGATATGCCATATCCATAGTACGGTGCTGTTCAAATATGTTATCCGTATTAAAAAAATATTCGGCACATTAGTTAATCAGTGGTAAGTAACAAGAATGAGTTTATGGCGGGCAATTTTGGAGAGAGAGAGAAAAAGCAACAGTAATTATTAAAGTTAGCGAAGAAAACCAGATATATCTGTGAAATGACCTTATAGGTGATGAAACCAGGTGCTTTTAGCTCATCATTCTGTAAGTGAAGAATCAAAGTTGGTGCCTGTGACTCCCTTGTGAAGCGACATAGAATAGAGCACCAATGGTGACTTTCAGTGGTAAAGTATAGTTTTAGTAATGACCATCTCCTTTCTGTACTACTTATGCAGTACATCCCGCCACCCATGAAGGCACCAGCAAGAGCGAAGGTAAACTATACACCAGATTCTCTATACTATCAGTAAAGTACACAGCTCTATACCTATGTGTAGGTGCACACTCCTATATATGGGTATACATCGCTCCCCTGTCGGCAACCGGTACATGACTCACAGTCAACTACCGGCACGCGCCCACAAACCAAAAACACTGTCACGATAGAGTTACTTACATACAGTTTTAGTTCCATATTGATTTAACTGTTTGTGCAGATTTTTGTTTAAATTTTTGTTTGTTTGTTTTTGTTTCCTCACCTCACGTCTGTGTTGTTTAGTGCCCCATTGGTTTAAAATTGTTGTTGCGTCTTCTAACCTAAGTACACTAAGTATGTATTAATAATAAGGGAACAAAATCTCTTTTTATTATTTATTATAGTTTTGGATTTGCACGCACATGGTTCTTGTGGATGTAGTAGTGCAGTGTTCATGTCCCCGTATTTATCTTAATGATATCATAGGAAGCGCACAGTGGAGACTCCCTGACTCTTATCAGTTTTATTTTGGTCCCCTTTGTCATACCCTATAGAAGAATAGCAGTTAAGACGTGGTTAGGATAGCAAGGATTTATTCACCACAGTGCGTCCTGAGTGTTAAACAGTGTTGCCATATATGGGACCAGTTTTGTTTTACGGCAAAGAGCAATACTACGTGTATTAGTTTGTCCGCTATCAGGTTGACTACTGTGTTTACTGATTTCACTGGTTTCAAGATAAGCATTACCGGTAATATGAACTTTCACATTAATTACTGTGCTCAGAGTCACAGTTGGGGTAGATATGAGTGGCGAATTTTCAAAAGAAGGGGGCGGGCCCCTATTTTTTTTAGCCAAATTTAAGGCCTAAATGAGTCAAACAGACTCTCACATATAGGCACAGAAGAAAGGGCGCTTTCCCCCAACATTTGACTAAATTTGCCCCTGAATACTTTGGGAGAGATCTACTTGGTCGAGAGCTCATCCTGCCTGACCTCTGCGGTGATCAAAGATCACCACGCTAACCCTCTTAGTCTGTTGACCGTCAAAAGACGGAATTGGATTTTTGCAACTGGTGTATATGATTAGCTATACCCAGTAGACGAATAGTAATTCGAAATGATTTTTAGAAATGAACCAACCCATAAGATTATAGAGATGATTATTTACGTAGAAATTTTTTTTAAATTTTTAGTCTAAGTTTCGACACAGAATTGGGAGAGGGTTTGCATTTTTCGCAGGCTGACTTATAATGGGAAATCGATTGATTTACAAAAAGGGTTGGCAAGATTTCCATTGTTTCTTCGTTCCGTGAGGCTCAAAAGCCTATTCTTATATATGTACTGAAACATAACCCATTCCTAACCAGCTTTTCTGTTTTGTTACCCAATAATCTGCATCTCACCCAATTAACATCTCCATCTGCAGAAATTTCAGCCTTCCATGATTTTGCACACACGTTGATCAGTCTTTGAGTCTTGGAACAAAGTTTTAATTTGCTTTTGGTGTAATGTTAAGTAACCATGGCCATTTTGTATATAGGTTGTGTACTCAAGTTCAAGCAGTATATTTGTATTTGATTTTGTAACCTACTCATAGACAATATGAATATTATGCCATCTGCAAACAGCTCTTATTAATCTTGTTGATGGATGCAAGTTGAAGAAGGTTAGAGTTGTACATTGTATATATCTCCTGCGGAGATGGGGCCATCAATTTAATGGCACATATACCCTGACAGTATATACAAGTCACTATCAGCATTTGAAGCAAAATGTTATGTCGACAAATGTGCGAAGGAAATGCATTGCTTATAATCATTACTATTACGCTCACACACAAAATGGCCAAGTGAAAAACTAGGATAATGGTTTTGTCATTTAACCCCTGCCTGAGATTAGTGTGATTTATTATCCGGGAAAAAGGGTTTATTTTGTACTTATACTGATCCCATCAAGGAGGGTTAAGAGCACCTTGTATGGTGGGGTTTTTAGTAACGACCCACCTCCAATACGTCTTAAGCTCACCTGTCCCGACCCATCACTAATACCTTCAGTTTGTTGACGCCCTGCCACTATTTGTTAGTAACCGTTTCAATATTGTAATACACAAATACAAATACCCACATAGATCTGGAACTGATTTGGTGATTGTAAATAAATTCTAGTTTGAATGATATGAATTAAAGTTATATCGATTAAGTTGTTACTTACTAGGTACTAGGTTAAGTTGGTGATATCGTATAAACACTTGGGAGTGATTAGATGTTAAGTTATTTTTGTTGTGTGTATTTAAGTATAGTCATGAAACCTGTTTTTTTTCCCCCGTTTAACTCATGTTATATTCTCTCTTGTATTTTTAAAGATATGAGTTCTGCCGACCTGAGCGCCATCAAATCCTTTCTAGACTCTGGTAACAACAGTCATCAGCCTCAGCAGCACCACCACCACCAACAACAGCAACATCATCATCAACAACAACAACAACAGCAGCAGCAACAACAGCAACCAAAGCCGCCACAGCAAGGTGACGCAGGCATGTCTATGGCAATGGCTGCTCAGTCACCGCCCATGCGGCCCATGTCATCTCCATCCTCACATGGTGTTGGACACTCTATGGCACCTGACTCTTCTGGGTCAGGCATGGGGTCCGGTCTGCCGCCACCGCCGCAGTCACGGGGTGGGGATATGCCCGGGAGGCAGAGGAGCATGTCTGTGGGTAACCAACATAAACAGCCACTGCCATACCGCCCACCACCCATGTTAGGGACACATGAGCACTTAATGCGGGAGGCAGCACGGACTGGGGCATCGGCTGCAGCGGCATCTGGGGGTGGTGAGCCACATAGTGGACACCATCACCACCAGCCACCTCCGCCACAGCCACTGCACAACGGGCCACACCGCCATCCCAGCCCACAGCCACCCCCACCACAGCATACTCAGCCTCACGGGCCCCCACCCCAACAGTCGGCACAGGTTCACCGGCCCACACCACCACCATCCCAACAACAGCAACAACACTCTGCAGCTGAGCAGGGAGCTGCGACTACTGCAGCTGGAGACAACCGACCGCGCAGCTTCTCAGCAGGCGCACATAATAAAATGGCACCCGTGTGGAACAACTGGAAGGTGAAGAGAGCTCTTCAGCAGGTGAGGGATTCTAGAAAATGTGTTTATGGTATGCAAAAGCAAATATAGTTCCATGCCTTAAGTATTTGCGATCGAGATATACATTAAAAAAAGTCATATACCGCTTTAGTATACATGAATTAAGACTCCAGATGCACCTTGTAGCAGCGGCCTAACATTAGGATATGCGAGAAAAACAGAAATATCAATTGCGATAGGAAAATATGAAAAAAAAATAGAGTGCACCTGTCTAGGTATTGAGTGCTTCACTGACTGAGGCATTGATGGTTGAAATCGGTTGGGAAAGCAGGAAAATGAATATTAAAGAAAAATTGATAATAGAAATGAATTTGTTTTAAATATATCCAGTTCCACTAAGGGACGGCTCTACATTTGGTAAAGCTCTGTAACATTATTCCTGTTTGGCTACATCAGCAGGAGCGTGATCAACAGCAGCACAGTCAGCAGGTGCTGGCAGCGTCAGGACACCCGCAGCCAGCTTCAGTTCAGTCACCCATGGTGCTGGCCCCCGATGAGCGGGAGATTGTCAAGGTGGCCCGCCTGGAGGCAGCAGCAGATCCCCGCGTCTCCCAGTCGGGCCAGCCAGACCGACGCTCGCCACTTGTTGGCTACAACATGAACCCCATTTCCCCAGCTAGCAGTTAGTATGATTTTCTCTGTTAAGAATAGATTTATACATATTTATGAATATGAGATTGCATAATAAAAAAGAAATTAAGAATTTTCATTTCAGATTCTCTTGGAGAAATCATTGAGATTGACAATTTCTAATTTCTTCTTTAGTATGCATACTCCATTTCTTTATGATTTCTGTGCCGAAACTATATTCTCTGACCCAACTATTCATTAAACTGCTGAGATACTGTAATATGTTCAACAGATAATTCAATGACTTTGACTATTGCCCCCAGGTTCTACGGATAGTGGAGGCCCGGAGTCCAGCATGAAGACCTCGCCACCTCGCTCTCCCCGCATACACCAGGGTGGCAGTGGTGGTGTCTCACTCGGCATGCTGGGACACGCGGCCTTGACCCCTGGTCACCAACCGTCCACGCAGTCGCAGAAAGGCCTGCCAGCTGGGGGAGGGCAGCACCAGCAGATTTCATCATTGGCTGCATCGCATCAGGCCATCACCAGCCTCTTGTCACGACCCCAGAACAAACAGAATAAGAGTAAGATATGTCGTGATAAGTTTCCAATCTTTTTACTCTGTTTCCATGGGCTTCCCTAGCCCAATTAAAAGGGTCTATATCTCGTCTTTCCTATCCCCTTGGATGTGTGTGGTGCACATATGCGTGGGCACCGACACATTCCTCTGTGAAATTGTGTAATGTCGTCCTCGCCATGAATATGACCTTAGCTGTCGAAATGGCGTTAAACACCTATTACTCACTCACTACTCTGTTTCCTTTTAAAAAAACAATACTAAAAGTTAGCATTCAGGGATGTAAGTCTTCAGGTTTTATCAGGATTTCCTGATTTCTGAAAATTTTGAATGACAAGAATTTTCCTTAATGTGCAAGTGGTAGGAAGGCTGTTTGGTAAAATAGAAGCTTTTAATATCAAGTAAACATATGGCTTCCTGATTTTTGCCCATGCCTGACTTACATCCCTGCATATTACAGCATGAGAGGCATTTGTATATGTCAGTGTTCTCTTGTGACTACATATTACTGATTTGGATTTAAGATCTCAGAAAGTGAAGAATAGATTGCTATTTTGAATCCTTGACATTGCAGCTAAAACATCTCGAAATGTAAATTATCGCAATGATATGACATTTAAAACAACTTCATAGGAATAGATAAACCCTGATAGCATGATTTTTTAACTGTTTCAGTAGGTCAGTTAAATGAATTCCCATTTTGTATGTGCCCAATAAACCTCTTATAAAACCCAAGTATGTATGTGTAAGGCCTTCTTTTAGAGTGTCAATGTGACTTAACTGACGCTGTGCTTCTTTTCTTGCAGCAAGCAGCTTCCCTGCTGATAGCAGTGTAATGGGTCAACGCGGAGAACCTTCGCCGACCAGTCATCGGCAGCATGTCAACCCGCTCACCTATGTGCAGGACAAGATCGCCGAGGTGATGCAGAACTCTGAGGCCAGTCCCCGGCCCAGCAGCTCGACGGCATCACCAGTGGAGAGTGCTGGTGGTAGTTGGGATAAACGCCACATGCTGCACCCACTGGATGCTGGGCGCTATGGAGGGCCACGTGGCCCTGTGGAGAGCTCTACGCACCGCGGGGAGTGGGCTGGGGACCGGTACCTGGGTGGGCGGTCACCGCTACGGGACGACACTGTGACTGCCAGCCGGCAGCGGTCACCTCGTCCATCCATCCATTCCCAATCCTCTGAGGAGAGTCAGGGCAGTGCAGTGAGCTCAGCAGAAGATGTGTACAATGCGACGAGCTCAACGGGGGCTATGAAGCCTCCATCATCAACTGGCAGCGGGGGTGGCCCTCCACCACCCGGTGCACTTGCTGGGCGAGACTATCGAGACCGACTTGTTAGTAGTCCTATGATGGCAGCTGACGGCAGTGGGTACCCACACAGTCCACGGCCATCCTATACCAACCGCATTGGCTCTATGGCAATGGCAGAGAGCTCTAGTAGTTCCCGGTCACCACAGTTCAGCCCTGTTGGTACCTCAGACATGGTGGTGAGTGGTAGTGGTGAGGACATGATGCGGCCCAACCAGAGCGGGGCTGCAAGCGAACCACACAGCTCAGACCACCGGACTCACCCTCCCCCAGCACCTGCACCACCACATGCACGTTCCTCACATGCACAGTCACCACGGGAGCCAGCAGGTGACACAAGGAGAATGAGTGTTGACAATCCAGCCAATAGTAGTGGTATGGCACTGGTGGAGAGCCCTCCACCACATCGTATGGTGATTGATGAGGTGGGGGGTGCTGACAGCTCGGCGCAGGCGCTGGAGCGCATATCGCCTAGCAGTGACGGATCTCAGACGGCGGCCTCAGCAATCTCCACCTCTCAACACCAGCAGGGATCCATGACCACACCATCTTCTTCCTCTAACAATGCCTCTAGGCCGGAATACATGGATGTGGACTCACAGTCAGCCAAGTTGGCACGGGGTGGCGGAGGGAGTGGTGGTAGTGAGGCGGGTTGCAGGGCTCCTGGTGTGGCACAATCACCACACCACACAGCCATAGAATCCAGCTCGACCAGTGTCACCTCCGCCATCTCTTCATCTGGACCGCCTCATGTGGATAGCTCTCGAAGCTATTCCAGTCCACACTATTCCCCCGGAGAACTGGGCTCAGGTCGTCCAGGGCCAGGATCTGGGAACCAAATACCGCCCCAGCCCCACTCTGTACATACCTCCTCTGACGGTGGCGGCAATGTGAGTACGTCTAGTGCCGCTGCTGCGAACAGCTATGGAGGGCGGTATCTCTACCCAGGACTGGCCAACCAACACACACACAATGGGGCCCCAATGGTGCAGCGTGCATCCCCTGCCACTTCACCGGCACCCATGAACCGAGAGGCAGACACCTCACCTCTATTACAACCACAGTATGATGCACTCTCAGACGATGAATAAAAAGACAGGCCTCAGGCTCACCATATTTTAATAGAAGGGGATCAATGTGGGGAAACATACACAAATATCAACACATTGGTCCCCAAGTACCACGCTTATAAATGGAAATCTCAGTCTTTTTTTTTTCATGAGTCCAGCCTCATGGGGTAAAACCTTTTACTCAATATTTGAGTCGGTAGTACTAAGACAGTGAAGATCGGGTTGTGTTGTTATTTTTATTATTACTACTACCGATGTTGTTATACTGTTAGCCCAGGCACCACTGGCCATGAGCTGCTTTAAGATATACACAACAGGGGTGTACAAATCCAAAACTAACAGGACACATGAAGGCAACTACACTTAATTGCTAATATTCTGTGTATGATGTGCTATTCTGCAGTGTTATCATTTCTCATCTCAGGAATGGCTGTCTTTATGAGGACGCAGACAAGAGACGGCCAGGGCTGCCACATATTAGGGGAGCTTGGCAGCTCATGTCGTCTCCAAGAAATTTACAATAACCCACAGATTTTAATTTAGGCTTCTTCTGTAGATATTGTGAAAATCAGAGTTGCGATACAATGATAATATGACCCCTTGAGCCTAGCCGGGGGTGTGGTGTTAATCTTTGCTTTATAGAAAGGAGAGAGAAGGTACCCGAGCGGGGTTGTTATTGTTGTTATGAAATGTGAAGCGGAGGTGATGTACAAGTGATGATGATGGATGTAGTGGACGTTAACTAGAGTAAATGAGATGGATGTCTGTGGATGATGGTAATGCACACTTTGTGCTGTTTACATGTGGATACAAATACATAAAATGTGTCAGTGTGAATTGAGATTCAGACATATAGACAACTGAAAAGAAATCTGTGAGACAACAAAAAGAAGAATATGTAACTACTATAAACTGATTGTCTTGTAGTATACTTAGAAAAAGAAACAGTCGGGCGAGTGTTCTTCCCAGCCCTACCCCGCCCCCTTACTACTACTCGCCCAGGTCACTGCCTCCCGTATGATGTGAATATTGAATATAATATTAATTAATGATAATAATGGACAATGTTGTGATCTATAAGAAGAACAGATGCAGTGAGAGTTTGCCTATCGATGAATAGTAATGGAGTGATGGCCAGGCCACCATACAAAGAAATTGTGTGTCCTTGACAGAGAAGCGTTAGTATTCTGTTGCCCTGGGATCCCTGTCAGTGTAGAGTATAACATACACAGCACAACTCAACATGTATGTTCTTCTTACTCCCTTGTGATGGAAAATAAAATATATAAGATAAGACAATCTTAAAAGATAAAGGTCATTTGTGTGTTACCGTGTTCATCATTTTTCTTTTGTGATATGAATTTTAGTGTTATGATGCAGTAGTTTTATTTGATTACTGAGAAGACCCTCACCAAAGAGTAGATGTTTTGGTTTTTAAGTCTACGATAATTATGGGGGACCGTCAGTGTAATGCTATAGCTATATATAGGTATGAATCAGGGAACCCATTCCATGAGACTAGCAAGCACAAAGTTAATGCCTTTAATTGTGTGAGAAGAGTCTCCATGTGGGGTTAGCTTTTTATGAAAATCTAGCAGTGGGAGGTGAAAGTTAATTTTTTTTCCCATTTAGTTCCATTGTGAAATTACTTTCAAAAGTATCCAAACCTTTGAACTGAAATTTTTCATGGTAGAAGGAAGGCAATGGAAAAGTCCTAATTAAGAGGAAAATTCTCTGTTTAGAAGATTAACAGTCCATTAACTAATCACCTCTATGAAAGCTGGATAAATTAGCAACCCAGAGATCTGCAAGCTTCTCAAAACACTTCACGTGTGACCATATAAGTCTAGTTGGGCTGGAGCTCAAATGCCGCTTTTAGGGGTGATCTAAACTAAGTCGCACATCTGATCCTCTTGAGAAATTATGACATGGTAGGAACAAAGTGTGAGAAGTACGGCTAGGATTGACTAGATTAACCCCAAGGAAGTTGTGTCCCGTCGGAACCCTGCATGCTTGCCTGATTGCAGCATTCCAAAAGGAACGAGACCATTCTAACAAACTACATATCATATCTGACTGGGATAATGATAGGGCTTCTATTCCATTAGCCAATTTGGTAACTTTGTTCATATTTGGATTAGCCAAATACAAAATTGATAGCCAAACATTACTTTTGCATGTAAAATCAACCAACTTTTGAATTAAAAAATAAGAGGGCAGCCCCTTTCCATTTTCAATATCCACAGAAATTGAGAAAGTGGGGGGCTATCATTTCTAAGCCTTACTTTAGATGCAGAGGCCCATGGGCTGGGGACAACCTTGCCCAAATTGCATGTTCAGAAAAAATGTATTAGCCATAATCATTCATGCAAACTCAACAAGAAATAAAACTGAGCTCTTTAAAACATATCTCTTCCTTGTAAATGCGACTTAGGCCACACCAAAAAAAAATAAGTTGGTCTACGGATTTTGGTTTTGAAAAAATAGTGCGAGCGAGCGGATTTTTTTTTAAAGAATTTTTTGGCGTCCAATGGATTCCTTGCTGGAAAAATGAGGTGAGCGAAAAATTTTTAAAGCTGATCAGTGAATGCAGGAAAGGAGACTGGGAGGGGTATTTCAGTGCCCTGCATTAACCTTCTCAATTATAATGATGCAACTTCACATTGCCCTAACAGATGAATTTTGTCCATCATTTACAAAGGATGACTCAAAGTAAAACTGTCAATAGCTGGCTGTACTATACATTAACGAAGTGTACAGTAATGTTTCCAGCTGATCTATTCCTTGATATCCGCAATAATCCATATCATAGATGTTTATAAATTGAAAGTGATAAACGGTATTGAAACTTTCATTTTGGAGACAGAATTGGTGTGGCCACTCTAAAATTTAAGAGTGGATAATACCTGATGGTATTGGCTCAGGGACCACCCTGAGTCTATACCGCCGGGTAGGCGGTGGAGTTTAAAAATAAACAAAAGTCCATTTTTCAGTTTACATTTTCTAAAGGAAATAAAAGTTATACATTAATAAAATTGTTATTGGCAATTAGTTCATATAGTTGTCTGTGTATTAATGCAAGAAAAAAAAACTAAACATGCACTCATCTATTTACCATGATTATTTAAAAAAAAAAGAAGATCACTTTTGAATGATTCTCCAATCCACTTCCCCATAGGCTTAGGTCCAGGCCCAACTTTTCTCTCTTTATTCTTACATAGATTAAACAAAAGCGTCTTAATGTGAGACGCTTTTGTTCAATCATATAAGAATAAAGAGAGAAAAGTCACTAACTCCCGGTGAATTGACATTTGACTTGCTCAAGTGAATAGATTTATGAGGGAGGGATTTGGGAGCGAGGGGGCTAGGTGTCCAGGGGGGCCAGGTGTCTGGGGCTAGGTGTCCAGGGGGCCAGGTGTCCGGGGCCAGCACACCAGGGGGCCAGCGGTCCAAGAGGTTTAGTAAGAGAAGATTATGCCAGACTGGTGTCAGTACATGTATAGATACTAGTCTCTATTTGTAAGTAATAATTATTAGTCAATATTTCGCAAGTGCTGATTCCTGTGACCCTACAGGGTTGATAGAGGGTTTTACGGTACCTACCCTGAGCCTTCTGTGCTTCAATGCACAACGCCAAATTTTTCTTTTTGCTCTTGAACTTTTTTTCTTTTTTTCTTTCTGACATTGAGTTCCTTATCTGATAATACTATCATGTCAACATTAGGCATATATCGATATATTGAGGGCCTATGTAGGTATCTGTCTCGGGACAGCCACTGATCACTCAATAGGGAATTATGCAGTGAAACCGTGGCTCACCTATAAGCAAAAAGGTTTCTACAAACCTTTTGACAGTATTTGATAGTTCAAAGTATAACAAATGGGGCTCATCCCAATTTAGAGGTGATCACATTGCCATAGATGTGCCACATCTAGGGTTCATATACATGAGCAGGATGATCACACTACTCATCACTCACTCCTGATGTTGGGGAGGAGTTCATTTGGTGCACTTACTCATCAGAGTGTCCAATGCAGTTCATTTGGTGCAGTGGTGCACTTATTCATCAGCAAAACTTATGTTCTCATGTATTGTGTACTCCCTGTGCATTTCTATATCAGTGTCTCTTAGTATATAACACAATTATATACATATATGTAATTAACCATTACTGTGAATTTCTCTCTCTTAATGAGCTCAATCTAAGTTGTGTGTGAGTGTGTATCCATGCCTCTCACAGGGCAACAGTATTCTGTTTCATTTTTTGGCATACCTACTGTGTTGAAATGTATAATTATATAAGCAACGGTGCGTGGCCTACACCGGGATGCCTATATAGGTGAATGTGGCACATATATACATTATGAGGCACATATATACATTATGATGCAGGTTCTTTTATTCAGGCATCAACATAATTATGAAATGGTTCAAAATAAAACAAGATATCAATAGAACATTCACAAATGAATATCTATGCTGCTGCATTGGTATTTTGTCTTGTAGCCTCCCTGCGCTTGTTCACCATCTTACGTATAAGGTACTCAGCTAGGAAGAAGGCTGATGAGATGCCAAGAGGAGCTCCACCAAAGAAGTAGCAGTAATTGTATGTCTGATACATATCAAATATCATACCTGGAGATGAGAAAGTTATAATGCTCTGAAAGTAATTATACATAATGTGCACACCAGGTACCTGCAAACTAAGGATAACAATTAAGACATACTGTTGAGAGTAATCTTTGATCGTGTGTGGCGTATTTGCTAAATTAGAAACAAAACATTGAAACTCAAATCTAGCTTGTTGGATTGTCATCTCATGAGTAGAATAAGATGAGTGAAAATTCAATTGGGCCTACTGATAACAGATGTCACCTACCAGCCACTGGTGGACCAGCCACATTTCCTAAACCCTGGAAGAAGATCACAAAGCCAACTGTTGACGACATCTGATCCTTTGCAACAAACTCTGATACAATGGATGCACGCTGGCTGTGGAACCCTCCTTCTACTAGTCCAAAGGCTATAGTCATACCAAAGAAGGCCCAGTATGAATCCAGGAAACCTAGCACAGATAACACATATATGTATGTTAAGATGTTTCACTTTGGTTTACTTAGAATGGCAATGTTTGAATCCTCACCTGCATCATGCACTTTCTGCCTTCGCTACCTCATACTTATACTCTCAGTAAAGGAACCAAAAACAGTCAACTCCTCTAACATACATAAAGATATATGTGTTTGTCATGTTACTTACCCATCAGTATGACAACAAGAGACACAGGGAATCCCAACAGCGTGTGGAAAAAGCGACGGCGGTGACGCACTGCCTTAAGGTCAAAGAAGAAACCCCAAAGGAAGCGTCCCAACATGTCAGCACCCCCCATTATGGATAGGAGCAGGGCAGCTGCATTCTGCTGTGCACCATACTGACGAGCTATAGCAGGTAGGAAAGACAAGAACACTTGAATGGTGAGGGACATGCAGAAAATTTGCAGGCCATACATCAGAAAGGTTACATTTCCTAACACAGACAGTTGATGACGCAGAGTCTGACATGTGGATGGGGTAGTTGTCACTGTCACTGCTTCTGTAGTCTTGGGAGTTTCGTTTCTAGTCCTTTCAGCTGCATCCTTTTCCATAATAACTGTTTGTTCCTGTGCATGTTGAAGTTTGGGTAGGGGGCGAAATAGTAATCCGGCGAATGTGTTGTGCAACATTAGAGCCCCTAGAATGAGCATGCCACCGGAGAAGCTGTATGTAGCCAGTAGCAGCTGGACGAGGGGGGCAAGTCCCACTGTGCCTAGCCCTGCACCCATGGTAGAAATGGCCATTGCTTTACCTTTGTTCCTGTCAAAATACTTTCCAACGATGACATATGACGGGGTGAAAAGGAAGGACCCCCCAATACCTGTGGCAAAAGAAAATAAAAGGCAGTTAACAGCTTTTAATCTTCATGCTATACATGAAAGAGAGGGTAAGCGAGCTAAACAATGCATTCCCTTGAAATAGAGTATAATATCAATATCATTTAACATCCTTCTCTTTGAGGGAAATGTTTTTCTTCTATCTTAGGTTCTCAATAATTCAAGGTTTAAACTACAAGATACTTTACCTGCTAATAATCCAAAACTGAAGTAGCAATAGGTGAGTGAGGTGGCAAAGGAAGTGATGATACATCCAGCCGAAATGACAACTCCAGCAACCATAACAACCCTTTTAGTTGTATAACGGTCACATAGGATGCCTGCTACTGGCCCTGTTGTAAAAACAAATACTATAGGTTGACCAGCTCTTGATCTGCCACTGACAATCTCAAATAATATCATATTAGTTTGATATACTAAGAATAAGAAAATGCAAAAAAAAAAAAAAAAAAATAAATGTTATGTTACGGCACTAACTTTTATTGTATGACCATTGTATGTGTAAATGTCTTATAGAAGTAAATAGAGGAATATCAAAGATTTATCTGAAAGTTTCCCTGGGCATATACAGGGCAAACATTTCCAAAAGTGAAAAACAGGGGGTCATGGTTGAAACGAATTATCAATTTCGCAATAATAAATATTCATTCAACTATAGGATCATATGGATACTCAGACAACTAAGGCCACTTAAAATCAATTATCAGCTTTGCAGATACCGCCCGCATCCTTTGAAAATAGCCGCATGGCCCTGTAATTCATTATTTTACAAAAATATAACTAAAATCCCCTCACCCCTTATAAAATTATGAAAAAAATATCTGGAAATTCCGCTCCTATTTAGGGGGCCATATTAGAACTTCTATATTGCCGATTTCCAAAAACTTTGCACCTTTAGAATTGTCAGAATGTGGCTTTTCAGAACTTGCAAGGACTTGAAAATCCTCCACTTGGTGTGATTAATATTGAAGTATATCTAAACATTGGAAAATATATTCTAGAAATAGACGACTATAATGTCATATTGGATGCAGGTCTTGCATGAGCATAGGATTAATACAACCTGATGAGATAAACCACTTATGCACCTACTGTACATAAATAAGCCTTTCAATTGTAATGCTATTTAATATGACTTACAAAGAAAAAGAAAAATTTACCTCCCTCATCCCTAGAGTGAAGAAAGAAAATAAAAATTTGCCTCCCGCATGGCCCAGAAAATGAATAAAAAAGAAAAAGAAAAGCCTCCCTCCCTCACCAACTTTTTTCAAAAAGTATCCGCAAAGCTGATAATCAATTTTAAAGCAGCCTAATAGATGTCTTTTACACAGAGACATAATTAGTAATTGACTTTGAATACTTTTTGAGGCTAGATTAGTCTATTTAGAGAGAAACGAAGTTGAAATAGTAGGATTGATAGCTTTTGATTTTCACCACTAGGTGGCTTCTGTGTACGTACTGCTGATTCTAATTGATAAAAAGGGCAGAAATTACAACATGAAGGATTGTACTATGTGGTGAGATGTGTACATACCACCTGTATAGCCCTAATATAATGGAAGGATATAGATGAAGGCAGGTAACGTGCATTGCATAGAATAAGGGCATAATATGGAATTGAGAGAATCAGAGGGATTGTGTGGGGTTGGAAACAGTAGCTAGGGTTGGCACACCTCCTGGTGTGCGAATAACACTAGCCATCAAAACCAATATCGTCTACAAATGGTTAAGGTGGATGGTGGGAATAGACTAAAAGTGGTTGGATCTTCATTATATTCTCACCAGAGTCCCAAAAAGATATACTATTCATATATGCAATAAAAACGTGGGGGGTCCCAGGCATATTTTAAAGATACAGAGCCTTCAACCTTATACCGGGTTATAGAGCAATTTTTCACATAAAACCTCTATTTCATATGTAAAAGTGGTCAGATTTTTTAGTATGGTCCCAGCCACAACTTAGTGGTAGTACACATATTTTTTGAGTATGTTTAGCTGTCAAGTGTTATGATCATCACTGCTAGGAAAACTGAGATGATTCACATGTTTATGTATAGATTTTAGTTTGCTGTGAATGGAAAATGTCTGCATACTCCTGAGGTCTGGTATTTTCCTACTCCCTCTGTCCCCCGTTTCCCTTATTCCGCTTCTCTCTGTACCCCCTTATTTTATACTATGTACCTCATCTCACCCAATTCATCTCTATATCCCTCTGTTATAGTAGGCCTATAGGACACAATATGTCTCATGCCTCTATAAGTATGCAATCCCTATACAGTACCTCATTTAAGTTTAAATATTAAGGGATAGATTGGTCGAGGGATACGAGCCGGTGAGGGATAAGAGCATTTGAAGAATAAAAACAGCTGAGGAATTAAAGCTTTTGATGGATAATTAAGAGCGGTTGAGGCTTGAGAGAGATGTTTGCTCTTAACCCTCAAACGGAATGGAAACCCATTTGAGGGTTAAGAGGTGTTTGAAGGATAGAGCCCCAGAGGGAAAATAAGAGTGCCTCTAGGCACATCAGTGTACATGATAAAGGTCACTAAAGGTATATGCAAACCAGCTATTGTGCTGATGTACGATCTCATAGGCACACTGGTCACAGTGGTGTGCATATAGAAGTTCTCATATGTACACCAGGAGGTGTGCCAATAAAAGATTCATTTGCACACCTCATGGTGTGCGAATAACACTAGCCATCTAGAACCAATATCGTCTACAAATGGTTAAGGTGGATGGTGGGATGCAAAGATATATATATATATATATATATATATATATATATATATATATATATATATATATATATACTATTCATATATATGCAATAAAAACGTGGGGGTTCCAGGCATATTTTAAAGGTACAGAGCCTTCCATCTTATACAGGATTATAGAGCATTTTCTTCACATAAAACCTTTATTTCATATGTAAAAATGGTCAGATTTTTTAATATGGTCCCAACCACATTTCTTATGTTTTAGGGCATTAAAAATTCTAGAAAATCAGCTTTCATCATATTGCAAGAGGACAGATAAATCTGGGCTTCTACGATGCAAACAGCACAGGCTTCATGGTGCAATGGTAGCACATGGAACTTCAACTCAGGTTCAATTCCGGCTCATGGTATCAGTAGGATCCCTTTTCAAACACATAATTGTATTGTTTGGGAACATTTAGAGTTGTTCTTTTTTTCTTTTTTTTTCTTTTTTTACAAAAACGTTTTTCATATTGTTTGTCATGTTTTTTTCATCATCATTCAGAAGAAAACATTTCAGAAGGATTAATATAGGCCTTTTAAGCCCCATTTAACTACCTTCAAACGATACTACTGCATGCCCTGTCTTACTCTCAAATGTGGAGAGAGTCCTCTAGTGAATAATGGAGGAAATTTATGTATGTACAGTTGTGCAGAAAGCTGCATAGCAGGCACACTTGAAATCGTTCCCCACCATTCACCTTAAGTGACAAGCCTATTTGCTATAAATCTGGCGTCTGGTCTAACAGTTCTTCACTATACCAGCCGTTCAAAATCGTATGATGCTATAACCAAACCAATCCTGGATTGGAGGTTGAGGCCCCAATCTATTAATCTCTGGTTGGTTGGCTCCTACTGCAGTAGTACCAATACTTCAAATAACTCATACTTTAATGCAAGATCACAACAAATATTTTTTAAGGTGTCCTCCTTGGCTCAGGCACGAAGAACATGGACATAACTCTTCTGACAGAGTTTAAACCACTAGTTCCTAAGCCCCTATTAGAGAAGGACAGTCTTGCGATCAATGTGACTTACCTACAATAAAGGGCTAGTTTAAGTAGAGTTTTGAATTCACTGTGACTTACGGCCGATGATATACGAACAAGCTCCTCGTGCATATAGTGCCACTATATGCACGAGGAAAAGGATGTCACAGGACAACATGATGCAGGGGTGGTCACAGGACAACATGAGGGGGTGGTTACAGGACAACATGATGCAGGGGTGGTCACAGGACAACATGAGGGGGTGGTTACAGGACAACATGAGGCAGGGGTGGTAACAGGACAACATGAGGCAGGGGTGGTCACAGGACAACATGAGGCAGGGGTGGTTACAGGACAATGTGAGGAAAGGGTAGTCACAGGACAAGGTGAGGAAAGGCTGGTCACAGGACTGCACATGGAAAGGCTGGTCACAGGACTGCAAGGAAAATGTGTGGTTACAGGACAACTGGGGGAAGGGGTGGTCACAGGACAACACAAGGAATTGTGTGTCCTGTAACCACCCTTCCTCGTTTTGTCCTGTAACCACCCTCACTATAGCATTGTCCTGTGACCACCCTCTCATGTTACTGTCCTGTAACCACCCTTCCCTCATGCTGTCCTGTAACCACCCTCCCCTCATGCAGTCCTGTAACCATTCTCCCCTCATGAAGTCCTGTAACCACCTTTTCCTTGTGCTGTCCTGTGACCACCCTCTCCTTGTGCTGTCCTGTGACCACCTTTTCCTCGTGCGTATAATGCCACTATACGCACGAGGCCCTCGTGCGAATATCGCTTCCCGTGACTTACCTACAATAACGGGTTAGTTTAAGTAGAGTTTTGAATTCACTGTGACTTACCTACAATAACGGGTTAGTTTAAGTAGAGTTTTGAATCCAATGTGACTTATACCTACAATAAAGGGCTAGTTCCAAAGAATTAGGTCTTGTATCATATGTATTCAGTGAATAATTGTCATGTTATGTACAATATTACCAATATTTTGATTTCTGTAGTATTTACATTTGTTTGCAGTAGCTTAAAATTGCAGCCCCTAAAAGTCTTAGTAAAATAGACTAACAAATTACTAATAATATCAGGCAAGTGCTAACATTTTACTAAGGGTTAGTAAGAAAATGCAAAGATAGGACGGGAAGTTTGGGAATATGCTCTTTGATAACCCTTGCTTAAAGGTTAGTATGACCTACCCACTTCTTATTAACATTTGAGAATCTTTTTTTTTTTCAGTGAGGGAGTATCATCTAGAGCTTTTGTTCACCCTGCCTTCCATAACGGTTCTGTTAATCTCTGTTGGGTGGGTTAGCATATATATATGACCTGTACTGACCTTTCGCAGACCGTGTTACATATAGGAATGACATAATTAAAGTACACAGATAAGGCACTTATAGATATAATATCAGCGTTGCCCGGGCACTGAGATTATACTCTATTTGATTAATACTTTCGAATGTGTCATGCACTGTGTTAGTAATAGTATCAAACCTCATCCAAGAGATTTTGATCTCGAAAGACTCTGGGATCTTTTGGAGCTCTACTCCATTCCTAGTTCAAGTGGAAATCAGACAATGTTGTTCGAAAGGCACACATGTAATCTCTTATATCACCATTTTGGATAATGCACAGTTTCTGCTATATCTTTCAGTGTCTTGAGTGCCCAAGTGAACTGCTGTGTGAACCGTGCAAATCTGTAGACAGACTGCAGGACCGGGAGGTTGAAGTGAAGGCTATAATTCACTGTGCAACGGAAAAAAAGGAGACCAAGCATACCAATCCTACCTAATTTGAGGCTGCTGAATCTGAAAATGAGGTTAAAATTGCCTCTTGGCTCTCAGTTGCGGGATATCCATAGGGTGCCATAATTATATGCTAAAAATCACCCACCCAGGCTGTCAAGCGATTCCTATTTTTCCCTATGTTTGGGCCAAAATTCCTATTGTACTCCTCTTATGTTACTATTTTGTTTGGTAAAACTGCTCTTATACTCCTCTTTTTTAAATGTAAAAAAAAGAGAGAAAAAACATGTGACTGCCTTGGTCAGATGACAAATTCAGGGAGTGACTGGCACAGGTATTTAACCCCAGAGTGGTGGAGGGTATTTTTCCTATAATGCACCATTTAGCTTCTAGAATTTCAAAAATCCAGCCTACAACTTGGAACACTTCCCAACAAAGAAGGGAGAATGGTTTACTTTTGCCTAAGGATGCAATTAAAATTCATTGTATAAAAAAAATGAGATTCACAATGTTCTTGGGGGGGGGGGGGTGGAGAGTACATGCTAATACCCAAGTCCCGAGTTACCATGCCCCCACCATAAACGGCCGCTTGGGGTGCAGTTTACAGCCCCAGGGAGGGTATGGAGTAGAGACCAGCTGGAGTGGGTGGTGAGCTCCCTGACAGCTGACCGCAGGGAGGGGCCTGCTCCTGGGTAGGCAGGGGAAGGACTCAATGTGGGTCAGTCTGTTTACACAAATGTACATATTTCCTATACTTCTATTTATTGAAAATCCTAATAAATTCAACCAAGGAAGGAGAATTGTATGTCAGTCATGATGACAAAGTTGCACCCACAAATACAAAGAAGTTCATAGTTTAAAAAAATACTTCCTGCCCAGTTAGTGTTATAAGTGTAGGCCTTCTGAGAAGTGTACCCTCCTTAGGGTCTCAGAGAGTGACCCCTGGAGGTGGCAGACGGCAAAACCGGCCGTCGCAGCCTAACCGGGACTTGATATGGTGTGCCAGAATGCCCCAGAAGGCACCATTCCGAGTCTTGGATTTAAAATTTTTTTCGGGGGTCCAGCTCCTAACCCCCCCAACTTCAAAATGCTAGAAGCTTAATCTGAATGTTTAGTTTTATATGGTGTTCATAGATACACCAATATAGAATCATTCTGGTAGAGCTCTTCAAGGGCTTTCTTGTTTGTGAAGGGAGGACATGTTCCCTATCCCTCAATAATCAAAAACATAAAAACTGATTTCTTATCTTAAATTTTACATACTTTGGAATTGATATATGTGACCCATCCTTACAAAGTGGTACCAAAGTCGCACATCTAAAAACCTAGATATGGCCTTTTCAAGTGGTATAGTGTCAAAAATATCAGATTTTTCAAAATTGATATTTTAGCTTTTTTCAAACATGTGGGTAGATATCTTTCAGAATCCTTGTTTACTAAACTGAATTTAAGCCCCAATTGCCTAAAAGACATTTGTAGAGGACCACCTGGTTCAAATATGCAAGTGTTATATACCATGTGCTATTTTGTATGTGCTACTTCCGAACCATTTTGTAAGGATGGGTCACATATGTTCAAATAGAATGCATTAGAATGCACCTTTTCAAGTCTAGACCCTCAAAAATTTCCCCTTCCTTTGACCACTGTGTTTTGCTTGCCATGCTTAAAGACATATAGTACCTCATCACTTTCACAGAGTCTTTTACCTTGCTGACCAAGATGTACTTGCAACCCTGTTGCACTTAGGCGATGCTATCAAGATAGAGGACAGGGATGATTATTGGGGAGGTTAAAGGTAATGTTTTTGAGCCATACATACACTGCAAAAATGGTGTTTAGATTTTAAACATGTTTAGGTTTAAACACGTTTAAAACCTAAACATATAGGTCAGTTAGGTGTCTTATCGACTACACATTTAGGAAATGAACACTTTTATTCTAACTACATAAACATTTACGCTAAACATGTTTAGATGTTTACAGTTGAGACAGTTGAATAATAGGTGTTTAGATTTAAACATCAATATGTTTAGATACTTGGATGTTGAATCCACACCAGGTAGCAGCACTACCTTTAACTGGACTATCTGCACACAGTTATAATCAATTGTTGTGACAAATGTCCCCAAATCCCATGTTTATCATGGTTTCATTTCATAGAATGTCATGTGAATAGAAAAGGCAATAGAAAATTGACTAGATTCACCTCATGCCACCATCATTACCATAAAATAATCAATAAACTCCATGACTGACACCTATTTGATGTTATTCTGGAATAGATAAGGCAATTTCCTTCCTGCCAAGCTGTTGTACTTTCTCAAGTCTCTCATTCTGATGCAGTGTGTAATATATGTACACGTATATAGCTGTGTCTGACTTGGAGACTTTGACAAGTAAATACCTGCTGATGTCCCCCCCAGTAAATGAGAGAAAAAAAAACACCAAAATATATCTCTGTTTTTTAATGCATACATGTCTGCAAACCTTAAATCTCCATCAAATCATTTAAACATCTAAACACAAAAATTCATAAACACCTAAACACAAAAATTCATATATCTAAACACAAAAGTTTTAACCTAAACACCTACATTTCTAAACACTTGAGCTAAGCACATTGTTTGGCTAAACATGTTTAGGAAATTAATGTGATTACAAAAACGTTGCAAGAATATGTTTAGAATTGTGTTTAGGATCTAAACACCATTTTTGCAGTGTATGAACAAACATGTAGATACATATTCCTATTTTTTCAGGTGTCCCCCCCTATATACTCCTATTTTTTACTTTCAAAATTCCTATTTTCCTATTTTTCTATGACAAATCTTGCTTGACACCCTGCCCACCTGTTCGCCTATAAGGTATATTTAAACTTTTATTGACCAAACTGATGATGTACGATACAACGGTTTGTGAAGCACAATAAGAAAATAACGGGTGCCATAAAAATGTAGAAAAGATACTGGTCAATTAAGTTAATGATGCCGCCTTCATTAATATGTTGTGTTGGCGACACCATACAAAAATATTATATATGATAACCATTTGAATGATACAATTCATATATTGTGTCATGTCAATCTGCCTATAAAGATACTTTTATACTCAATACATTGAAGGCCAAAATTTAAAAATCCTCTGATATGATTTGCACCCTATTGTCTGCTACATGCTGTAAGACCTAGCTGGGGGCCATCCTCGTGTATACGTCACACCTTATACACTTAATAACCCTGTTTGGAAAGGGGGTGCATGGAAGTCACCTACCAGCTAGCCAGGGCCTGTAGTCTCCCCGAAAAAAAAAAAACAACACAAAACAAACAAAAAACAACAACAAAAACATACACACACAATGAACAACTTTTAAAACAACACTGAAACGGCCAATAACACACCAAAACACACATGATACTAACCAAAGGCCATACGAAACGTATTGTAGATAGCCACAACCCATGCAGTGGCTTGTGCACTTCCCTTGAAGCGGTCCAACATGTCAAGGTAGAAGACTCCAAAGGAACGCCCTGTGCCGACTACTAAAAAGTGGATGAGAGTGGATCCAAACACCACCACCCAACCCCACCCACCATCTGGCACTGATGTCTTGCCTTGTTCCTTGGACATTCTTGTGTTTCTCTGTTTGTGTGATATAGTCCTAGGGTAGGGGGCTGTTAGTGCCCTTGTTAAGTTCAATGCATTCCCCTACTGTACAGCCTAGACTCTGTCCACTATACATATCATATCAGCCTGACGAAATGATAGGCAATTTCCGCCATATGGTATATTATGATAAAATGATATAACAGTCCAGAGTTTATGATTTGGTCACTGTATACATGCAAGTAGACCAGTGTCCTGAGGCTACTCTGACCCAGAAGGTCGTTATCTAGGCTTAAATGACTAATTCAGGTATTGCTTAAATGTTTACAATCGTCTCTAATTATACAGCAAGATCGACCGAGCTCTACAGCAATTGGTTCTGTTTTTTTCCCACAACAGGTGGCTGCTGTATCTCTTGAACAGAAAAACCATCTCTTAGGCAAAAATATTGTTAATTACTCTTTTCTTTAATTTCCAGAACACTCATTTTTTACATGATATTATATAGACACCACACGCTATGAATGCCTAGTCCAGACATCATGATAGGGAAAAAGTATGTCTCTTATCCCAGTGTAGTGCCAGGATTTCAGGGTTAAGAACGGTAGAAAACCATCTTTAAATTCACTCAGATCGTTGTGTGACCATTCAGTTATAACACTGGACAGACACATGTCAGTTATGTTTAGCAGCAATCTCAGTTTTCTTACGTCGAGACATAGGTATCTGTACATGTCTTGTATATATAAGTACAAAGCTGTATCTATACAGTAATTTGTTGGTAAATGTTTTTACCCTTCAGTATAAATGTGTTCCAGATAGTACTGTATTCTCTGGTCCTCGTCCCCTACAAGAAGTGGATAATTTCACTTGTTCCTTGGACACCGTCCTGGAGGCCATTTCACTGCGTTTATTTTTAAATCTTTAAACACGGACCTGAAACATGGACCCTACCATGGACTCCATATTTTTTGGGGTTAAAAATGTTTCTTTTGTTCAACTGTAATGCCCTCCGGGTTTTAACAATAAATGCGGACCCTTTTTATTAAACACGGACCTTCGAATACGGACCTTTGTGTTGTACCCTCCGCGTTTATTATTTAAATTTAAATTTTTGCGCCTAACCCGTGATTTCAGTTCAGGGATGCCCAGGTTTCCCCCATGACGTCATGAATTATGGGATGTCAATGGCCGCACTCACCTTCCGGAAGGTGGGTTTTGTAGTCGACGCGCGATAAAATAAGATAGAAAAATGTCTAAAGCAAGCGAAAAGGTAAGCTAAACTATGAAAAGATGTTTCCATGTCTCTATGTAGGTCACATGGCTTGATGGCTACAGTTAAATTTAAACTGTCATGGTTTCTTTCAACGAAAATGGAAGGTGTTTTGGTCAGCGTCAGTTGAGTCCACACTATCTCGAAGTAATATGTCCTGGTTAACAGAGAACATGAAGCTTCCCCTCTTAACAGGGTCAGTTTGTTTTAGCCCTGAGCACCTGGATAGAGTTATTCTTCTGTCCCTTCTCCCTGTGCCTTTCTCAGCATGAATTATCAGTATGTTCTAGTAGAGTTAAGGACCTTGATTCCCCATTTGGGTAGCGGTATTGGGCCTAAACGTAGTGTAAGTTTCTATATGAAAAAATAAATCCAAACCTAGTTGTAGTTTCATATCTATTTATCCGAGAAGCCGCGAGGGGGAAGAATATGACGAGAATGAGGGGTACTACAATGAAGACGATCTGGAGTATGAAGAATATGTGCCAGAGGAGGAGGAGGAATACGATGACTCTTTGAAACCTTGTCATTTTCCCGGTACTGGCAGCACACAAGACATAAACTACATGGTGTACAGGTTCAGACATTTACTAGAAAAGAAATATGCTGCTCAAAAGCTCTCTGAAAAAAGACAGCGTGGAAAGCCCCCAAGCAGGGAGCATCTCATGCACTATGGCATACCCATGAGGAGGCCTGCCTGTCAACCTCCTCCTGACGATGACCCTGTGAGAGATCCTACTTACCTACCTGACATTGAATTATTGCTCCATATAGTCCAATAGGTCAAGGTAGGGGGGAAAGAGGAAGCCGTGGAGGAGCTCCTAGCAAGCCTAGGGGTAGGCCCCGAGGGAACCTGTGGAACCCATGGAGCCCGGGGCAGTGGCCGTGGATGTGGAGGCAACATGTCCCGGAACACATCCGTGTCATCCTCTTCCGAAGGCCAATTGAAACATTGGAATAAGTTACAACTCAAAGCACTTATATATGGTGCCAACCACCTCAAGCCAGTTTTAAAAGGCAAATTTAAGTCCAGCAGCGATGGCACCGTAATGAAGAAACTAGCATGAGAGGAGTTGTCAGGTAAGTCTGTTTCAATTAATTTACTTTATTGTGCAAGGAAATTCATTGTCTTATAAAAATGATCTCCTGAAATTTTTTTTTTATTCCTTATTGAAGTAATGAACTCCACTTTGTTTAATATATAAAAACAAGACTTAATGTCGTAACCTAAACAGAATCAATGTTTTCTCTTTAAAAACAGAATATGTGGAGTCAATGGGTAATTGAGATTGGTCTGTCAAACAGTGCAAGGACAAATTATTATACTTTGGGCAAGATGCGAAAAAAAAGGTAGGTAGCCTGTAGACATCCTTTTTTCATAAATTATGCTAAAGTGCTCATTAATTTATTTATGCTATATGAATTCATATATTACTGTACATATATTCACACTGTGACCTTAAACCCTCATTTACTTCTGGTCCATTCTCTTCTTATAGAAATTAAATAAATAGTCGGACCACAGAAGTTTATTCTTAGTCTTTTGCATTTTACATGAAAAGTGTTTTGATCTTTACATGATCATACCTGTTCGAGAAAAGTATTTTTAAACTTTTCCAGAGGCAAATGATAGACAGCAAATGGTCACAAATCAGAGAAAGTGTGCATATGGGGCCTTACATGTCATGCGCCCAGACAATCATGTACCCAGAAAAAGAGTTCTTATAAATATGCTTCTTTTACAATTGCAAGGACATGTCTGACATAAATGATAATGTGATTTTCTTAATCTACAGGTCAAAATAGTCTGGACCTGAGATTTTCATGGAGGTATGAAGATTATTTCTGTAGGAAATTAAGCCCTCAACATGGCTTGTAACTCAAATGTCATTCTCCCAGACACAATTTCGCCCAGACAATTTTGGTCATTTTGGGCACATTTTACCCCCCCTGGAGCCCAAAATATGCATATGGGACCATCAAAACCCATATGTAACAAGAAGATCTCATCAAGCCTGACACTTTGAGCCAAAGAAATAGAGGGGGAAACTAAAATTCGAAGAGTAGGGGCTGGAATACCTTCAAATTCGTCATATGCAAACCTTCTATAATTTTCGACCAAATACCGCTTGGGCAACGGGCAGAGGAAGGAGGAGGATCATCTTACAGATTTGGAGCAAGCTATCCTGGACTGGGTAGGAGAAGACGTGGTCTTGGGTGAGTTTTTACCATTATTTGTAATCTCATCTCCGTTTTAATGCTGGGTATGGCTTTCAGCTAACAGCATTCTAAGCACATACATAGTATAAGAATGTATAGGTGACCTTGCAGGAGGGAACGGATGTACTTTATATATATAAAAGATATAAAGAATGCATGTGGTTTTCATGTCCCATACATTAATGCCACAAAGTTTTTAACACTAAGCGGTCCATTTGTCAACTTTCTATTCTTTATGTCCTCTTTTTTTTATAGTAGATTAACAGTAGCCTAAGTCATAAAGAAATACTCCTTTAAGACATTCTTTACCCAAGAGGAGCATATTTTTTTTATGTTTTTGTATAATACTCTAAGAAATGAAAAATTAATTTCTGAGTTACGTGAAGCAAACAGAAATACTCCTGAAAGATAAATTTTAACCTAGACCAGATATTTCATGAATTTGTTTTATTTTATAGTCAATAATATATATAATTAATCATATCTTTACCGTTTTTTCGGCTCAGATCCTATGGTGGATGAGGACGAGTACAATGAGCTGCCGGACCAGGTCGACGCGGAGGAAGAGTACGATCCAACAAACGCAGTAGATCACTACATGCATGAGGAGTTGGAGGAAAATGAACCTTAGACTGTATCTGCCTAGCCGAATGAATCACTGCCTGACGACAATGACCTAAAAAGTCCTCCTCCTAAAAGTGTTTCAAGACAGTCCATGTTGAGATTCAACAAAAGGGAAAATGATAAAAAACAGGTCATTGTGCAGAAAAAGAAGGACAAGCACAAGAGGAATTGTCTCCTCATGCCAAAGCGAGGTTAGACAGAAAGAAAGAACTGTTAGCGGCAGCTGCGAATGTGATAGCAAAGACACTCCCAAAAAAGATAAAACACAGCCTATAGTCCACCAGAAGACGTCCACCTCTTCCACCTTAAAGACGGTTTCCGCGGGCAAACCTGTGGTCAAAGAGAAAGCCCCTCCTGTTAATACCCTACCTGATATCAGACCTGGCCCATCCAAACATAAATCAGAGGAGGTTAGTGACACTGAACCTGCCATAAAGAGAACGAGAAAAAGACCTCCATCTTTTTCAGGTTTAACAGACAATGTTTACATTTTGGGAGTGTAAGAGAACAATGAATCTGCTGTTTTCATAACTAGTACACCTGCTTCTGTTAAAAAGAAAAAGGTGGAGGAGACAGCAGCAAGCTATAAACGGACAGCTGACATAGACAGGTGGGACAGTAAAAAGAGGAAACTCTTTTTGTCTCATGGACTAGATGAGGGCTGGAAAGAAGAATTCTGGGCTGCTAGCCGCTCATTGCTGGAGCAAAGTACAGATATTATTTTGGAGCAGAATAAAAAATTGTGCGAGTCTCTTTTCAAACACCAAGATGAATTAGCACAAAATACCTAAGAAACCTCCTGTATTATGGTAAAGGCATTGAAAGGGATAACTACTGGGTTGACCAATGCTCTCGTGATCATTCACATGAAACAGAACAGTGTCTGACTTCTCAAAGAGCCCCTATGCTTGAAATAGAATTAGAGGAAGACAGTATAGCTCTGGGGAATGTGCACACAGAACTGACGAACCAAATAGTCGGAAAACAGGTTCAACTAGTTAAAGCTCTCGATATTTGAGTGATATTATGAAAGAGAACTATGAGAATTAAGTTGACTGACGCCCAAAGTAAGATGAACGTGGGTTTTTTAGGGATGCAGGACTGTGTCTTATCTTTGTCCCAGTCTTTTAATGCTATGACTATCAATGCAGACCATCTCCAAAAGAGGTGTGACACTGGTCTCCAAACAGCAGCGACTGCTGATAAGATTCTTCAAAAAATAGTGAAAACAGTGCAAAAGCTGAATGAGGCGGTGAGCCACTCAGTCGACCAAAATATAAAAAAGGGTGAGTAATTCTTCAAACAAATTAATTTTATGTGTATTTAATGTTGTGGCCAAATGATTTTTAAGGCCTACATTTTCAGCATACTTCTAATTTTATTTGATTTACCTCTATTTCCAAAGCTCACAGGTTAAAAACATGGACCTCCGTGTTCAATGTATATATGTGATGGGGTTAAAAGGCCTCAAGCCTGTTCTTTTTTTAGTTGACAATGTTTACTTTATAAATTTTGGCCGACAAAGAGGTGGACAAAGGGAATGGGTATGTTATTACTAACCGAAGGTGCTATTAAGATAACTTATTTTTTTGGGTTTTCAACTATTTAGAGATAGGTTCACATGTTGTCTTGGTAGGTATACAGTTTTAACAATCTGTCCGAGAAGTTAGAATTGAGCAGCGACAAGCTGAGACCCCTCAAGCAGACACACCTGAACCAGAAACACCTGAACCTGAACAACCTGAACCAGATCAACTAGGAATGGATGAGAACAAGGCCACAGATGAGAGAAACCATCCTGAATTAGTCTTGACGCTGCAGACTTCTAATGTGGCCGCTTTTCTGACTCACCCTGAAACTGATGGAGGTAAATAATTTCTTAATTTTATATACATACTTTATATATATAAAAGATATAAAGAATGCATGTGGTTTTCATGTCCCATACATTAATGCCACAAAGTTTTTAACACTAAGCGGTCCATTTGTCAACTTTCTATTCTTTATGTCCTCTTTTTTTTATAGTAGATTAACAGTAGCCTAAGTCATAAAGAAATACTCCTTTAAGACATTCTTTACCCAAGAGGAGCATATTTTTTTTATGTTTTTGTATAATACTCTAAGAAATGAAAAATTAATTTCTGAGTTACGTGAAGCAAACAGAAATACTCCTGAAAGATAAATTTTAACCTAGACCAGATATTTCATGAATTTGTTTTATTTTATAGTCAATAATATATATAATTAATCATATCTTTACCGTTTTTTCGGCTCAGATCCTATGGTGGATGAGGACGAGTACAATGAGCTGCCGGACCAGGTCGACGCGGAGGAAGAGTACGATCCAACAAACGCAGTAGATCACTACATGCATGAGGAGTTGGAGGAAAATGAACCTTAGACTGTATCTGCCTAGCCGAATGAATCACTGCCTGACGACAATGACCTAAAAAGTCCTCCTCCTAAAAGTGTTTCAAGACAGTCCATGTTGAGATTCAACAAAAGGGAAAATGATAAAAAACAGGTCATTGTGCAGAAAAAGAAGGACAAGCACAAGAGGAATTGTCTCCTCATGCCAAAGCGAGGTTAGACAGAAAGAAAGAACTGTTAGCGGCAGCTGCGAATGTGATAGCAAAGACACTCCCAAAAAAGATAAAACACAGCCTATAGTCCACCAGAAGACGTCCACCTCTTCCACCTTAAAGACGGTTTCCGCGGGCAAACCTGTGGTCAAAGAGAAAGCCCCTCCTGTTAATACCCTACCTGATATCAGACCTGGCCCATCCAAACATAAATCAGAGGAGGTTAGTGACACTGAACCTGCCATAAAGAGAACGAGAAAAAGACCTCCATCTTTTTCAGGTTTAACAGACAATGTTTACATTTTGGGAGTGTAAGAGAACAATGAATCTGCTGTTTTCATAACTAGTACACCTGCTTCTGTTAAAAAGAAAAAGGTGGAGGAGACAGCAGCAAGCTATAAACGGACAGCTGACATAGACAGGTGGGACAGTAAAAAGAGGAAACTCTTTTTGTCTCATGGACTAGATGAGGGCTGGAAAGAAGAATTCTGGGCTGCTAGCCGCTCATTGCTGGAGCAAAGTACAGATATTATTTTGGAGCAGAATAAAAAATTGTGCGAGTCTCTTTTCAAACACCAAGATGAATTAGCACAAAATACCTAAGAAACCTCCTGTATTATGGTAAAGGCATTGAAAGGGATAACTACTGGGTTGACCAATGCTCTCGTGATCATTCACATGAAACAGAACAGTGTCTGACTTCTCAAAGAGCCCCTATGCTTGAAATAGAATTAGAGGAAGACAGTATAGCTCTGGGGAATGTGCACACAGAACTGACGAACCAAATAGTCGGAAAACAGGTTCAACTAGTTAAAGCTCTCGATATTTAAGTGATATTATGAAAGAGAACTATGAGAATTAAGTTGACTGACGCCCAAAGTAAGATGAACGTGGGTTTTTTAGGGATGCAGGACTGTGTCTTATCTTTGTCCCAGTCTTTTAATGCTATGACTATCAATGCAGACCATCTCCAAAAGAGGTGTGACACTGGTCTCCAAACAGCAGCGACTGCTGATAAGATTCTTCAAAAAATAGTGAAAACAGTGCAAAAGCTGAATGAGGCGGTGAGCCACTCAGTCGACCAAAATATAAAAAAGGGTGAGTAATTCTTCAAACAAATTAATTTTATGTGTATTTAATGTTGTGGCCAAATGATTTTTAAGGCCTACATTTTCAGCATACTTCTAATTTTATTTGATTTACCTCTATTTCCAAAGCTCACAGGTTAAAAACATGGACCTCCGTGTTCAATGTATATATGTGATGGGGTTAAAAGGCCTCAAGCCTGTTCTTTTTTTAGTTGACAATGTTTACTTTATAAATTTTGGCCGACAAAGAGGTGGACAAAGGGAATGGGTATGTTATTACTAACCGAAGGTGCTATTAAGATAACTTATTTTTTTGGGTTTTCAACTATTTAGAGATAGGTTCACATGTTGTCTTGGTAGGTATACAGTTTTAACAATCTGTCCGAGAAGTTAGAATTGAGCAGCGACAAGCTGAGACCCCTCAAGCAGACACACCTGAACCAGAAACACCTGAACCTGAACAACCTGAACCAGATCAACTAGGAATGGATGAGAACAAGGCCACAGATGAGAGAAACCATCCTGAATTAGTCTTGACGCTGCAGACTTCTAATGTGGCCGCTTTTCTGACTCACCCTGAAACTGATGGAGGTAAATAATTTCTTAATTTTATATACATATTTAACATTGCCAGTCCATGTATGTAAACAGATGTCTCACTGTTTTATTCCTTACCCATAAACCAATTTTGGACATGTTTCATTACGTTAAAAAAAAAAAAAAATTATCCTGGTGTCTCTTATCTGTAGGCCTCGGTTCCACTTACCACATGACCCAGGAGCCATTGAGTGTCATGGGAGCTTCAGGGGAGAACCCTTTGCTCATCCCCAGATCAGGTAAAAGAAAAAAAGCATTTGATCTTATAAAAAAAATCAATTCATGTAGACATTAAATGATATTATTACTTTTGTGTTGTGTTTTGTGAAGACAAGACTTCACACACTGTAGGTGACGGTTACTCTTTGAAAGAAAACCCACGTCTGCTGGTTTAAGAAATGATTTAAATGTATGATATATGGACTATAGAGGCTGAGAGAGAAATGGATCAGTAAAGTTTCTTACATTTGTTTTACTTTTAACAGTTATCTGTCGGGAGGCCAGTTAAAGTAATGATGGTGGAGGATTACCTTCTTACTCGGTCTGGCACAAAGATGAATTCACCATAGTCCAGAACACAGGGGAAGTACCATATGGCGAAACACCTGGTGCAGGTCTTTACCACCAACTACAGGTAAACATAGAACCTCAACCTACTTTGGGGGGGGGGGAATACAGCTCAAGGACAAGGAGAAGGAGGGGAGGAGACTGAGGGAGTACAAGAGAAGGGTTATGATGAGGACGATGCTAAGTCTACAGAGGATGACAATGTTGCACTGTCGGAGGCAGGGTCCGTGTCAGACAAAGAGGAAGGGCCAAAGCGGTCAGAAAGGATTTGTAAAAAAGTAATATTGAAGGACTTTCTCATGCAATAGGTATAAAAAAGAAACTGAAAGACATCTTGTTTAATGTTCAAGTTACTTTAAGGTTCTGCTTTTTATTGCATTTAACTCTAATATCAGCAAAGGTGCTATGTGAGATGGTTAACATGGACGCGAGCACAGATGTGAGCCAGCAAGCAGAAAGGACAGTTACTGCGGGATTTAGTACCAGATTTAGCCACCAGGGGGCACCACTATGGACTAGAATAGGAAAAATATGACTAGAACTGTTATAGACTACTTTTTTATGGAGAATTCAATGGTTTTTGATAAAACGTTCTATTTTGGATGGAAAGGTTCCAAATTTGGCATGTAAAAAGAATGTTTTTGGGCCAAAATAGGCATTTTTGTTGATTTATGTTGCCATGGAAACATGATTTTCATTCTAAATAGGAAAATCAATGATTCCATTTGAAGGAACATCCCACAAGGTTTACTATGGTGAAAACAGAATGAAAATACCATTTCTAGATCAAAAGTTATGGGCAAAAGAATAAAATAGCTAATTAGCATAAATTATGCTAATTAGCTATATATCTCATGACCAGTTAGACATAGAGCTTATTAACATTCTTGAAATGGTCACACCTACCCATATCTAGCAAGCCATTCCTCCAAAAACTAACAGGAGTATCTTCTCATGCTATGTATCACTTTAAAGCTAGTGATTTGAATTTTAAAGTTGACTTTTAGCACGGAGCACCCTTTCTCCTTGCCTCTACACAGATAGTTGTATGAAAATACATGAAAGTTGAGACGTCAATTACTACTGCTGTCTTTTTTTGTGTACATGAAAAGAAAAAAGAATTTCAACAGGACTTGGTCTTAAAAAGTTGTACCTCTCCATGACACATTATATGGTGCAACAGACAAAATTCTTGAAAGCCACATGTGGCTTGGGCCTGAGGTTGTCTGGTTGCACGATAGGAGGGTACTTCCTTTTGAAACTGTCCTTCGACGGGAAGTCACGGAGTAACTGTATCTTAGCTATCCTCACTACATTGTGCAGGCACATGCAGGACTCTATGATGCAACCTGCTCGACGAGGTTCGTGCAGTAGATACCAACCATTGGAATCAAGACACCTGTAGCAAAAGAAAAGAACAAAAAATTTAAATAAGGATATATGGTCCATGTATGAGACAGGGTATTTACTGGTTGATGTGTAAAATAACTTCTTTCCAAATTTTTAATATGAAAAGAAGGCAAACCTTATCGCCATCTCTGCTTCAGGATGCCAATGGTCCGTTCAACCTTGGAGCGTGTTTTCTTGTGCCATTTGTTGTACTTGTTGTCTTCGTCAGTCACTTCTGGGTTAACAGGCGTGTACACATAGTCTGTCAGAGTGTACCTGGAAGAAATGAAAATTCAAAGATCAGAAAAAAAGAAAAAAATGGGACAAAGGGCAGTTCAACTGACCTAACTATATCTTGTTATTAAATAAGGCGGGAAAAAGGTACTATATACATAGACAAAATGAAGATAGGTAATCAGGTATATTTATAATGGGATCTATCTTACCCTCCATCTCCAAGAAGAAAGAAGCCAGCAAAATCACCCCTCTCTCCTAGATACTTGACTTGGCTGCCGTTCATGACGTATATGTCAGTACATGACCCTGGATTCCTGGCATTCACATGGAATATTATCATGTCTCAGTCACAGATGACCTGAAAAAATAACATAAGGTATAAGAAAAATGTAAAAGAAAATTGGATCTATAGTTTACCTCCAATAAAAGAAATAAAAAAATCATACAGAGTATGGGTGCTATATAGGAAAACACAAATACTATTTACTCACCATGGTGTTTATGGAGTAATACCCTTTGTAGCAGTAGTATTGATTCTCGTCAGCAACTACTCCTTTAGGACAGGTGATAGGCACGTGAGTCCCATCTACGAGGTCAAAAACCCCTGGCTTCCTCCTTTCCCATAAGAACAACACAGACTTGTTGTTCTTCTCAATGTCTGAGTCCGGCCAAACTACATAATGAAAATAGTCACTGATTTCCCCTACAGACCTGCACACTGTCAAGATAGAGACCCCATGACAGTCTGCTATAGTAGAGTATGTAGCGAAGTATCTGATGGCGATGCAGAACTGGAAAAAAAAGAGAACCTAAAAATTTAATATAATGTTATAATAACAGGGCACAGAGTAAAACACAGTAGGAAATGTAGGAAACAGAGGGAAGAGGGCCTTTTAAGCTTTAGTGTAAGGGATAGGGAAAATATTATGTCAGTGTCAAGTTTATGTGACATTCCTTGGCATAAGGGTCTTAAGAAAGACATAATAGCATCAGTTAGCCCAACTCAGTTTTTAACTTCCATCAAATCAACATACACGTTATCCTTATGAATGATAATACCTTTTGCACAAAGTACATGAGGCCATTTCTTAAGTTACTATGACTGCACACCGGCACTACAACTTGAAAACTTTAGTATTAGAGAGGAGTTCTTAGTTAACACCCTACGACTGCTCTGTTCGTTCAGCATTTATGTAGGAATTTTTTTAAGGTATTTTATTGGGTCCTTAATACAATATACAAGTATATGTATTAATTCATGCTAGCATCTGTGCGTTGCAGTCCTTCCGCTAGCCCCCCTTACATGTTTATTTTTGCTATTAACTTGTTATTTCCAGATATGGCGGCACCATCTATTTTGAGACATATAGCAACACTTTATAGGGTGAAATAATGAGATGAGGATGAGATGAATTGATTTTCTCAGAAGACTTGTTGGGCTAAGCCCTGTATGAAAATATCCATATACTCTGTTTTAACTCTATATTTAAACACATTTAAATCCTCAATCATAGTAAACTCAGGTTTTATCCTATTCCATACAGTAATTGCCCTATAATAGGCACTCCTTGTGACAATAGATCTTACAGCAGGTGGTACCAACAGTCTATTACAATCATGAAACCTTGTATTGACATCTCTATTATCATTATACATACCACTTTTGTATAAGTGGTGTGCATAACTTAACAGGTGCATGTCTCTTCTGATATATAATTCTTTACATCCACTGATATCATGAAGCTCTGTTGTGTTATATACTGGGTGTTTCTCTAGTTTGACTTTATATACAGTTCGTAAACCTTTTTGATAGAGTTGTAACTCTTTATTATCCCCTCTACATAATGAACAAGTAATTAATGGATATGTCATGACACGTGACTGATATCAAACAATAACATGCAACAAGGGGGCCCCCCGAGTTGCATGTTATTGTTTGATATCAGTCACAAGTCATGACATATCCATTAACTACTTATTTTATTACATGATTATAGATAATCAATAGAATATCAATAAATTCAATTTGAAAAAAAATATCCATGGTGGGACCGGGACTCAAAACATATATACTACTGCAAGTGGCACACACTAGAGAGGCAAAAATGTTGACCAGGCCGGGATGGGAACACCTGCACATGTGGTTAGGAGTGTGACTCGCTAACCAATATACTATCAGTACACACACCTTGCCACCCAGATGCTGCTGGTTTGGTTTGAACGTGTTCAGCAGTACCGAATATCCTCATGTAAAGGCCTGGTCATTTTGCCACTTAATAAGGAGGTTTAGGTAGTAGGTAGTACTAATACAAACCCGGGCTTTTAGAAGGGGAAATATGGTATGTCACTGTCTTGGCTATGGGACAGGCAGCTCTGGCCACTATAGTGTTCTCCTAACCAAATTCTACTGCAGCTATTCTCGTCAGTCCCTGTGGCGCAATGCATAGGGAGATGGTCTTGGGATCAGTAGGGTTTACGTTCGACCCCTGCCCCTGGCAATGGAATTTTTGTGGTTTTTTTAACATGTGACATATGACATGTAAGGCATGCCTGTTATCCATGGATAACAGCATTGGGTGCCTGTTATTCATGGATAACAGCACACCTTATAAAGGTCATAATGCATGCATCATGGCATGCAATATCAACAGGTATCAGAATGGGAATATCCAGAAAAAGCACCCAAAATCACAGAAGTCGTGTAATAACATTTGGTAGGGCAGTCGTAGTACAGCAGAGAGAGCTAAGCCATTAATTCCAGGCTGTAATGTCACCAAATCAGGGGTTACCACTACGATTTGAAGGTGAGCAGTCGTAGCATGTTAAGAAATGATCTCAGCTGATCTCTATCAAAAATAGAATGTAAATTCCTCTGTGAATTTGAACCCAAGTTACCAGAACTAAAATAAGAAATATGACACATGCTGATCTGAGGTTGATAGATGGTTAAGAATTTTGCTTGGCTAGGCTTATGAGTTGATAAATGATAACTAAATGGAAATGACTAAACATGGCAAATTAGCCAAATCTTGATTAGTCTGGGAAGTGAAAGCATTAAATTTATGACAGGATCCCACAGTGTATGGCCTTACAATTCTACAGAATGTGGGCATATAGTTCTATAGAACAATTTCAGTTCAGTTTTCCCTTAACCTATAACTCATTCATGCCAGACAAAAAGCAAATGACCCAATTAATGGCATGTGTTGGGGATGAAATCCAACAAAAATAAGCACTTCACATAGCATATTGACTCTAGGGAAAACTTGAAAATCACAGCTACCGGGTACAGGATTCATACCCAGGGATCAGCAATACTAACCAGAAGTGCCAGACACTTAGTTTCCATGGTCTCTCAGTTGTGTGTTCTGCAGAGGGTGTTTTACTAACTTGTTGGATAGAGAAATCTCAAAAGGAGGCTCCACTCTTTAAGCAGATTTAAGAACTGTCCTATTTCTATGACAGGACACAAGGAATCTGTTTGATGATCATATAACCTCTTATGATGGTTATACCAGATATCCTACATGGGCCATTATAAGAGAAATAGGCCTGTAATAAGCTTACTATACAAATTCAGTCTATGAAAGTGGGGTGTATGTCAGATATACTCCATGGGGCCTCAAGTCAATATCATTTATTTTATGTGAATAACTTCTTCCCGTAGAGATAGCATTGCGGAGCCGATCGCCACACCCCCAGTGGCGTAACGGGTCTCGATCCACCACAGCGGCTGATCCACTACTGCAGCCTCGTTCTGGGTGCATGTAAACATTCAAAATGGCAGACCGGCACTCGTACTGGAAACTACGGTAACAGATTTTGCTCATTTTCAGTTAATTAGACACTCTAAAAACATAAAATAAATATAGAACTAACCTCCCCTGGTGTCCTCGGTGGACGATCCACCCCTCGGGAGTTGTCTCCCCCTTGGGCCCACCTCGTACACCACGGTCGTTTAGTTCTATCTATGTATTGGAGCTGTGGGCTTCGCCCTTGGCTCCAATACATGATATTGCCTTTCAGCCCCATGGAGTATATCTCATACACAATTGAAACCCCCTCCTTCAGGGTCTCTTACTGATATAGGCATGCATTCTTGTGCTTGGTGAGAGAACTACGGGTACATGGGCTCTGACCCAAAACCTGCACATTGCCTATGGTTGGCTTTAGGGTGCTTGCAGATATTCTTATGCAATGACCACTGCTTTGAATACTAACCGACCCTGTGGTCCTTTAACGACTTTACTTTTGATTAAGTAGGGGTTCAAGCACATGGAATATTATGGTGAAGATGAAATATAATGTGACAGGTGGATGACTAAAGGTATGTGGACGTCTTTAGGTTAACATACCCTAAATATCTTTGTGTAAGTGAAGTAAGAGCTGGACAATATCTTGGCCATGTAAATTTGGACATGTCACAAAGCGTTTCTTTTGCTATAGATTATGAAAATATGAAATATGAGTGAGTGAGTAAAAGATGTTTAACGCCATTTTGACAGCTAAGGTTATATTCATGGTGAGAAATACATTACACAATTTCACAGAGGAATGTGTCAGTGGCCGTACATAAACGTGCACCACACGCATCCGAAGGGATAGGAAAGATGAGATATAGACCCTTAAGTGGGCTAGGAAAGCGAAATATGATATCAATATAAGATCTGTGTAGATGTGTAATCTTATACGTAAATGGTACTCAACTATAAGTATACACATGAGCCACATAACTGATATCATGGCATCAGCTGGCCTACCCCATTCTTACTTGCTTTATATTATACATTATCTATTCTTGGCGATAACAAGAGATTAGTGGATAGGACGCAATTAAAACAAAAAGAGAAGTCTTTGTGTAAAGATAAGTGCCTAATATCTTGTCCAATTAAGTTTGGATATGACAATAAAGCTAAATATTTCAAAGCAAAATACGCTCTCCCAGAGTATAACAGTAAATCAATTCTCGCATAGACATCATACATAATGTCACCTTTAATGAAGCGATCCCATTCACAGTATGATTATCCCGAATATCTTTACCTATAGTTCTCTGTAATATTACATATATAATATTTCCTCCATATTGTAGCACAGCCTACCCTTAGTAAGCTCCAAATTTAATACTGATTATGCAATAGCACCTCTAGTTCATATTATACTGGGCACCCTGAGATTAATATTGAATCATTGGCACATAAATGATCACAAAGCCAGAATAAATCATTGGAGAAGTTTTTCTTGGGCTTTCTGTCTTTTGCTTGGGGTTAAGAGAAGCTCCGACATAAAACACTAATATCATATCCGTGACATAATTATATATGTTTTATTAGCACCTGGCAATTTAGTAAAGAAGCACCACCTGTTGATACAATAACAATACATTAAAAGTATACACCATACAAATCCATATTTCGATTGCACTGCCAACAAAGCTACTAGTTAGAATCTTCTGAAGATAGCAGTAGTTTGACCTATTGCATTAAACGGTATATGTAATGGTCCTAAATTTGGATGGAAAGTGGTATATGTGCTGTTTACATATTACAAAATACTTCATGCAATGCTGGTCTTAAAGCAAGAAATCATTCACAAATGATGTCACGGAATGAAGGGTGGATGAACTATACATTATGCTGCTGCACTGCCTTTTTGTCTCCTAGCCTCTCTGCGCCTGTTCACCATCTGATGAATAAAGTACTCAGCTATAGGAAGAAGGCTGATGAGATGCCAAGGGCAGCTCCACCAAAGGAGTAGCAGTAGTTGTATGTCTGATACATATCAAATATCATACCTGAAGATGAAGAAATTATACAGGTTCAGAAAATTGTTATAATATATAGTCAGAAATGAAGGATATGGGCACTTAGGGGAAGAAATAGGACACAGACCAGAGATTGGAATGAGTATGACACAACTCAAGATGAATTCTTCAATCGTATGCATCTTATTTGGTAAATAAGAGTAAAAAGCTATAATCTAGCTTGGTTGTCATCCTCAAATTTAGAATAAAATGGATTTAATGGGCCCACTGATAAAAGATATCACATTCCAGCCACAGGAGGTCCAGCAACTCAATAACTCCTAATCCTTGGAAGAAGATCACAAACCCAACTGTTGATGACATCTGGCCCTTTGCGACAAACTCAGATACAATAGTTGCATGCTGGCTGTGGAACCCTCCTTCTACCAGTCCAAAGGCTATAGTCATAACAAAGAAGGCCCAGTAGGTATCTAGGAAACCTGGGATAGACAACACACACATAATATAGACAGGCAACTATATAGACAGACAGACAGATGTGCAGATAGGCAGGCATAGACAGATAGATAGATATCAAAATCTGTTTTACTTTAAGTGCCATATTTCGAATCTTTATTTGCACTGCAAAGTTTGTTGAGGCTGATGAATCAACTAAAGCTGACTCGTGTAACATTCATTATCTTTTTACTTACCCATCAGTATGAAAACAAGAGACACAGGGAATCCCAACAGGGTGTGGAACAAGTGGTGACGGTGTCGGACCGCCTTAAGGTCAAAGAAGAACCCCCAGAGGAAGCGTCCCAACATGTCAGCAGCAGGGGTGACATGGGGGAGGTTCTGAGCATTCCAGATATGAAAGAATTTTGTAAATATTCAAATTAGAACCAAAGTTATGCTTATATTCTTTTTTGGAGCAATCTTGCGATTTTGCCTTGAGGCATAATTAGCATGAGACTCCAACATTACATCGGAACAATATAGACCCCACCAATACTAATGATGTGTAGCAAAATCAGTTTGAATGTCTCTGTTCAATATGAATGTTTTTAAAGTAGAATCTGAAAATCTCATTAGAGCAATCTTCCCCCAAAACCTCTAGATCACATCCAGTATAGCGGCAGGATATGAAGATATTCTTGTAGCTATTTGCCATCTGAATTCCCTAGGCTAGAATACACAAGGTAGAATCTGAAAAAAAATGTCAAGAGTTATTTGAAAATAATTGCTCCCTGCATCAAGTATAGCATATCAACATAGACCTACATGTATCCAGGTCTATAGAATCTGATTTTCTTTTTCTTGTAGCAATTTGCCCTCAATCTTCTAAAAAAACAAATGTCCAGGGTATAGGGTCTAGGGTGTATTCCCCCTGAATCATCTATATACTAAGTACCTATAGAATCTAAAAAAATTTGTGGAGCAGTTTCCTCCCAAAGTTCCCATAACACATCTCATTTTGTTGGTAAAATTTCAAAACTTTCCCATAGAAATTTACCCCACAGATCCTCTAAAAGTCAAATGATTTAAGATAAAATCTTATAATTTTCTAGAAGCAGCTGTCTCCCAAAGCTCCCATGATACACCCATATTTAAGGTCAAATTTGAAAACTTTCTCGCAGCAATTTGTTACTGGTACCTCAATCACCTAGATCACGACTAGTTTTTATGTTGAATCTGAGCAATTAAATCCTTAATTCCTGGAGGACACAATTGACCAATTTTACTAGGAAATTATGATTTCATTTTGTGGGGGGGAAGCTATGCCTCCCGAAACCCCCTAAAATACACCAATTTTGTGGAAAACCTCTAGACCCCCAATTGTCCCCCAATCCTCTTAAACACACCTTGCTACAAAGATTCATAGGTTTGCTCCAGCACTCCGCTATGTGCCCACCCCTGCAGCACTCCCCATTATGGAAAGGAGCAGGGCAGCTGCATTCTTCTCTGCCCCATACTGATGGGCTATAGCGGGTAGGAAAGACATGAACATTTGAATGGTGAGGGACATACAGAGTCTGACAAGTGGTTGGGGTAACTCTCTCTGCCACTGCCGCTGTAGTATTAGGAGCATCATCTTCAGTTTTTTTTCCACTGGGTACTTGGTTGCAATAACTGTTAGCTCCAGTGCAGCCTGAGGCTTGGGCAGGGGGCGAAACAATAAGCCTGCAAAGGTGTTATGCAGCATAAGAGCGCCCAGAATGAGCATTGCACCAAAAAAGCTGTATGTATCCAGTAGGAGTTGGATAAGGGGGGCAAGTCCCACAGTGCCTAGTCCTGCACCCATTGTAGAGATGGCCGTTGCTTTGCTCTTGCTATTGTCAAAGTACTTGCCAACGATGACGTATGATGGGGTGAAGAGGAAAAATCCTCCAAAACCTGTGACAAAGGAACATAAAGTGGAGATATGATCTTTAGCATTTAGGATGGCCCATCCCTAATCATATGAATTTTCACTCTCAGTTTCATAACAGCTAATAGTTTTTTACATTCTAGATCATTGATTTAATTTGTAGAATCTTTTACCTGCTACTAATCCAAAACTGAAGTAGCAGTATGTGAGCGAGGTGCCAAAGGCACTGATGATACAGCCAGCCGAAATGATCACTTCTGCCACCATAACAACTCGCTGAGTTGTGAAATGGTCACATAACATGCCTGCTACTGGTCCTGTTAAAGGTAGTAAAAAAAGACAAATAAAATATGTACTTTGCATCTCAATCAAAATGAACTTATGGGGCAGATGTGTAAATTGTATAATCAGCAGCATAATTTGTAACATTAAAAATTATTGCCTAGATTTTATGGCATGACAAAATGATTTTATTTGGAGTTGCTTGCCGTGTAGCGGCCGGGAGCGCAGCGACCATAGCAACTTCATTATGTTTTCGGTTTGTCCGTGACATCACGGTCGCCTTGTGACGCAATTTGTGACATCACATGTCGGCCGTGACGTCACACGATGGCCGCAGAGTGGCAAGTCATGCAGGAGGGTAGGAGTAGCAACTCCTATCCGTGGTCCTTGCCACATTTTTCTTGTTTACATTAGAGATTCTACCTTAGGGTAAAGTGACCATGAGTCATCCACCTGGGCCATCTTACTACCTACTAGTTAGTCTAGGATCTTTGTAATAGTAGGAAAACTTGCAGGGGTCATCTAAAAATAGATATAAATATTACCCAGATGTCTTACTCTTTCCATCCAGCAATGTTACAACTTTCATACGCATAGTCATGGAGCTCTTTGAGCACCTATTATTCAATAGATGTGAATTTTCTTTCATCAGTACCATGAGTTGGCCACTGTGGTACCTTGAGTCAGCCACATCATAAAATGACTCAACTAATTCATAGTAAAGAGTGTGCTTTTGAAGCAAAACAAGGAAAACATTTATTCCCGGCTGAGTGATCTTGGTCAGAGTGTTTCTGGAATAATTTTACTAATTATAATGCTGATTAATACCATTCCTTGGGTAAACATAAATTATAGCAAACTTATCCCCATTCATCAGCTTTCCGTTATTTCAAAGTGGCTGTCAATCTATCAGAAGACCTCTCTACCTAATTGGTAGAATATAGTTGATTTTGTTGAAAAATAATGGATAGTGCTAGATTCACTTTCACAAAGATAAAAAGATAGCAGGTGCTACAGCTCAACATATTCTAGCAGCTTAAATAACCTAGAACCCAATAAAAAGGTCACTACTAAGTTCATTTTGGACCAAAAAGCAATAGTGGCCAACTCACGGTACTTGTATAGTGGCCGACTCAAGGTACATGTATTGCTCAAAGACACCTTTTGTCAGTCTTATCATACCACGAGTCAACTTCTATTCAGCAGATTGTAGACTTTTGTACTGAACACTATAAAAGGAATAATTTCAAGTTAAATGACGTTTGACAGAGTATGAATGCAATGCTATTTCCAATTTTAGTTAGGTTTAACTCTGTTACTTAGGTCAATATCACATTATCACTCATCTATCATTTTGTTGCTGGAAAATCATCGGAAACCTATATCTGACTTCAAGAATAATTCACAAACTCTAGTGTCATCTAGAGCTCCTGGAAGTTCCTAGACTTATATTCCAAAAGATGCTAAGATAGCTTATATCATATCTTGCCATATAGCACCAGTGCAAATAGCTTAGAATCCACTAATATATTCATTAACACATTCATATTGGGCCCAAAACCTAGCAAAATGGCCGACTCAAGGTACCTGGACGACTCAAGGTCACTCTACCCTATATAGTTACAAGTGAATTCTCTATGAGACATCAATTTGGATATTTTTTTACTTCATTTAAATCTGATATATAAATATACAATTTGAATATATGACTAATTTTGTTATTGGGCCTAACAAAATGTGATACTAACCAAATGCCATGCGAAAAGTATTGTAGATAGCCAAAAACCAGGCAGTGGCTTGTGCACTACCCTGGAAGCGGTCCAACATGTCAAGGTAGAAGACACCAAAGGATTGCCCCATGCCGACCACTAAAAAGTGGATGAGGGTGGATCCAAACACCACCATCCAACGCCACCCACCATCTGGCACTGCTGACTTGCCTTGTCTTGTATGTTATCTCTTTGATGTTCCTACTGCTCTTATCACTGCTACTGTATTCCTTGTACTGTAATGACAGTTATGTAGGGGCTAACGAGATCCTTAGTGCGATGACCCCTGCTTAAGCTGGTACCTAGGAATGATATGAGCCAGCATGATGGGTAGCAGGTGTTATGAAATGCACCCTAAAAAGTTTGCACTGAATGAAGGTAATGTTCTGAGTGGTCAATAATGTATCCCACTAGTGAACAAGTAACCAATGGATAATTCATGACGAGTGTGTGTTAGTGAAGGATAATGACACGAGGCCGTAGGCCGAGTGTTATTAGCCTTTGCTAACACACATGAGTCATGAATTATCCATTGACTACTTATTTTATACCACGAAACCAATAAATAATCAATAGAATACCAATAAATTCAAGTTGAAAACAAAAATTATTCTCCCTCGCCGGGACTCGAAGCCAGCCATAGTTTGTGTACACAGGTACATACACCTCGTCGCCCGGCAGCGGACAGCGACAGCGCACACGGCGAAAAAAGATGCGTCTCGCGGTTATGTTTGTGTATAATACACCTCCTTGCAGGGCAGCAGACAGCCCCAGAGGTTGTTCGAACCGAGCATTTCTCGTCAGTCTCTGTGGTGCACTGCATAGGACTAAGGACCTGAGATTGCAGGTTCGACCCCTACCATGGCAATGAAATAGTCTGTTGGTTTTAACATGTAACATATGACATGGAAGGACATGAGAGGCGTGCGGTTATCCATGGATAACCGCATGGGGTGTGGGTTATCCATGGATAACCGCATGCCTTACAAAATTGATGTTACAGCCTATAGGGTGTGCAATATCGACAAATATGTTGGGAATATCCACCAAAAAGCACTGAGTAACCAAGAAATCGTGGTATAAGTCGGAATACACTCCTTTCAACCTTGAGTATAATAATCAGCTTATACCATAGGCTGCATGCAATATACAAAAGGTGTGAAGTCCATTGTTTCCCTGCCATTGTGGTATAATGATCATTATAACTTAGTTATCGACATTTTGCACTGATTTGGGTTCATATTTATAGCTAGAAGGAGTGCATACAACCACGGCTAGAAAGAACGATGTTGACACTAGAACGAAATATACTATGACAGTGAGTTAACAGCAAAATATATCCATTATTTCTAACAAATCAATGGATTCCGTCAATTTTAAAGGTAAATTAATGGTGGAAACCATGATATAAAGGCAATATGTGACAGTTATTGATGCAGTTGTTGATTTTAGCCCCTTGATAAATGCACTCGCCTAACAGCTTGTTGATTGTATCTGGGGCTAAAATCAACTTGTGCATCAATAACTGTCATAATTATATCCCCTAATTATACCATGGTTATCACATTTCAGAACAAATTTGGGTGCCCAAACTGGACAATCTGAGTGCTTTTATCACATGATAAAGCTCAGCATGAGTGGGAATAGAGCCAGCAATCTTCTGATCCAAAGTGCTACACCCCATCCATGAGTCCATGATGGTGTTGGGTTAGGGAGTGATCATTTTTTAACAACAGACTGGTGGATTTGCATGCGGGGGCGTGAAAAAAAAAAATTCTACCCCCCCCCTCTCGAGGGGGTAAAATTTTTTGACCCCCCCTATAGGGACAAAAAATTGTAAGCATAGCCACCATGTCCTCATGGATAAGGCTCGGGACTATTGATCTGAGCTAGCTGGTTCGAATCCTGTTGGTCTACAGGACACCCAGGAGGGTGGTATACAGGACTAGGCTACCATAGAGTCCTCTTTTGTTCTGTATACCACCCTGTCCATAAACATCGATCATGTCCTGTATACGGTCAAAAATCATAGAAACAGAGCATATCCTATTTTTGGCACTTCCGTTGGCCCTTGTACTTAGATTTTAATTTCTTTTCTTGTTTTTTTCTTTTGCTAATATCATCGGGCTCAATGAGTTCTTGATGTTACATATAGGTTATTGGGGTGGGAAATTTATATTTTAGCCTCCAGGGCCTCAAAATAGGCCGAAAATGAGGTTAAAAATATACAAATTTTCTTTTTTTTTCAGGTAATTATACCAAACTTGTGCATTTTCATTTATGTTACATATATTTAGTAGTTAGATAGACATTGTGTCAGGACCAAACATCCACCTCCTAGGCAGATTTCTTATATGATTTGGGAGCTATTGAAGTTTGGCGAAGGAGTGTGTCTTGGCAAGTGATTCAGCCTTATAACCCCTTCGCCTAAAAAATCAGTGAGGTCAATGGGTTCAAAAGTACCTTTAAAATATAGAGTAAGGTTATATCTGATGTGTGTAAAAAAAAAAGAAAAAAAAGAGGGGGATCCATTTATAAAGATGGAAATGAGGGGCCCATACCTGATTTCAGCTAGAGAAGCCATTTTTGGGAAGACATTTTTGGGAAGACAGAATAAATGATTTTTCCTCTTGTGCAGACTTTATATATTTACCTATCCTGACTATGTGGGGTACCTACCCCCTAGATGTGCTTAACTCACAATGTAGAAAAATTTGGTAATTGCCCACTCTCTGCAATAGCAACAGCAAAGGGAAGTGAATTTTTGTCTTCCAAAATCTTTGTCTTCCTGAGTGATTGTAGAGAAACCTGTCATGTTCAGGACATGATTTCTTACATAAATAATCATCATTTTATCCTGAAACTCACAGTAATAGACGATTTTGATCTGTAGATTATGAAAATCAAATTTTTATTAATGTCAGATTACCGTAATCTCCCGCGTATAAGGCGCAGCCCGTGTATAAGGCGCACCTAGAGTTTTGAAAATTCTCAAAAAAATGAAAAATTCATAACTTTGGTTCTACTGAATGAATTTTCAAAATTCCAAAACCTATGTGTAGCTTGGGCCACCCCGGACCCTCCTGGGCCCCCTTATGTCCTATTATGACCAAGGGGGCATGTAAGACATCAAAAGAAAGGTCTTGGTGTCCCCCTTGTGGATCCAATGAGAACTAAAAACCCCCCGTATAAGACGCGCCTTATACACGCGGGAGATTACGGTAGTATTTATCATCGTATAACACACATACTTTTAAAAAACGTTTATGGTGATTCTGTTCACATTTTTTGTTGGGACAATTAATCATTATTCCTACCTCTCCTGTCCACAATTTATATATTTACCTATTATAACCATTTCAGCAATTTCCTCCTAACATGTGCCTAAGTAACCAATGTATAGAATATTTGCTTATTGCCCTCCCTTTTCAACAGCAGAGCTGGGAAGTGAATTTTTGTCTTCCCGAATCTGTGTCTTCCTGAGTGATTGTAGAGTAATATGCCATGTTAAGGACTTAATTTCATACATAAATACCCATTGTTTTACCACAAAATTCACAGTTTAATATTATTTCGACCTGTAGATTATGGAAATCAAGCATTTATTAATGTCAGATAAGGATTTATCATCATATAATACAGATACTTTTAAAAGACGTTTATCACGATTCTGTTCATGTTTCTTGTCTAAACAAAAAAAAAATAAAAAATAAAAACTTCTGCCCTGCCAGTGTACAGTATATATATTTTTCTATTCTAACTATGTTAACAATTCTTCACTGACACACACCTTAGTACACAATTTGTTAAAACTCTGGTTATTACTCACCCTTTGCAATAGCAGAGCTGGGAAGTGTAAATTTGTCTTCCCGAGTGATTTTTGAGTAATAGGCCATGTTTGATTGAAATTCTTAGGTTTTACCAGATTTTTCCCCCCACTAAAGCTATATACCATCTGAAAATACATGCCATGGACATTGTCTCCCTGATAATTAATAATTGCTACCTAACTCTATGTCCCTTTCATGAGGATTGACAGACAATGAAGATTTTCTGCCCTCAATTTGGGTAAAATCCAAGACTCAACCCTGGAATAAAAAAAAACCATTGCCAAAGAAAAATTACAGAATATCTGGTCACAACTCAATAAACCCGACATTTACACCCAGTTTTACAAGAATAATAACATAAAAGTCCATTATGAATATATCAATGCACATATGGGAGGCCTTAGGGGTATTTAGCCCCTACAAATCACTCGGGAAGACACATTTCTAGGGTATATACCTTTGGGGCATTGTCATAGCAAGTTTTCATATTTAACTAATAATTTCTCGTGAGGAGGTACCCCAACACCTATACACTATTCACAAAAAATATCTTTAAAAAAATATCTCGCCTTAGGGCGAGAAGGTTGTATCTGCAGTTTTGCAGGAGAGGCAAAAGGAGTGTTCCACTTACTATAGGACAAAGAGGAAACATAATTGTACTGGAGCCTTTGGGCACACATATCATAAATAGAGCTTTTATAGTTTCATAGTAGCTAGACAGAGGTTAATAGATGTTATAACAGAAGAAAACACATTTTTTTTGCCAAAATGTCAGTTACAACCTTTTTGCACTAAGGCGACAATATGCCCTGTATCCCACCCTCTTTCCCCTCTGCACTGTCCTGTGTCCCACCCTTGTCATGAAGTCCTGTATACCACCCTCGCCGTCCGTTATTTGGACGGCCTGTCCGTCCATATAACAAAGGCCTCTAGACCCAGGACTCCACTAGCGAAACTCCAAATCATTTTTTTTCCGTCTACATTACGCATCAAGCTAGTGTGAATGTCGCGTCAATATTGGAGTGTTGCCTGTGATGCATATATGCCCATTGTTTCGCAAGTGGACCTTCCTTGCTTATCCTGCCTATGTTTGGTCATCAATGTAGGACCGAACCAGAGTTCGCAAGACATACAGGGAAAATGGGTATTAGGAGAAGGAAGACATAAGTCGTCTTGTTTTATTCTTCTATTACACAAAATATGAGTTACTAGTTCTGTTATTCAATACGCAACAACTTCAGCATGGCACTATTAGTATTTGCCAAAAGTGCCGTAATCCCTCGCTTATAAGGCGAGGGCTCTACATAAAATGGACTGTAGGTGCGGGTATGTACACATTACAGAAACTTCCCACAGAAAATTAAGTCCCAGGTGTGTCTGTAGAAGTCAGGTTGTGCCTTACACACGAGGTAATACGACACTTATCAAGGTGTGCTTGTATATCTTTTTTATTATCATCAAATAGGCCTTTTGTTTGGATTTTAAAGATTCACAATATCATCGAGTCATCACAGGATCTTTTGTAAGGGCAAGCACGTGTGGTCAAGGATGTTGGATCTGATTAATTCAAGGACTAATACAAACTAGAGTTCTAAAATAAATGACAAACATATGAAATATTTCTTGTTCGAAGTACCACACCTGAAGAGATTTGTCAATGTGAGCTTCAAATATCATCGTTTGAGTATTAGATCTACCCGTTATGATCTACACATGTACAGCATAGATGATGTATATAATAGATTCACTACCAGTTTAAATCGCATCATTAATTTGGGATTACAAAGATAACCTGAAATTTCAGTCATGTTCAGTTGTTCTGGGATTTGCATCAAATTGAGATTCTAGGGAACCCAAGTGGATGAACCATTACAAGTACCAAAACAATATCTAGCCGGTTCCCGCCTTACAACAAAGAATACTGTATTTTAAATGAGGTAATATGTGCAAATATCAATATACAGGCATGTGTTCCCGAACTTTTCATCCCCATTAAAAGATGTAGCAGCACCAGATTAAACGTTAAAATTATAAGCTTTGACTTCTTATTAGCAATTTAAAAAAAGGTGTAAATTTGTAAAATAAATAGCATTAATGCCATAAAAGTGTTAAACTGATAAGGCGCATATTGTTTATAATACATATTGGGACTTTTGGTGACTCCACTAGGCCTCCATACTGAGTCCTATATCCTCGTAACATATCATGATAGCTGTTATCAGTGCTATCTCTTCGCCACATTACAAGCCTTATATAGAGTTAGTAGCAGTTAAATTGTGAGTGTATTAATGCCCTTTTAAAAGATTAATAATCGATACATACATGATATCACAGGCCACCAATTTGAATATGTAATTTTGCATATAATAGACACATAAACTTAACATGGATACCTTAGGGCATAACAGGTAAAATCATGTGAATGCTACAGTGAGACATTCATGTCAGAATTCAATTCAATTAGTTGACTATCATACTCAAGTACACTTGTTTCCGAACTTTTCATCCCCATCAAAAGATGTAGCAGCACCAGATTAAACGTTAAAATTACAAGCTTTGACTTCTTACTAGCAATTTAAAAAAGAAAAGGTGTAAGTTTGTAAAATAAATAGCATTAATACCATAAAGGTGTTAAACTGATAAGGCGCGTATTGTTTATAATACATTTTGGGACTTTTAGAACGCAATCTCTCTCATGAGCTGCTTGAACCAATTATGGGAGAATGTAGCTATGGGACCCATCATGATAGCTGCTTTTAGTACTTATCTCTTTAACACATTATGACAGAGACATTGTACAATCACGCGTTATCAGTTATATAGACATGTTATCAGTTACAGAATACATTGTGAGTGTATTAATTGGCCACTAGCTGGTCTGGAGCTGGTTCCGACGACACACACTGATAAGAACTGATAAGATGGGACCAGCATGTCCCTGGAAGAGGGTGTTAACCAGGGACAAGGTACCCATCATGATATGTCTTATCAGTGGGTTTTAGCTCAACCAGCGAAATTCAAGATGGTGGCTCCACTAGGCCTCCATACTGAGTCCTATATCCTCGTAACATATCATGATAGCTGTTATCAGTGCTATCTCTTCACCACATTACCGCGGACACATTGTATGTACAATCAAGCCTTATATAGAGTTGGTAGCAGTTAAATTGTGAGTGTATTAATGCCCTTTTAAAAGATTAATAATCAATACATACATGATATCACAGGCCACCAATTTGAATATGTAATTTTGCATATAATAGACACATAAACTTAACATGGATACCTTAGGGCATAACAGGTAAAATCATGTGAATGCTACAGTGAGACATTCATGTCAGAATTCAATTCAATTTGTTGACTATCATACTCAAGTACACTTAGTAATTTGCTTATTATCTACTCAAACACCCTGACTGCACAAATCACATGATCCTAGGACCTAGATACTGTATGACAAAACTGTTTGGAAATGTTCAATCTGGTCCCTGAATAAAAAATGATAAAAAAAGAGTCAATATAAGGAGTCCACATGCAGCTTCCCTACTACACGACCCTAAATTCATTTTCTACTGTACAAAGTAGGGTCTTCTACTGGTTTCAATAATCATGCAGCAAAAATATGCTGCTGTAAATGCCGCAAATGTGACTAAGAAATCGGATGTTTGATTTGTGATGCAATTCACTTTTTGGGCATCTGCAGCAAGTTTACTTTTGGTGCGAATACCGCCAATCTAACACCCCTTTGGGTTTGAGAATCTTTATCTTTACATAAAGTAATTTAAGTGCGTCGGAACCAGTCCTTTTTCCTGCAGGACACATGGGGTTAAAACATAAAGCAATTTGTTAACAACAATAAAATTGTTATAGATAAAATTGTATGTCAATGCAAAGGCACAAATGGTTATTTCTCCCTTCAGCTCTTATTTCTTTAGTTTAAACATATTAAAATATCATCGCCAGGAATTTAACAGTAAGTCCACACAATCTATAAGTACACACTCATTGTTTTAGCTGTCACTCTACCATTCTCTTCAGAGATATGTGAACTTTTTAACTAGAGCAGTGTCATCACATTCATTAGTCATTACGCACAAATAAAATGGCACTGCACTTGTGCATTACACTTACCCGTTGGGTTTACCGCATTTGACGTGATAAGCGCCCACCTCCAGCCCTAATAGGCGCCCACCCACCTTTATGGAGCTATTTTTCAGACTCAAAAAATACCATTTTTCACGTTTGTAAAGGGAGTTTAACTCTTAAACTACTAAAGTACCACAAAAATAATTTTATAAGTGACCTGGGCGCTTATTAGGTCAAATACGTCATATATCTACTGAATACACATAGGGAGCACGCATACAACACTAGAGAATTACTCGACCTGGTCACATTCATGACTCATGTAGACAAAAGGAAAGTGTGGTTTAAAGGGATATTCAGTCCCTAAAATGTTAACATCACACCTCCTAAATGCCGAGGATATGCCACTTGCTGATCGACAAAAAACCCACAAGGAAATCCTGCGATCGTGGACACCTTTCCCATGATATTAACATGATTCAATATCCAAAACGCTACACAAAAGCCAGGAATTACTCGTAAACCGTGAAAAGTGGCATCGCTGACGGCTAAATATTTACTGCAGGAGAGCTCCCTCCGTTACCATGAGTCTTGCAGATATACCTGGTGTATAATCTTCAATACTGATTATTCCTAAGCACCCCTTAACAGTATTACACTTTCTACCCAGAATGGTATGGTCACTTTGGTATTCTAGTTCCCTGAATTCCTTGGAATATCCATCACTTTGAGATCACTGACGGATCTACATAATACAATGCAGCACTATATATCGACAAATATTTAAATATTCCTGCGTTGTAGGCCCTTATTCCCATGAGACTGTATTGAACCTATTGCAACAAAGGGGCCATACCGGTAATTATCATAGGGTGGATACCAGCGGTTGTTAGATTCTAAGAAGGTACACCAAGTGTATGATTTTACATAAACCCAACCAGGGATGGTTGATATCGAATATACATAATCTACGGACGGTGCTTTGTCAATCAAGGACCTATCCCTAGGCCTATTACCAAGTCCTCCATATGGGTGTGCACGGAAATAACTGTTCTCTTAAGTACGGATTAACACCTTGGCAATGGCCTAAAATAATTGACCCACTAGATAGATTAGAGACTTGAATGGAATATATGGCAAAGAAGAGGCCTTTTTGCAGGCATTATTGCGGTTCTAGTGATACAAACACTATTAGTGAAATGGTTACACAGACTTGCAGTATACCCGTATCTGCTGTACAATGTTTAACGATGCTGGTAATGCAGCAAACTAGTATGCTGGTATCTGATACAAAAGCTTGGCTTTAATCCTTTAAAGGGGGGCTAGCACCGCAAATTAAACAAAATGGGTACGGATTCAGAGTGATCATAAAATCGCGGGTACCAGCGGAAAAATCGGGGCGCCCTAATTGGTCAAGGGGTGATCACGTGACTTTTTAATGCGGGCATGCATTACAATGCCAGGGCCCCTTTAAGGGCGGCATAGTTCTTTGATGCAGCTGTTGTCTTGTTAAATGTAGCATCAACACCTAATTCATCAAGGCTGTATTCATACATAATTGCCGACCTTACAAGACGGATACACTCCCCTATGGTCGGTATGATGCACCAACCCCAATGTCAGAGCTACTCAATGACATTTTATTTCCAGGGATTTTATCCTGGTTTATCTAGCTATATCACAGCATCATGTCCTTAGAACATTAAGCTTGAGGCTTCATGTCATCAATAAAGAGTTTAAAAGCTACACAATTCATTGTTGATCTCTTTGATAACACAATTAAACCTTTCTTTTCGTCCTGCACGATGAGGGTAAGGCCAAAAATATAAGATGTGTGTTTCAAGTAACATGCTGAGAAAAAAGAGGTATAGTATGGTAAAGTACAATTTAAGAAAAAAACTGCTACATTGACTTGCGACTTGCGCCACTGACACGCAGATGACTTATCAACGAAAAAAAAATCACCAATTTCTTTTTTCAAAATAGAAGAAATAAGCCAGGGTGGGTATGTTTTGCTAGGTAGGGCCGTGTTACCTGAAACACACGACTTGTTTCCTTTAGACTACTGGTAATTTAAAAACAAATGCAAATTTCCCAGTTAAAATGGTGGCCACAATAAACGAACAGTCAATGACATAACAAGGGTAGCAAATGAACACAATTACATCTTACCCGGTACTTAATTCAGGGATGAAAGTCCCAGAGCACGAAAATCCCTGAAATGGTCCAATATTCGCCCCAAAAACCTGGGTTTATATATGAATGTATAGGGCCCTGGAACTTCAAAATCCCTGAAATCAGGGAATTCCCTGAAGACTTTCATCCCTGTTAATTAATGAGAAGTTTGGACGGATATTTTTCCCTAATCCACATAGCAACATATGACACACTGACATGAGAAATACTTTGACAAAAGGTAAAACTACACAAGAGAAAAGACGGAAAGAAAACATATACATGTACACAAATTCAGTTGAAATCTGATCTGACTAGACATAAAGTTAACGACAGGAATTCCAATTGTACATTACTATCTTAACACGGACATGGGGACTGGTCTTCTATGTGACATCTCAAGTACTTCGCCCTATCAGATCTTGCCCACATAGAATAATGTGTGCTTTCCAAAACCTAAATATCATCTCTCCAGGGGCACGGGGAGCAGTCTCAGAGTGGGGGTGGGGTAGTGGGGTTAGCAGGTATTTGGCAATTTTTGGCCTCTAAGGTTTGAAATTCTTTGGGATTGGCCAAAAGCAGGAACTGGGAGGAGGGAGGGGCTTCCTAAACCCATGTCTCATAAATAGCATTTGACAACAATTTAATATAAACATTCTTTTTTTATGCTGTCACATTGGCATTTCCTTGCTTATCCTGCCTATGTTTGGTCATCAATTTTCGTATAAAATATTCTGCAAGGAATAGCGCTGATGAGAAGCCAAGCGCTGCTCCACCAAAGAAGTAGCAGATGTTGTATGTCTTGTATATATCATACAGCATACCTGAAAAGATGAAAAAGAAGAATGCTTAAGTACCCTCTAGATTTGTAAACACAGAAGTAATACTTTTGTTTGTTTGTTTGTTATAGTTTTAAGTCCGGGGGCCATCGAGGAACTCAGACTTTTGATTTCGGACATTAAGTCCTTTCTTTTTTTTGGGGGGGGGGGGGAGGGGGCGGTTATCTGACCACATTTCAGCGATAAACCCTGCACCTTACTGTAGAATAAGTGGTAAATCTTCGACGTCTCTCAAGGGAGATGAAAATTTTTCGACAACACCCCATACTAATCGAGAAGTTTCTGCAAAGAGGAACACATGCTAAATATATTCATGTTGAACGCCAACATTTTGAGACAAGTTGACAATTATCTGTAAAAAAATACTTACCAGCCACTGGTGGACCAGCCACATTTCCTAAACCCTGGAAGAAGATCACAAAGCCAACTGTTGCTGACATTTGATCCTTTGCAACAAACTCTGATACAATAGTTGCACGCTGGCTGTGGAACCCTCCTTCTACTAGTCCAAATGCTATAGTCATACCAAAGAAGGCCCAGTAACTGCCAAGGAAACCTGAAACAGACAAAAATATGCAGCAAACTTATGTACAAACCAATGTACAATGTTGCTTTCTCAGAATATGAAAGAAAATGTACTCACTTTAATGTCATATTACAAATTCATATACAGGTGCATATTCTATAAACTTCTGGCTATCTAGATTTTAAATAATCCCTGATTCATCATCAATAATTTGAATCTTATCTTCTAGAGAGGTATGATTTAATCTTATGATAGAGAGATATTGGTAACTGCTACTCACCCATCAGTATTACAATCACCGACAAGGGGAATCCAAGCAGGGTATGGAAGAAGCGTCTTCGGTGGCGCACTGTCTTTAGATCAAAGAAGAACCCCCAAAGGAAACGTCCTAACATGTCAGCACCGCCCATAACTGAGAGTAGGAGAGCAGCAGGGCTCTTCTCAGCACCATATTGACGGGCTAAGGCCGGCAGGAAGGACAGAAACACTTGAACGGTGATTGACATACAGAAGATCTGTATACCATACATCAAGAAGGTGAAGTTACCTAACACAGACACTTGACGACGAAGTGTCTCACCCAAAGTTGGGCTTTCAGCTCCAGCTGCTGTAGTATTGACTGCAGAGGTGTCTACTGGTTCCCCATTTACCATTGGTGTTAGCTCATGCTCAGGCTGGGGCTTAGGCTTGGGCAAGGGCCGGAACAATATGCCTGCGAAGGTGTTGTGTAGCATAACAGCTCCCAGGATGAGCATGGCACCAAAGAAGCTATATGTATCCAGCAGCACTTGGATGAAAGGAGCCAGTCCCACTGTACCTAGTCCTGCACCCATTGTAGAGACGGCCATTGCTTTGCCCTTGTTCTTGTCAAAGTACTTTCCAACAATGACATATGATGGGGTGAAGAGGAAAGAACCTCCAATACCTGTAGCCATAACAAAATACATGTATAAGAGAGTCATTAAACTAAACAATGAGGTACATGTATAGGTAGGAATTGAGGGTATGTTAGAGGGAAGGGCAAGAGTAATGTATATAAATTAAGGTTGCCAACATGTACTTTGTTTTCAAAAGAGACATGGAAATCTCTCATTTAGATTATCAAACCAAATTCAAAATAATCTATTGAGGGCCTCTTTACCTGCTACCAATCCAAAACTGAAGTAGCAGTAGATGAGTGAAGTGGCAAAGGCACTGATGATACATCCAGCTGAAATTATGAGTCCAGCAACCATGACGACCCGCTTCGATGTATACTTGTCACATAGCATGCCTGCTATTGGTCCTGTTATGGGAACAAAGGTACCTCAATGAAAACTAAGATATGAAGAAACATTCACAGGCTTATCATATACAGGATTCGATTTTCCATCATGTAGAAATGAAAAGATTTTGTACATGTACAGGGAGTATGGAAAAGTATAACCTGATGTGGTCAAAGTTGGTAACAGTCAAAGCTGTTTGCCAATCCTGTAAACGCCATATACTGAGTAGGTACAATTATCTTCTATCTGTACAACATTCATGTACCACACCAGCTCCAGTAAGTCTACCTGCCCTAGTGAACTCATCCTACCTGGTAGGAACCTGAACCTCTCTTACAGAGATTTAATACTGCCTTAATATAACAATAACTAATTAAACTCACAAAACAAAAGAACTGCAATACATACCAAAGGCCATGCGCAGTGTGTTGTAGATGGCCACAACCCAAGCAGTTGCTGCTGCACTGCCCTGAAAGCGGTCTAACATGTCAAGGTAGAAGACTCCAAAGGATCGCCCCATGCCGACCACCAGGAAGTGGATGAGGGTGGATCCAAATACCACCACCCAACCCCATCCGCCATCTGGCACAGCTGACTTGCCTCGATCCTGGGGCATCCTGTGTGTGAGCAGCTTGGAGAATCTGTGAGGTTTTCTTCATGAAGTGGGCCAGTCAAACTTCCGTGAATAGGGGCCTAAGGTTAATTTGGCCCACTTTTCTTTCAATAGCTTTAAAAAAGATTAAGCATGGTATGAGTGCATCATTTGGTAAGTGTATTACAGATCCCTGATATAAACTGTAGTAGCTCGTTTTAGTGCAGATTGTGAAATTAGCGCAGGTTAGAACTGGGGGTTTTACACATTTATACTTTGAATAAGCGAAGGTCTCATTCAAAAGTTGGTTAAATGTTAGGCTGAAATTTATCAGGGCAGTGCACTAAAAGGGGCCACTATTGTGAGTACCGTCATCTGAGGCTTACTGCGCCTTATAGAACCTCCACAAAGATGGCGTAAACCTTATAGGTAGTCATGTTTAGAAATCGGAAATTGATTACACTTAGTTTTAAAATAGCTGAGGCCAAATTACTTTTCTAACTGAAGCAAAACACTCGAAATGTATTGAGTAGTTCTTCATGATATATATATATATATATATATATATATATATATATATATATATATATATATATATATATATATATATATATATATATATATATATATATACATACAAATAAATGTTAGTGCAACAGGTTTATTGGGCTCCATGTGTTTGTCTGTGTTTTTATTTTTTTCCTGGTGGCAAATTCCTACTGGGGGTAAACCAAGTTATTAAAATCCAATGATGTAATTGATGTGAATGAGTCTAGGAGTTATCAGCTCAGTGTTCACTGCTGGTGGCTGGAGATAATTCTTTACATATATTAAAGGTATAACTATAGCTGCAACTGAGAGAGAAAATGTGATGTTTATAAATTTTTGCATCAGAGATGCCACTCGGCAACCAACAAAAACCAGGAAATCTCTTCCCAGGAATTTAACAAAATCTGATACCGGGATACAGAAATATCAACAAAACAAGAATAATTTAATAGCTTAGTTCCTTTTGTAAACAAAAAGATGAGACCTTGGAAGGATATGCAGTGACAACAGGAACATATCAGCAATAATATGCACCATGCTGACAGGATTAAGGGTGCAATTATGCATCATGTTGACCATACAGGTTTTTTTTAAACTGTTTATTTGTTCCTGGTAATACATTGCTCAGTCATACTGGTCAACCCAAAGTACACCAGGGGTGAGCGAAGCTAGCTACACCCAACATTACTATAACCAAAAACTCATTTACACATGGATACAGTATCTTTGCTTCAAATGAATTGAACGTAAATTAATAGAAAGTAGAAGAAATAGACATATAGAGTAAATACATTAAAACTTGTACATTGGAGGACATGAAGAGAACAGGACAGAACAAAGCCCAAGAGATATGTACATGCAGACGGAGGGATATATCCCAGGAATATTAGTCAAGCTACACTTCATGCCCAAGGTTATACCGAATAGACAGTCCTTTGTGATGAATTACTAGAACAGTATTATCCATGTGTTCCATTGTTGTGACCATTACAGTAACATAAACATCATACTATGACTGACATTGATACAGCGAGGAATAAAAGGCTGTTTATAATACATGATTATTATACCTGTTCTGCTATTTGGTGTTGTGAACAGTACAGATGGTTACCTTGATGGATGTATAAGTTATAGTTCACATTTAGGACCAAGACACATGATCACCCCGGGGGACCAACTATATCCACCCCTTCAAAAAGAAGGAATGGGTCCTCCCTTCGCCATTTGTCTAAAAATAGTCGGCCTAGTTTACGCTTGACCTGAATGCCAAATTCACTTTTATCAGTGATCTGCCTTAAATTCGGATGAAGGGCATTCCAGCGTGACGCTGCCTGATAGGTGGGGGCATTTATAAAGGAGGTGAGCCTGTGTCTGGGTAGCTTTATCTGAGGAGCTGCTGTGGCTCTGGTACCAGTACTGGGGAGAAGGTCAACCTTCCTGGCATAGACCAGTCTGTGGCACAAAGACAGTTGGAAAAATACTCTTCTCAGGTCCAGTGGTAAAATATTGGCTCTTTTATATAAATCCTTTACATGACATGAAGTATGGTGCATTTATGCATCATGCTGACCATACAGGGTTATGGTGCATTTATGCATCATGCTGACCATACAGGGTTATGGTGCATTTATGCATCATGCTGACCATACAGGGTTAAGGGTGCATTTATGCATCATGCTGACCATACAGGATTAAGGGTGCATTTATGCATCATGCTGACCATACAGGGTTAAGGGTGCATTTATGCATCATGCTGACCATACAGGATTAAGGGTGCATTTATGCATCATGCTGACCATACAGGGTTAAGGGTGCATTTATGCATCATGCTGACCATACAGGATTAAGGGTGCATTTATGCATCATGCTGACCATACAGGGTTAAGGGTGTATTTATGCATCATGCTGACCATACAGGGTTAAGGGTGCATTTATGCATCATGCTGACCATACAGGGTTAAGGGTGCATTTATGCATCATGCTGACCATACAGGCTTAGGGCTGCATATATTATGCATCATATGCTGACCATACAGGGCTTTGAAAATCATGTTCCCTACTGAGACTCGAACCCACACCACTCCAGAGGTATGATCATTGTCCTTGTCATTGTTCTTAGGAAAATCATGTTCCCTACTGAGACTCGAACCCATACCACTCTAGAGGTATGATCATTGTCCTTGTCATTGTTTCTACGAAAATCATGTTCCCTACTGAGACTCGAACCCACACCACTCTAGAGGAGTGAGTGAGTAATATATGTTTAACGCCATTTCGACAGCTATGGTCATATTCATGGCGAGAACTATATTACACAATTTCAAAATGGGATGTGGCAGTGCCCGCGCATATGTGCACCACACACATCCTGAGGGAATAGTAAAGAGGAGATATAGACCCTTTTAAGTTGGCTAGGGAAGCCCGCCACTCTAGAGGTATGATCATTGTCCTTGTCATTGTTTCTACGAAAATCATGTTCCCTACTGAGACTCGAACCCACACCACTCTAGAGGAGTGAGTGAGTGAGTAATATATGTTTAACGCCATTTCGACAGCTAAGGTCATATTCATGGCGAGAACTATATTACACAATTTCAAAATGGGATGTGGCAGTGCCCGCGCATATGTTCACCACACACATCCTGAGGGAATAGTAAAGAGGAGATATAGACCCTTTTAAGTGGGCTAGGGAAGCCCGCCACTCTAGAGGTATGATCATTGTCCTTGTCATTGTCTCTACGAAAATCCTGTTCCCTACTGAGACTCAAACCCACACCACTCTAGAGGAGTGAGTGAGTGAGTAATATATGTTTAACGTCATTTCGACAGCTAAGGTCATATTCATGGCGAGAACTATATTACACAATTTCAAAATGGGATGTGTCGGTGCCCGCGCATATGTGCACCACACACATCCTGAGGGAATAGTAAAGAGGAGATATAGACCCTTTTAAGTGGGCTAGGGAAGCCCGGAATATTTTGTGACACAACGATATCTGAAATTGCCTTGGCACAACAAGACTTCAACACTGAGACTATTTACGCCCTACTTGCTCTAAGGGAATGATCATTTTTTAACAATGGGGGGGGGGGGGGGGCTGGTGGGTTTGAGGGGGTTCAAAATTTTTTCGACCTCTTGACAGGGGGGTTCACCCACTCTGATAGGGGTCAAAATAATTTCATGTATTTTCAGTGGAAAACCCCAAGCGTTACTATAGGTTAAAAGGGCACATTCGCATACGATTTTCGTCCCTTGGGGGGGGGGTAAAAAAAATGTTACCCCCTTAAGAAGGGGGGGGCAAATTTTTTTTCACGCATCCGCACCCAAACCCACCAACCCCCCCCCCCCCGTTGTTAAAAAATGATCACTCCCTAAGCTTCAACCCCATGACTGGGGACATTTCAGCAGCACAATCATGGTTAATATCTGACAGAGATGGTTCAAAAAGTGTGTAGGATATTCAAGGCCAGATTTTAGGGCTAAAATAAGACAGCGTGACATCCTGAAAATTTTCATCACCCATGTACTGGTATCGGTAGGGCCTTTAGGCCAAGCTGTAGCCAAATAGCCAATGGCACATTGACATTGACGGGGGTAGAGAAATTTCTTTAGCACCCCCCCCCTTTTATTAGGGTAGACTTGTAGGGTTAAACTGGTTTGCTATAGAACCCTCACAGGGAACCCAGAAGATAGGCCTAGATCTACCGTGTAGGCCTAATGCAGTCATTCCTTGGAGTGTGGGTTTGAGGGGGGAGGGACGGCACAAAAAATTTAGACCCCTCCTGATGGGGTCTAGTTCAAAGAGGGAGGTGAAAACCTTTGGCACCTGGGATGCAAAAACTTTTAACAGCTTCAGAGACGGACAGAACAATTTTTCGTGTACCCGGTACCGGTACCCAGTATCCGCACTATAGTATATACCCAGTATCAAATCTGTTAGCCCCAGGGACCCCCCTCCCCTCAACAATGATGACATGCGAGGCTGACTATCTGTACACATGATTTCCAAGATGTGAACATTTTATTATGGCCATTCAGATTATAATGATAATAATAGCTTTTATTGACAACAAAAAAAAAACACATTGCTGACCTATGTGTATCAATATAATTTTGTAAGTGTATGCGCAGTTAGCTATGAATCAGGCAGAACACCTTGCATTTCTTGTGCCTACGGCATTGTCAAAAAAATAACTTTACAAAGTGAGGCGGGTTGAGAGGATGTATGTTTACAATGCCTGAGAAAGGCGGGGAGAAAGGTCGGGAAATGTGCAAAAAAGGGTAAGAATGCATGAGCACAGGAATGAGTTGACAAATTCCTATGTTGCTACAAACAACTGGTTGCATGGCAACACCGTCAGTAACTATGTAACATGCCTTAAAGACCCCCGAAAAGGGAGGGATTTGCTTATCTCTAAACGGAATGCACTGTAACCTGTGGCTGATCTGCGGGCGCTAAATTGAGCTCCATCTGCAGTTGCGGGATTCTTTCTGGAACACAAACTTAGTCACCTCTCGCAGTGGAGGCACCCATACATGACTGCGGAAGGTACAGAGCCCTAGAAAGGACATCTGTTTTCTACATTTTCTTTGTCTGAAGTTCGTTTCCGCAACTTTTATTTTCGTTTCTGCAACTTTAATTTTCATTTTCGCAAATTATACTTTTGTCTTCAGAACTTAATCGTTTTTTTTTGCATAATCAATCTATTGTGGATGTTTAGTTGCGGAAACGAAAATATAACTTGCGGAAATGAAAATAAAAGTTGTGGAAATGAAAATGAAAGTTGTGGACATGAAACAGAAAGTAGTGCAAACAAAAAGTGTGACATGTACAGTAGGGGAGACCTGGGAGAACTGGGACAATTTTTTTAAGTCACAATATTTTTGTTCATCATTCCTACAATAAGAACAACATCCAAAGTAATTTTCTTCTAGAAGAAGGGTTGATGGTAGGCCTACAATATGGACTATTCAGACAATTCTTAACTATCATCAATTCTTAGATAGAGCTTGCTTTATTTTTGATTAAATATGGTAAGAACTGGGAAACCACTAGGGAGAACTGGGATGCAACCTAATGAGAACTTGGACGGACCAATAAAACATGTTGTAACGTTATCACATATCAAATTATTGAATTCCTGTAATTTCTATGATGTTTAAGACTGCTGACAAGATGCTAGAAATCATTTTGATGTATAGTTATAAGATTAAGATACTTTAATGATATCTTTCTCAAGGTGTGCATTATTATCAATGTAGAAATAGAGCAATTGTGGGAGAACTGGGACACCATCAAATACCACATTAAATGAGATGAACATGTCATGGCTTGTTACCCAGTTTTTTAACCTTGTGATGCTGTAACTTCTTTTGGAGAACCTTCAGGTTCTTATTTTGACTGATAGGCTTCCTGTCACATGCTTATTTGTTCATCATTTGTGTGATTTCATAATTTTGTAAGTGTATGCGCAGTTAGCTATGAATCAGGCAGAACACCCTGCATTTCTTGTGCCTACGGCATTGTCAAAAAATAACTTTACAAAGTGAGACGGGTTGAGAGGATGCATGCTCACAATGCCTGAGAAAGGCGGGGAGAAAGGTTGGGAAATGTCCGAGAAAAGGGTAAGAATGCATGAGCACAGGAATGAGTTGACAAATTCCTATGTTGCTACAAACAACTGGTTGCATGGCAACACTGTCAGAAACTATGTAACATGCCTTAGAGACCCCCCCAAAAAAGAGGGATTTGCTTATCTCTAAACGGAACGCACTGTATCCTGTGGCTGATCTGCGGGCACTAAATTGAGCTCCATCTGCAGTTGCAGGATTCTTTATGGAACACAAACTTAGTCACCTCCCGCAGTGGAGGCACCCATACATGACTGCGGAAGGTACAAAGCCCTAGAAAGGACATCTGTTTTCTACATTTTTTTTGTCTGAAGTTTGTTTCTGCAACCTTTATTTTCGTTTCTGCAACTTTAATTTTCGTTTCTGCAAGTTAAATTTTCGTTTTCGCAAGTTAGATTTTGTTTTCACAACTTTAATTTTCGTTTGTTATCGCAAATTATACTTTTGTCTCCAGAACTTAATAGTTTTTTTTGCATAATCAATCTTTTGTGGATGTTAAGTTGCACAAACGAAAATATAACTTGCGGAAACGAAAATAAAAGTTGTGGACATGAAAATAAAAGTTGTGGAAATGAAAATGAAAGTTGCGGAAATGAAACAGAAAGTAGTGCAAACAAAAAGTGTGACATGTACAGTATGGGGAGACCTGGGAGAACTGAGAGAATATTTTTAAGACACAATATTTTTGTTCATCATTCCTACAATACGAACAACATCTAAAGTAATTTTCTTCTAGAAGAAGGATTGGTGGTAGGCCTACAATATGGACTATTCAGATATTTCCTAACTATCATCAATTCTTAGATAGAGCTTGCTTTAATTTTGATTAAATATGGTGAGAACTGCGACACCACTAGGGAGAACTGGGATGCAACCTAATGAGAACTTGGACGGACCAATAAAACATGTTGTAAAGTTATATCAAATTATATCAATATCACATATCAAATTATTGAATTCCTGTAATTTCTATGATGTTTAAGACTGCTGACAAGATGCTAGAAATCATTTTGATGTATAGTTATAAGATTAAGATACTTTTATGATATCTTTATCAAGGTGTGCATTATCATCAATGCAGAAATAGAGCAATTGTACGAGAACTGGGACACCCATCAAATACCACATTAAATGAGATGAACATGTCATGGCTTGTTACGCAGTTTTTTTTAACCTTGTGATGCTGTAACTTCTTTTGGAGAACCTTCGGGTTCTTATTTTGACTGATAGGCTTCCTGTCACATGCTTATTTGTTCATCATTTGTGTGATTTTAGAAAAATCAGTTGTAGATTGAGGAGAACTGGGACGGGTGCATCCCAGTTCTCACCAACTTGGCATTTTTAAGAAAAATATTCATATAGTCTGAAAAAGGCTAAACTATTAGAGTAACTTTGGATAACTGATCATATCGAAAAGTTTTTAATACACATTTGGCACTATCAAAATGGACTGTTCTCATTTGGGAACCCTTTGAAAAAATAATCGCCAGACACCCGAAAAAAAATCTTTTTTTAGGGAGTGATCATTTTTTAACAACAGGGGGGGGGGGGCTGGTGGGTTTGCGCGTGGATGCGCGAAAAAAATTTCGACCCCCCCCTCTCAAGGGGGTAAAATTTTTTCGACCCCCCATAAGAGACAAAAATTGCGCGCGAACGTCCCCTTTTAGCCTATAGTAACGCGCGGGGTTTTCCACTGAAAACAGGTGAAATTATTTTGACCCCCCCTACCAGAGGTATTTAAAAAAATTCTGACCCCCCAGGTCAAGGGGTTGAAAAAATTCTGACCCCCCCCTCAAACCCACCGCCCCCCCTGTTGTTAAAAAATGATCACTCCCTTAATAGGGTAAAATAATATAATATTATTCTGTTATAATTTTTGATGTTTAAATAGCACAATTTTTTTTTCCATAAAGTATAACTTCCCTATCAATAAGTCAAAAAGTAGCATTGTTAGATTTTCACTAAACCTCTTGGTAGGTCTAGAACGGGGGGGGGGGGATGTCCCAGTTCTCCTTTGTTCCAGTTCTGTCAGTTCTCCTAGGTCTCCTCTATGGTACTTAGGGAGTGGTCATTATCAACAGGGGGGTGGTGGGTTTGAGGGGAGGAGCGTAAAATTTTCAGACACCTCCTGAGGGGGAGCTAAAAATATTTTGTCCCCTCTTGAGGGGGGGGGGCTAAAAAAATTCACCCTCTTTTTAGCAAAAAAGTCTGCGCGCTACTACAGTTCAAAGAGGGGCGCGAAAACTCTCCGCGCCTCCGGCGCAGGGCCAGGGGGGGCGCAAAGAATTTTGACTGCCGTCAAGGGGGGGGCATAAAAAATTTCTGCGCATCCGCACGAAAACCCACCACCCCCCTGTTGATAAATAATGACCACTCCCTTATTACACCCCCCATATGATACTGTATAGCAAATGTACAGGGTCGGCGTATGCCTAACAGGGGGGCATATGGGCAAAATATGCATACCATGGGGCATACGGATTGACGAGGGGGCATACGGATTGACGAGGGGGCATACGGTTTTTAGAGCGGGAAAGTAGTCCCTCCTGCGTTTTTGCGTACTGTACGTCCCCTAGCGGCGTACATACGTACTATAGTGTCGCATAGACGAGTTAAGCAAGCCAATAGGATTATTGCCTTTCCGCGGTAAGGACATTGCTGCCACCTTGCGGAATATTGACGAACTGCTGTAGCAGACGAATTTTTCATCAATAGCGACGACTGAGGCAACCATGGCGGACGTACCTCTAGCTGCAGAAGCCGGTATGAACCTTATTATAGACGAGTTAGTCGTCAATAACGTTGCAAAAGTATTTCAGGAGCTGCACATAGAAGCTGGGGAAGATGGAGAATGGGATTTAGATACTGTAGTGGATATGGTTCACGCTGAGATAGCCCTAGAAATACGTAAAGAAGAGGACGAATTTGAGAAAAGGCAAGAGGAAAAGAAAGACGACCTTGTTTACAGTGCAGATATTGATGCATTAGTTTCCTCTGTAGCAAGAAGGGAAGACTACCAGAAGAAAATAGACGAGCAAAACAAGAAGGAAAATGAAAACTTCCTAAGGCAACTATTGGACAGTGGCAAATATCCTGTTATTAACGACGTAACAAGCTCCCAACTGGGTCAGTTTGTTGATATGCCCCATATCGAAGTAGTGGACTGTGGTATTGCTATAGACGACCCAAAATACGATGTCCTACCCCCTGTGGAGGAAATGCAGAAGCTACCAACTGATTTTCAAGGGACAGACTGTACAGGAGGAGATCTCATCCCTAACGAAGACTGTAGACCTAAAAGCAGGAAAAGGAAGGCCCCCCCCACTTCTACAGCCCCCCCAACGGGCCCCCCTGTAGCTGAGGGAGATGTACTCGATGACGAGCAACTAAAAAAGTATGTGGAGGCACAGAAAAGTGCCAACACTGTCAAAAGAACCCGCCAGGTGAGTAATAATAAATCCTTTAGATAAAATTAAAAAAAAATATATAAAAAAGGAATAAAATTGTCCCAAAAAAATGTAAAAAAAAAGATATGAATGAATTACATCAGCCCCCCCCCCAAAAAAAACTGTTGTTAACATACAGGAAATATATATGGCTGCCACAGACACTTATTCAGCTTTAATTTAATTTTTCAGATCGTCAATAAATTGACTGACTACATTAAAGTGAAGTTTATGGAGACAAGACCAATGTGGGACATAGAACCAGGAGTCCTTGCAAACTACATATCTAATTACCTGCTGTCGGCATGCAGACTTGATGGTACGCCCTACGAGCCAGATACCCTAACTTCTATATACAGAGGCCTGGATAGGTGAGTTCATTTATTTTATTTTATTTTCTAATTATTGTTATTATTATCATTATACTGACTATACTAGGTCCTTTTAAATTCTAATTTCCCCCTTTACAACCACATTTTAGGGGTGTTTGATTATTAATTTTTACACACAATTTTAAAGCAATTTTATTGATTTTTTTAGGCACCTACGTGACAACCATTATGCTTGGGATCTACATAAACATGACGAATTTGAGGGAGCTCGTGCAGTGTTGGCAAGCCGTAGGAAACAGCTTAAGGGACAAGGTCTGGGAGGAAGACCTAATCGGTCTGAGGCTTTTGATCCAGTACAAATGGAACAACTGTGGTCTACAGGTGCTCTAGGGGGTATAGATGGGCGTACATTGCAGGATACTCTTTTCTTTTTTTTTACACAGGGGTTTGGTTTCAGAGGATGTCATGAGAGTCGCCAGCTGAAATGGGGGGATATAGTAAAGGGAGAGGATGAGCAGGGGGACCAGTACTTGGAATTAAAGTGTGAGAGACTTACAAAAACCCGTCAGGGGGGGGAGGGGGGTCATATCCGGCCCTTTAATCCAAAGGTATGGGCGGATTATGATGATACCCGTTGCCCAGTGCAGTTGTATGAGCTCTATAAATCGAAGAGGCCACAGGAAATGAAAAAGCCAGATTCACCCTTCTACCTAACCCCAAAGGTTGATACAAAACCAGAAGATAGTGTATGGTATAAGAATAGCCCTATGGGGATTAATATGCTGTCCAAAGTGGTCCCCGGGGTTGCTGAACGTGGGGGACTGAAGGGAAAGTTGACAAATCACAGCCTGCGTAGAACAACCTGTCAGAATTTAATTGAAGCTGATATACCATCAACCTCATGCGTGCAGCTCACTGGCCATAAACGGGTGGACTCTCTGAATGAATATGCTATAGCTTCTAAGGGTCAGCAAAAATCTATGTCCATGATAGCCACCGGCCAGAAGAGGCCCCGTACAGATGCACTCATCCCAGCCTCTACCCACCGAAAAGAGACCGCCTCTCCAGCAGAAGCTGACCGGGCCCCCTGTACTTTATCCCCGGCAATACCTCCGAACATGGCCGGGATGGCTGCAGCTGCTACGGGGATGTTTGCGGGAGCTAATATATCTGGCAATGTATCCGTTAATATTACATTCCACCCTGAAACAAACACAGTGGACATTGCTAACACTCAAAATTGACTTTCTGCCATGTTGAAAAAGATGTATTAAGTCGTACTCACCCTATTTATTCATATTTATAATTGTTGTTCATCGTAATCCAAGAAACATGTGTTGCTGTCTTCATAGATTACACTGTTATGAGGTGGATGCGCAGAATCATGCGCAAACGGTTAAATCGTAATAATAAAACTTGGCCCTGTGCCTTTTTCTGTGAAAATTTCTGTCTCTTTTCGATAGATAATTCTAAATTTCAACAATATTTAACATATTATCTCATATATTAAAGAAAGTAATCCGTAGATAAAAAAACGAAAAAAAAAAATTTATGCTAATTTCTCAAAATTCCCGCCTTTTTCACCAAAGTAGAAAACATAGTCCCTAATACGAAACTACAAGACTGCACATGAATACATGAAAACGTATGAAAATAATACGAAACTTACGACTGAACGCGTTGTGGAGTGCGTCTCTTTCAAAATGGCGGACAAGGAGCCCGTTTTGACTTATTACAGGTAAGCAAAATGTTGTTTTTTTTTGTGTAGGGGGGTGTAATAAAGCCCAAACACAACTCAGATTTGTCGGGACCTCCGCATGCTTCACTCGCATATGCATCAGACCCGGCGGAGGCACTCGTCCTTCGGACTCGTGCCTTCGTGAAGCATACGGGGTCCCCGACGCATCCATCGTTGTGTTTGGGTTTATTACTAGTCTAGTACCGGTACTGGGAGTGTACTCTGCACTTAGCCTTAGGGCCCTTTTTGCAGATCCTATCACAAAAAATGTTGTGGAGACGAAAAAAAAAGTGAAGAAAACGGATGTCCTTTCCAGGGCTCGGTAGTACGGTGATATCTACGGCCGATCGTGGAACACATTCCAGATTGGGCGGAATGTTGGGCGTGTTGGTCGACCATGGTGTCACTTGGCCCGGCCCCCGGTAGGCACTTACCTAATTTTTCAAGACTTTATCCCATTAAACTTATCTAATGAGCAATGGATAGATCTTGAGAAAAGAAGTGGATTTGCTTTTTGAATGAAGTCTCTATGTCAATTTAAAGTGGAATTATGACCGGCCAAAGGTACCAAATCAGACCCTGAATTCTGCCATAGTTAAGAGTTTAATTTGGATCCAATTTTGTGATCAAGCAAGATGAATCCAAGGTAGACTAGATCACTGAAATGATTATTTTGGGCAATTTTCTTTTCAGATAAGTAAGATATACCCCCAAGAATGTAAATAATGATACATTTTATCATAATCAAACAATGTAAAAGCAAATTTTTGAGGTCACCTTTTCCCTTCAACTGCGCGCTCTGACAGAACCACTGCAGAATATCGTCTTTGACTCAGGAGTTTTAAACGATCATAACTTCCATTTAAATTGTCTTAAAAACTTCATTTAAAAAGCAAAACCACTTATTTTTATCACAGCTATCACTTCCTCACCATATAAAATGCATACAATAAGGTCTTAATTGAGAAGTAAGTGCCCAACATGGGGGAGGTTGGGACAAGTGTCCAGAAATAATCTCGCCCAAAAAGTTTGCAGGGTCTGTCAAACATACTGCAGCCCCTTAGAAAAAGAAAAGCTAGACATTTTCTAGATCATTTTTAACCATAGAACAGGTGGGAACCATTTATTTTTAGGTGCTCAGTGATCTCATCATAAAATGGTTCTAAACTTTTGGTTGAACTTCAATGGGCTCAAAGGCAAAATTCCCTGCATTAATTCTTGTACAAAAAATATTGATTTTGAAGGTCTAGCCAAGCCTGTTAAAATGAGCCCTTGTTTGTAAAGATCCTCCAGTAAATAGCTTCAGAATGAGCTTGCAAAGAAAGGAGAGTTTAACACTACCCAGTTTCAGCTTTATCACAGTTTCACACCTCTACTGCAGCAGACTCACACAGTGGAGGTATTTCAGTGCCTACCCCCGGGGCCGGGCTTGGGACAAGGATTCGTGGCTGAATCCAGGCTTAAATAGACCTCAATGACGCTGTACCATCTATCACAGCGCAACCACCACACACCTTATCTTACAAAGTCGACATACAGTGTCAATAATGTCAGATCATATGTTGATAAGGCAATAAACGATAGTTATATCTAGGAGATGTGGGCATAATACCTGTTTCACCTTGTTTACGGAAACTGCATGCTGTACGCCACCCAGTGGGAAGGGGTGGAACTGCGATTTTAGGCAGGATACAACTTGTTACATCGGACTATGCCCTCGGGGCCTACAGACTGCCGCGTGGGAGTGATGTGAAAATTACGCGGACAGTAGATTCAAGATTCAAGAGATTCAAGATTTCAAGATTCAAGATGGCTTTATTGACTAATGTACAGGTACACTTATGTCAGCACCAGGTTTTCATTTACAATGTTGTAGACAGATTTTATATATGAGTATATACAGTTCACAGCCCCTGGCCTTTTAGATGATTTGCAATATGGGGCCACTGCTAGTATTTGAGAAAGTTTCCTAGTGTCATCGTGTCTTTTATAGTAATCAACGAACTTGAGGTATTTTGTTTCAAACACTGACCGTGCGTTTCTCATCTCGGGCATGTTACAATGTAAGAAGACATGATTGACATCTTGCACAGCATTACAGAATGTGCACTTAGAATTGACAGGTTTCTTTCCTCTATATCTTCTTGACATGCTGTCAAGTGTACAGTTATTGTCAGTCCGGAGTTTAGCAATAATGGTTCTAATTTTTGGTGATTCTGTATGCGTTAGGTATTCACGCTCTTCATAAATGTCATTGAGATCATCTTTACACATCTTGATAATTCTACACTTGCTAGTATTCTCTGGGTTATCAATGTACTGGTTGTATTTCTGAATATGTGCATCATTTAACCTTCTCTTTATATTGTTTTTGAGTGAGGACTTTGACCAAACATAAGGATCGAGCCAGACATTCTTACAACCGATTTTAAACAAGAGGTATTGGATATCTTTAAGCCATTGGTGGTTTTCACTCTTCATGGTAGAGAAGGCCTCATTTAGAATAGGGGTTTTCGATCCATGCTCAAGCCTCAGCCAATATAGAATGTTCAGTACGATTATTTTGGATTCAATAGGAAATCTCCCTAACTCGCCTAGTGCGAGAGTAGTACTTGCATATTTTGATATACCCAGAGCAAACTTGCAACTTGTAGAGTAAAACACTTCTACCGGACAGGCCTTTCTGACGCCTTCAGAGGTTAAGTCCTCAATTATAAGAGTTACCGGTTGCTTTCTGTACGCAGACAGGATTTTGATTTTGTCACAGATATTGGCTAGAGTCACATAAGCTACCTGTGTTTTCTTATAGAATCTACAAGATAATATGTTTATATCCTCGACACCTAACAGTTTAAATAGTGTTAACAGATCTCTTTTTGATTTTACCTCAGATCCACTTATAGATATAGAACAGTTACTAGATGGCATACCCCATACTGGGCATCCGTATAAAAGGATAGGGTCGATCTGCTTGTCAAACAGGGACATAAACAATTTAGTGGATACATTCTGCAATGTACTCAAGGCTTGTCTAATAGAGAATAGTGCACGCTTTGCCTTTAAAATCCTTTCTGATTTCATTTTCTTTAGACTCCCATCCCGAGATAGAAGTAAACCTAAATATTTATATGAGGACACACATTCTAGTAAATTATCTTGAAAAAAGATTTGTGTTGACATCTCCCTTGCTTGAGTAGCGGCTGAGGCGTGCCCTTTCCCACACTCCCCATGGCAAGTCTGGGAAAATGCCCCCAGGGCATCCATGGTAAGGATGATGCTCCCAGGACATGTAGACCTATATAGGGTATTGGACTATGCCCCGGGGGCTTCGTTTAGTACATGGATGCCCCCAGGGCATCGTCAATTTTTTTTATGCATGTACGATTATCCTTACTATGAATGCCCTGAGGGCATCGTCACCCATTGTTCTCTGTACCATGCCCCTGGGGCATCCATAATATGGATGATGTGTGATGATGCCCCCAGGGAATGGCGCCAGGGAATGCACTGATAGTCATATGAGTTGAAGGTTGGAGAGTGCCCCAGCCTAGTAGGCTCCTAATTGCCCCCTGATTAGCTTTAAGTCCAATATTCCCTGAGGGCATGCATGGATGTCCCAAGGGCATACCCTTGTTTAATACCACTTCATTTATCATCAACTTTATAACCTTTGTAGACTGTAGTTCTAAGGAACCTGTGAGAAGGAAGATATGCCCTGGGGAGTATGCATACTTAGGCCCTTCTTGTAGCTAGCCTACAAGTACAACTTGTGGAATTGTACTACATGCTTGGAGGGCATGCTTTGGTCAATCATGCTTTAAAGAAGCAAGAAATATGCCCTGAGGGTATGTTGCCCTCAGGGCATGTGCATGTTTTTCTGGTCAATGCCAGAACGTCTAGATCCAGAGGTCAGAAATGGTCCTGTGTATGCATATGCCCTGAGGGCCGATACACGATGCCCTGAGGGCATAGACTAGCATTGGTAAATTGCTGATTTCTAGGGGGTCAGCAATATGCCCTCAGGGCATGCATAATTCAGCGGGGCAGTCCCGAAAATATACGCGTCACCACAGGGGGCGGCACTGAATGCCCCCAGGGCATAGACCGATGTAACAAGTTGTATCCTGCCGATTTTAGCGCTGCTCTTACGGCTGCAAAACACTAATTATTTTTCCACTGTTGGCCTATATAGCATATTGGCAAAAATAAAATATTCATGCACATTTCTGGGCTTAGCCACTATTATTTTCTTGTAGGCATACATTTTCCCATAAATTTAGGGCCATGAGATGTGGTACAATGTAATTAACTTTTCCGCTATCGGCCATAGAGTGCGGACATACCCAAGTTTGGGGGTTTTGCAGTGAATGATTTCAATAAATTCTCTAATTAAATACAGTGCACCCCCCTCAACTTACCATCAAATATCAGCCTGAATAACACTCAAATCAATTAATACACACCCTAAGGATTAATTTGATGCCTGGTTTGCCTACCCACTGTCAGATTTTAGACCAATAATCTTTGTACAACACCCTTCAGTGCGGAGCTAAAAAGTGTCTCCTGCTGCCACCTCCCGTCAATTGGTGTACTGCAACCTTACACTGGATGGCGTCTGTGGCTAGCCTACTTCTATAGCTGTGGTAGAGGAAGGAACACAGAGATGCTGCCTCTGCTGTGGTCTTCAAAGTTGAGAGAGATTTATTGTGGGAACAAAAGGCACATTGACTTCTGAGCATGCTCAGACTGTAAGCAACAGGTTCTGATGTAGTAAAAGTATTTTAGCTGTATAACACTAGGGGGAGATACTTATAGTGAGGTAATACCGGTAGTTCTTAGTGTGACCACTAGGGGACACCACTGTTTAGAAGTCTCTTAGAATATATAGGAAACGTTATATTCAACACTCCTTCTCGGTTCTTAATATATATATATATATATATATATATATATATATATATATATATAAAACCCAGGTAGCACAGAGACATTGGCATAATGTTGGGCCTATGTTGGCCCAACCATATATAGGGGGTCTAGATGGGGGTCCCCATGTCCCTTGTTGATTTTAAGAAAAGCCCATGTCAAATGTCACTAAATTTGTATTTTCCTCTGTCCTTGTCACTAAGCTCCATGTCACATGTTGCTTTTAAGAGAGTCCATGTCACACTGTCGATTTTAGGGGTCTAGACCCATACCAAAGGCTTTACATTGGCTGCCCATCCTACGTAGGCCCGATGGTGCCAAGCAAATGCCAACATAGGCCCAGCGTTGCCTTTTGGTTGGCACAAACCAGCATCGGCAAATGGTCGGCCACTTTTGTCAATGTCCTGCCAACATCGACCGTGCAACATCGGCCCAATGTTGGCATTTGGTTCACCATTGATTGGCCATAGGGCCTATGTCACCCCAATGGGCAGCCAACGTTGGCCCTACATTGGCCGGATGCATCGGGCCAACATCGGCCAATTTGTGTGTGCTACCTGTGAATGTTCTCATATGATAATAATGACAAGATATGAAAGTAGAAACTTCATAGACTAAGCTTGAGCTTTTAACTTTAGTAGCAAAAATGTCTTGTAAATTTGAGAGGAGCGGTTACTAGCAAGTGCACTCTCTCACCCAACTTTGCCTTGGGTGCAACTAATCTGATACTCTAAGAAGCTTTGTAAGCTTCTGATGCTTTTCTTTGGATAAGCCTTTAGTCAGCACATCAGCTGGCATTTCTGTAGTTGGCAGATATTGCAGCTTCACAGTTCCCTTCAGTATTTCACCACGTATGTAGTGATTCTTGATTTCAATATGCTTGGTACATCCGTGAAACTGTGGATTCTTTACCATTGCTATGGCTGACTGACTGTCATCGAAGATGGAGGTTGCTTCTGTAATAGGGCCATCCAGTTCCTTCAAGAGCTGTCATAGCCATACTGCTTCTTGTGCTGCAGATGCCAAAACTACATAATCGGCTTCTGCTGTTGATAGAGCTACACAAGACTGTTTCTTACTCCTCCAGCTTATAGGAGCTTCAGCCAGTGTGAAGGCATATCGAGATGTAGATTTCCGATCACTTTGATCACCTGCCCAATCTGCGTCACAATAGCCTATCATTCCTTATTCAGAATTTCTACAGTACTGAATACCATGACTACAACCCTCAGGTTGTTTTGCGAACACCTCTTCCTCAAGTTTTCCATTTAGAAATGCTGTAGTGACGTCCATTTGGTGAAGTAGAAGGTTCTTCTTCGCAGCTACAGCAAGCAGTGCACGAACTGACTCTGTTCTTACAACAGGGCAAAATGTCTCATCATAATCTAGACCATATTTTCGATTGTATCCTTGTGCCACAAGCCTAGCCTTGTACCGCTCTATGGTTCCATCAGGACTAAGCTTGGTTTTGAACACCCACTTGCTGCCCACAGTTTTTCTACCTTCAGGGAGTTTGACTAAGTCCCAAAGATCATGCTTTTGCAATGATTCAATTTCTTTTTCCATGGCTGCTTGCCACTTTTCCTTGTCCATTGCCATGGCTTCCTTGTAGCTATCTGGGTCCTTCACATCTGAAATCATGACCCACTCACCAGAGTAGTCTGGTTGCTTTTTCGGACAGCTCAACCTCCTGGGCTGAAAGTTATCATGAAGGTCAGGATTCTCAATGGGAACCTCCTGCAGCACTTCAACTTGAGCTTCGACTGGAGCTTGAGCTTGAACCTCATTTGCTTCTTCCTTGACTTCCGGTGATTCTATGATGACATGGTGACTTCCTTCTACAGTCTTATCTAGACTATCTTCATCAAATATAACATCACGACTATATAAAGCTTTCTTGCGGTTCATGTCATAAAGACGATATCCCTTGACATTATAGTCTCCATTACCAAGGAAGATGCACCTTCTGGATTTTGAGTCAAGCTTACTACGCTCATCTTTTGGGATGTGTGCATAGCATGTCACTCCAAAACATCTCAGGTTAGCAACATCAGGCTTCTTTTCTTTGAAAGCCTCAAATGGTGTCATATCCGGAACAGCTGAAGTTGGGCTACAATTTCTCAAATAAACTGCTGATGACATTGCTTCTGCCCAAAAGGACCTTGACATATCTCCTAACATAGCGCGCCTCATCTCTACCAAGGTACGATTCATTTGTTCCGCTACACCATTTTGTTCAGGATTCATTGGGACGGTTAGCTCATGTCGTATTCCCTCCTTCTTGAGGTACTTCTTGAACTTGTTAGAAGTATATTCACCACCATTGTCGGTTCTTAACGTCTTTACCTTCTGACCAGTCTCCTTCTCAACCAAAGCCTTCCATTCAAGGAATTTGTCGAACACTTGATCTTTGGTTTTCAGGAAGTAACATATCGCTTGCCATAGATGTTTGTGGTAAGATGAAGACCTCGTCACTTGGTGGTGCTGACTACTGCTTGACCTTCATTGACGACAAGACCAGATATACTTGGATCAACTAGATTTTATCTTTGATATCAAAGTTTTTAGATGTGATATTGATGTCTTAATTCTGATATCAGAGTTATTAACTGTGATATCAAATTTTAAAACCATGATATCAGAGTTTCTGATAAACTCATGTTCCACCCAGATACTGGAGTTTACAGAATATGAGAAATAATCAACACAAAGGCTCATGTTCTATGAATCAAATGAGAAAGAAGGTGGGGAAATTATTGTATCGCAATATCAGTCTGATAAGGCAATATTTCAGAAAAAACTCTGATATCAGACTAGGAAACTCTGATATCAAAGTTAGAAAATCCTGATATCAAATTCTAAAACTGTGATATTAAATAAAGAAACTCTGATATCAAGGGTGAACATTTGGCTTGCCACAATCATCACTATGTACAAGACCTAAGCGTTCATTGCTTCTTGTACCACCATCTTTTGGGAACGGAGTTCTGTGGTCCTTTGCTTCAGCACAAGGCTCACAAAAACTCAACCTCTTGGATGAATCGTACTTGAAACCTTTCACCATACCATCCTGTGCCAACTTTTTCAGGGAGTCCTCATTTAAATGGCCATAACATCTATGCCATGTGTCCTCATGCTGGGTTGTCGCAACAGAATGAGACAAACAATCAACATAGTACAACAATCCTGTTCTAATGGCAGCTAACACAACCTGGCCATCAGGCTTCTCTATACGACACTGATTGTCCACAAATACAGTCTGTAACCCAGCTTCACTTGTCTTCGTGACACTAACCAAGTTGTACGCTAGGTCTGGAACGCACAATACATCCTTAAGCACACACTCTTTCATAATACCGGATAAGTTCAACTTCACAATTCCAACACCAATAGCCTGCAACTCATGACCATCACCGAGAGTGACGTCAGATGCTCTGGTGTTGTGCAGCTCACTAAAGAGCTCCTTATCATTGCACATATGAGCTGTTGCTGCTGAATCTACTATCCAATTATGTCCACCTCCTACAGAGGTCGAGAGTGCATGCTGCGCAATGAAACAAGAGGAGTCATTATCATCAATAGAACTTGCTTGGTTAGCCTTCTGTCTACCATGAGTATATCTTCCTCCTCCTGGCTCCTGAGCCTTCTGAAGAAGCTTTGGACAGTTATTCTTATAATGACCAGGCTTTTTACAGTCGTAGCATATACCACTTTTGCTCTTACCACTGCTGCTATCACCACTGTTGGTCTTACAACCTCTGTCATTACCACTGCTCTTACCACTATTTCTTTTCCCTACACTGCGTGATGCTAAAGGAAAACCTTCCTCTGACCTATCCTTTATTTTGCGTTCCTCGTGTCTGAGTCGCTCTGTAACTATCTCCATGGATGGAACTTTATCCAGAGATTCAAATGCAGTTGTTAACATATCAAAATCTTCTAGCAAACTTGCTAACAAATGGATCACATGATCCTGTTCATCAAGTTTATCACCAACTATTGAAAGTTCGTTGAAAATTTCTGTCATGACTCTAACGTGCTCATCAACCGACTGTCCTTCTGCTAATTGCATCGAGTAAAGTTTGCGATGCAGTACGAGTTTGTTCGCCCATGACTTTTTCTGGAACTGATTCCCCAAACAGTCCCAGACGACTTTGGGATCTTCTGGGTCCTCCCCAAGAATATACAATAGGGTTGGGTAAACTGATAAAACCAAGTGTGCACAGGCCTGGGCTTTACATTGCATAAACTTATGAAGGTTATCTGCTTGATCTGCTGGTGGAGCTGTCTCTGTGTCAGCAACTATACCCCTTAAAGCATCTCGTTTCAACAACATTTTCGCTTGGACCTTCCATGTGGCATAATTAGGCCCTTTTAATGACACTATTTCAAACTTCTTGGTAGCCATTTTGAAACTTGAATTTACCAAAACAATTTCAAAAAGCAAGGGCAAAAGTCTCAAAACTGTCACTATGTAGTACGGAAGGCCAAACATAAATCTAAATGTCTAGACAACCAGTGTATGGTAGATCAATGTCATGTTGAAGGTCACTGAGTGGTAGAGCCAAAAAGACCAAAGTCTCAAAAATGCAGTGTGTGGTAAACCAATAAATGGTCCAAATTTCACTAAGTGGTAAAGCAAAGTATCTCAAAACTAGCACTGTGTGCTAGGCTCACAACTAAACAGGCAAATGTCGCTGAAAGTACTGTCACTGTGCAATGTCACTGTGCACTGACCATGTGCTGTCAACATAAAGTTTGTCAAACATTGATAGTGAACTGACAGATAGAGTCCCTCCATGTGGTGAAGTCAGTATGAAGAACCATGTGCTGTCAAACAATAAAGTTTGTTAAATATTCTACTTAGCTGACAGAAATACTGTGTTCCTCCTTGTGCTCAAGTCAGTGTGCAGTGTGAAGAACTATACATGTAGACTGAGTCCATAACCTATAGCTGTAGTAGAGGAAAGAACACAGAGATGTTGCCTCTGCTGTGGTCTTCAAAGTTGTGAGACAGATTTATTGTTGGACAGAAGGCACATTGACTTCTGAGCATGCTCAGACTGTAACCAACATGTTCTGATGTAGTAAAAGTATTTAGCTGTATAACACTAGGAGGAGATACTTACAGTGAGGTAATAGTTCATAGTGTGACCACTAGGGGACACCACTGTTTAGACAGTCTCTGAGAGTTAGACATATATATAGGAAACGTTATATTCAACAACTTCCTGGCGTTCTCCCGCCACGGATTTCTACACAGCACCTACTATACAGCACTACATTTGTAGTGCTGTATAGTATATATATATATATATATATATATATATATATATATATATATATATATATATATATATATATATAATAGGGAGTGGATCCTACAGCAGACGGTTCAAGCTATGAGTTAGTTGGGGACGTACACCAGAGCTTGCCTCCAGTATTCATGCAGTCATCATATGACAGACTTAGATGGCGTGGCGAAACTGCAAAGCAATAAAGACTGAAGTTAAACGGTTGGGGTTGAGTGCTTCTTTCCTATGCTGGGGTTAGAGAAAAGCTACAGATGATCTCATGAGGTGGAGAAAATGACCGCAGTAGGACCTACCAGTAGGCCTAGCCTCTGCCATACCCCGAGGGCCATACCACATGTAGTACATATAGTATGGCTTATAAATTTTGAGGCCATCCACAAATGACGTTATGCTGAAGGGGGGTAGGGGGATCAAGCCTGGCATGACGAAATAAATTTTCCATATGCCTTCAGCATTGCAAAATTGGCAAAAAACATGACGGGGGGGGGGGGTTAAAAATGGTCAAATTTTCCATGACGTCATTTATGGATGGCCCCAATATATAAGGTGAACCCTTATGTATAGATCCTCTATTAAACCTGCTCCATGGGCCACAGTGCAGCGCGTATAGCTGAGAGATGAAACACCAGTATTCAGCTTGTGGTGGTCGCGAGTCATCCTCAAGGGATTTTCGATGGTTATCGATCCCTCTTCAATGACATCGAGGACATTTCACTTACCCGACACAAGAGGGCGCTGGAGCCCTGCACCACATCACCATCTTTTCATGTGGCTCTCAACTCCAGCATATATATAAAGCAGGAGTAACACGACACAACTAGTTGTATGCAATTTGTTGCTGGCAACTTGTTGCATGCAACTAGTTGCTGCTGTTAAAAGTGCATACGCAACTAGTTGCACCAAAGCAATACCTATGCACCTTAACCAAGCACCTGCTGCTTAAAATAACATAGATTGGACTAGAAATGCACTAGAAATAGATGTTTGTCCTTGCTTGTAAGGTTTAGGGATTGATCCTGGGATTGATCAGGTTTAGGGATTGATCCTGGGATTGATCATTCATAACTTGAGCAGCCAGTCTGATTCTTGACATCTACTCAATGATCAAAATAGATCTAATCTATGGCATGTTTAGGTAACTGTTCCCTGACATTCTTCCTTCTCTCACCTGCTGCTAATTGATACAAAATCTGGCTGTACTGTACATATGTGACAGGATCTGCGAAAAGGGACCTTATTTCAAGGGGAATTTTCAGTCATAATATCAAGTAATCTACCCGACAGGGTAGATTACTTGATATTATGGCTGAATATCTTACTTGATATCAGAACTCATATTATCCATTAGGAACTGAAATCAGTGCCTAAACTCGATAACCATGTTATATACTGTCATACTGTTATACAGTCAAAATGATGACTTTGGGTCGTAATCCTGATGACCTGAGTCGTCAATATCAACTTTATTGTCTAATAACACATAGGCATCAGCCGTTCTCGATCACAGTTACAGGTGGCAGAGTTTGAACTCTATTGCAGGTTCGACACTAGGCCTTCTAGTGTCTAGAGTTAATATTCCACATGAACCCCCTCTGTGCAGTAGCACAGAGGAGTATTAGAATATGGTAGCCGGGCAGCCGCCGACCATTGCTCACAATGGTCAGTCGGGGCTGGACTGACCCTGAGGAAGGCCGTACAACGGCCTTATATACACCGGAGTCGAGGGCCACGTGACCAAGTGGTGACGTGGCGCTGGACTCCAGCGCCCCCAGGCGTCGGGTAATAGAGGTGCTCTCGACGTCGCCCACGAGGACCACGAAGGTACCTCGAAGACGACGCGGGACCACCACACCACCCCCCACTAGACTGAAACGAGGTCTCTGAAAATTCAGAGATCCCGGATCAGTCTAAACAATTAGATAATAATATGAACTACTGGATCCGTCGACATAGTCGACAGAAACAGTAGAGGAATATATAGAAATATAGTTTCTACTGTACTGTAGAAAAAAAATTATTATCACAGTTAAATTATAAGGCGTTGCTCCATCCAACGTAGGAGACCAGTGTCGAAACACTGCTTCACGACCTGCTCCTGGTCGATCCGAGGGAGGCACGACCGGGTATGGCAACCGGGGTCGTGTCGTTTCCTCCCTGTCTCGTTGAGAAGCTCCTTCCAGCGTAGGAAGCCCATCGATAGCGTACAATACTACTATGATGGTCCTTCGACCGTGAGGCCGAGGATGTGTGGCACCACCGGGCCCTAAGACCAGGGTGGCGTCGGATCCACACAGCTTCGCAGGGAGGTCCGGGGACAGGAAAGGTACCCCCACTCGTGGAGGGTACACCGTCGTCCGGGAACGAGTTCCCGGGGGTTCCGTGCTGACATCGAGACTCTGTTCGATGTCAGCGATCCAGGCTGACGAGGAGGAGCAGTAGTTTCATACTACTGATCCTCCGAGATGGACCCTGTAGCGGCGTCGATTTCGGCCTGCTCTCCGTCAGTGCGCTCCTCTCCATGTGGAGCGCTGGCGGCTAGCTGGCCCGAAAACGTCGGCGACTCCGGCAATGGGACCTCACGGTCCATTGTCGTACTCCAAGCCTCGTTAGAGGTCTCGGGTGCATCCCGGGAGTCCCCCTCAGCATCTGAGTGGAGAACGGCCGAGTCTGCTGAGTCGCTTCCGTCGTCGTCGTCGCTCTCCTGACCTTCACGGTCGTCCTTGTCTCCCTGGTCAGGGGGAGGCTTTGGAGAATGATCGACGACATCGACGTCCCCGTCTATATCCATCGACTGTTCCACCTCGGCAGGTTCTACTGTTTGGGCGGAAGCCGACGGGTCCGGACAGACGGCTACGTTCGCCGGGGCCAGGGGAGTGATGCCCTGAAGATCCGGATGGATCCTCGGTGACACCACTCTCTGGACCGGTGGCGGCGTAGGCTCGGTGGTTCCCGAGAGGGTTATCAAGGGAACCGAGGAGGAAGACGGGGCTGCTGGCGGGTAGACGGAGGCACCGAGAGACCTACCCGGGGTGTCAGGCTTGTCCTGCACCACCTGCTCTCGGCCCAACATCGTCATAGCCGAGCTCAGACTGTCAATCTTTGGAGACAACTCTCTCAAAGGATTCGTCTGAGCCGCCAGCGTCCTGACGTCAGGAATCACTCCACCCTCGACGAGGTACCTCTGCGCTTCGCGAGAGGGCTCGGTTCGAATGGGCTTCAGGGTTCGGACGCCATGGTGTTTGTCCCTCATCCATTCCGAGAGTTGGACCCCGAAGACTCTAAAGAATTCGCGGTCTATTTCCTCCCAGCCTTCTATGATACTGTCCCTCTTGGTAATATCATATTGGGCCTGTGCCTCAAAGTTATTGAGACGCGTTCGGACGTCGGTCAGACGAGAGTCCATCTCCATCTGAACGGTCTGGCGCGCCTCATTCCTAAGAGCCGGAAGGAGCTCGTTACGGATGGCCATGTTTGTTCTATCAAACAGGCCGAACAAGTAGGCACTCGCTTCCTCACGGAATGCCTCACCGAACTTGTCGATAGCAGGGCTGCCTGTCATCTGTAGAAGTCCCTTACAACGTTCCACGAACGTCTTCGGGACCCCACATTCGACGCCATCGCCGTATGCAGGCTGTGCCAACTCCCAACGCAAGGTTGCTGTCGGGGTGTCGGCGCCTGTCACGACGTTGGAGAAGCTAGCTCCTGCTGCCGAGGTCAGTGTCGCGCCTCCCACGTGGACACGCGGCGTGGCAGCTGGGGTGCTGCCCTCTGCCGCTGCAGGGGGTTTGACAGGGGGAGACGAGTTGGTGGTCACCTTGGGTTGCCGATCACGACCACTCCGGGTTTCCACTGTCTTGCCTCCAGTTTTAGCACCACTAGTGCTTGGTTTGGCCGAACCGGTCGAAGCACTCTTCGACTTTTTAGGAGCCGGGGCCGGGGCGGCTTTCGATGCCTTTTCGGGCTTCGAGGGAGCAGCCTGCGGCTTAGGCTTCTTAGGTTCAGTCGAACCGGCAGACTTAGCAGCCTCTGTAGAGTGGGGCCTCTTGTTCCCACTCGTAGAGGCTGTAGGTCCTGGGTCCCGAGGACGACTGGCCTCCCGCTTCTTCCGTTGCTCTACCCTGAACTCGGGGTAGGCACCGTAGAAAGCGGGCATCAGCTCCGGTCTGATATACAGGCGCTTCGTAGACGGGGGTGCGGGGGCCATCCGCATCCAGTGTCTCGTCGGCGCGCCTGTCTTCTCATTCCGTTCACACTTTCCAACCAGAGTCTCCACTAGTTGGATAGCGCCCTCGGCGTTGTACTTATGGGGCTGCTTGTACGACTTGAGATGACGCGCCATCAAGCCCCTTCGTGAAGTCACGAAAGGAGGAGAGGTCGGGTCATCCGGGTCCTGGTAACATGGAATGGTCTTTTCCACCTTAACACAACCGAACTGCGGACGGATGGCTCGATGCTCTTCAACCAAGTGTCGAGCATACCTGCCGTCCGTCGCATATACGCGAGGGGGGAACCCCTTACGTGTGCAGTTCTCGAAAGCACACTGCTGCCCTGGATTGAAGATGCGCCATGCGAACCCAATCCGCTGTCGCTCGGGCAGCGACACCCCCGACGAGTCTGAGGCATTCGTGATATTCTCGATCATCGAGACATACCAGTCAATGGCATGACTGTCGTCCGAATACCATTCCTCGTCGTCACTACCATCCTTTCCGACGAGACTTGGGAGTACCACTTGACCATTCTTGCGGTAGTCCTGAAGCTTTGTCAGTGGCCTGTCATCGACGTACTCAGCACGTCGTTTGGCAGTGATCGCTGACAGTCGCTTCCACTCGTCGACAGCCCTGGCCGTGTCTGGGGGTGAGGATACGGTGCTCTCCACGGCACCGGCATCGACCTCCGACGGCTCGGTTCCAGGTTCCGGTGGAGCAGTAGACTCGCTACTCCTCTCCCGGGCTGGAGCCTTCTTGGCTGCGGACTCCTTTTTGCTACTTTCCTTCTTGGGCACCCTAGGGATCTTGAAATCCTTCAAGGTGCCCTTGGATGCCTTTGATTCAGTCGGCTTCTTGCCCTTAGAACCTGAAGGGGTAGCACTTTTCGATGGAGCAGGTGTCGACGGCTCGTCGACCTCCATCTCATCGGGAGAAGAGTCTCTCGAGGCGGCAGCAGCTGCGACCTTCAAGTCGCGCTTCTGCTGCTTAGCTGCCTCCTTCGCCTTCCGGCGGAGCTCCTTCTCCCGCTCCTGGGACTCAGCCAAGGCTTTCTGTGCATCCTCGATCTGCTTCAGAAGGGCTGCACTCTTAGCCGAGGTAGACTCGAGCTCTTGCTCGGGTCTGGTCCTCTTGGACTTCTTCTTCTTCTTCTTCTTCTGCGACTTGTGGCTCGCCGAAGAGCTGTACCCTGACTGCTCGTCGGACGAGGACCCCATGGTTCTTCCTGAACTGCCGGGTTCCACCAGGGAGAGAAGACTCCGGGTCTCGAACCGTTCTCAGACGGGACGAGACGTCGAAGAGGATCTTCGAGGTTTTTCGATCCGCACTCTGGCGGGTCGAAGCCTCGAAGGTGCCTTCGATGTACCTCGAACCGCACTCAGGCGGCTCGAGGGACCGAAGACTGGAGTCTCGAGAGAACACGAACCTGCGCTCACACAGGTCGTGTCCCTCGACACTAGGCAGGGGAGACCTCCTACACTCAGGTAGGGAGTCCCCAGACGGAGCGTACCAGCTGGAATAAGCTAGGCTTAGTCCAGCTTATCTGCGTCCGACTCTCACGAGAAGGGCGCAGATGTGACCTCCGTGGTGGGCGACGCGGCCTTTTATCCCTGTGGCGCACGTCTCTGATTGGAGGAAGGGGCTACGTGACCGAGGAGGGCGAACCCTATTGGTCCACAGCGCATCACGCCATGACCAAATAAGGTACTGCTCAAAAAAAATAGAACGACTCACTCTCCCCTCACCGTCACGCTCTGCTTCTCCAGTCGCAATGTTTGCATATGCCGTTATTTCCTATGCGGTCTATGGGTTCCAACACTATTAACATGGATTAATCTGGGCACCCCCTCCTTCATCAGACTACCGGGATTAAAAAAAATGGTTCCAATATGGATCTACCCTTCGGGCAGTATCCACCAGCCTATGCTGGGAACCCGTCCTCACAGTCAATAAAATCAGAGGCTCCAAATTTCCATGTTTCCAGTGTCAGTTTGTCTCAAACTAAGAGGCAATCGTACGACTTCTCGTTGTGTAATTTTTTATTCACCGTCGGCTTCACGTCCACAGACAGATTTACTCAAGAACGGCACCCGTTATTTTAAAGTCTCATTAAAAACACAGGTTAGTAAAGCTGCTGCTTAGTATTGTGCGAAACATCGATTACTGAGTAGGGTTTAATCTAGGGCTTTTCCTGATTTTAACCTTTACTACAGGAACGAGTGTTGAGCCTCGGGGCGGGTTACTATCACCCCCTCCTAGCCCGCCGTCCTTTGATGTGGCCGGGCCGACCGGGCTATTAACCCGTTTCCGTCGGCGTCTGCCCCCCATCACTTGTGACGGTGTGGATGCAGGAGCCAGAGTGTTTGCTCTGGGTTTCCTTTCATCCTCGACACTCGCTGACCGTTCCTTTGATGAGCCTTGGCGCTTAAGCCTCGCTCGAGTCATAGGTCCGGACTGGAGTGACTGATCTTTCACTTCAATCGAAACGTTTCGATGTGAAGTTTGTTCAGTCGTTCGCACCTTCGAGGGGGGGTCGGGCTTCCGACATCCCTTCAAAGGCTGTTTAGATGTTTTCGACTTATCTCGACGGGCCGGTCGACCACGGCGCCGCTTTGATGGTTTACTGGCATCCAACACCTCCACCTCGCTCAGTTTTCGAGCTTTTTGCTGTCGTTTTCGATGACCCTGCTTAGTTTGTTCTTTAGACTGGACTTCCGGCCGCGACCTTTCGACCTCTATTTCGACCTGTCCAGAAACAGACTTAGCCCTTTTCGTAGCCTTACGAGAAGGTGAATCATCATCAAGTTGTGGTTGCAACAACTCGACAGTTTGTGATAGTTCTACGCCCAACCACCGGCGCACTCTATCAACATTGCTCTTTTGCAACCGTCCGCGGGATGATCGAAGTAATAATGTCGACTCAGAGAGGACAGAATCTACAACGAACGGCCCATCCCAGTTGGGGGCAAGCTTCATAGCTGCCTGGGGGGTGTGGTACCTCACCACCTGTTCACCAACTGAGTATCTTCTCTGCTTTAGCCCATAGTCATACCCGACCTTCTGGCGTTCCGCAGATTTACCTAAGTTTTCCCTTACCATGCTATAACTCTCCCTCAATCGGTCACGAAGTTGTTCCACGAAGGTGACGGAACAAGGGACTTCGAGTGGGTTCTCGATTGAGCCGAAAATCACATCCGCTGGCATGAGAATTTCTTCCCCGAATACCATCATATTTGGACTGCATCCAGTAGAACTGTGCTCAGAGCTGTTATATGCGGACACCACATATTTAGCCTGTTCATCCCAGTCGTCCATATGTTTGTCTACCAACATAGTCAGACTCTGAATCAACGTTCTATTGAACCTTTCCACCTGACCATCACTCTGTGGTCTGTATGGATTGGTTCTCTGTTTTACAATCGTCAAATATTCACACATCTCAGAGAAGAGTCGAGACTCAAACTCTCGACCTTGGTCGGAATGCAGAAGCAACGGGACTCCAAAGGTCAAAACCCATTCGTTCACTAAGGCCTCTGCACAGGTCTCTGCCGTGTGATTTGGTAGGGGAATAGCGCGTACATACTTGGTGAAGTAATCCTGGATTACTAACATGCAAGTATTCTTGTTTGGCGTGGGTGCAAATCCCGAGATGATATCCATAGCTATCCTCCCGAATCTCACCCCGAACAACTCTTGGTGCAGAGGAGACTTACCCATGCCCTCGCCGGGCTTTACCAGGCAACAGGTAGGACAGTGTCGAACCCAACGACCTATGTCCTTTCCCATCCCGGGCCAGTAATATCTCCTTTTCACTTTTTCGAGCGTTCGTTTACGACCAAAATGTGCCGCTGTTCGGTGTCCGTGGCAAAAGGAGAGTACCTCACCCCTCAGTTGGCGTGGTACAACTACTTGAATCGTGCGCCTAGCTCGACCCGCCTCGACTTTCCAGCGACACAACAAGCCTTCACGGAAGGTTAGTAGAGGCCATTGCCCTACTAATTTCCGTACCTCGGCGCTCTCGATCGATACATCAGGCCTAGTGGGTTTAGCCCCCTTAACTAGCCATTCAGCAACTCGTTTGATGTCAGCGTCCGCTTTCTGAGCATCAATGAGTTCATTGAGAGACCAAAATGCAACACCCACCCGGCTGTCTACTAAACCACTTACAGCTGCCAAAACAGCATTATGACTGCCGCAGTCTGTGCAATCCGACCTCTGGCATAGCCGCACAGGGATACGACTAAGGCCATCGGCGTTTAGATGCTTGGCCCCACTTCGATGTTCGATCTTAGAGTTTTCGAGACCGAACTCCGAAAGGTGGGCCAGCCACCTACCCATCATTCCCTCAGCCTCTTTGAAATTTAGGAGCCATTTCAAAGACGAATGATCGGTGCGGATAGTGAAGTTACCACCATAAAGGTAGTGCCTAAACTTCCTGGTGTACACGACAACTGCCAACAGTTCCCTTTTGGTAGTGCAGTAGTTTCGTTGTGTTTTACTTAGAGTGTTGCTGGCAAATGAGATCGGGACCTCCATTCCATCCTGCACCTGGGATAGAACAGCCCCGATCGCTGTGTTGCTAGCGTCAGTGTCCAAGATAAAACGACCGTCGGGTGTGGGGAATCGAAGTACAGGTGTCTCCCTGAAACTTCGTTTTAACTCGACAAAAGCATGTTCGGCTTTCTCCGTCCACGCGAATGCCTCGTAACGACCTCTACTACCTTTAGGTTTTTGGATCACTAAGTCCTGCAAAGGACTCACGAGTTCTGCGAACCCCGGGATGAACTCTCGGTAGTAGGAACAAAAACCAATGAAGGATCGGATTTCCTTCACTGTAGTGGGCCTAGCCCAAGTCATTACATCGCTAATTTTCCCCGGGTTGGCTTCTATACCCTGTTCAGACACGATTCGGCCCAGGTACTCGACTGAAGTCCTAAAAAGTTGACATTTTTTAGGTTTCAACTTCAGTCCCCATGCCCGAATCCTGTTGAAGACTTCTGCCAGATTCGCCATTGCTTCATCCGTCGTTTTGCCGAAGACGATGATATCATCGAGGTAAACCAGGCAACTTTTACCTAGCAAACCTCTCAACATCTCCATCATTCGCTCGAATGTGGCGGGGGCGTTACACAAACCAAACGCCATGCGATCGAACTCGTAGAGCCCCCTCTGGTAGGAAAAAGCGGTTTTCTCGACGTCGTCGGGATTCATCCCGATCTGCCAATATCCAGATTGGAGATCGAGACAACTAAACCACTTGTTTCCTCCTAGGGCATCCAAGGATTCGTCGATGCGCGGGAGGGGGTAAGCATTTTTCTTAGTCACTCCATTCAGACATCGATAATCGACGCAGAATCTCATGGTCCCATCCTTCTTCGTCACCATCTGGACGGGACTGGACCAGGGACTAGTACTTGGCCTAACCACCCCCGTATCCAACATCTCCTTAAGTTGTTCATCCGCCGCAGCCTTCTTGCTGAGCGGAATCCTTCTATAAGGGACTCGGATAGGTTGTGCGTCACCCGTGTCGATGTTATGCAGACATCGATCGGTGCGCCCTAACGGCTCATCTGGGGATTTAAAGACATCCACATGCTTACGTAGTAAGGCGGACAGCTTCAGTCTTTCCTCTGGCTGGGTCAGGTGGGTGTCGCCATACATGTCTAACAGCCAGGTAGGGAGCTCCCCCGTGTGGGTGCTCGCGATTTCTGCCGTCTCGATGTCTGCAGCTTCTTGCTCGAGACGCATCATCACGGATCCTACCTCCGGTGACGAGAGTTCACCGTTTCTGTCAGCATACTGTATAGTACCGACCACCTGGCCTTTCTCCAGGACAATGTCTCGATTCAGTGGATTACAGACGGGAAACACTGTTCGACGAACATTGCTGACAAGGGCAGCCTCACCAACCAACCCAAAACATCTCAGAGTGTTCAGGTCGGGTTCGACTATGCCCTGTCGGTCTCTTTCCAGACCTTCGGATTTTACCAAGACATCGCACTGATGTCTGGCAGGTATCCTAGTGGTCTGTGCTACTGAGGCTATCGATGACACTCTCTTCAGTTTACACTGATGGTGCTCTTCTACCGGCTCGGTCATGACCAATTGACCCGTCCTTGGGTTCAGGATCATACCGTATAATGCCGCGAAGTCGAGCCCCAGAATGCCATCGTCAGCCACATCGGCCACTATTGGGCTAAACACATAGTGGGTCGATGCGACCTTAAGAGGTAGAACCAATCGACCATAGGTCCGCATTTCGGCTCCAGACGCAGTGCACGCCGTTATTCCCTCGTAGAGATTATCTGACGGCACCACTAACGTTTTCGCGAGTTCTCGAGAGACAATGGTGTGGCTGGCACCAGTATCTATCAGGAAGTCCAGAGAACGCCCTCGAATCTCTGCAGACAGGTACCATCGTTTCCCCGACAAGGGGGCGGTTCCTGCTAGCATTCTCAACCCTACGTCAGTACTCAGATCGATCCCCCTCCTCTTCAGAAAAGAGAGACAGGGATCATCTGAGGGAAGCTCTGTTGCGCAGACTCTGGCCAGCTGCCGCATCAGGGCTTCTCTCCCGGCGTCGACTTTCACTTTCGATCCAGTCGAACCCTCGACCTCGGAGTTCGGGCTGCCAGCGCCCTGTTCCTTGGCCATTGAGGCTTTTTCTACACCGACATCTTCGGAACCCGACCGGTGATCAACCGGTGCCGCTGTGGTAAAGGGCTGGGACGGCCCTACCGGGACCTTACCTAGTTCCCTCGAATCTACTGTCGTCTGATCAGGAGTGCCAGAGGTGCTGATACCTTGGCTTTTCGATGGTCGGGCAGCTCGATTGCCACGTCGAGCCGCCCGCCTCAGTTTTCCGCCGCGTCAGGTGGTAGTCCTTTAATCGGCTCGGGGCAAGTTCGTGCGAAATGCCCCTGCTTCTTGCAGTTCCAACACTTGGCGTCGGACGGAGGGGTACTCGGCTTCTCTGAGCTAGTACCAGGGACATCCCCTCCCTCGATAACCCTGAGTAAATTCTTCAATTGACTCAGCGAGAAGGTCTGCTCCTGTACCTTGGGTTTGGAGGCCTTGTTTGGTGTTTTCGATTTACCAGCGGATTTCTGACCTTTCTTAGTCTTACTCCCCGCCCCGGGCTTCGAGTATGAGGAGACTTCGCCCTGTCCTTCCTTAACCAAAGCGGCGTCGGCCAACGCCGACAATGCATTTGTCGAGGTAGGATTCACCAACTTCGGCAGGAGTTGTCGTTTCCGCAACAACTCGTCTGCCAAGTCCATGAGATCCTTTAGGGACATGTAAGTACGCCACTCCCGAAGAACGTCTTGTTGTAAATCAACGTCATACAATCCTCCTATGAACAACTGGTTGACTTTGGTTATGAGCCATTCAACCGAGAAGTCCACACCTGGATAGGCATCGCCGGCAAGACGTCTCAAAGCAAAGCCATAGGCTCTAATGCTTTCGTTCTTGCCTTGGCGTCTCTTCTCCATTGTAACAATGGGGTCTTGAAGGCTAGAAGTCATGGCTTCCGTTACCATGTCGACCAGTCCCTCCAAAGTCCCATCTCCATGCTCCTCCCATAGCCACACAGTATCAGCTGCAGGGCCATTCTGGAGTAACATGAGGAGTTGAGCTAATGCCATACTCGAGGTCCATACATTTACTCGACGGACGTGATTGAATCCGTGGTACCAACGGAGCCAATCGTCCTTCCATGTAAATGGAGGGCACTCGACTGACCTAGTTCGGGCTGGTTCATGCCCGATAGAGGTATTTTCAAACATTCTGCTTGATCTCCTGACCTGATCAAGGGCGAATGTTGTGCCTCTTCTAGGTATTTGATGGTCCATCCCCATGTTTCTCATAGTCGTGTCTGCACGACTGTGATTCATCCCCCAGGGATTACCAGAATCGGCATCACTCAACCGCGAAGCCTCGAATCTGATATCCCTATATTTGGGTGGATCAACATGTTGTTGGGTCGTGATAGGGGTCGAGAACTGCCCGATCACTTCACTTAGACCATCGGTGCGCGGCATTGAAGGAACTGGTTGGGTCCGGCGCGACCTCGAATCCACTTTCGAGATGTCGTCGATTGCTCCCACCATTCTATCTATCTCCGCCTGCTGTTTTGAACGTTCCGCCTGTCTTAATTCCGACACTAGGAATTCCAGGCGGGCATGTTCGGGTTTCGAGAGATCTCGTTGCTCGCTGATGGCAAAGAGTTGCTTGGCCTCCTTCATGGCATGGTCAAGCCACTCTCTGTAGTCAGGGTTTTCGACTAGATCCCCTTGAGTAGCAACTCTAGTAGTGCTGCATTCACTACTTTGTTGCTTATCTCGAAGTCTAGCGGTACGCAATTTCGATTCCGTCTGCTCCTTCAGACGTTCTTCGAGTGCGAGTTCATCACGAACTTCTTTATTCACCCTGGCTTCATCAGCCTTTCTGCGAGACAATATCTCTCGTCGGAGCTCATCGATTTCACCACGTATGGCTCCCAAAGTGTCCGAATCCTTCTGATCTTTCAGTGACTGGGCTACTAGGGATTCAGACTTCAAGGAATTAAGCTCGGCCTCATGCCTCGCTTTTTGTTCCATTAAGACCTGATATTCCGCCATTTTGTTTGCGTGTTCGATTCGTTCCTCACAGCGACGACGCATTTCTGCCTCGTCCCTGGCTCGAGCATCCTCGTCAGCTTGCATCTGACAGAGTAACGACTCCCGTTCCTGACGTAGCTGTTTCACCTGCTTTTCATAAGCCGTTAGGTGCTCAGCTACTTCTTCAGTATGCTCGGCTGATTGTTGGTTCAATTTATGCCACAACTCTTGCAGTTGTTCCTCCAACATAGTCTTTTCTACTTCTTGTAGTTTCAACTTATGTTTAAGGGACGTCTGCTCGTGCTGGGCATCCCGAAAATCGTTTCGAGCTCTCTCGACACATTCTCGGCGGCTTGTAGCAAGGCGATCGATCTTTGCTTTTAGCGATTGACAATCCATTGCTGTCAACCGACTACGCTCGATCTCTGACTTCGTTGCAAGCAAGGACTCCTTTTCGCTAGAGAGCTGCTTGACCTTCTCCTGAAGATCAGTAAGTTCTCTATTTGCGATCTGAGTCTTGTTCGAAGCCTCTAACGCCTGCTGCCTAAGCTGTTCCAATTTCAGCTCTATTTCTGTACTCTTCTCCTGAGCTTTCATGGTGTTACTTGCGAGAGCATCCAACTGTTGGCGACCCTGGCGCAGTTGGCGTTGCTGCTCTTGTAGCAACTCCTCGTTGAGCCCCCTGCCACTGTCAATACTTCCTTGTATCGACACGGGCGAGGGACCCTCGAAGGACCAACTGCCAAGGCCCATTGGAGTTCCCACGGGCGAGGCTGATTTTTCTACATAGGACAAACTCTGTGTCCTCAAGAAGTTCTCAGCCGCCGGAGAGAGTTGAGTCGATACTCGCCAATTGAGTAGCCGGCTCCTTTGATACAGGCCCAACGGGTCAGACGATGGGCCTAATATCAGGGTGTGGTTCAAACCACCACCAATTAGTGGATCATTCATATCCACTAACGGGCCTGTAGTCACTTGATGTTGATGATTGGGGTCATCACCTTCATCCAAGTGACCCTGCATGTCGAACTTAAGCTCGCAGTACCTATGCGGACTAAAGTTAACAACTGGTCACGGCACCAGTGTAGCGTTCTACCCCTCGATGTTATATCGAATCTTTCGATAAACAACGAAGAACAACTATTCAGGTTCCAGTTAAAACTTTATTGTCTAATAACACATAGGCATCAGCCGTTCTCGATCACAGTTACAGGTGGCAAAGTTTGAACTCTATTGCAGGTTCGACACTAGGCCTTCTAGTGTCTAGAGTTAATATTCCACATGAACCCCCTCTGTGCAGTAGCACAGAGGAGTATTAGAATATGGTAGCCGGGCAGCCGCCGACCATTGCTCACAATGGTCAGTCGGGGCTGGACTGACCCTGAGGAAGGCCGTACAACGGCCTTATATACACCGGAGTCGAGGGCCACGTGACCAAGTGGTGACGTAGCGCTGGACTCCAGCGCCCCCAGGCGTCGGGTAATAGAGGTGCTCTCGACGTCGCCCACGAGGACCACGAAGGTACCTCGAAGACGACGCGGGACCACCACAACAGTAAAAGGCATGACCGGGTACTCCCTCGCAGGCGTACCTGTTACCGTGTTAATTGTGTTAATCTTGTCTGTCCTTATCGCAGAAACACCTGTTGCTGAAGGATAGGACGCCGATAGGGCACCACAGATAAGGTAATAATAGTACAGGTAGTATGTATACGTGCACATTATCTGAATGTTTTCTGTGTCAATTACGATAGACCTCCGCATAATACCGCAAGGAAAATTATGGCAGAGCATCTGTTTGATAGTCATCACGATGATAGTGATTTTCTAATAAACTAATGAGTGATTTACTTTTTGCGATATCTCGCATAGGTCCCTTCTTATAAAGTTAGTTGGATTCATCTAAAGATTAGAGGGAAGAAAAAAAAACACGCTCCGGGAGTTGGCCCAAAATGTCCGGCGAAAGAGTGTAAAATTAGAACATGAAATAACTTATGTAGACCACAAACGCTACTGGATATTGTAGCGGTCGTGTGTCCTATATATGTATCTACCTCTAGATTTTCAGAGAAAAGATTCTGAAGATGACTAATGGAACATGCATCATAGGAGAGGACGCCTCATGGTGAAGCTACCTATGGTCATTTAACATGTTCCTAACAGGGTAGACAAATTAATTCGGTTTTATAGAGTGACGCGGGAGGGCCTTTCATAATGATTTAAACTGTACCATTTCCATGCATCATCTTTTTTTTTGCATAGCGTAATTGATTATATGACCATAATACCCATAATCCACTAGCCTCCATAACCAGATTTTATAGAGACTTTGTGTGACTCATGTGCGTGATAGAAGCCAAGTGGGCTGTGGATTTAATGTAGGCATAGTTAGTTACACAATACAAATATGCAACTAGAACACTAGAACAGGGATGTGATTGTATGGAATAACATTAATTCACAAGTGTTCCCCCATCATTATGCATATGGCTTACACCCATAGTCCACTATGCCTCTATCGCCAGATTTTATATGTGATCCATCCTTACAAAATGAGAATTATGTGTATGTCATCATAGCCTCCTGGATATGGATAGCATTCTGATATAAATGGCGATATCTGGTAATGACAACAAATGGATTGTTTCAGTCTGCCATGGTAACCCAAGGTGAAGTTTTCTTAGCTTTGTTTGAATAGGTAACTCCAACAGCTTTCGGAAAATGTAACATATGAATTATATATCAAAACAGCATGTTAAGAGATAATATAAAGTATATCATGGTGATAACTATGTGGTAATAATTTGTTTTCCATGAAATTCATTAGTATTGTGACCGGGGCATTTATGAGGTATTTTCTCAGTTTGAGGTATTTTCAGCATATATACAAGTGTAATATATCAAATGAAAACTTAAATTGGTATCTTCTTTCTGAATCTGGGGCTCAGTCATATTTGTGACCCATTAAGGTAAAACACCCCTCCGCAGGGGAATTTTAATTCCCCATTTTGCCACCGGGGGCATTAGAGGGGCAAAATTACACTAAAATTATCATAAAAATATGTTAAAGGAGGGCTAGCACGGCGATTTTCAACATTGGTACCGATTCAAAAATCGTTCATAAAATCGCGGGACCCAGCACAAAAATCACTGCATCCTGATTGGTCAATGGGTGGTCATGTGACTTGCTAACGTGGGTATGTCTTATCCGTGCTGGCCCCCCTTTAAGCTAATTTTTGATGCAGAATTAAATGGTCTCATTTACAATGCACCATTTTCAGTAGAAATGGCCAATATTTGGATGGTAACATTTTTCATGAAAAATCAATCTATATGCCTGTTCCTGGTTGCCATGGCAACCATTCCTATAATCAAAATTTGCAGATTTTGTTGCCAATTTTCAGGGATATTCACCATTAACCTAAAACTGAAAACAGAATTTCCTTCTAGATCAAAATCTATGATAAAAATCACCATATTGTTATGTATTTTTTATGAAAAAGGCCAATTTATTGTGTTCTTAGACATTATTATGGTTAATAATGTATTTAGAGCTTAATCCTTGATTTCAAATATGAATAACGACCCATGTTCAAGGAGGGGTTCTGACATGACTACTGAGGATATTTAAACCAATGATGTCTCATTTTAAAGATCTTGAGATGAACTTTGATAACGAATTTCCCTGCAGAGGGGTGCTTTTGCTTGCCTGGTCACATTTTTTCTTCTGCGACGTATCCCTCACATTGTAAGGCTGGGTCACACATAAGCTTTGTATGGTTCATGCATGCGTTAGATGCCAAGGGAACTATGGAGTTAAGAGATATAACCATAATTGTCAACTAATTTTGACTACTCTGAATCTATGGAACGGTTATAGGTCTACACAGACGCCCACATAAGAATAGGTCATAACCTAGAAACTATAATTATATACATGTGTGTTTAGGACATTGGTCCTATTTATTACTGTACCACATCCCATCCCCCACTAACCTGTAGCCTGTAGGTCGGAAGGCTAGTATCAAGGATGGATAAGCCTGATGTCTACCAGTCAGGTAAAGTAGTAGGTAGGTATTCCGAACTCATTAAGGTACAAGGGTCAACAAAGAATTATACAAAAGCTATTAGCCGAAATGTAGACACCAAAAATCCTTCAAAATTAGTAAAGTGGTGTCCATAATTATTTAATATAAATACCTAACCTCTGAAAGAAAACGATGATTATTGTATGTGTATTTTCTACACAGAATGTAGATTTGACAAGGACAACTTCTGTATCACTGAAGAAATAAAGCAAGCATTCAACTGGGATGGGTCCGTCATTGTAAGGTAAACTTAGGTGGTAGTATTCCTTTAGTTATCCTGATTCTTAAAACGAAAGGTGTTACTATTTTCTGTGAGGATTTGTATATTACACATAGACCATGGTTGTATGCGTGTACCTTATGATAATTTCGAATCCCACATGGCGACTTAAAGCTCCAGGGTGAAGCTCATGAGTATGGCACAGACTCCATATATGAGAATGTCACAAAGTTAGTACTAAAATTTCATTTGGAAAATACAAAGAAAAAAGATGTTAGACAAATCAGGTTTTTATCGATGACATAGATGACATTCTTGCCATTCCCATGATGTTATTAACGGGTTTTTATTGTATTTTTCTACTTTTTTGTACTTTCCACAAAAATCCTTTACAAATATAAATAAAATAATTATCGATTACTTTTTTTCCCAAGAAAATGTGATTCGGTCTGTTGCATGTTATGGCCTTCCTGTGGGCACAGAATGCAAGGATTACTGTCCACTGGGTCTTAGATTACAGTGGGATTCGATATGAGTTGAACAATCCTTGCGATCTAGGGGCCCTGGAACGCCCTAAGAATGCAACAGACAAAATCGCAGAGATATGGCAGCGCTAAATCGCCCTGTGGGAGTCGATCTATGGGATGTAACATTATATATCAGCCACTCCTATAGCCACTCATAAAGAAATAAAACCGCCAATCTGGTCTTATGTCTAAAGATAGCAACACAAGCACAGCACTATGGTCATAAAAGAGGGGCCTGTTCTTGTCCTGATAATGATAACCATGTCAGGGGATGCTGTGTCCTGGCACCAGTATGATATATAGAGACAAGATGCTGGGTTGTTCATGTTTAAGTAGGCCTGTTCAAGACAACAACATACTTTGCTTTATAATCATTACTGTATTACTTCATTGAAGGAAACTATGATTCAGAGGCTTGTTGGGTAAGGCTGAACTCAAGAAGGTGTAATATACGTTTGAGAAGAATGGTGAGGTGACAGATACAGCGTGGAGTGTAAGTAACTTACCTCAAACACCATATATACCTTAAACGATACTTGGAGTCCAGGCAGGAGGAAGGTGGATACTAGGCCTCTCAGGACAAATAGTAAACTGCTGCCTGCACAATGTATACAGAGCTGGGCAAAATGGATATGCCACGGTTCAGCGACTATGTCAGTGACAGGGTGGGGGGTGGGGGATTATTTAAACATCACTTCATTGGCCATTGAAAGAAAGTTTTCCACAAAGTAGTTTTTGCATTACATTTGACCTTCTCTAACCCACAAGACTATGAAACATTTCCCCCCAAATGGTGTTTATTGTGTTTTTTTTAAACTAATTAAGCTCTTCAATTTAAAATAGTGAATTTCTTTCTTTAAAACAGCCTGATTCAAAATGTCGCTCCACCCCACGCGTTTATAATGAAATATCTCATCAGTATTTTTGAGATGCCACATGTACATATCATAATCGTCCCATTGAATGTCATTGTAAACAGTTCAGGTAGATTTATATTTAGATATCGGATGGTGCCCGGGGATCATGTCTTCTGTTGATCTGGTTTAACCCCGGTGATGACCCGACAGGCATGTTGGCCCAGTCAGAGAAGGTGGCAGGAACAGCAGCACAGATATATATATATATATATATATATATATATATATATATATATATATATATATATATATATATATATATATATATATATATATATAAATTTGTGTCTTTATGGTGATAACATAAATCAAGTGTGGATAGATTTCAAGTGGCCCATGTTGCAAGCCCACTTTGGATCAAGTCAGTTTTCTCTTAGATAAGGCCTAAACAAAGTCAAGATTGTGTTCAAGTAACATGGTAAGAAAAAAGGGTGGGTAGGTCGACTTTCTTTCTAACAGTTTTTTTTCAGTGGGAATTTGATGGCTGTAAGTAAGAAAAAATACGGCAAACTGATTCCGATTCTTTCAAAGGTGTTATAGGTGGTTCTATATGTTGAAGGCTGACTGTATTCCTTGCATCGTGGGGTTAAATTTGATACCAAAAATGCCTATATATTCGGACAATATGTGATATATTTTACAAGCCTTTGTATAATTCTAAAGTAAATACCTGGGATACTTGAACACAACCTTTCATTTAGGCCTAAACTGTTCAAAGCGGACAGAATACCAAATAAATGTTCATGGTCTTAGGTTGCTAAAATGGCAGGTGTTTAGTCAGGGCCACATTGGGTTCACTGAAAAAAGTCTTCCTGACAAAATGACATGTATACCCATGTCAACTTGATTTGACACAGAGAGCACACGTCATTGGGACATGTGCACATATGTCACCATGACAACTGTAGCACACAGTAATCCTCATATGATTTGACATGCCTTAAAATACCATGTCATCTGTGAGTTGACTAGGGTCACGGCCATGTCGAAGGCACTTGACATGTGATGGTTTGACATACATAATTGTTCTAGGATATTCCACTAGATGGAGCAAACAACCATTTTGGTACCAGGACTAATCACTACCAAGAAGTACTACCAACACTTGAGACATTTGATGTATCTGTGTCATTTTGTTTTCATGAAGAATAGATCACTAAGGTCTGTAAATACTATCACTGAATGGTAGTGAATTCTATTTCATTGTTAAATCTGCATTTGTTATTGAATATCAAAATAGACACCCACCATCCTGAATACTCCAACTGGAGTGGTTAGACACCTTATGTGTGGGTCAGTGAAAATACCAAAGGACTGTATTCTAACCCACAATCTATAATCTCAGTATCTACAGTACAGGGAGACATATGGCATTGCCATGCACCTCCATGCCCTTGTCTTATGGACTGCATAGAGGTCCTCAGTCAAGTAGGAGTTCTGTAGATATGAAAAAGTGCCTTAGTGTTGCAGGCCTGTGGGACTATGATATCCCCTGCCTTCTATTATAGGCCTCTCTTGATTGAACCATTGGTACATAGTTATTGACTGCTCTTGACCCTTACATAATTGTCTCACAATATTACCTAGCACTCAGGTGAATGGATCAGAAATATGTGACGTGTCTTCATTACGCATGTCAAATGGAGTTGACGAACCAAATATGAGAGGGTCAACCTCATTTGACATGCCTTCATACATGTCATGTGGGAGACAAATTGTGACCTGTGCAGTATGCCTCAAAGCGATCAGTGTTCTTCTCTCTGTGTTGGCCTAATTGAGCAAACTGAATTGAGACTATCACTTCAGCATTATGTGTAGGTCACATCAGGTTAAATGATTTGTGCTCAGATCAGTTTCACAATAGGCAAGGCCTTTGGAAACAAATTAGTTTGAAGGTGGGCACCCCGAGTCAACTGTAGATCAGTTCCAAGGAAAATTGCCCAGATTGGGCTGAGGGTGGGTTTGCACAAGGCATACTCAGCTGGGAGTTTTCAACTTTGACACTAGTCGTCCCCAGAATACAGTGGAGCTTCCCCTCAATGCAAGATTGAATTACTTTAGTGTTTTATAATGAAAATAGGCTAGTGAATTGGATAAATAGATAATATGAGTTTATCTTAAGTTTTGAAGCATACATTGCATTCGAAAGGGGGAGGGGTGTCCCGGCCCAGCACTGGCTTTGTTGGTGGATTCCACACTTTGATGTAGTTTGTTGTTTAAGTGACTGACCTGCCTTGTGCTAGGCTGTGCTGGAATGTCTCTCTGCAGTCATGGCAGACAAATGACTTCAAACAGGCCTCTCCCTCTATTACTATGCCTATGAAGTTATGGATGTTATAGAACCATTGCCTCTGTAATTGTAGAGGGGCGTGCTTTCTACCTTCAAATAAATTCGGTCACCTTAATCCCCCTAGGGTACAGGTATTATACCATTGGATCTCTCACCCTTGACGTGTCATCAGGGCACATACACTGTGGGGATAGCGATGTCCGTAAAGTGCTTTACGGATCTCGATTTGGTTGAGCGAGTTTGAACCTCCTATACTTTAACATTGCAACTGATATACCATAAAGTAATTGCCAGAATTGGCTAGGATCTCTGTAAAGCATTAAAAAGATCTCCATAACATGAGTGATAAACTTCCTATAACTCCCTTTCTTCCTTTTCAAATTGAAAATTGTGTGGTTTGAGACAACATGTATACACTGTGGAACTATTTTTGTTGTCATGTTGATGATGCATTGAGTGAAAAAAAATGAAAATACCCTACTCACAAAAGTGATTTCCGTAAAGTGCATACATGAACACATGCATATATAGGCCCCACTCATAGTTTCACCTAATCTATGATTTCTCTGCTATAAGAAGGAATTCTAGGGATGGGACCATTCTCCAAGGATTTCAGAACTGAGAGAAAATCCTCTCCTCGTCCAGTTTCCTTGATGACTTCCATGACCTTTTGTACACAGTCTATCAGTTCCTGCCTTCCACCAATATAAATCATCTCATCAGGTCAATATTCAGTCTCTGTTGCAGTAGTAGAACTTTTAATCTGAACATGGCTAACATTGTCAGTATGATTGTCAGTGTAATGTAGCTTTTCATGACAGATCTGTTTTGCATTTGCATTTGGTTTTGGTCCAGTTCTGACAGTCTTTTGGGTCTGATCTGTTTTATGTCAATATAAATTGTACATTTGAATCCATTCTTCAACCTATCTTAGATTTGGACTCCAGTTATGCCAAAATGAATGGACTGGTATAGTTCCTGTCCACCTGATTCCTGAAGTAGTTTCCTCCATATTGAGAAAGTCTCATGATTGTGACTCTCAATGAAGTGGTGTAGCAAATCTGTGTCATTCTCCTCTGAATATGTACATGGACTGGCGCTATCCGCCCAAGCTCCATGGGCATATAGGGCCTCTTATACACCTGAGGAGCGTATACGGGACTCACCCGAGGAATCCTATACACAGGACCAACTCCCTAGATATCCTATACACAGCACTTCCCGCTGCCATGCCTATAGTAGAAAAAGTCAGTCGAATGAGTAATAAATGCTTAATGCCATTTTGACAGCCAAGGTCATATTCTTGGTGATTATATTTCATGATTCCACAGGTTTGCACCACACACATAGAGGGGACAGAAAAGATAGACTTAGACCCTTTTAACCCTTACGTGCCCAGATTAGCAAAAGTGCGATCTTAAGCATGTATACATATTCAATAGACCACCATGGGTTTATTATTTATCAGATTAAGATATTTTTAACACCAGAAGACTCGTAGTATCAAGGGCTTTCCAACGAAAGCAGATTTGTCATGGTGCATTAGGTAAATAATTATTAATAGATCCTATTGCAGAAAATAATTGATTGAAAATAGGCTTAAAAAACATGAAAAGTGCGCGCTCTGACTATGAGAATAATGGTAAAATACAGAAAATTCATTAAATTTACAGAAATATTGATAAAAATACCAAAAATATTGATAAAATATTTTTCCTGTGATTTTCTACAAGGAATCTAATTATAATACATATCCTTTTCAAATTCCATCAATATAACTCTCTTTGAAATTTCAAAATAGTGCTTTATGAATTGAAAATAGCCTATTCAAGCTACTTATATGCGCGCATATAAGTGGTGATAAATGGGCAGTAGCAGTTCCCAATGTATTACCAGATGTCACCACTTCCATTCAGGTGTTATGTAACAGGTTCCTTCACTGGTGGCCTTTGTAGTCGGCCATATTGCCTAGCCCCAGGAAGGACCACCGGTCTCACATTGGAGATTTTTTTTTGGAAACTCCCAGTCATCATGACTAAATGCGTGGCCTGTGATACTTCCTACCATGGTAACGCGGCCAAGTGCCCGAATTGTGGGGTGACCAATCCGGGGAAACGTTATTCTCCGGAGGATTCGGAAAAATTACCTGGTTCAGTGGATTCAGCCGAGCGTGACGGGCAGGAGGCCACGGAGGCCAGGCAGAGCGACCGGCCGCCCCAGGGAAAGGACGGTCAACATGGTGAGCTTGGCAGCCTTGGGGAGGACTCTACACAAAATGATTTATTGCATCAGATTGAACTTGAAAAGGCCAGGAAATCAAAAATTGATGAAATGTGTAAACGCAAAGAGTTGGAACTAGAGTTGGCCAGCCTGCGGGCTGAAAATAACAGATCTATCCGCCAATTTAACGATGGGGTACGTGCTTGGCATGGAGCCATGGGTGCGTTCGAGGCCCAATCTTTTTCCCTTACTGCTAGTCCTATGGGTCTGGATCCCTCAGAGTTGGATGCGGTAAGGAACGAAAGTGGTGACTCGAACGCACCAGGCTTCCAAACTGGCCAATCACAAGCCAGCTCTAACATTCACTGCGGAGTCCAAAATGGCCGCCCTGTACTTCTGGAAAGCCGGCTTTCGGCCGCAAACAATGTTTTAGGGCCTAGTTCTAGTGTTATTGGACCCTCCGCAGGCCAATCCGGCCTTGAAACCAGCTCAGGTATGTTTGATTTACCCAATTTGTGTAAAAAATTGCCTCCAGGAGAGGGAAATACCCAAGTAAACAAGTCGCTCACCCGCGATAACAAGCCACCTTCCCGGTACAATCACCCGGTCCCCAGAGACAATCAACCTGACTATCCAGTGGGTGGAAGACATTTCCATGGTGAATTAGACAATGATTATCAGGAATTCTTATTGTGGAAACAATGGAGAAGTGGTGGTGTAGCTCCTAAAAACAATGCTTCAGGCATTTCTAGTGGCATTGACAGTTCTAGTAGTCCTAATGCTACTCAGGGTTTATTTCCATCCCAACCTTCCATGGGAAACACTGTTCCTCAGCTGTTCTACAAACATGGCACACCTTATTCCCCACCTGTCACACCTGTTAGTCAGACTGTCAATTGGCCTGGTGTGGGTCAATTTAGGGCACCAGATGGCAGGCTAAAGTTCCCACCTACACCTATGGTATATGGTAACCCGACTACTTCTCATATGTATGGGGTTCCAGTCCCAACATCCCATCAGCAGCAGGCTTCATATCAGTTTGGCGTTATTCCTAACCCACAACAACAGTACCAGGCTGCAGGAATTCTACCTAATCAACAAACCCTGTTCCAGGCTCCTGGTGTTCAGTCTGTGCAATCTCAAATTCTACAAAACCCAACAGCATGGTATCCTAACCAACAACTACAACATCAGGCTCAAGGCGCCCCAATGGTGATATTTTCGCCGAACAATGCCAGTGGCAGTAAGTTTGTGACCTATGACATTGAACAGCACATGCCGCATGACAAAGTAAAAAAACCCACCTTGAATGATGTTATTTCTGCTAGCATGGGTCTCTTGAATAGCATGTTGGCTAGAAACTTCCCATGTAAAAACTATGGTAAACATGTTAAATTCCTAACTGACAAGAAAGCATTCTACAATGAGGATGCTCTCATTCAGTATGATCTTGCAATGCGTGAAAGGGGAGAATCGTTTGGTGAACACACATTCTGCTATTTCGATCACGACATCTTCTCAAACAGTGTTGGTCTTGAGTGTTGCCGAGCACTTATGTAATGTTCTTGGTATCCAGCCTTCATCATCTCAAAGTGGTGCTGGTACTGTTGCGGGATCGAGTAGTAAGAGGAAAAAGAACAAAAAGAAAAAGTCAGATGAAATTCACTGTTGCTATGCATTTAACGGTGATAATGGTTGTAACGCCAAAGATTGCCCTCACCCACATGTATGTCGTTCTTGTGGGGGTAATCACACAAAACTAAAGTGCACTGTGAAAAAATCAAATGATTGATATCAGGCCTTAGTGGATTCTGATTCAGGGGTCAGTGACTCCGAGGAGTCTGGCATAGATTGTGGAATTATAAAATCTTCCGATTCTGACAATACCAGTGAACTTGAATATAAGTTTATTATGGGATGTCAACAAATTCGTAATTCCTTGTGGTTCAAATCATGTCACTTCTTCAGATTCATTACCAAATACGGAAGACATTATATTAACTCCTACTATCTACACTTCCAGAATTGTCGATGGTGTTGAATGGTTTAGACCTTGTCCTTTGGATTGTGATTCCGTTCATGTCTTAGATGGCATGTGCCTCCAACTCAACCAACACGCCTTCTTTGATGAATGCATGGGGTTTGAGGAAGTTGATGGTAACTATGCTTATATCCTAGACGGTGTTCGTAACGGGTTCAAAATCGTTGATGTGGATTATAATGGTTCTTATTTTCAAAAAAATTACCATTCCATAATCAAAGAAGGTGTAAAATGCCAAATGGACTATCTGGTAAGGAAGGAGTTAATTGATGGTAAAGTCAAAAGGGTTCTTAGTAGACCCCAGTGTGTACATTCACTGGGGGCTATTTTAAAACCAGATGGCAGCTTAAGACCCATAACAGATTGCAGCCGTGGTGATCCCGATGATAATCTTAAAAGTATCAATGACTTTATGTACACAACTTGCCAACCGTTTCATTATACTCAAGTTGATAGTGTTACTGATGTCATACATGAGGGCTCGTTTTTATGTGTATTGGACATCCAATCTGCTTATCGTAGTGTGGCTGTTCATCCGGACGATCGTTCCAAGCAAGGTTTTGTGTGGAGTCTGGATGGTGCACCAGAATATTTTGAAGATCAAGCCTTATCGTTTGGTCTTAGATGTGCACCATTTATCTTTACTCAACTAACCGAGTTTGTCATCCGGTGTATGAATCGTAGAGGTATTTTCAATGTTTTCGGTTACCTTGATGACTTTGTCATTGTGGCTGACAGCTACGAGGAGTGTGCGAGGCGTCAGGCGATATTGGTAGATCTGCTCCGACGTCTCGGTTTCCATATTGCATGGAAAAAAATCTTAACCCCTGCTACCAAAGTCCAGTATTTGGGTCTGGTAATTGACACAGTGAAAATGGAAATCAGCTTACCCCCACAAAAGTTAGACAACTTATTAGTACTGATCGACAAGTTCTTGGGTAAAACTGTTGCTACCAAAAAAGAATTACAAGAACTGTGTGGTCATTTGGCACACGCTAGTAGAGTTATTCGGGGAGGCAGAACATTTTCACGTAGAGTCATTAACCTACTCAAATACATGGCCGACAGTGTCACAGTGGTCAAACTACCTGATTGGTTTATGGATGACATTCGCTGGTGGAAAAGGTTCAGTTATGTATTCAATGGTTCTGCCAAAATCCTACGTACCTTTGATTATCATCCTATTGTAGACACTGACTCATCACTAACTGGTTTTGGCTCATGTTATAATGGTGATTGGTTAGTAGGTGCATGGAAATTACCTGCCTACAATCAGTTGTATAATCGCTTTCCATTACATCATACTGTTGAACCCCCTTGTGAATATGATGAGACAGCTGACATTAACCTACTGGAAGTCTGGCCAGTGGTTGCTGCAGCGCAACGTTGGGGAAATGATTGGTCGGATACAAAAGTTGTAGTCAGAACCGACAATACCCAAGTCCAACGCATGATAAATACTGGCAGATCGCGGAGTGTTCACTGTATGTGGTGGATAAGAGAATTATTTTGGTTATCAGTTGTACATAATTTTCATATTGTTGCTACTCGCGTTAAATCTAAAGACAATATTGTTCCTGACTTTTTGTCACGCTGTACGGATAAAAGGTGTGCAAAAGGATTGCCTTCATTTCTGATAAATGACTTCTGCTGCAGGGGATGTCTTGACTCACAAACTACGGAACTACCAGTCACAGTGGATGGCTGGAGCCACGGAGCGTACTAGGAAGAGCCAATGGAACTCTTATTTGGAATTTTGCATATTATATGATGTGCTTGTTCCATTCCCCGCTAGTATAGAAGTTGTGTTGTTATATGTTACACACTTGGCTGAGAGACTGCGCTACAGCTCTATTAAACAGTACCTAGGAGGACTTTGGGTGTTGCACAAGGTCCTAGGTTATTCACATGTCAACCCTAATACATTTGAACTCTACATCACTATGAGAGGTATTCGAAGGACCCTAGGTGATCATGTGGACCAGGCGCGACCAGCGTCAGTGCAGGACTTAAAGCGTATTTATAAACTATTGGATATGTCATGTTCTGAAGATGTGGCATTTTGGATCACTGTTATCATGTGCTTCAGGGGCTTATTACGTAAGTCCAATGTGGTTGAACAAGGACTGGCAGTCTGCTTGTCAGATTTGACCTGGGAAGTCTGGGGGGTCTCCGTCAGACTTCGCCATACAAAGACTATTTCATTTAAGGAGCGGGTCTTGTTCATACCCTTCACATTCATCAATGACTCTATCTTCTGCCTTCATTATTACCTGACCTTGCTGTTATCTATGGTGAACTACCCATCCAGTGACTCACAAGTAGTGTCGTACATGAAAAATGGCCAATGGTGTCGTGGCAGTTACTCATGGTACTTGGGCAAATTGCATAAGTTGTGTGCCAAGTCAGGCATCGATAAGTTGTCTTCACACTCGTTACGAAGAGGAGGTGCATCGGCCTTGGCAGATGCAGGTTTCAGTCTATTGGACATCAAAAACATTGGTGATTGGAAATCATTGAGTGTGTTGCATTATTTGACAAAATCCAAACAAGCTCGTATCGATCTTGATCGGCGTATGGTTAGCGCCTTATTCGTGTAATCTGTTTGTTTTTTTTTGTTTTTTTTTTTGTTTTGTTCTCCATTCTGTTTGGCGTGTTGGCCTGGTTATGTATGTTTATTGGCCAGGTCCAATAAAATATTCGCCCAAACTAGATTGGAGTTGTCGTACGTCTATTTATAAGCTACTTATATGCGCGCATATAAGTGGTGATAAATGGGCAGTAGCAGTTCCCAATGTATTACCAGATGTCACCACTTCCATTCAGGTGTTATGTAACAGGTTCCTTCACTGGTGGCCTTTGTAGTCGGCCATATTGCCTAGCCCCAGGAAGGACCACCGGTCTCACATTGGAGATTTTTTTTTTCTTTCTTCTTGTGTTACTTAGGCCTGGTTATGTTTTTTTTTGTTTGTGATTTTCTACAAGGAATCTAATTATAATACATATCCTTTTCAAATTCCATCAATATAACTCTCTTTGAAATGTCAAAATAGTGCTTTATGAATTGAAAATAGCCTATTCCCCACCAAAATCTAATTAAAAAAAGATTTCCAGAGCACCTTCATCCAAATCAGCCCATCTCAACATCTTTTGCCATCATCATTCCCTAGTGACTCATATAAAACTCTAAACTATGCTTTGTATTTCATTTTCTGAAAGCTATTGTACTGCCCTCTTTGTTATCATTTGAATAAGTAATTAAATGTGGACATAATATAGGTAATAGCCGCTACTATCTCAAGTGTGTTAAAAAATCAGGTTTCTCAAAATAATTCTGGGCACGAAAGGGTTAAGTGGACTAGGGGACCCCTTTTCAAATGGATATTTACACCATATCTATATATCTATGCTTACAGTGATAAATAATTTCAATCTACCAGAGAGAAATTATCTTTCTGGTTAAGTACATAGATACATTGCATAGGCAGAATAAACGTCCTACCGATAGCAACACCTTCCATATTAAAGATAAATCATGTCCAAGTGCACAGAGGTCTCTTCTATTGAATCATCTAGGGTCAAAGGGGAAGATACCCTCAATTATCATATCAATGTATTTGGCCAAGCAGGATAAACAGAAAACAATGAAAGCTTCCAGTAATATATGCCTATCACTATCATCTACAAAGCCCAAGGGAAATACAAAATAACATAACAGTTATTTAGATTTCTACAAAAAGGCATAACACTTTGTATATGATTTTATACAGTGATGCATATCAAACAAATAGAAAGGGTATTTACAGATCCCTGACCTAGTTGCAAGCTTCTGATGCTTAACAGAGATCACCTGAAAGCAATATAGTTGGCACATTGTGAAAGTATGCTTTACGGTACATCAATAGACAATACATGCGTTTAGTGCTCTATTACTAAGCATATATATATGGCAATATTATGACAAGGGAAGCATTACTACTTGGTCTAATTATAAGTTTCATGAACATTGACAATACATGATGCACATACTAAAGGGGGAACTCATCAAAATGCTCCTCTCCTGGTAGACCTGTGTTCCTGGAATGTTCAGGTAAAACCTTGGACAATATGACCACTTCACAGAGATCATCAGTAAATATAGCCTTTCACTTTACGGTACATCCCAGAAATGCTTATGGTGCATCAATGCTAAATGGACATCGCTCTCCCCACAGTGAAATGTACGGTGTGGGTCACAGTAGGGCCACACAGCATTTGCTACTAGGGGCAATTATTTTTTGTGATGTTCAGTAGAAGCATGCCACAGAAACATTTATGGAGTCGACTATACACCCAGCAAATTGTCGTTATCTGTCGCCATGATTGGTCATCAATGGTGACTCCTTTTTGAGTGATAACTCACTGCGTGATCTTTTGCCACTGTGTGTCAGTCTCACATGGCATGGCGATTTATCACAACAGTCACCAACATGATCTCACTCACTGCGTGAGTATGTGCCACCCCTTGTCATCCCTCACAAAGCATGGTGACTTATCACCACCATCGCCAACATGGATCTAACTCACTGCGTGAGTATGTGCCACTGCCTGTCAACTCTCACTCAGAATGGCGGCTTATCACAACCATCACCAACATGAATCTGACTCAATGTGTGATTATGTGCCACTCCCAGTCAGTTCCCACTCAGAATGGCAGCCTATCACAACCATCGCCAACATGGATCTGACTCACTGAGTGATTATGTCCCACTCCCAGTCAACTCTCACTCAGAATGGCAGCTTATCACCACCATCGCCAACATGGATCTCACTCCCTCTGTAAATATGCATCACTGTCTGTCAACTCTCACTCAAAATGGTGACTATTCACCTGCATTGCCACATGGCTCTCACTCACTGTGTGAGTTTGTGTCACTCCTAGTTAATCTTCTCTCAAAATGGCGACTTATCACCACCATCACTGACATGGATGTCACTCAATGTGTGAGTGTATGCCACTGTCATCAACTCTCACACAAAATGGCGACTTATCACCACCATTGCCAACATTGGTCTCACTCAGTGCATGAATTTGTGTCACTCCAAGTCAATGCTCTCTGAGGATTGCATCATCTGTCACTCACTCTCACTCAGAATGGCAACTTATCACCACCATTGCCAAAGTTGTTGAGACAGCACCACTGTTCAACATGTAGCCTATCTAGAAAGTGTGGGGATGAAGTATAAGTCCCATACGTATCAAATGTGCTTTGTTTCAAACTGATTTCCATGTAATACTTCAGAGTTGAATCAAACAAGATTATATAAAGAAAATATCAATTGAATTTAGATAGAGGTATCTCTAAAATGAAAGCAACTATCTATAAACACCTTTTCTCTGATTACAGGAAAAATACATAGGGAAATATCTACATGAACACCTTGTCTGTGGGTAGAGGGAAGATACATATGGCAATACCTTCTCTGGCAAAACATACTTTGATCTGGCAGATGTGAGGCTGCATGATTACCAATGTCGATCATGAGCTTTTCATCTAACAAGGTGAGTGATCACCAGCGTCGCCATCACTGGTAAGTCTGAGTGATCACCATTCTCACCATCCATGGTGAACCTGCGCTATGACGTGGTGCGCGTTTCATCTAGCGAGGTGAGTGATCAACCACCTTGCCATCCCTGGTGAGTGTGAGTCATCACGATCCTTGCCAACCGTGGTAAATGTGCGCTATGGCATGGTGTGCGTTCCATCTAGCGAGGTGAGTGATCACTCATGTCGCTATCCCTGGTGAGTGTGGGTGATCAAGATCCTCACCATCTGTGGTAAACCTGTGCTATCACGAGGTACGCGTTTCATCTAGCAAGGTGAGTGATCACCCGATTGACCATCCCCCGTGAGTGTGAGTGATCATGATCCTTGCCATCCGTGGTGAACGTGCGTTATGACGTGGTGTGCATCTCATCTAGCAAAGTGAGTGATCACTCATGTCGCCATCCCTGGTGAGGATGAGTGATCACTCATGTCGCCATCCCTAGCGAGGTGAGTGATCACTCATGTCGCTATCCCTGGTGAGTGTGGGTGATCAAGATCCTCACCATCTGTGGTGAACCTGTGCTATCACGAGGTACGCGTTTCATCTAGCAAGGTGAGTGATCACCCGATTGACCATCCCCCGTGAGTGTGAGTGATCATGATCCTTGCCATCCGTGGTGAACGTGCGTTATGACGTGGTGTGCATCTCATCTAGCAAAGTGAGTGATCACTCATGTCGCCATCCCTGTTGAGGATGAGTGATCACTCATGTCGCCATCCCTAGTGAGGATGTGTGATCACTCATGTTGCCATCCCTGGTGAGGATGAGTGATCACTCATGTCGCCATCCCTGGTGAGGATGAGTGATCACCATCCTCGCCATCTGAGGTGAGGCTATGTGATCACTACCATTGCTATTCCTGGTGATCTTGTGCTATAGCGACGTCATGTTCCATCTAGCGACATGTGTGAGCCACTTCACACAGGTTGACGAGGAGTCACGACAATTTGCTGGGACAGCTTTGAATCACACAGCATTCTCAATGTGTGAAACCCCCGATGCTATGTTTTAGCTACTTGGGAGTAATGTGTTTCACTACCATACCAAACTCATGATGAAATCTGCCAAGACTGGAGGGAAGTTCCAATGGCACCAGGACTATAGGTAGGTGCTGTCTTCTATTGTGTCTCCTTAGGACATACCCATTATCTAATAAGGGGTGGGGGGCGGCAGATGATTTTATTTTTGCTCCCCCTCCCGAAAAGGGTTGGAACTTTTGTTAGAACAGCAAATTATCTCTCATGTTTTATAATTCACAGGCCTTTTCGTCTGAAAGAGAGTGACATTTCGATACCCCCATCCACTTTGAGGAAGTCTCAAATTACTTTTTATTATGCCATCCCCCTCTTAGTTATAATGAGCATTCCTTACCGGCTTTCACGATTGCACATTTGTTCAGTATTCCTCCCCCACAGCCTTCTACCCTGCCTACCTGCATCCCTTCAAGCATATCAACTCCTTCATCGCCCCTTCCACACTCACCTTTTCATAGTTTAATTGTAGACCATCAGGTGGCAACACAGCTCCTAGGCCAGACTTGTGTTCTCCCTAAGAGAGTTTTTACCACTCTTCACCCACGTTAGAATTGGTATTGCCATTTGGCATTATTTCACGGTTATTTCATGACTGATTGGAATAATGTGGGAATTTCAGAGAATAGAGATATAACCTTTTGCTATCGGTCTGATGGAGTTGATATCGCTGGGGGAATTGTGGAAACTCTGTTCCCCTTGCTTCTTGTCTTACAACCTGGGAGTAATATAAAGGGGCAAACTCAGTGCATAGGAACAGCTACTGAAATCAATTTGACCTACTTATGAACTGGAAGTGACCTAGTTTTGAGACCAGAAGTGAGCATATAATTATGTGCATGTGACCTAGTTTTTTTTGGCTGAGAGCTATGACGTCATCATGTGATGATCACATGATCACAGCAGAAAACATAAATAAAAACAAAACGACCATCACAAAATTAACAACAGGGGTGGTGGGTAGGTAGGTATATAGCTAGGTAGCCACGTAAATAGGTAGGTAGGGGTAGCTAGGTTTATATAGGGTGTGCGTGTTATACACCTGCGTGTGCGGCCTTCCCCCATAAAATACTTAAGGGATGCCCCCCACCCCATAGTTTACCCTACCTGACCGTTAACGTTACCCTACCCTACCCTATTTTACCTACCTACATACCTACCTACCTACCAACCTACCTACCTACCTACCTACCTACCTACTTTAGCCTAGTTTACCTTTGGTTATTTATATTTTACATTGTGGAGGGAGAATGTTATGATATAGGTGCTAAAAGTTAATACTTTATTCTAATCCATTTTGCATACGTGCTTGAGAGTCTTTAGAGGCACCATTTGACCTAATTTCAAGATTTATATGGGTTCCATTGTTTAAGCTGTTCTGTCCACTGGCGACTTGTTTCTGTAACCCCAGAGGGCTGTCTGTAATCCTGTGTCCCACTTGATTTGCTGCCAGTAAATCCAAGTGATGTGTCCTTAGGTGGAGACGTGGTTTCACGAATTTGATGCATTTGAGGGGCGGGGTGGTCTCCGAGAAACTTTGGAGTAGGGTGATTTCTCGTTTTATGGATATAATATGGGTGTGGGTGGTTACTATTGCGGAGGTAATTTTTCTTAAATACAGCTGAAGTAAATATATATTGTTCCGTTAAGTGAGATTTAAGTGACAAATGTCACCAAAGGAACTTGCAGCACTATGCAAAGGTTGCATAGTACTGCATTAGGTTAGTAGCTAAAATGGTTTGTTATTACATGATTTGGAATAAATGAAAATATAAAAGTACAAAATTTGAGGCTAATTAAATAAAGTTTATAATGCTGTGTTCTCTGATGTTCCTAACAGCAGCCTCAGTCAATAATGCCTTAAATATCAGCAGAATGCAGATAGAGAAAAAGAAAGAAAGAAAAGGAAAAAAAAATAGCACAAGAGAGGAAGCAGGAAGCAGAAAAATAGGAATACATGGGGATAGACAGGACAAACAGTACATATAATAAAGGATTTATACTGGCCACATCAGTGGTGAACATGGATCGTATATGCAAAAAGGCCTACATATTGCATTAAACTGAGTATTGAGTACTGAGACATTTGTGTGTGTATAGTTTTACTTACCCACCCACCCAGGGAAGAGACACCAAGAGCTGCAGCCAGGTCAGCTATATGTCTGGTAGATCAATGATATTTTTATCATATTCTTTCTTAAGCCAGGATTTAAATTCCGACATAGTAATATATTTTCTAACAGCAATATCTAAACTGTTCCATGTTGTGGCTGTCCTAAAAGCAGGGTTAAATGCAGAAGATACTTACATTAGTCTGGCATCATGAGCTCTGGTCCTAATGGGCCTTAAATCTTGGTTTGAAGGGATAAGGGATTTTCTAAAACAATGGGATAAAGATGTTGTTCCCTTCTATGCTTCAACAGGTCGTCTGCTAACTTTAATAGTTTTTCATGATTTCTGGTTTCTTTCCTTAGGTAGACTGACCTCAACGCATTATTAACTAAAGGCTGTAGTGTGTCAAGGGTAGCATCAGGAGCAATGCTGTATACCAGGTCACCATAATCCAATACAGGCAATAACATTGTTTTAACCACATTAAGGCTACCCTTTTCAAAAAAGTTAGTTTGAACCTTCCTAAACAAGAAAAGCTTATGTTCAACATTCCTTTTAGTAATACCTATTTGTTTTTTTAGCGTCATCCTATTGTCTAGTGTGACCCCTAGGTAGTTGTAGGTGGGTGCCAGGTCAATGTAATCGCCTCCCAACTTTAACTTTGGCTTCAACAACCTTTTTCCTAAAGCCTGGTAGCAAAGGTGACAGCTTTAGTTTTTTAGCATTTAGTGACAATTTATTACTATCACACCATTTTTTAACTGATTTTAGTTCTTGGTTAATTGTTAAACTTGCAGTATTGTCTACATAGTGCTGGACATTAAGTGTATTATGGCATTGACCAAAGTCATTAATATACCTCAGAAATAATAATGGACCAAGGACAGAGCCCTGGGGGACACCACAGGTAATGGGATGTACATCTGAGATGCAGTTATTTGCCTTTGTTCGTTGTTTTCTGTTAGTGAGATAATTTTTGAAAAGATTAACAGTACTATTCATAAAGCCAAGATCATAAAGTTTTTGGAACAGAATGGAGTGGTTTAAAGTATCGAATGCTTTTTTTGAAATCTAGAAATCTAGCTGTTGTACAGTGGTTATTGTTTAAGTTCTGAAATACATTGTCAGTTAATTTCTCAAGACTATCAATGGTAGAGCGTCCTGGTCTGAAACCATCTTGATTTCCTGATAAAAGATCATAATTATTTAGGTAATCAAGAGTTTGTTTGTGTATAATTTTTTTCTAGAATTTTGGCTGGAAGTGGTAAGGTGGAAATGGGTCTTAAGTTGTTAACATCTGTGGTGTTACCCCCTTTTGGAAGTGGTGAAACTAATGCTATCTTCCAACTATCAGGGAATGTTGAAGTTCTCAGTGACAGATTGATAATATGGAGGAAGTGGGCTTTAAGTTCTAATAATACATCCTTAAGGACATGGGTTTTTATGTGCTCTTGACAATTTATTGATATTAATTTTTTTAATGTATGGAAGTAAGTCCTCAATGTTAATAGGGTGTAATTCAAAGGGTCAATAGCATCATTTAAAGGCAACCATGGTTCCTGAAGGCCTGCAGCAAGCTTGTCACCAATGGCAGCAAAGTGGGTGTTAATGAATCCTGCTGTGCTATCAGATGGTATATCAATGTTATTAGTTTTGTCTACCAAACAAAAGTGTGGATTTCCAACTTTAGGATGCATTACCTTATTAATACTTGCCCAATAAGCTTTGGGCTTGTCTTTGTTGTTTTCAACCTCATTAAGATGGAATTCCTGCCTAGCTCTCCTACATTGAGCCCTACATCTCTTTTTCAAAAATTAAGCAATTCTGAGGTCCTCCAAATCTAAGGTCCTTTTGGATTTTCCCCCAGTGAATGAAATTGAAGGGGGCTTGCTCCCCTTCTTGGTTATCATCCCCTTGCTGACTCATGGTGAGGTGAGCTCCTCAAAGTTGCTACTGCTGCTGCCGACGCGCACTGGACACTAAGTAAGTAAGTGGGCAGTGTGAGAGTACACCCCCTGCACCCAGGTTTTACCCCTTTCCCCTGCCCTCCACCCCAAAGAGGGGGAGGGGCTACAGTTAGGTTGTGTCACTTAACTAAACTCCATCAACAAGTTGACCACCGAGTTGCCACTGTGCGCATTGATGGTGCAAGGTTCACTCACTGCTCAGCTATGACTCCTGCTTCACTACCTCTGAGCTTATCCACTTCTCACAAAAGAGAAACGGAGGTTTTTTTTTCAGACCTAAGGGGCTCTACAGGGTATACACTGGTACAGACACTACCCACTTATATACCCCTGCCAAAATCTCGCTTGCAGTACATTGAAATGGATCACATGGATATGGATATGTGTGAAGTTGGTGCATTTATAAGCTGTGACCTACCACTGCCCATGCTATCACCTCGCCATCCCACATGTGCATTGTCTCTATTTCTAGACATACCAGAAGCTATCCATCACACATGTAATTTTCATGCTCACTGTTCCTATATACTAATTACCAACAAATCACCATCTATCCTTCACTGCTCTAACTCAGGCCAAGTAGAAATAAAAAAAATGCAGCCTTTTCTATAGTATCAATACCATGTCTATGCTCACTCAAAAACCGTGGAATGATAATGGTAAACTCCAATCTGTCCTGTATTCAGAATATCACATTAAATCCTATTGCCCAAGTGCACATTAATGTTTCTGGTGTAACCATAGCAACCACTCCCCCCCCCTTGAGGCTACCCAACTTTCAGCGTCTTAAGGACCTCCTTAATAAAAAAATCCTACCCCTAATTAAAGATGTACTCACCCTCAGGGGTGCTGCAGTAGGTATCCATGATGAATCATCAATATTGTCCACTGATTCAATAACACACCTAGGATACCACCTCGAATTCTCACCCTGGTTACACCTGTTGTCATCAATCATCACCATTTTCTGCTGCATAGTCACGTGCCGTGTACACACGCGTGTGACACACCTGGTGCAGCTCATCACTATTCACAGTACTCCAACCATGGCGGATCCTGCGTCTTGGACAAGGCTTTAAGGAGATGCCAATCAGGAATGTTCCCCTTGTGCCCACCACCCACTGTTCCCATAATGGTGCATCAGTGGCTCCAGCTGCCAAAACTTTATGATGCAATGCCCAGGGCCCGAGCCGCTCCCAAAGCATCTCGGCATCCAACACTTTCATCAAGCATGGTGATAAGGGTGCGCATGCTATAGTAGGGTGCAGCATGTAAAAGGTTAATTGGAACATGTCAATAGGGGTCATTTATTTTTGTAACGTTGTGGTGGGAGAATGTAGGGGGACAAAAAAAAAACATGCTGCTTGCTGGATAGAATAGAATAGGTTAGGGTAAAGTAGGGCAGGGTAGGGTAGGGTAGGGTAGGGTAGGCTATGGGGTGGGGGGCACCGCTTAAGTAATAAGGGGAAGGGAAATAAACACACACTTTTGCATGTGTATAACACACGCACACCCTACTTACCCCCCTACATACCTTATTTATGGTGTTTGCCATAGCAATCAAACTCATGTTTTGCATAAATTTACATAAATTAGCATAAATTATCTCTCAGCCAATCAGAGCTTGAGAAAGTAGGTCATATGCCCATATATGGTCACTTCTGGTCTCAAAACTAGGTCACTTCCGGTTTGTAAGTAGGTCAAATTGATTTCAGTAGCTGTTCCTATGCGCTGAGTTTGCCCCTATATACTACTCCTGGGTTTGCCACCCAGCCTCTATACACTCATTTCACTAAGCTATTACACTTCCCATCCAATAGGGGTGCAGTGTGTCTACAGGGGCAAGCCTGGACTCCACCCTCAGGCTCCCATAGGCTTACTATAGGAGAAAAGACACCTCTCACAATCCTGCCATTTTGTCAGAGAAGATATGCTCTGATCTCTGAGAAAAACACAGAGAGAAAATGTTGGCAAACCTGTCATAGTGATATCCTAAAGTCTGCCCCTGTAGACCAGGGGAATTTTGAAGACTGACACTAGCGCCCTCTGCTGCCCCTGTAGACCAGGGGAATTTTGAAGACTGACACTAGCGCCCTCTGTAGTATAGGCTTGATGAACTGAGTGTATATGGTAGGGCTGATCAGCTGGTGAGATCCGGAGGTAATTTCTTAATGCACTATGATTGTAAACAGCACTACGACTTGAAATCTCAATGCTATTCCTATGGGGAATGGCCTGCAGAGTAACGCGAGCACCTTAGACGCACACACTTCTATGGCACCTATTGCTTTTCCTTTGTACCCACATTTACAAATACTACGATTCTGAAACTCAGTTAGATAGATCTATCTGTAATTAGGGAGTTGTGAATAAACCTTACAGGCCTCTAACATCTTTTTGTGTTCTTTCCGAATAATATCTCACACAAATTCATAAGACTAGTATAGGCCTATGTTTCGTGGCCATACTCTACCAAACCATTTCAAAATTCCCTGTGATCTGATTTTGCAAATGACGAGTATCTGTTGATCTGGCTTTTGTACTGCCCCACTGCTTAAAGGATAATTTAACTCACTAAGCTAATCTGCATACACACGGTTACAGGTACTGGTACAAGAATGGCTACCTCCGTCCTGACCTTCTGACAGCGTTTATGGCTGTTTGGAGGTAAAATCGTCTAATCTATTTATTTCCCCTTGCTTAGCTAAATGATATGAGGGTATATAGGGGGATGGTGTTTCAGCAGGCAGTGTGTGTACACGTACACACTTTTAATGACCAATACCCATATCCAACAGGCACAGCTGACGTTACTTCAGTTCAAATGAACAAATCATGAACCGATTTCATCCACCGGGCCTTTTTGTACACAAAACAATTCTACATAAATTAGTTTTATTTTCACAAAAAAACAATGTTCAACAATAAACAAACAGCAACAACAACAAAAAAAGACTTTCCTAGATTGGCTATAATACCTTAATGCATACCAAGCCTAACTCTCAATAGAAATTGTTTTACCATCGTCAATTGCCTCTTAATGGTTATTTGTTGCATATTATTACATGGTATTGTATCATTTATTGCTATGGTTGAAATTTGAGGACATTTTTGTGGTGAGAGTGTATAAAATACGATGGAGACATCTATCATTGAAACAGCTCTCAAAAGGTCTCCTGCAAAAGGGCTCTTTATATAGATACCTGGAGTGTTTTATTCAATAAAAGTAGTCCTGATTAAGACCCTGACAGGTCGAAACGTTGACTCATAGAAATCTGATGTACCTGTTTATTTTCAATTCCACTAGCAGTATAAACCCGAAGAAGTTTTGGGAATATTTATTTCAACATAAAACAATTCTGTAACTATTATAGATTTTGCTGGGGTCACATCGTTGTGGACGTGTTGATCATGTGACCGGATAAATCTCATCAGTAAAGAGTCTGATCATATCACAGTTCCTCTAGACGCAGCTAAGTGGGGGGGGGGGGGGGGGGGAATCACCTTACTAATCACCGTAATAAAGCAATTCAATTGTTTTTCTTTGTGAGTCTTTCTGTCTTGATGAAAGTTGATGATGACCTTTTATTCTGTATGAAAATATATATTTTATCAAATCATTGTACACACATACAGCATTATATGAGCTAGCTATTAATTCACGGTTTAATCTGTTAACCTATACATTCATTTTAGGGGACTGCCTCTTCTTCCATAGCAATGTGTTACACTGCAGCAGTAAGAATGAGTCTGGTATGCGCAGATGGGGTATCCTGACGGCCTATGGTCGCACTGACAACCTATCTACTACAGGGGTGCACCCAGTGGTCTTCAGTCCCGTGCAGAAGGTTTGTGATCAGTTGGATAGATTCTTAGGCAAAACATAGAAATGGATAAGGGTGGTGGCAGCTGAGATTTTGGTTCAACATCACTTAATAGTAACACCTATCATCACCCCACACTGAAAATATAATACTCTGTAGTGAGGACTTTAGTTCATCTTTTTGATGATGACTGGGGAGAGTACCCCATGATCTTTTAAGCAGGGTGATCATGTATGACTATACTTGTGTAGAGGTCGGCGGAAAACGTCTTGGAGAAACCGGGAGTCGAAACCGGGACCCTCCAACCTGCAGGCGGAAGCTCTACCGCTGAGTTACTTCCCCGTCTGACATTCTCTACCTTCCACCTACATCTGGATCGGTATAATACACAAGGGGGGCAGCTTATACCGGATGACCAGCCCCTGAGGGCTGGTGCAACCGGAACGGGGCAGATGGCCTACCGCCATGGACTTACAGCCAGAGCTGGCCCCTACACTCCTCCCAACCAGCTTCAACCATGGCCAACCAGCACCAAGCATTCCTCCCAACCAGATCGATTGGGCTTTATCAAGCAGTGTGAGGCACTCCTGACTTCCCAGTTGACCTACCAGTACACAGTACTGCCAGGGTCGAAGCGTATCTGTATTATACCGTTCCAGGCACCTACACCTGGATTGGTATGACACACACGTAGGGGGGAGCTACCACCGGATGCCTGCCCCTGGGGGCTGGGATCTCCAGAAACGGGGCTGCTGGCCTTACGGCAGAGCTGGCCCCTACACTCCTCCCTACCAGATTCAATATAGGGTTCAGTACCCTATAGGTACCAGATACCCGGGACTAGTACTGAGTCGCATACCGGCCACCTGTTTCCAAGTCTCCCCAGTACTAGCAAATTGAATCGTCATTTGTGTCATACCAGCACAGGTACCGAGTTCTTGTAGTCCCCCCTCACACGGGTCAGGACCAACTCGGTTTCTCCACCAGTGTAGAGGTCGGCGGAAAACGTCTTGGAGAAACCGGGAGTCGAACCCGGGACCCTCAAACCTGCAGGCGGAAGCTCTACCACTGAGCTACTTCCCCGTCTGACATTCTCTACCTTCCACCTACATCTGGATCGGTATAATACACAAGGGGGGCAGCTTATACCGGATGACCAGCCCCTGAGGGCTGGTGCAACCGGAACGGGGCAGATGGCCTACCGCCATGGACTTACAGCCAGAGCTGGCCCCTACACTTGCATTACCTGATCAGAGAGTCCTGAGCTTGTAAATGGCAATTGTGTCATCAATTAGGATGTTTTAATTTTCTTTTCAAATCATTGCACAATAATTATTACCCCCCACCCACCCACAATCAAGCCTTTATCGAGAGCATTTACAGCCGACTTATGTCCTCGTAAGACATACATTGCGATGTCCGGATAACAAATGGTAATTCCCATGGTTATAATAATAGCTTCGGTGACAAAAGAGTAAAATGTTCTAATAGGGAGTCCATGGGTCCTTCATCAGGTGAATAGACTGGAGTCTAGAGAGGGCACCTACCAGTCATCATCATCATCATCATCATCATCATCATCATCATCATCAGATGGCCTAGTACCTCCAAACAGAGGTGGTAGTACAGGTGTGCCTCCAGGTAAAACACCAGGTCTCTGTGTACTAGTAGTAGGGGGGTCTGTGCTTACTATGTCCAGTATCTTGGAGACTCCTCGCAGGTCAGTTACAGTGTCCTTAATGAGTGAGAACTCATTGGCCAGGCCTGTAAGCTGTTGCTATTGAGACTCCAGGTAGCCCTGGAGAGCCTGAAAGTCAGACTCCTCCTCCTGCTCTGAACTTGAGTCAGTGTCACCCTGACCAGGTGGGGTGGTGACTTTCTGTAGGAGTACCTGCTGGCTCATAGACAGGTTAGCTGGGTCAAAGCTGCACTTCTTGCCTGGGGGGGGGGGCACATGCTTGTACCCACATGTCCTACAGTTCCTGGGGTGCCTTTTGGTGGCCAAAAAAGAAATTGGGCACCACCCAAACAATATGGTGGCCTTGGTATGTGCGAAGTGGTGTGGATACCTGGACAGGTGACCTGGATGAAACTATACAGGCCTGCCCCCTAGGTGAGTCCTAGGGTAGTACAGACATAAAGTAGACATATATACCGTTATAATGAAACCTGTACCATGATTAATTATAACACCTGTATATTTTTACTAGTCATGCCTTTGAGAATTCTGACCAGATAACTTTCATGATCAATTGAGATTTCAGTGTGGTAATATGCTTAACATCTCCCAAGTTAAAAGTACTCATGACCAAGAAAATTTTAGATAGAAATCCATGTAACCCTTTATAGTGAGTACTGTATATCCGGCAGCTTTTATGTCTCACCATCATTTCTTTTTACAAAGGTTCCTTACAATTATGATGGTTACTGTAAAGTTTTATAGGATGCTAGGGAGATTCAACAGACTCTGATAAATGACACTTTCGTGGCTGCAAGTTGGAAATGACGCTATCCACTACTGCACCAACTTCGTCTTCAACGATCATACAGTAAAACTGAAGAATGATTCCCAAGGAAGGTAACATGAAAATCGCAAAGCAGCCTTGTATTCTTCTAGGCTTAACACCTTCAAAAAATACATTTCAATTACTATCAATTACCAAACTGCCACCAATGGCTATGCCTGCATGGTAAAATGTCGCTGGATAAGCCAATTTATACTATGTTCAAAATTGCGCAAAACCGTGACGGAATTATTTTGTTCAATTTCAATTTGCTCTTACCAATCCTGTCCCATTAAGCGCACCACCTCTCAAACTCCGGAAAAGATTTTCCATTTTCACCTGGAGATATATTTTTCAAATGTCTCGTTTCACGTCCCCAACTGGGTTTAAGGAAATTAAGGTACCAAACTGCCTTCCATGTATTGAATACAAAAATAACGTTGTTCTGGTACTTTGACCAATATTTACAAGGACATATCAGTGAAATGCGTTGCAAATTGCATTGATAGAATCTGGAATGATGAAGACAACTGATGATATTATATAAGAATATATACATTTTATTATTCAAAACATCCCAAACTCGCTCTCTGATTATAGTAATATGGTGGTTACTTGTTGTGTAAGCTACTTAGTGCTTCTGTACATCTGAAAAAGTAATACGACAAGTGGCAATTAGGAGATAATGGTGACAGTCCAGAAAGGTCTTAAATGTTAAGAGTGAGATCCCTGCTCCTAGATATTCTTATAGAAAAGAGAGTCCATATGTTATATCGCCGTGCTCTTTCAATAAAACATATTCTCCCAATGATCAATCAGTAAGGAATTTAATCTGTCAAATATGCTGGTGATTATGCCTCCCACTTGATCATGCCTAGCATAAATCGCGTTTTATTTCAATGGGGAATCTGCCACATCATATTTGCAGATCATATGCTTGCATATTAACATTAGATATCATAATTCATATAACCTAAGGGGATTAATTTCTTTTGCATAACATACTTAGGCCACTAGATACTACCAAACCATCATAAATGGCATAACCTACTGCAAAAGAAAATAAATATAATGTGCGGTCAACGCTTCTAATGTACTCTATCATAAAAAGGCAACAAAGAAATTTCACTCACCGACACATTCTTTCTCTGGTTTGTAAGCATAGTCTCCACAGACAGCCTTGGCCTCTCCCTTCACATGTGTGGCAAGGTAGTGAGCATGGTTATACTTGTTGACAGCTGTCTGGATATCTACCTCATGAACCTTATAGCCATAGCCATATCCGTGTTGATGTCCATATCCAGGTTGGTGTCCATATCCCTGCTGGTGGCCCTGACCATAGGCCTGACCATGTGGGGCAGCAGCATGCTTATTGTTGTGATGGTAGTTGGGGGTTTTGATGTGGGCAGGCACCTGTGAATATTAAGGGCATATTACCTAAATTATGCTTGGTATAATGTGATTGGCTTTAATGATTCAATACAGATTATTATATTTTGAGAGTATGCACAACCCATGGGGTTCTTGAATCCCAAAGTCACATATTGAAATATCGCTCAATTAGGGGCCATTAATCACTACACCCTTTTCTTTTTAAATTGATAGCCTAGTTAGTATCAAACATGTGTCGTCTTGTGGACCTGCTTTATTTCAATATGTTTCGGTCCCAACCCTGTTTTTTTCTTGAGATCAACTATGAGGGGATATTGAGAACTAAACATTCATAATTGCAGAAGTGAGTTAAGTGGAAAATCCAGCGCGAGGTTATCATATAGAATTTTAAATAATTGTACCTTGCACTTACCTTACTACCTTTGTGATATTACAACTATGAGCATATGAATTTTCAACTGATTTTACAATTCGTACATTGATACATCATGATACACCCATATGATTAATGTAAAGAAATATCTTATCCTTGCAACCCGATAAATATTGGCTACTCTGCCTGATGGGATGTTGGCTCTATTGAAACCCCAACGTTTTTTTACCTTAACTGTGGGGCACCTGACCAGTTCCACGTCGAAATATTTGTAGACATGTTTGTCGTCATATCCATGCTTCTTCTCCTTCTTGACACACTTGTACACCTGACATCTGTTATCAGGGTCCATCACAATGTCTCCATCTTCATGACAACCTAAAAACGTTAACAATTACATTCAATTAAAAAAGTAAAGTAAAAACAGACAATGCCCTTAAGCATTACATAGAAATAAAATCTAAGAGTAAAAAAAAAAGGAAGGGGGGGGGGTGTCCTGCATGAGTGTGGTCACTTATGGAAAGGGCAAGGATCAATTGGCAAATGTTAGGCTGCTGTACGCATGCATGGTGATTGACATTGTACCAGCTCTGACTTGAACTTGTTTGTAACATAACTATTGCGGTCACACATAGTACAGAACTATATAAAACCTAACATTGTTGGAGGATTTGCTTTTCTTTTGCCACGTCTATGGGGGTTGCATCTGACAGAGGAAACATTGAAAAACAGAGGGCCAACTATAAAGCAGTGTGACCTTACAGAGCAATAATGGGTCAGAGTGCTATCAAGAGCTGCGCCAATATCAGATTAATAATTTGACTTAGCATCTGAATTACAATTGTAATCCAATGTAAAACCTATTGCCTGGGAAGATGTATAGGACATATGAGCAGGCTCTTATGGCAAATTATATCAAGGTTAGCTGACCCTGGTTTTTTAAGGTTAAGATGATATTGATACCGTCAAAGTTTTTTTTGTTTTTGGATAAGATGAATTTCCCCTGGAGCTGAATTTATTTAGTCTTTTCATATTAGTATCTGGAAAACGTTCACCCCAACCATTCACAAAAAAAAAGATCACAAAACGAGTATTTTATGTCCGTTTTTTTTTTCAGAACAAAACAAAATAATCCATAAATTGACAGGTTTAAGACAAAAAAAAATCCGTTACTTACGTGGGTCGCTTCCAGGGAAACCAAAGACACGGTGTCCATATTGGTGACCATATCCCTGATAATGATAGCCCTGGGGAGCATGGTAACCAGTGTCAGCCTTGGTGTCACTAGCAACAGCCACACCCAATAAGGCAGCAAGACACACAAAGACCTTCATTTGTATATACATGTATAACCAATGGGGGTTAACAGTGAGTGGTATGAGGACAGAGGGAGGAGTGAGGGAGCTGGGAGTGTTGTGGCTACTTTATAGCTTCATGACAAGGTGTGTCATGACAAGGTGTGTCCTGAGTCAGATGTCACAGGCAGGGAATGTGTGTGTGTGTGTGTGTGTGTGTGTGTGTGAGAGAGAGAGAGAGAGTATGTGACAGTAAGTGTGGGCATGTGTATAAGTACAGATGGGTGTATGGGAGGATGAGGTGCGGCATTTAGGTATGTGGCCATAGGTGTAAGTCCATGGGGATATTGCTAAAACCTAGATTCCAATGATAACTAAAATTTCTAAAATATGTCAGACCATGTAATCATAATATTATTGGTATCCTATCTAATGAAATTACAATCTATCATATTCAGAATAACCCCTTTTAATTTTACCAATCTTACAATAACGTTTGATAATGACATTGATATCCAGCCTATCTTACTAATCCTCTTAACTCCACTCCTCCTGAATGTATTTCCCCTGACATGATTCAGTGCATGGCTGACCAATACAATATAGATATAGAAGATATTCTTGAATTAGTTGCCCAATCGCCCATCTCATCGATAAACAAATGATACACTTTTCAGAAAATCAAGAAAAGATAGTCACGGTTAAAAGGAATCGTGGAATTGAGGCCTAACTCAGAGCACGTCATCTTGAGTTTCGGTCAGAATTCAGAGACAGGTCATTATTCACCAACTCTCTACCTGGTGCAGCCACTCCACTGTGATAACTTTGTGATTTAATTAGGTCCATTTGGCTTTGGGCAGTATCCTGAGTCCGCTAGGGTCAGGTCATGGCAAGACTAAAGCCACAAGCCGATGCTTAATATTGGAAATATATTCAATGTTAGAAAAAAAAGTTAAGTAGTCATTGACCTCCTGTATTATCCCTTATAAAACGGAAAGCAGAAAATATCTTTTATAATGGGCAGATAATACTTCACTGCTTACAGTTTCATTGTTTATGATGAGTGGGAGCCTAGCTTTCCATAACTATCCTAATACAGATTTTCTAATCCAGGCTTTGCTCTTGTTATTTAAAAGTAGGTTGTATGAAAACATACATTCCTCAGTATTTTTCTAAGTATAAGCACGACTATATTATCCTCAGCGTATATACAAAACATTTTAGACATTTCTTAGGTCCCTGATGCAGCCCTTGCAAAGTATGTGCCAGCTGTCCCCTGGTCAAGACTTCTTCCCCCCTTGCAGGATCCAGCTGTCCCCATGACTATGGAGCATTTGAACTATGTCGACAGAGCTGTGTCTTTTCTTACTCATCCGAGCTAGAGCTAAGAAATCATAATGTAATCATTCATGCTTTTTATAACATCAAGAAGGGTAGTATTTTGCTTACTTCAGAAATACTTCAAAAACACAATATCTTTACACTATAGATAGAGGTTTATAGAAAATGCCCCTTCATTTTGATAGAGAAAAGGGAGAGCGCCTCCTTCCTTTCTAAACCATGGATCCAACACTGAGTTTGGCCTTCTGACCATATTGATCACTGCACTGTCAGAATATGTGCAATGCATGCAATAAAATGTGATTTCCAAGAATAAAAAGTTCAGTTTGGGGACTACTTAGGGTCTCTATATGCTATCACCCCTTTACTGTTAATCTTTAAGAAACTTCTGGATAGGCCTAATCTTTTATAGTTGTCACATTTGAACTGCATGAGATCTAAATCGGTCCTGATTGGCATGGACTGCATATATCTGCTGGTATGATGTGTTTGGGAACTTTGACTGTCAATATGAGAAACAACCCTTGTGTTTTAAGCAGTATTCATCCCAAAGGTCAAAGTGCCATTCTACATGTATAGCCTTGGGCGGCGTGAGGACAGGTGTTCCACCTGTACAATAGGTCATTACAGAGACATAGCGGACAGGTGGGATGGATTCTATTGTTTGTGTATTTCATTACTTGCACTGTAATATCTACAACGACAGAGCAGCTTAGAAATTTAGCTGATAGGCCCATATTTTCTGTTCTCAGGCTAGCCTCTCCATTGAAAAGAGGGAATTCAGCCCCCGCCACCCGTGGCACTCCAAATGATGTGGTGATCCATGTAATTTAGCAGTCAATTATTGTTGTCTTTACATATGTTTGATTGGTTTGATATGAAGGGTCGGCAGTATGACAGGGAAATATGACTTCCACAATTTAGACAGGGCTACGGATATTTAGGAATGGGATAGCCAAGGAATCCATTGAAAATCAAAGTGGAGTTTTGAATTTAGATTCACGGTTTAACGTTCTTTTTCTACCAAATTGTTTTAGGCTTAAAATCGGCCTCTAGGGGGAGTCATTGTCTTTCAAATACTGTTTGAATTGTATTGATATTCCTACTAGAAGCTATAAGTAATGAGTGCCCAAGGTAAGCATATGGGCAAAAATAGATGGAATCCCGATGGTCTGTATCTCCTCTGATAAGGGAGATAGGATGGAGATAACATAGCATACCTCTCCTGCAAAATGATGATTTCACAAATGATGTTATCTAAGAACTCCCTTTATCAATTGACATGAAATAAAAGGCACATGGTAGGTATTGTTGAATATTTTTTTAGAAATTTGAATTACATGGTCACATGGTCCCTGTTCCATTCGGTTACCATGGCAACCAAATCAATGTAAAATTGCTATCTTAAGTATGTTTGTTGCCATGGTAACCAATAATTTGTTCAGGAATCCACAAAAAAAACCCAATAAAATCGTTGGTACCATCTTTTTCCATAAAAAAACTGCTCAAAGTAGGTTTTGTTGAAAAAATGAAATTATTTTACCTTTTTTGGAGTTGCAAGCCGCGTAAGCGGCCTGGAGCGTAGCGACCATGCAACTCCATTATGTTTTCGGTTTGCCTATGATGTCACTAGTGATGTCATGCAGCCACTATGACATCATCCATGACGTCATCCGTGGCAACTCCTATCCGTGGTCCTTGCCACATTCTTCTTGTTCATGATTTTTTTGCCATAAATACTCATTAAAATCAGCCCAATCTTTTCTTAATTCTCAACCATGTTTAGAGGCTCACCATATCTCACCACAAAGAAGTAGAGACTAATGGTTTAGGGTACATAGAGACCCCATGCCATATAGCAGGATGCAACTTCTCGACCCGGACTATGCCCCCGGGGCATTCACGCGCTGCTCTACGCATGACAGCAGTCCCTGCTGTGCTGTGCTGTGTCAGATTGTGACTCTGGTGTGAGTTTATAAGGAAAGGCCCCGGGGGCATTCTCGGGCCAGTGATGCCCCTGGGGCATACTTTAGTCGTTTCTTGTGTAGGAGTAACGAAAATGCCCTGGGGGCATTGATGGAATTGCTGATGCCCCCAGGGCATGCCATTGTAGATTTCAGATTATAGAAGAAAGGCTATGCCCCGGGGGCATTTGTGGTGTGTGTGATGCCCCCGGGACATAATAGTATTCAGTCTATAATATAGAAGTAAATGCTATGCCCTGGGGGCATCATCACACATCATCCATATTATGGATGCCCCAGGGGCATGGTACAGAGAACAATGGGGGACAATGCCCTCAGGGCATTCATAGTAAGGATAATCATACATGCATAAAAAAAATTGACGATGCCCTGGGGGCATCCATGTACTAAACGATGCCCCCAGGGCATAGTCCAATACCCTATATAGGCCTACATGTCCTGGGAGCATCATCCTTACCATGGATGCCCTGGGGGCATTTTCCCAGACTTGCCATGGGGAGTGTGGGAAAGGGCACGCCTCAGCCACTGCTGTCCGCGTAATTTTCGCATCACTCCCACGCGGCAGTCTGTAGGCCCCGGGGGCATAGTCCAGGTCAAGAAGTTGCGTCCTGCTGCCATATAGCAAGCCCTGCGAAAATCAGAAGATTCTAGCTATTTTTGAGGGAGAGAGAGGGGGTACAGAAAATCGGCCAAAAATCGGTGATTTACTCGCAGAAATGCGCGTCTGGTAAAAGAAGAGACATATATATCTTTAAGTCAATATTCTGTTCGTTTTCTTTTGATTTTAACGATGATATAGGTAATGCCATAATCTACACCGCTCATCCGTCACATTTTTGGTTTCCCCATGGCCCTTAGCTACGATATATCTCACACAGTGAATGCAAATGTGTGGATCAGTCCTATCGGTCCCTACGGTTCTCTTTCAGCAACAATAGGAATGGTGACTTTGAGTAGACTAATATCCACTACAGATAAATCATGAATGACTATCAACAGCTACCATCTTAAAAGCGGCCTGGGAATAGCGGCGTCAGCCCACACCTGATCTGTCAGGTAGATGGGCCAAGTAGCGATATATGCAACGTGGTTTAAGTTAATCGAATCGAATCAAGATACACTTCAAGTCAGGTATTTAAACTTTAACCTCGGTGCCCATCTCCCCATCATACTTCCATAAAAACTCTGACCCACAGGGCACGCTTAAGCCCTTCTGCCCCCAGGGTCCTCACTGCACATGCATGTACGGATGACACAGTCACGTGCCTCGCTTTCAGACGCAGTGCTGCACAGATTTGAAATCCAACATGGCGGCGTGTGATTCAGCTGGTAGCTTCAGGAATGTGAGTGTAGTATAAAAGTGTCCGGCGTGTGAGATGTTGCCGTTAATTGTCCGTTAGACGACCACCTACAACATACAGTATGCAGCCTTTATTATTCTTTGCCCTGGTGGCCGTAGCCTCAGCCAGCCATGCCATCCACTCCTTTGATGGTGAGTAGGCCTATGTGAACAATAATTATGCATTCTTGTTGCTCAAACTATGTATATCTCTAATTTAAGTTTAATACCAGCAATGTAATGTGACCCTTCTAAGAAGAGATATTAATGAAAATAACGAATTTTGAAAAGGTTAGTAAAGCCAACATTTAAGTATATATATATATATATATATATATATATATATATATATATATATATATATATATATATATATATTATTTCAGTCTCTCTGTTGTGTTTGACAAAGAGTCCCTGACACTGATGTGATATGGGTTCAATACGGGCCTAGCATATTGCTAGTGCTAGCTAGGTTTATCAACCAGGTGCCTCATGTAGTCGGGGGCTAGATTCACCTTTGGCCTCTTTGAATAGTTTAATTTGACTACCTGCTAATTAATTACTATCCATTGGAATTCTCTATGAATTATATCTATAGGTTCCCCATATCAACATCATCAACTAGGTAATCCTGAAATAAGTGAAATGTTTGAAATAGAAGAGCAAAAGATTATTGAAATTTCTGTTTGATACCATAGCTCAGACAATCAGGGCATTGACTCCCTATCAGTGCTATCACCTTACTTCACACCTAAAACAATCAGGGGTACTTGGGGTGATTAAGATAAGGGCCAGTGTGCAGCTTGTCAGGCTTATCACTGACCATTGTTCTGGAAGCTGATAAGAAATTTACCAAGAATGCACTGCTCTGGAGTCGGGGGCCTTACCAAGATGGCGACCTCCATAGCCTAATATGCTAATGCCCTATACAGTATAGCTAAAATACAATTTCACTGTCCTTGAAGACCAACGCATTGATCCCGTTCAGAAAGTGAGCATGAATCATACTGAGTGCTCAACCTAAATGCTTTCATAAGCCACTTTCCAAATACACCACATAAACAATATTCCATATTGAAAGGCAGATCGAATATTGAAGCAAAATTCCTCAAATCTGAAAAAAACACGGTATATACATAAATATATTAAAAATGCCATTCTTTTAAACATTTTTACATGTGTTTAGAAGGATATTGTATTTGCAAAAACGTAATATGATTTGTGGGTTTGTGGAGGATTAATTAGATGTCAATAGTGTAAGAGAGAAAACGTGAATAAAGAGGTCACATTTCTATTCTATATGACTATAACCATATAATGAATCTTAGGCCTCCAACATAAATAACAGAATGGAGGTGGTAGGTTCCTTTTGACTAATGAGTTCAGAATCGAAATGAACCAGATGCATTATGCATATTATTTCCTAATATCCTCTGTACTCTTTTAATGTCACAGTTAGATCATTTAGGAGGAGAAAATAATTTAATTACAATCTTAAACATATCCGTATGCCCTCATAAACTTAATCTTTTATGAGCGTTACGTTCACACCATATTATATGACCATGCCCAGCAAATTGTCGTGAGTCCTCGTCAACCTGTGTGAAGTGGCTCACACATGTCGCTAGATGGAACACAACGTCGTTATAACACAAGATCACCAGGAATAGCAATTTCTATGCCACATGAGTCTAACACACAGTGGCGAAAGATGACGGAATGAGTTATCACTCAAAAAGGAGTCACCATTGATGACCAATCATGGCGACAGATGACGACAATTTGCTGGGTGCATTGCCATGTTTGATTGATAAGCATGCTCGGCGGCCTTCCGCCTCCTTAACCATTTAAGAGGGGTGTATACTATATAATACACGTAATTAAACACATTTTACTTTAGGTTACCATGATTCGTGGACAAAACTTGGCAGGTTACTCAACAGGGCCTACATTCAGTTGCCATCATGGCCCTGTGGTATTAATGACCTGTCAAATGCCTTGCAGCAATCTCCAAAGTAGCATCCATACAGTCCGTAAAGGACTAACATAATAAAACATGTCAGGATTTATTCTGTATGAAAACCCGCTGAATTGCCCCTATTTCTGTAAGCTGAAGTGGACCTGAATGAAGTGTATCTTTACATTTGTTTTAAAGAATTTTCATATCAAACTAGAGCTGTACTTATCTTCATTTAATTATCATGATCTAGCTTATTACTTTCAGGCCCAAAAAGAGTTTGTTTCTGGTAACCCGACCGACCTCAGCTAAAGAGTGCCGACCTCCGAAGTTTTCGAAGATTTTTTCAAATTTTTCAAGATTTTTTTAAGATTTGTTTTCAAAATTTTCGAGATTCTTTTCCAAAATTGTTATTTGACACGTGCACACATATTTTCCAATCATTTTCTCATTTCCCATGCAGGAAATGAACATTTCTTACACCCACCAGTGAAAACCTAGCAATTAGTGACTATAATGAGGCCTTGGATGCAATTTAAAAAAAAGAAGTCCGACCTACCGACCTTAACGTTTTGGACCATGTTCCCGGAAACACAGTTTTTGTTGCCTAGCCTGCCTCTGACTGTACACGTCCTTCCTGGCTAAACTATCATGGCATTGGATTAGTGTAATCTAACTATAACTCATATTTCACTTTCACACGTTACCATATTGAATCACCGCAGTTTCTCATCAACTAACACACAAAATATATAACTACTGTTACTTCCCTATCTCAGAGTGTTATCGAGAGGGTGACATCGTGTTGGATGCCTATAACCGTTGTAAATACAGAGTATGTGAGAAGGTAGAACCAGAGCACGGCTATGGCCACTTTGAGCTCAAGGACAAGGAGTGTGCCAAGGGTAGCGGTGTACCCTACTTCCTGCTCCAGCAGTACATGCACGGTGTGTATGCTGGACACCGTTTCATCGGCAGCCATCTTGCCTCTACTGTCTGTGGAGACAAGTATGTGAAGGAATGCACTGGTAAGAAGAAACATAGGACCACCTGACCTTTAATACATACTTTTCTATAACCTTATTTCTAATGGTCAAATCACACAGTGTGGAAAAGGTCACAATAGCAATATAATTCAGTGAGGCAGGACACCTTGGCAATTTATGGCATTCATCTCATTTGAAAAGCAAAGATCGAATCATTTAGATTGTGTTTTCAAATACCTCTTATCCCAAAGGAATCAAAGACACAACTATTTAGAGCCCAGTGATGGAAATTGTATTAAATTTTATGCAATTATAAGAGCTGTGCTCTTTTTTTTTTACTATTCTTAGCTCGTCAAGGTTATGGTTATGGACATGGATATGGTCATGGTTATGGACATCAAGGATACTATGTCGCCCCTTATGGACACGTCCAACATAATGCCTACCCCACAGTGAAGAAGGAGGAGGAGAAGACATCTGAATAATATATCACCATATATGTACATCTTTCTTACAAATAAAATTTATATTTATGACATAACTGTGTTGAACTCTTTCTTATGGATAGATTTTATACTTACATAGCTGTTCGGATATTCATTACCGCGTAAATGCCTTTTTGTTTAAATTGATTGCTTTATCTGGCTAATCCTGAAAAGCTTCAACTGTATGGTGTTATTTGGCAAATAATACTCATTAAACTCAAACACAATGGTAATTATAGTACTGTTAACTCAAGTTTATTTTCGCACAGCCATATGACCAGTATAACTGTCTCACCTTCACATATATAATTACAATATGATAATTCCCATTTCCTCCAACTTGTGCCTGATGTCCATATGCGCGGACATAGATACCTTTGGAAGTGATACTTTACCATACTCACTCCCTCACTACCCAGCAAATTGTCGTGACTCCTCGTCAACCTGTGTGAAGTGGCTCACACATGTCGCTAGATGGAACACGACGTCGCTATAGCACAAGATCACCAGGAATAGCAATGGTGGTGATCACATGGCCTCACCTCAGATGGCGAGGATGGTGATCACTCAGACTCACCAGGGATGGCGACGTGGGTGATCACTCACCTCGCTAGATGAAACACGCACCTCGTCATAGCACATGTTCACCAGGGATGGCGAGGATCGTGATCACTCATCCTTACCAGCGATGGCGACATGAGTGATCACTCACTTCGCTAGATGAGACGCACACCACGTCATAATGCACATTCACCATGGATGGCAAGGATTGTGATCAGTCACCTTGCTAGATAAAACGCGTACCTCGTGATAGCACAGGTTCACCACAGATGGTGAGGATCTTGATCACCCACACTCACCAGGGATGGCGACACCAGTGATCACTCACCTCGCTAGATGAAACGCACACCATGCCATGGCGCATGTTCACCACGGTTGGCGAGGATCGTGATGACTCACACTCACCAGGGATGGCAAGGCGGTTGATCACTCACCTTGCTAGATGAAACGCGCACCACGTCATAGCGCAGGTTCACCATGGATGGCAAGAGTGGTGATCACTCAGACTCACCAGTGATGGCGACGCTGGTGATCACTCACCTTGTTAGATGAAAAGCTCATGATCATCGACATTGGTAATCATGCAGCCTCACATCTGCCAGATCAAAGTATGTTTTGCCAGAGAAGGTATTGCCATATGTATCTTCCCTCTAACCACAGACAAGGTGTTCATGTTGATATTTCCCTATGTATTTTTCCTGTAACCAGAGAAAAGGTGTTTATGGATAGTTGCTTTCATTTTAGAGATACCTCTATCTAAATTCAATTGATATTCTCTCTATATTATCTTGTTTGATTTAACTCTGAAGTATTACATGGAAATCAGTATGAAACAAAGCACATTTGATACATATGGGACTTATACTTCATGCCCACACTTCCTAGATAGGCTATATGTTGAACAGTGGTGCTGTCTCAACAACTTTGGCAATGGTGGTGATAAGTTGCCACTGTGAGTGAGAGTGACTGACAGATGATGCAATCCTCAGAGAGCATTGACTTGGAGTGACACAAATTCACGCATTGAGTGAGACAAAGGCTGGCAATGGTGGTGATAAGTGGCCATTCTTAGTGAGAGTGAGTGACAGATGATGCAATCCTTAGAGAGCATTGACATGGAGTGACACAAGTTCACGCATTGAGTGAGACCAATGTTGGCAATGGTAGTGATAAGTCGCCATTTTGTTGAGAGTTGAAGCCAGTGGCACGGGAGCGGTACATAATCACACAGTGAGTCAGATCCATGTTGGCGATGCTTGTGATAAGCCGCCATTCTGAGTGAGAGTTGACAGTCAGTGGCACATACTCATGCAGTGAGTTAGATCCATGTTGGCGATGGTGGTGATAAGTCACCATGCTTTGTGAGGGATGACAAGGGGTGGCACATACTCACGCAGTGAGTGAGATCATGTTGGTGACTGTTGTGATAAATTGCCATGCCATGTGAGACTGACACACAGTGGCGAAAGATGACGCAGTGAGTTATCACTCAGAAAGGAGTCACCATTGATGACCAATCATGGCGACAGATAACGACAATTTGCTGGGTACACTATGACAAACAAACAAACAAACAAACATATCGCTTTGTAATACTAAACTAAACTGAACAAAGAAGGGAGTCAACATTGGAACAATTACATATCAATCCAATTAAAAGCTAAATTGCCAGTAAATTCAATTCACTTTATTCCAGGTAGCCGTCCAATAATCCTGTTATAGCTTCAGGGAACAGATCATTTATGTAATGCCCCCATGGGGGAATGAGGGACATTCTAGCCTTTAATCAATGCAGCAGAACCTGCATGGATCCCTCACACACTTTATCCAACATGAACCTGCAGGGCATTTCAAAACAATATCTATAGCTATGGTTTTGAAATGCCCTCCTGCACTACCTGCACCATGTACACGGGCCAGAAGCCGAGCAGCAAGCAAACAGGCAACATAGACATCAGCTATGCCATACAAGATAAGGCAAGCAATTCAACTACTCCCTTTTACTATAACTTCCCCTAATGATTATAAGACAAAGTACAGTGAATCTAGCTTGACAATTTTCTGCTTTTGCCTATACAGACTAACCGTCCCAGATTAGTTTGAATTTCATAAAAAGGGCAAACCATATCATGTAAAACTGAATGTAAGACGTAAAATCTAACATCATTGGCCTGCTTCTTATCAGTTTATGTGATAATCTCTACACTATCGGGACTGGAGATAATTTCTTAACACACTACGACTGGAACCCATAGGAATAGCATAGGTTTGCTTGTCATATGGGCTGGGTACAATCGTAGTGCCATAGGAAACTATCTCCAGTTAGATATTTAAAAAAAAGTGATGAATTAACCATTGATTCAAATGATTTGAAATAACCTCCTGCAGTCTTTGCAGAAAGAGGAAAACCACAGGTTATCTTCTGGAGGTGAGCATTAAAATCAGAACCAGTAAGTTTGTGTGCCACTCGATAGAGACAAAGCCACATAAACCCCATTGGTATTCCTGTGAAAATAAGGAAGGATATTGCATTTGTCACGGCTAGTTGACCTTTAGATTTTATGATTCTTAAGGGCACAGGGACAGTAGTCATGGAAGCTTTTAATACTATGTGCTTAATCTTAATATAAACTTACAACGACAATGCAATATACCTAAGCCGCAGCATGGGGTGTCCGTTGGAAGTGGCAGGGGATATTTTGGGTTTAGGGTGACATTTCACCTTCTCCAACATGCAGCAGGTATTAGGCTACCTGGATATTAAAGCTTATCAACATATACCAGTGGACAAACAGACAATACAGGCAAGGACGATGTAATTGAGACAAGCTAAGCACTTTCGATACAGGCTGTTACCATGGCTACATTTTAGCAGGTGGTCTAAGGCAGGGAATTGGCAAGTTTCTACAGCTGTGTCCCACATCGGTTTGATGGCAATCCAGACGATATTGGAGCATTTAATGGCATTTGCGAGTGTACACATGGGTTTGGGTAATATTCAAGAACCTAGCATATAAAGCCTATGATATTTCAGGAATATGTTCAATATTTTTACACTGCAGCAAACAGAAGTCATATTCATAATCAATGTGTAGATCATGGCGGTTTTGAAATAAATTTCTGTGAAATGTGTGGAAATTCGGAGGTACGTATGTATTCCACATGCTGCACCTTTCTGGTATAATGTTTATTATTCAGTCTATATGATTATGTGCCATACATACCATAGATGATAACAGCTAAACATAGCGTCGGGTAAAACACTTGAATTTGTGCATTGTGAGGGTATTCTGCACATCATAAACATAAGTCATAGGATGGACATTTAAGATGCACCTGCAGAATTGAGCCAATATTTGCAACGGGCCATTTCATAACGTACTGCGATAGCACTCAGTGCATTAACTGGGAAGTCCCGTACCATTCCTATGGGGTACGGCTTGAAGGATCCAGTTGTATTATGATAAGAAATGGCCTCCTGATGGAAAATTGAGAGGTAGGCAATATTGTCAGACCTGCAGTTGTTGATTCTGCAGAGTACACCGCTAGGAATATATAGATAGGCTCGTGGAAATCTAAGTACTTAGATATATATTATAGAAACTTATAAAAGAGCATAATTCTGTGGTAGAAATATGAATCATTATATTAGTACAGAAGGATATGTTACATGATGATTATGCTTGTACATGTATGTTAAGGTGTGGAAAGTAACTCTACAGATATGGAGCCCGAAGTTTGCACTTCTCCTTTTTGATATCCACTTCGGATATTGCAAGACACAAAAGTAATACAATAAAAAACTTTTATCACTTATCTCTATTATCAAACATCCCCTTTATCAGGGCTATACTGATGTCGAATCCTGCTGCAATTATTACAAAACCTTTATTGTCCACGAATTCAAATTTGAATTATATGCAGTGAAAAAGAAGTTAAGCCATTTCTTTCAATCAAGTACACAATGTACAATTAAATGTGACATGCGAGTCAAATGTGTTGATTTGAGTTTATGTTTTGGGTTTAATAGTATGAAAGATTAAGAGATGATACTAACAAAATCATCATCCTGTGTTTTATTTTATAGTTTTAATCACAATGTGTCTGCAAATGATCTCTTTGAAGAATTCTTGTATAATCAGAGTTACAATCCAAACATTCGACCTGAGAATACACATGGTGAGTATGCAAAAGTTTTCATTTTGATAAAGTGTGAGGAGACTTTGTGACATTTCTATTGAGTATCGTTAAATCATTTCATCATCGTGATGTGCAGGACTATATCTATTCCATTAATCTTTTTCCCTATAACGGTAGACACTCTTATAATCATTACCTGAAAATTATGCCTCTACAATGTCAGACCACCTCTGCCACCCCAGTTAATATAAAACTCGCTTGACACTGGTCATATATAGTGAACAAGTAATTAATGGATATGTCATGACGCGTGACTGATATCAAACAATAACATGCAACTTGGGGGCCTCGCCCCCTCGTTGCATGTTATTGTTTGATATCAGGCACAAGTCCATTAACTACAAGTCCATTAACTACAATATTTTCATTAACTACTTATTTTATTACACAATTAATCAATAAATAATCAAAAGAATATCAATAAATTCAATTTGAAAAAAAAATTCTTCACCTCCCCATGGGACTCGAAGCCTGCCATAGTGTATGTACACACAAGGTTTGACAGCTTGCACTGCAAAAAAAGATGAACCAGACCTGGACGCGAACACCTGTACCTAGGGTTAGGAGTCTGACTTGCTATCCATTAAACCATAGCCACAGGCGTCTGGACATTGTCGCGGTGTGATACTGGTGTGATTGCCTCTATGATTACAATGCCATTCTCACCTTGCGCACATGACAAGCTGGGGTCCCTACTGACCAGGCCAAACCTATGGCATTGTGTATATACAGGCAAACACACACTGTTACTCATCATCCCCTGTGGGGCAATCCATAGGATGCTGGCATAGGGAGCAGTAGGGTATGGGTTCGACCCCTACCTCTGACAATGAAATTCCCGTAGGTTTTAACATGTGACATGTATTGTGTGCCTGTTATCCTTGGATAACAGCAATGGGTGCCTGTTATCCATGGATAACAGCACACCTTACAATAGCCATGATGCATGCATCATGGCATGCAATATCGACAGGTATCAGAACGGGAATATCCAGAAAAAGCTCCCAAAATCACAGAAGTCATGTAATAACCTGCAATATCGCTGCAGGACCAGTTTGACATTGTCAGACTGCTGGACAAATTGACTGGCTGTGACCTTGGGACCTTGGGTTTTAAGTTTTTACGCTTGTATATCGGACCATTATCAAGGGGTTTACAGATTTACAGGCTAAAACAAAAAAGCAAATTAGTTGAATGATTGAAATGGTAAGTTATTGTTTTTTTCTTTATTTCTTTCCTGATAATCATGATCTTAAGGTATTCGGTCCTGCCAAAATTAATCCAGGCCTGTGGAGTAAATACCCACAGGACAAAATGGCCTGCATGATGAAAAGCCTTTTGTATACAGACTGGCATTCTGCAAGTTTACTACTCCCATCTCAGGGTGCTTCTGTTGGCTAATGGCTTCCTGTACTTGCCAATATACCGATGCTGATCAAACATTGTTCATCTTACACCAATATTTATGATGTTGACAAGACGTAGGGAACCAGCTTATCTTGAGTGTATAATACTTAGCTTTAAGCAGTTGTTCTCCCCGACAAAAGGGGGATTCATATAAAGCACAGGCTTTCACTCACTGACACTGAAACCAGAAAACTTCTAGATCCTATTTTGAAGATACTGCTGCCCAGTGGTGGGAAATGTCACACCTGTCTGCATAAATTATTGAAGTTTGAATGTTTTGTTTGGCATTTACCCAAACACCTTTTTGAGATGTGATCCTTCATTTTCACTGGGGTGGTAATCGGTCCATCCTGAATATGCTTGCTAACGAAATATGAATAGACCAAAAAGTAGACTTTTTTAAACCTGCTATTTTGTAAGACCAGCTTGAGAGGACAGACCAGATCTTTACGTGCCATTATCACCTGGAAGTGTACAATACTGCCCAATTACATTTCTCATTCTATAATCTCTTTGATTTCTGAACTAGTGGGAATTCAATCCTGGCAGGTGTATCTAATTTTTCAGATAAAAAGACAGTTGTTCAGGTACAAATAAGAATAAATCTGATCAGCGATGTCGACCAACTCAGCCAGGTCAGTTCAATTAGCCCTAATTATAAGCATCCATGAAATCCATAGGCTTTTCTTGCTTAGGGCAAATCAACTCAGAATAATTTTAAGATAAAGCCGCATTCATCCATTCCCCCTAAAGAGTAAAGCAGGCCTATTTACAATGTAAATGAAAGTATGGTTGTTATATTATGGGGTAAACAACAACGCATGTGTGTCTAACAATGGGGCAGACATGTCTACGTGATTGAATCCTTGATGTACCCAAGACCAGAAAGCCATTCTGTCTAATTCACATTGATACACACTTTCTTCATGAAGAAATTGCCGATTCTATAACCAATTATATATGCGAGAAAGTAGGCCTACCAAGTGCGCTTGAAGTGTTATCTTCCTTACCGGTTTTAAGCTATGAAACCTATTTAATATTTTAGGTACATGCCCACAGGGTGAAATTTTAGGTTTTTTGAAATAACCTCCAGATCTAGTAAAATAACCACATGGAAAATATAGTGAAAAGGAATAAAATATGATACATTGTATTTTTCTCTGATTGGAACCTAGAAATAAAACAGTACGTTTTTATCAATGTCATCATTTAAATTTCTCCTTGTTGGTGTGGAGAGACTCTACCTATGAAACATTGTTTTGAAGCAGTTTCCTTTGACCAGACTGGCTTATTGCTTTGTTAGTTAAGTAGGTTTAGCTGATGAGGAGTAATGGTGCACAAACGGTGCATCCATCTTCTCTCCTCCTGGTTCCTATCCAATTGACCCTCCCATGAAGTTGCAGCACTACTGTAGAAGGAATTGCGACCTCTCAACCTCATTGGGAGGCACAACCCCATGGATTTAAACCCAGGATTTAATCAACCCCAGAGAAACTGAAAACCTTGGGGTTTTCACTGCTCATTGATCTAAACAAAAATTGATGAAACAATAAATTGCAGTAAAAATCATGTTACAACTCACAAAATATATACTGTTTTCATAGATTGGGGATATCTCTTGGATAAATTGATATATGATTGAGTCTTCCCTCCATCATCACTTCCAATTTATTTAGAGGGATACACTCTCACAGCAGACTCTCAATTACCCAGCCTTCCTCTGGAAATTCAGTTAGGTCACATGAGCAAATTGCTGCCTCCTCATTGGATAGCACTTTAGTTGTCATGGTCTTTTAATAGTGGATGCTAAAAGTCAAAGTTGACACTTTGTGGTAGCGTACAGAAGGATGCAGACACATGGCTCCTTCCCTAATATTTACCTATGAAACTAATTATAAACAAATAGGAATTTACAGTGGAGATGATGCTACGGTTATTCTGGACCGACCCCCGGCTGCAGAATGACTTTGGGGGAAGGGTGGTTCTGTCAAAGGAAGGAGTGCTCTGGCAACCAAATATCTACTTCCCTAATGGGAAGACTTCTCTTCTCCATGAATTAATCTCATCGGTCCTAATCTTGTATACTTTATCACTGGAGATGGCAAAGTGGTACACAGCAGAAGGTTAATGGTCAGTTCCCACGAAAATGGAGCACAGGCTCACTATACCTTTCCCCATCCATGTACACTTAACAGGGGGTCTACCCAAGAATAGAATAGGTTCTATTGAAGCTTCTTGGTCTAACTGCTATATTGTTTATACATTCACATTGCTGCTAACATTATCATACTATGGGTACCCACTTTTGCCCATGTAGTGATCTAATCTATGCCAATAACAGGGTAAAATGTGGATATTTCAAAGGTTTTCAACTAAAAAATATAAGTAAAACACATTAGGTGATTTATTTGAGGTACAATAAGGTCCACAATAACACTTTTCATATGGACTATTGTAGAATTGAAAAACGAAGAGCTCATTTTCAATTATTTTCTTGTTATTTATAAGGAAAAATGTAGTTGTGTAATATTGGCATCACCATATGTAGGTACACTAGAATGAGTATAATGTCAAGGAGAAAATCCTCTTGGGATATATAGATGTCTCAGTTGTTATGGCTCAGTGGGGGGCAATATAATATTAATATAAAATATTTCTAACATGCATATGTCATAGACCTATAGGACTGACAAGCATGTGGTGTACCCCTTAGCACCACCGTACATAGGTACATTGAATCATTGACTAAAGGAGAGTAATTAATATTTAGTAAATTATTTCATAACATGTTAATATATGTGGTCCAGGGAATATCCATGCAAAATATTGTCATAACTGGATGAATACATTACAGCCTATTCGGAGAAATCATAGAAATATCACCGTACGTAGGTACATCACCATGCATAGGTCCATGATTGAAACCTATGCCATAGAATGATAGAAATAGCTAATGCTATCTATAAACCTATTGATATACTTCAACTGACTAAGGATGAATACTATGGACCAGTTACAATACCAGAAATCAATAAATTTGTGAAGATAATGACTGCAATACATAGACATCACCATACGTAGGTACATCACCATACGTAGGTCCAGCTCCATAAGTGGGTATAATTAATTGCAGCATAATCTATTCTTATCATAGATATAAATGATAAACACCCCTAGCCAACATGTTGTTTGACTGTATGAACAAAATATATCAGTTTTCTTGCAAATAATTCTGTTTTATAGCAACCCATGTAATTTGTTCATATACAAGATTCATCACCGTAGGTAGGTCCCCAGTTTTTTACCAGTTTTTTTGCCAGTAATTAACATTATATGCTGCCTTTCAGCCCACAAGAAATACAAAACATCTGAGCAGTTCAGATTTTTTCTCCTCCTTGGCCATGTGCTCCATTTTCATGAGAATTGACCAAATACTCTTGAGGGCAGTCTATTGAACTGAAAGCAAATGTAAAGCATATGAATTTATACATGTGTTATAATTGAAGGGAGGGAATGCCAGGTAACAGTGGGACATGCGCAACAGTGGGATGGTGGCTTCTGTGTCTAAAAATAAAAGTACAAGATGTGTTATTCAGTATCATTAGCATTGACTAAGGAGAGAGACATGGAACCCCACTTCTCCCATTCCTGTACCCATGTAGCAAGCCCGCTTAGGGCCAATTCAGTTTTAGCTCAGATAAGCTGGTTCAAAGCGGGCAGAATACTATTCATGGTTTTAGGTTGGGCAAATGGTGGGTTTCCATTCAGGGCCACATTGAGTTGCCCTAATAGGGCAAACTGAACTAAGACTGCTGGGCTCCCGACAGTTTTTGTCCTCAGCAAGTTGTGTGGGCCACATAAGGCTAATCAATTTGGGCACAGAGCAGCTTCAAAATGGGCAAACACTTTGGGCACAGATTGGTTTCAAGGTGGGCACCCCGAATCAGGCATAGATCAGTTCCAAAGATAATTCCCCAGACAGGGTTGAGGATGGGTTTGCACAAGGCATACTGAGCTGGGAGTTCTGAACTTTGCCACTAGATGACCCCACTATGTCTGATGTACAGCTTTCCCCCCATGTCAGTATTGATTTTCCTTAGTATGATATTACAGAAATAGGCTAATGAATCATATTAATCATAACAGTACACAAATTTTCTCAGAGTTTGGATCTACTGGCAAATTACATTTGAAATGTGCAAAGTTAGGTGATGTCAGCAGTTTGTAATGTGACTACACCATTCCTGTGGTAAATATTTCATATTGAAGTATGCTACCCATTGGGAGGCACTATGAACTTGAAGGCTACCATGTTACTGGACTAGGTCTGGTTGACATGCCTTGGCCAACTACTTTTGAATTGATGGTTCTACTGTATTATGATGATGGAGAGAGTAATACAGTATCTTTAGTCTCCCTCCAATTATTGAGGCCAAGGGGAGGGGCTAGCACCTGGGGGCAGGCAGAGCATTTCCAGGGTTCAAAATTTTAGAAAATGAGGAAAAAATAGATTTTCTATAATATCTAGCCCAGATGGCACCACCTGATCAAAGTGGTCAGCCCACTTTCAGCCACACCAAAAACCATGTTGAACCCAAACCCACTCTGAGACTGATCTGTGCCCATATTGGTTTGCCCAGTGTGGCCCACGCACCTCACTGAGAACAGAAACTGTCAGCAGCCCATCAGTTAGCCCATCGCAGCCCACATCAGAAGCCACACCAAATAAAGTGTGGGCCACAGTAGGGCCACACCACCTTTGCTACCTGGGTATACACCATAAGAATTATTGTTACCTTAGTAATTCCTGGTTTTTCTTTTGCTCAAAGTATGACTGCCCTATTCAAATGAAGGATTCCTGTAGGTATATGCCTGTATCAGCCACTGCAGGTGCAGGGGGATTATTGAAATTCTTGGATCAGCCTTGCAGTATGGGTTTACTTATGAACTTAGTGCGTCTACTGAGCAGCAAATGTAGTATATGTTTTGGAACTGGCACTATGATTTGTAGCACAATATGGTACCTAGAAGGTGAAATGATTATGAATTTAGATGTATACATGACTTATCTTTCAATCCTAACATATTGTCTAATGTCAGGACTTATTTCTATGAACCCCTTTACATTTTAATTGCCACATATACCTTTATGCTAACAAACCTTTGTTATATCACAGGTTGTCAGTAAAGCTGAGCTGTAGTATGGATATACGAGCGTTTCCATTGTATCATTGTATTAGATAGCAATAGTCGGCACTTCAGATTGAGGCATTTATATCACTATTTGTAGTATATAAAGTTGACAGTGTACAGAGTTTATACATTTGGTTGCGGTATGCCGAGAAACAAACCCTCTATGCACTTAATCTTGTACATACAGATGCGTGGAACAATGACTATCTGCAGTCCCTGCCTTCCATCTAGCTGATGTATGGGTGGATGACTGTATAGAGACATCCTACCTGTCTGGTACGTCCATTAATCTGATAGTCTAATGTATACAACCCTTATAAAGGGCTAATTTCTGTAAAATAAATCAAATTACCTTTCCTTTACTAGAGTGGTGATACAATATCTAATGACAATACTGGAGACACTGCTTGAGGAGAACGACTTCCACTCGAACTGCCACAGCATTCTGCCTCGGGATTGCTGGTTTCAGCTTGGAAGGAGCGAGTCCCGAACTGCAGACCTATCCAAGTCAAAATTCCTCTAGGGGGCACTGTGGTTGGTTGCCACTGGCTGTATACATACAGCTCGCTCCTCCCCTTCCTCAGCGAGTCTGCTACTGGTAGTCCCTATGGTCACTCCAGGAGGGTCTTGCCAAAAAAGGGACGTGAACCAAAAAAGGAAACTTGCACGTTTTAGTATTGCTAAAAGATTGTCTTGATAATCGTTTTGATAAAACGTGCACATTTTTTGACACCTCAAAACGAGTTTTCCATACATTCTGCTGTATTTTTTTGTCAATACTATGAAAACGAGTTAGGCCATGCACAGTTTCCTCAACACTCTCTGACAGTTTTTAGAGAATGTTCATCCTCGTTATCTTTTGGCAAGACCCTCCTGGAGTGCTTACAGCAAGAATACCTTAGCATTCTCCCTCACCTCCCCACCTTCTGAACCCTGTTGGTTTCGCCAACCAGGCTTCCCAATACTGAACTCCACCAGGCTTCCAGAATAGTAGTCACCCACTCTTAGAGTATGCTTGATTTATGTAATGACACTTAACCAATACCATGCCATAGAAAAGTCTCAACATCTAATCCTGCCGTTAATGTTCCCATATGTTCACCTGGTGAATAAAACTGTTGTGCTGTGACGAGTTTGATTTTAATCAAAGTTTAACACAATGCACATGTTATGATGTACTTCTATTGTAGGCACCTACCCATATGTTCTTGCTTGGCTGAAGTTTGAGTGGCGTTTTAACCTATATTTCCTCAACACCTACATCCCAAGTCTCTTTGTCGTAATCATGTCCTGGAGCTTAATTCAAAACATCCTGGGATCGCAACCCCAGTGATCTTAGTGTAGGCACATATCATAAGACCTGGCCAGTCTAATGCAGTGGTTGCAGGCCTATCAGAAATAAAAATATCTTACCTCAATAGAGAGAGACAGATAAAAATTCCTCGAAGACAGAGTCTGGCTTGCAGCAAGAGGATACCAAAGGGAGTGGGGTAGGACTTCACCTCAAAACTTGTGAAGGAAGAATTACCTTAGAGTGCCCTTAACGCATGAGTAGGCCTAAGGGCCCTTAAGGACTCTCAGTAAACATCCTCCCTCCCCTTTTTATGTATGCAGCAGGCTATTCACTCTTTCGATCAGGAGTGTTCCCTGTAAGTGCTCTTGTACTCAGGTGAAACCACTATGCAATTCTTTCACTAAGATCGCAGTGATCTTAGTGCTTGAAAAGGAATAGTGACTTACTATTCCTGACAGGCCTGCAACCACTGCATTAGATAGGGTAAACCGGCCAGGTCTTATGATATGTGCCTACACTAAGATCGCTGGGGTTGTGATCCCAGGATGTTTTGAATTAAGCTCCTGGATTGATGTGAAAGTCATCGCTGCTCGTGTTTCTGTTGGTGAGCTAGTGTTAAGAAGTGCTGTATCGGAAAAAAGTTTTCGCATTTTTTTCTCTCTAAATGACATGAGCCTTCGCTGGGATTGGAAATGATGTTTTGTTTTCTATATTGTGGGTTCTTTTGTATATAATACTGTAGGCTTGCTAACAGTGCTGACTATGAGCCCCCAGATGTCGTTCATCCTGTCCTCCATACCTCCTGTGGCTTACATTAAGCCAAAGGATATCTGGATGTGTCCCTGTTTGGTGTTAATGTTTGCTGCCTTCCTGGAGACTGCCCTGGTCCAGGTGCTTGACTACCATGCCACCATGCAGAAAAGGACAGCATCTACACAGACCCAGATAGGTAGCTATATAGGTATATATGGATGGTTTGCAAAAAGGGGAACAAAGGGCAAAAAATGGGTGGAAGAGAAAGAAAAGAACAAGGAAAAGGAACCAACAAAACGAATGTGTCTATAACTGTTTTGCTTGCACAGATCCATTTTATCTCATTATATTAAAATGTGTACATTAGGGGGCTTTTCTGAATCATCCCAGAAGCCTAGAGAACTATTCAGGGGAACCTTCTCTATTGGGGAGAGTCACACAATGTCTGAAAAGTAATTTATTGATGTTAATTGAAAAAAAATATATCAATTGTCATCTAGGTGCCATTACATAACAACAATGTCAAGAAGTAGGCATCAGCATGCAGTTAGTTGAGAACACAACCTACCTGACTGCTTCCTCCCTAGATGGCTTCTGTAGGGTGGCATTCCCTGTCAGCTGCACCACCTTCTGTGGGCTCTACTTCCTCATCTACCTCACTGTTCTCAAATAATCAAAGGTTAGATACAATAAGGGGCATTGCCCTTTGTAGCCTTACCCATTGACTAGTGAACTTATTGTTTATATAAAGCCAAAAGCGTATGGTTTCTAAATACCCACCAGGAATCGGGATCTTGGTGCACTCTCTCCATGGAAACAATGGTATATAAATTTCCCAAGCAGATTGCATGAACAAAAGATTACACTAAAATGAGTTTGATAGGATATACATTGTGTATACAAAGCTAATTGCTCATGCACTGCATTTCTACACTGTAAAAAAATGTCGTCAAAACAACGAAGGAATCCTCATCCCAAAGTTGCCAGAGATAAATTTTCACAGAGATTCCTTGTACCACCGCACTGTCACCTGCAGAGCTTCTTGTAAAAAAACTACACTGGCTCCCTGTTGTATAAATGTGGTGGTTCACTGTTTAGTTTTACAAAAAACCCTAGTAGATTCAACAGTTATTTTTTACAGCGTAAATTTGCCGTAGATCAAGTTCAAGGGAGTGAAATAGTCCATGCCTGTGCTGGCAAATTTCGACTCTACAGAGCTAAATTGGCAACCAATGTCCCTTTTGCATTACAAAAATGGGATGTTTTGGAAATGGGTTAATTCTGAGAATAGAAAATAGTAACAGCGCAAACGTGGTAGTGAGGTCAGCCGGGGGTTAAACCTTTACTTTGTACATGAACTGGGATGCATTTCTCAAGATGGTACGACCAGCCCCTTCAAATCTTAGTGGAAACCCTCATTTCAATGCCATTACAGCCCTGTATCTATAGTGGTTACTAGTGATTGCATTGGTGCCACTGCCCTGCCAAATTGTATGTAATTACAACATCATACGGAGTAGTGGTAGCGCATTACTTACAATCACCCACTCTGAATTCAAGGCTTCCAAATTGTAGTGTCTACTAGTACCATCTTGAGAAATGCCTATTTGATATCATACTCATGATTCTTTGCTTTGTGTATTGGGATATTGTTATTAATTGGTTGACATGAAAAGAGCACTTGTGTATTGTATGCATGTGCAACTGTCAGCATAATACATACATTAAATTCATTATAAATCTCACCCTATAGTAATTCCTATACAATTATCGCCTCTACCTATTAACCACCCGTATTTCACCTTTCTGTACAATTAGACCCCACTAAAGCAATTATATGTAAACCATATCACTAATAGTCCAGAATGTATAAGAACATACAAGGGACAACCATTAGGCAGGACACCCATTACACAGGATAACCACAATGCATGACAACAATCATGCAGGGGGATCCCATAGTGAGGCCCATAGACCGGTCCCTATTAGTAGAATCAGAAACAGCCCCACGGTCAGCCAGCTTGGACGCAGGTTGTGCAGTGCCACCTTCCGGTATACAATAGCATAGCCATGCAGCATTATGTGCTGCACCCTATAGGTTTACTAATATACAGGCATGCCAAGCTTGGAACCATAGACTCCCTATGGTAATATCGGAGCGCACAATGAAGATCATCATCACGGCACGGAAGGACTTATTTATTATATTGTAAGTTGAGTATGGAATCTCTCACAATGGAAATGTGTATCGCCTCATTAGCCAAGCGAGAAGTATTGTTCACCATGAAACCATGTTAAGTGTATGCAATAAGATAATATATAAACTGTATCTACGGGTTCTTGAGTTATCTCTTCATCAATGTCATCGAGAATCATCATATTAAAAGGATGTCTCGACACGACATTTTGGTGGAGAACCCGGGTAGAGGGGATAATTATATAGGAATTACTATAGGTGAGATTTATAATCAATTTAATGTATGTATTATGCTGACACAACCAATAAAACTTTCAACAACAACAACCTTCTAGTATGGCCTTGGTTTCTAAGTTCAAATCATCCTTACTCTCTCCTACATTTATGAAGAGCGTGAATACCTAACGCATACAGAATCACCTAAAATTAGAACCATTATTGCTAAACTCCAGACTGACAATAACTGTACACTTGACAGCCTGTCAAGAAGATATAGAGGAAAGAAACCTATCAATTCTAAGTGCACATTCTGTAATGCTGTGCAAGATGTCAATCATGTCTTCTTACATTGTAACATGCCCGAGATGAGAAACGCATGGTCAGTGTTTGAAGCAAAATACCTCAAGTTTGTTGATTACTATAAAAGACATGATGACACTAGGAAACTTTCTCAAATACTAGCAGTGGCCCCATATTGCCAATCATCTAAAAGGCCAAGAGCTGTAAACTATATATACTCATATATAAAATCTGTCTACAACATTGTAAATGAAAACCTAAGTGTACCTGTACATTAGTCAATAAAGCCATCTTGAATCTTGAATCTTGAATCCAAGAATCAAGTTGATTTGTTTACTTTTTCTTTGTGTGCATTTAGTTACCAGTACCAGTATACATATCAAGTAGCTTGTAGGAACCGTTATTATCGCTGTTCACTATAAATATATACTATAGCAGGACTTATACATCGGCAAAATCCGACACACGCGACACTGGCGACACAGGGGTTTTCAAATCCGACACGGGGGTTTTGAAGATCGATGGACATGGGAAAAGTCAGCAGAATGTATAGGAAAAAAATCGACAGTCTCTCTAAAATCCGACACTGCGACACACATCTTTTTTTTTGCAGCACCCATGTATAGGCATTATAGTAGAGCAGCAAGTCCTTCAAAAGAGCCATATTTTAGGAGTTTAATTCTTAAGATTACTGATAGCTATAAGTTGTTTTTTTATGTTGTCCAATGTCTCCGGGTATGGAAAAGTGATGTTTGACCAATGAAAGCTCGTGCAGTCACTGAGAAATCTGCATTTCTATACAACCATCTCTTGAAATTTTAGCCTCGTTTTTAAGAGCTAAAATACATATTGATCACCCTGTTCTGGCACTAATATTCATCTTACAACAATTCCAAAGGTACCTACCCCCCCTAAATTGGACCTAACGATCGCATTGGAGCCAACCATTTGTTGCTAGGACAAGCGGTTATCTAGCAACAGCTGATTTTAGCTAGCAATGGACCCTTTCCGAGACAAAGAAAGACCATTCCTAGGAATGACTTACAGAATGGAGATCATGGATACTGTTTCTCATTTTGCTATTCAGAAGCTCCATGCAATTGTAAAAAAGGCAATATTGTACTAAAATACAGTGTGCTGATCAGAAAATATAGAAAAAAAGATAGACCTATAGCAAGTATGATGAAAACATGCGACTTCAGCATTATCCTCTATTGGCAAAATATTCTTTACTAGACAATTGTAGTGTGTCTTATATCCTGAAAATGATGAAATGAGAATACATCTGAGGTTTTACTCTACTTGTGGGGCAGTGATTCCTTAGCAACAAATTTACATAGCAACTTATACAGAGGAGCTTGTTCATAGAAAGTTGTGAAGAAAGTTAACCATCATTGGACTCAATTTATTCAGAACTGAGTAGATCTTGTTAGAAATATCCCTAATGTAATAGGAAATGTGTCAGATAGTTGTTCAATACTCAAAGAGTTGGCACTTGCTTAAACCTTGCTAGCTTTTGTTTAGCAAGTGGTGAAATCTTGCTAGCTTTTGTTAACAAGTGGCTCACCAACAGACAACTGCTCTACTCAGATATGAAAACATGATTATGGAACCCATCAATTTATAAAGAAAATAAATCTGAAGTTGTGCTGCCAAAGCCTTATTGCTAGACCTGTTTACATCTTAGCAATTAAATATTTGCTAAGGGGCCATTCAAATATTACGTAACACAGTAGGGGAGGGGGGTCATGAAGTTTGTTACACTTTGTTACAGAGGGAGGGGGTTTGCCCAAGTGTTACATGTTAAAAATGAGGAATACATCACATGGCTAAATTTGACAATTTACAAGCATTTTAATGTGATTTAGAGATCTTCCTATAATTCTTGTTAAATTGACAAGGATCAAATAAATTTAGGAATATTGATTAGAAGCCCCATATTGTTACAAGGGGGAGGGGGTCAAAAAGTGGTCAAAATTGTGTTACATAATATTTGAACGGCCCTTAAGCAGCATTACTCTAGATTATGTTATTTATAATATTATATAGATTTTGACCAGAATTAGATATAATGTGTGATGATTATTCTGTCACAAACCTTCTCTAGAAGTTCTACTCAGGAAATCTAGCTTAATCTAGCAGCATCAGATAACTGTGATTGCATGGATCTTACAATTGATATCATCATTCTGTCAATGGTGAATTAGCTGCTTTATAAGATCACTTCTGTTGGCAGAAGTGGACCTTTCCAGAGCCTTACTGGTAGGACTCAGCTATAAGGCCACAAGTACCAGCCATATGATCCAACAAACAGAAAGTGCCTAGCAAACTGACCAAAAGACCCTACCTGTGACCATTCACCTTGCTGGAAGGTCATGTTACAAGACATTAGCTAGGACTTTTTTTTAGGCCATAGATATGTTCTTAACTCTTTCCAGCCAGCTCTATCATTGTTAAAAGTCCCTAAAATACAGCAGATTGAAGTCCCGGGCAAATATATATTGATACATGGTGTAAGGGTGACCTCAGGAATAGAACCAATGTTTGTGAAATGTATACAAAAATGACTGATTTGTAATCTGTATGTAATTTCCTTTCATATGATACCATGATACCTGGCATTACTTATTGAAAATATTTATTGATGGGGCCCAGAATAATGTTATTAGATACTTTAAATGCTGTCCTCATAGTGCATTAATGTACTAGCCATATTTGACCTAATGCACTAGCCGGCTGGAAAGAGTTAAAAAGACATAGACCGTCTGTCTGTCACCAGTGATCATCATCTACATGAGGGAAACATCCATATAACAATTAACATTCTATCCAGATATGTTCAAAGTGAAGTGATGGAACTACTAAAGCCTACATATTTCAGGGCATTGCCACTTGTACATTCATAATATGCTTTAGCATTTGAATATTCATTTTTACACTCCACCTTCTCAGTTGGTACTGAGGTACTTGGAAGGGTTGGCATGATACATTGATGCAGCATTTGCTAAAGGACTGACCAGCATTTCATTGGAGAAGAATGACATATGAAGGCATTGAATGACCATAAGGAGGTAATTTCATCACACTCTACACTCACCCAAAGTCACAGACCAATACTGTAAGCATTAGCCTAAGGTAATTGACTTGAGGCTAAGGCTATGAGGCACAGGGGCATCCTACATTGTATATGACAAGACAAGGGTTGGATTCATGTAGAAGCCATGCTATTTACACATGATTCTATGGTAGTATTAGGTACATAAGGAGTCCCTTCTTGTTACAGTTCCTATAATTCTAATCCTTGGTTGTTAATTTATTCTAATAATGTTGCTAAATATCACTCAAAAGGATTAATTGATAGGTAGATACATACTGGAAGCAAGGTATTTACCAAGCTTTGGATTACCCAAGATATTCTTTGTATGCTTTAGAATGAGAGAGTTCAAGATGGTGATTATGTGTTCTGTATGATGGCATGTAACATCACACAGGGGCAATATATAATTTTAGCCTTACCATTTTGGTGGGAGAGCTTTGATCATTATCAGTAGGTAATTTGAATCAGTCTGTATATTTGATATGACTTTGTATAGACAGGTATATGCCTTGTGGTTGATTGAATCTATGGTTAATATAGCTCTTGATAGCGACTTGACTTAACATGTTAATGTTGGTAGCATTCCTTGACTTCTCCTTGACAGGAATGGAATGATATCACTGATAGTGGGTAATTAAGCACATAGGCTTTATGTCACACTTATTATAACAGCAATTACTAAGGTATGACAGGTTACTAAATGACACCCAATGAAATATTAGGATATCATCTGTGTTCTGAGACTCACATGAGATGTACATAAATCACAGACTGACCTGTCACCTCAACCTGATACATAAACTGCTTTCAATGATACTTTGCTGATGTTATCCTTAGCCAAAGTAGTGACAGTTGATTTTGTATTTAAGTCTGCAAAACCTGTATGAAGCTCCTGTATAAGGTGTGGCTTATTGGTCATTTCAGGCTCTGGCTGCAGCTTAAAGTATATTACTTAAAGTACCATACTATAGAATAGTAGTAATCTGAATATTTGTAGGCCGCTAGGTATGGTTTTTATTATTTTCCAAAATAGAAAAAGGAAATGAGTTGCTGGGTGATTTCTTTTTTTTTCTATGGGGACATTTTATGATAGGATCATATATTTCAAGCAAATATAGCTGACTAATATTTGAATCTCATCTCATTGGATCTACATATACACATGTACATGAACTTGGCTATCACATGGTCCTTAGAATGTGGTTGGTTTACAAACAATACACTCATGATGTATCTTACCCAGCAATAGACATCTTTAGTAAAAAAAAAAACCTGTGATCACTAGAATACCTGGCGGATATCTTTTCATATCTGGAGCATCTGTGTGTCAGTTGGTAGGCTACTTGCTATGCAAAAGCTAGTACTTTCTAAACAATAACCAACTGCACAATTGTTAAATATAATTATTTCCTATTTTGGGGGGTATTTTGAGGTATAATTGTTTTCAAATACATTGAGTCCATGGATGCTTAATTCTCATCAAATCCAAATGTCTTTTTATGAATATACTTCTCAATTTTCTTAGGTTTGAAAAAGTGTTTATTTGAACTTCTCACAAAATTACAATGTGGATAATTGAAGTCCAGCTTGCAGCATAAATCTCAATATTACAATTAGTTCCAATTTTAACTATATAAACCATCACATCAGCTGTTACTTGATATTCATTACATCAAACAATAGAATTTTATATACGCACATGAGACGCACAAGGACAATGAGGTATGTGAGTAGGCAATTATAACATATGATAGACACAAGGGCATTGACATACAGACATAGAAGACAGCCCAAGAAAGAGAAAATAAGATATAACAATTTAACACCATCGACCCCTGTTCCCAATAAATTATTCATTAAAGACCACAAAGCTTAAGCTCAAGAGAATTTATAATCCAAGAACAATATATTCATTCATCCGGTAACTTGTAGCTAGTTCATATGGACGTGCAATATGCATTATGCATTACGCATTATGTCAATATAGGTTGCTAAGTAAATTTGTTGTTGCTAGTCAATCAGTTACTCTAGGAGTAAAGTGAAAGCCTCAGATGTTTTTGAGGATATATGACACACTACAATTATCCAGTATATAATATTTTTCCAATAGAAGATAATGCTGAATTGCATGTTTTCATCATACTTGCTATATCATTTTTTTTTCTACATTCCCTGATTAGCACATTGTGTTTTGGTACAATATTGCATTTTCTATAATGGTATGGACCTTCTCAATACCAAAATGAGAATCAATAGCCATGATCTCCATTCTGTAAGTCATTCCTAGGAATGGTCTTTCAAATGGTTAGCTGCAATGTGATCATTGGGTCCAATTTAGAGGGGGTAGCTACCATTGGAATTGTTGTAAGATGAATATTAGTGCCAGAACAGGTAGACCAATGTGTATTTTAGCTCTCAAAAAACAAGGCTAAAATTTCAAAAGATGGTTGTAAAGAATTGCAGATTTCTCAGTGACTGCATGAGCTTTCATTGGTCAAACATCACTTGTCCATACCCAGAGACATTGGACAACATAAAAAAACAACTTATAGCTATCAGTAATCTTACGAATTAAATGACCCCAGAGGGCCCGTTGTGCTGCTCCTCTATTATAGCAATTTGGATATTTTAGGCACAAAATTATACAGATATACGTGCCTGTAATGCAACAGAATTCAATTGTACTGCACTATAGTGCAATGGCCCAATACTCTCAATAGTAAGATTGATTACATGCACGTCTAAAAGGAGATTAAGAGCTGTAATACCTAGTTAATAACTTAATGACGAGTGTGCGACAGAAGTAGACGCAGTGTGCAGTTGACTACAAATGCCATATACACATGCAGATGGAAATATATATTTTTTTCAAGCCCAGATCCATAGCTCCTTAAATGAATTGAGAAAATTTAAGATTTAGGTGCGATCCAGATTACATGGGCTTAATTCTCCAACTGATTCTAATCGCCTCATCAACAATTGATCACGTGTTTGTAAAAATAAGACTGGGGACTTGCTGAACGTTTATAAAACACACTTTCAACCTAGTGATACATCAGAATTCCAAAGAATCCATGAACGTTATTACTATCAAATGCCATCACTGAAAAGAATTGAATGTCTTCAAACTTGTCTAATAAGAACACTTTAGGGGTTTTTAATAATTCAGCTTAAAATAAACGAGTTAAGACTTGTCATAGTGGCGATCTGGCTGATTAGCCTCCAACCAGGGCTGTCAGAGTTGTTAAACTCATACATTAAATGTGTGATTAGATCTGACAAGTTAGGGTTTTCACATTTTACAGGTGTGGTTAACTCTCAGATTGATTGTTTCAATTTGTTTTGTTTTTTTACTTGAGGTAACACATGAGAGGAAGGCAGCTCTGGACTAGACCAGTAGCACAACAGGTGCCTATTTGGGCCATCATGTATGCACCAAGGATGCCTATATCAATCAGCGACATACTACCCGTTATGTAGCCTCGTGTGTGTTTGTGGATGTTACATGCAGGTACATGTACTGTGATTATAGTCACAGAAGAGGTGTATACCCTATATTGTTTCTTCCTTAATGCTGTCAAAATCTTACTTCACTTTCCCAAAAGCTTCTTTAAACAATTCTCTGTATATTTTGAATGGGTATTGCTCTGATAATGTGTAGAATCAATATGAAAATAAATTGATTCATTCTCGATGCTACAGAATGACATACAGCATGAACATCTACATGTAAAGTCATTTCTGGACAGGTTTAGGACTTGTGCGTGACTAGCGAGTATTAAATGACAACCCTTAAGTGACAGCCCAGAGTTGTCAGTTTAAAGACCCCTATGGCAATCATGACAAGACTGATTATTGTGTGTGTGTGTGTGTGTGTGTGTGTGTGTGTGTGTGTGTGTGTGTGTGAAGTGTGTTCCAGCCTTGGCAAGGAAGGCCTAGATTTAATCAGGCATCGACATGGACCAAGAATATTTTGAATCAAACTTATTCAAAGTTGCATCTCTCAGAACCCCGTGAAATAATTACTAACCACTAATTGCTTGACGGTTTTCAAACTAATTTTATAATCTAGACGATGGGATTTTTAAAGGAGAACTTAACTTATTTTTTTCCTCGACCCCTCCCCTAAAGATATTGATAAACATTGGCTATAATACATCAGTAAAAATACAAAAAAAAACATATTTTGTTTCTATCAAAGCTATCGCTTAATTGAATTTTGTCAGCCTGTTGGCAAGGGGGCCGCCTACTCAAACATAATCCATGTACCAATATACACAAGAAAACAAATAGAGCTACTATAGGTGGTCTTACACCACTGCAGTACGCTTCTGTGGAAGTAGCTGACCAATAGAGAGCCAGTAGCTGGCCAATGAGAGGACCAGGTGATATGTCTCTCGGTATATATAAGGGGTGGTCATGGTGGAGACCATTCAGCTGACATTTTACCTGGACTCCATAACGGTAAGTACCCGCTACATATTCATACAGCCTGAGGTTATTAAGCTTGCTGCAGGTGTTGCTTTGATTTAACTATGTAAATGGTGAGTTCTTTGCCAGTTACTTCATACTTAACAGACTGTTTTAATTGACAACTTTATAACAGGGTTAACTAGTAACCCACGAAAATGAAGGAGGCTTTATATTTGGTTCTAACAGGCATGACTGTACTTGGTCTTGGAATTGTTACAAAACCCTTTCAATTATGTGATAATATATTTTGTTTTACATATTGGGATCGCTGAAGTACATATGCAATATCGTAGGACTGTAGAAATAAACCTCAGGTCAATTGTGCGAGACTTGGGAACCCTGTTTAGAAAGGATTTTTTTTCTTGGAGGGGGGCGGGGCAGGTTTAAATAATGCCTAAATTGTACATATACTCATCTTCTGGGACAATTCCCCAAGCAAGGAAACGTAGACTCATTTTCACTCAAAAGCCCTATTCAATTCCCTTTCTAATACTTTATGGTGGTTGTCTCAAGAAAATTGTAAAATAGATCCCTTTCACCCAACACACTGTTCTTAGGTCATCGCCCATTAATCTGTATCCCCAGCATCACCCACACCTCCTCCCTAGCAACCTTGGAAAAGCCATGGGGCATTTTAATGCTCGGTCACAATCACTCAAGGACGGAAATATCGTCAGGGAACAGATTTATCAGCAAGCTGCAAACTGAAAATTATCTAATAACACACACCATCTCCAAACTTCCAATGTTTATTTTGAATTTCACAGTATTAATAAAGTGTGTTAACCCTTCAAGGGATATTTGGTGCCTCCGGCTTCCAGTTAGATACCAAAAGGTGTGGCTGTAAAGCAACGATATATAGAACCCATAGTGTGCCTTTTACCACTATAGACATAGCATCAGCAGAGGTTTGGGTGCGCCTTATAGGTGATCGAGATCCTTGCCAGGCTTAATGCTATAATGGACCTCTCAAATACAAGTCTTAGTGAATAAATGTAACACAGGATTGTGTTGCTGAATGTGTTCAGACAGGTTCGGTTTGTTCACCCAAATATACCACCCCCCTCCCACTCGCCCCTAACGACCTGAAACTTGGCCAAGTTTAGGATACCAGTGATCTTATATAAGTACATGTTTTGACGAAAGGATTAGCACACAACAAACATTAGGAATCAATTTGCTTGTAATTTAACTATGATGTATGGATAAAGAAATTCATACCTACTTTATTGGGTTGCACCCACTCGTAGCTTATATTCAATGCAGTTATATACCTGGATTAGGCCTGGAGATTAGGTTTAGTACGCTAATATAAACTACATTTCAGTAGGCTGTTCAGCCAGAAAGGGTTTGATGATCCTACTATTGATAGCTGTTTGGAAACCCAACAGGCTAACCGTAATTATTATATCAGCAGACCAAAACTATTCATACGTAGCTTATACGATGAGTAAAACCCCTTTGAACGTTAGGTTGATGAAGTCTCTGGATCTATAGAAATATTCAAAATAAAAATTTATCATGGCCAAATCCCTATTTCTTCATAATAAATTCTCCTATGGCTGAAGCCATGCCTCTTAATAACGCTCATAACATGTATGTCCTTACTACTTAGCTAATCATACTTATCTGTTTTCCTCCCAGCTCCAAGATGTCTGAACGTAAGGCTGTGATCAAGAATGCTGACATGTCCGAGGACATGCAGCAGGATGCTGTTGACTGTGCTACCCAGGCACTGGAGAAGTTCAACATTGAGAAGGACATTGCCGCCTACATCAAGAAGGAGTTCGACAAAAAGTACAACCCAACATGGCACGCCATTGTTGGCCGTAACTTCGGCAGCTACGTCACACACGAGACAAAGCACTTCATCTATTTCTACCTTGGACAGGTCGCCGTCTTGCTCTTCAAGTCTGGTTAGAATCCATACTTAGAGGATGATGGACTCAATTTCATGCAGAGCCGAATTGACATCACATTGATGTCAAGGTCCAGTGTGGATCATCGAACTCTATATTTTACAATAACACATCATCTAATGTCATCTGCCAAGTATAACATCAGGCATCACATTCCATCATGACTATTTCCATCCTGTAATTTATTCACATATTAAAGTCAGCTACAGACACAAAAATTGTGCTATTGTCATTGTACTAAATCAATTTTCACAATCTACCTATCAAAACATAATATTATTTACAACCGAGAACTTGTAACAGATCAGAATGATTCAAGATACCCATAGTTGTATACAGTGGTACCCTCTTTGATGAGGGTGTGAAATAATCCCTGTGGCTAGTATTTTATCATTTTGAAAAGTAAGGCCTATGTCAAAAAGATAGTAGACCTCATTCCAAAAAGCGTCGTCAGAAACCCAATTTACCATTTTATTGATGAATCCAATGAGACATGAGTGAAAGAATTCACAAAGGTCATCTACCGGACCTTATTTTTGGTTTCAATCTGGACTCCTCATAATGGAGAGATTATTTCAAACAGAGAGACCTTTAAAAAAACATGGTCTAAGTGGTTCTCAGATTAAACCAGTTACACATTACAGTTATAATTCTGGGATTGGCTCCTAGGTGGCGACTGAGTGGTTTGACTGCAGTGTGGTATGGGTTGGATGAGCTGTCACTTATAGCAGGAGTTAACAAATATATATATATATATATATATATATATATATATATATATATATAGACCTACTTACAGGCCTTCTATAGTGCCACTTAATGTTAGAGGTTCCTATTGAAACCTTCATAAACATGCAGTGCACAGGCTGAAACAACACATAATTCATATGTTCATGCATAGACAGTAGGGCCACCTACTGTGATATAAATTGACCAAAGTGTCTTGCCTTTACCATTACACCCAAACATATTCAATAAGCAGCCTAATATTCTATGTTGTTTCAACCTGTGGTGCAGCGTATACTACCGTTATACCTCATGTATAGGGCGTGGCTTGAACACGAATATGGAATCCAAGTGCGCCTTATAGGAAGAGCCAAAATTATTTTGCTTTGGAAAAGTTGCTGGTCATGTGAATACATCATAGAAGTATCTAAGTATCTTAATAGTTAATACACGTACTGCAATGCAATGATGCATGGGACACAGGGAATACAAAATAATTTCAGCTTAATCGATTAAGAAGTGTATGTTTTTCTCTTGAAGTGCCATCTCTGGTTCTTAACATTCATGTCTCTGACAGGTTGGCAGCCCCCCCCCCCCTCCTTTCCTTCTCAGAAGGTTAACAGCCACAGCTCTTTGGGCCGGTAATAGAGTTTACACCTCTTCCCATACTAATCTAGTACCCCACAGAGTTATCTTGGTTGATTTGTGAGCCAATTCATCAATATCAGGATTTACAAGTACCTGACCCTCTTCTCCTCATTTATTTACCATGATGTCTGGAGCACACCTTAATTCGCTTCAAGCAGTGTGCCTGGATCCCATTTCAGAGTCGGTCTGCTCAGCCTAAATTGCATGGCCTTTGAAGTAATAGAAACATCCTACCAGTCTGGCATGGTACTGGTATTTTGTAAATCGAATGCATCCTCAAAGAAGCCTAGAAAATAGAAACGAAAGAGCACTGCAAATGTGTAAATGGCAAATCTCAAATGTCACTTGGTTTCAAAGAAAGAGAAAATGGCAATGCAGATTCCAGGGAGAAATGGTAGCCTATATTCATCATCGAGGATGATTTTATATATGGTAGCTTCAATTTGAAAACATATTACTGCATGTCTAACCCCACCCCGTGCTTCTCTCCGTCTGAAAGCAGCTTTGATTATGTCTTCCAATTAACAATCGAGATATTACGCATATCTCGTCATCATTCTCGCATAGAAAAGCCTTTGGCTGGACTCTTACCTTCTCCGTTATGGTTATTGTGATATCTATCTGAAGTCTCTATGCCAAAGCATATCTAGTTAGATAACTGCACGATGTCACATTTCAATAAGGAATGCACATATCTGTCAAAGACGGGTTAGACCTAGCTAGGTCTATTGGGAATTTCGTCACAGGCAATGCAACTAGATACCATAAGGGTGCATGTCTTGAGCCATCATGCCTGCAAAGGTTGCAGGGTCTGTTAATGAATTAAGCAGTTTTGTAAGGATGATGCATAAATGGATATCTGGCGAATGATATTCAAGAGTGGCAAAAGCATCATGTAAACCCTTCACGCTTGATACACTCATAGGGGGTCAACAAGGTGCACCAATACATTGCTGTTGCATTGCTCTCCAGTGCGTTGTTGGTGCATCATATCAAATTGACATTTCAGGTATTGCCTCAGACCGCTCTCGCTGTGTCAATATAGGGCAATGGGAACATGTGTGCAGCTTGTAGCAAAGTAGCAAGTGCAGCATGATATTGTACACACTAGGTATGTGAACGTCAGTGCTGCTGGGAGCGCGGACGTCGTCACATAAAAGTGTGTCTGTTTTTGAGGCTTGGTGCAGGGGTAGCTCTCAGGTATAGCTATATACTAAATGTTAATATTGGCATTGCAGTGAATATATGATTTTTACCAGCAAGAAAACAAAATTTGAAATCACATACCTCTACACACGGCTTTATAGAATAGACTCCGGTTAGAGCGAGATAAGGAGAGCAGTGATCTGCAATAGGTACCTTTATTGATGGGTCCAAGTGTTGGTGCCTTCCATACAGGAGCCCAGTGTAGGCTCAAGGGGGTTGATTCAGGTAAACTGAACTATAGGTAAAGGGAACCATTTGTACAAGGGAGTTTTGTTTTCCATAGATTTTATAATTCCTGTCATGACTTATCTCTAGAAGTCCAAATCGGTATACTGAACAGCATGATGAAAAACCATCTTTTCTTGCTGCCGACTTTTTTGGGGCTAAATTCATTAAAGTCCTAAAAATCCTTCAAAACACAGAGATATCAAGTAAAATCAACCCTGATAAACGCTATCTGAAGCCGAAACTGTAGGTTAATTAATAAAATTATCAACCACAAAACCGAGTTGGGAATCTAGTTGTGTTGTACATATCAGAACATCACAAAAAAAAGTAAAATGAATATGCAAGATTAAGAAAGTAATGAATACTAAAAAATAGCTTGATAAGATGGAAAACTATTCTCACGAGTTCAATGGAATGGAAACATTCCATCTGGTTCGCTTTATTTCAAAATGTTAGTTAAAGTGAACCACTGACTTTAGATAAAGCAAACCATTCTAGAATAGAGCCATTATCAATATCAGAGGGCCTATCTTTTTCCAAATTGTAAATGAAAACACTCCTCACTTTAGTCATGTAAGTGTTCTACATTACAAAGTGATGTTAGGAATAGCATAAATCTATATTTATGCATAGGGAAATGAAATAGGGTTGGGGATTGCTTCAACTTAGCCTAAAATTGTGATTTATTTGAAACATATTTTGAGTAGATCAAGCATCCAAGTTTGGATTGCCCATTGAAAGGTTTTACATCATCAAATTGATTCCTGTTAGGTCACAGATAGTTTTCCTAGTCATAAATTTATACTATATGGTTATTTTTGTTACCCTACATTAAAAAAATGGTTCACCTTATCAAAATATTTAGGTAAAGCAAACCACTTCAAAACGATTTTAGAATCAATGTTAGCTGAGAACCACATTCAATATAAAACTAATCATTGGTCTATCAGATACCTGTATAGCCTTAGTTAATTTACAGGAATAATCATATTTGAAAAATTATTCTTACAGGGCCTTTTATACAGTTAACCATAAAGTGGTTCGCTTTACCTGAATCGACTATGCATTGTCAAATGTAAATCCACCTAGGCATTAATTTACATCAAAAGCAAATGCTCAGGTATTTAACAATAAAACCCAGTATTAATTGAAATTAGGTGCTTGGCAATCATCAATGTATATATGTACGTACCTTCTGGTTACATTGAATAATTCCGGACAGAGCAATATTTTCTTAACAATAATCATACATAAATTTTGTGCATGGAGCAATCCTTAATGGTCAACTAGAAATCACAAACTCTATTATGAAAACATGCTTTATTTGACATACCAATACATTAATTTTGAATATCTTTAGTGAGAAAGGCCAGTGAATTTACTATCACAGATGCATAACTTCTTGTACGACCTGTCTGACACCGATGGGGGGTTAGGTATACATTCTTGGCACAGCAGGAGGTTATTTCAAGATAGTGATAAATCAACATAGTTGGAATAACCTCCAGAGAACAAAAGGGTCATCAGTCATACACACATTCTTATTGTTATCATAAGTGGGCAAGAATGATTACACCTTCTTATGTTACTATATACCTGGCCACAAATTTGGATTAGATCATTTGGTGGTGTATAACAATGTCTTAAAGGCAATACTTGACCAACCAGCACCATGAGCGATACAGACTTTACAACGTGTACATACATTCATCTCTTAAACTCGTTCCCTTTCACTCAGGATTTAGACCTATACCAGCCACTAACATAATTAAAATGGTAATGAAAAGACATGTACTTATCTGGCAAGATAATTAGTAAAAGTTGCTATTAATACAGAGTTAAATCTATCAACAGTAGTAATGTCAAATTTATTGGCAAAACTACGTATATGATTTAGAATGACTTAATCCTAAGGGTGTAAAAAGAGAGGTTCTTATCAACTTGTCAGGCGTGCAGATGTCTATTTTACCATGCAGAGGGGTATAAGGTAATTCAAAAGTATCAAAATCGCTGTAAGGATATTTTCATTGCAGATTAATTGTTGATGTATAAAGAAGTGAAATAATGATTGCAATATTTACATATATTAAGCACATCCTAGCAGAAATGCTTATAAGTATGTAGTGAAGAACATGGTTCTCCTAAAAATGAAATTTTATCATTGTATTTTGTTGATATAGGTCGACTGATAATCTTTATTGCTAGACTTCTTTGGTTTCTTATTCATTACGTTGTATATATCATTGTTCTGTTTTTTTTATTGACACATAGATGATCTAGCATTGTATGAACAAGTAGATAATGCTTTCTTAACACACACAGGCACATCATCAATAAGTGAATTTCTATACGTAGGGTTATACATATTCGTTAAGCAATACTAAGCCCCGGGGGGGCACTCTCTATGTGATGTATACACATATGTGCGGCTGGCAAGGGTACTTTTTCAAGGAAAAGTCCCTAGCAAGCCTCCAGTTTCAGCCACAAATGTCCCTAGCAAGGGTCTACTTTTGAGCAAAAATGGCCCTAGCAAGGGTCAACTTTTGGCGAAATACCCCGATTCACGCGGAAAATTTAGAATTTTCACAAATATTTTCCAAGTTTTCATGAAAATAGCATGAACAAAATACAATTTTCTCCCAAACAAGTTCATTTTAAGACATTTTGAGCAAAATCTTAAGACTATTATGTACAAAGTTCCCTAGAAAGGGTAGGGTTTGGAAGAAAAAACCCGCGAACAAGTGCCCTAGCAAGGGTAAGGGTAGTCAGGGGTTCAGCCACACACCCGTATCAAAAAAAATTTAAGTGCCCCCCCGGGTACTAAGCACTGTGATCGATGGTTGGCAACATGTAAAGCATACCTATACATATATGTATATGGATAATGGTCATTTAGCCAATATATAAAAGTTCAAAGTAAGTTCTAGACAGACCATAAAGAATATTCCTAGTGGTGCTGTTATTTGCAATAATCTTCGCTCTACTTTAAAGTTATCCTGAAATTCTATGCAATTCTGTTAATTAGAATTGACGGCCTTCCTCCACCTTAGATGACTATAGAACAGTAGGTGAAAGGTTACCTGGAGCCTTGGTAAGAGTACCGCTTCAGGCTGCGGGCTCTGTTTAGAAATTGTCACATATGAGGAACTAAACAAGTTAACCTGGAATTCGCGATGAGGGGATATAAGGATGACCTAGAGTGTTGCAAAATCGTCCTACGCAAATTACAACATTGCTTTGGGCTTTTCCCTAATACACTCAAATGACTAAAGGTTAATGAATGTCATGATACCTTATTACCGGTATTGTAGAAAAAATATAATATTCTGCAGAAAATATGAAGATTGTTTCATTGTGTGAAAACATAGTATGTGTCTCATGTGTACTCCGTTTGCAACGACTGTTCCCCTGATTAAACTCCCCAGTAGGCATGCGCAGAGCATTGGCCAACCAATATTAAGAACTGGATTTTATCTGTTGACAACGTTGATCAACATAATTTATTGTCAACATTGAGTCAATGTTGTCAACCATTACCTTTTTCAATATTTGATCCCAGGTAGACATATCAACATTGTTACATTGTTCCCAATTTAACGTTAAATAAAAGTGTTGATGGCAAGAAAATAAATTTTATTTTGTTGCCATAAAAACTTTCATTTATACTGTTGTCTCAGTGTTGATATGTCAACTTAGAATCATCTCACAACTATCAGTGTTGAAACAATACATCAACAATGAATCACCTTAGAACACATAACATCAATATGTAAAAAGCACTGATGTGCTACATCATGGATGATATGATTATGTTATAAATGTAAACTTTCAAACCCAAGCATATTTCAATCTTGATTCAACTGTTGATAGCCAATTTTCATTATACACCAACTTTGTGTACCTACTGGATACTGGGTGGCATTTTGCAAATGATTTAAGAAATTCTTCAATACTTCACAATGAGACAAGTACACACACATAAACCTGTACATGCCGACTTTATTTAGATATTTGTGTGCTATAGTTATTTACAACCTGGAATCATGATGTAGTTAGATACCCCATATAAGGACCTACATTGCTAACCCTACTATATCTCCTCTAGAATAGTAGGGTGGCCCTTGTTGACCTCCCCGAACTGCCCCCTCCTAGCCCACCCCCTAGTCCGCATGAGTTAGACTTTCCGGCACTACTGTGAGACATGGTATGAACAGGCCCCCCATCCTCGTGAATATGTCTCGTCTTCCGCGAGAATCTCTCAATGTAGAGGTTGGCAATAGCTAGTATAACCACCACAACGAACAGAACGCCGACGATGAGAAAATTCACCTGGATGTCTGTCAGCCCGCCTGCTCCACTCTCACCACCGGAAGTAGAACTCTCGTCTATAGGAGGGGAGGTAGCGGCCACGTGCTGGGACCCATTGCTACCTAAGGGACTAGCGTGGGCCGAGTCCTGTACTTGGGACATGGTAATTTGTATCTAATGTATCTGTGACCACAACAAATTGTTATGGGATGTGACCTAAGATCTGGTAACCTTCAGATCCTTATGATCACGTATACTTAGTATACCAGAACTAAGGCAATCACTAGTAATTGGTAAGTAAGCAAATGGAATCTCCTTAGTGGATGCAACCGTCCTGAGGAGGTTAAGCAGCTCCTGTGTCAGGTCAAGCTATGTTGTTGTATCAGATTGACTGCAGGCCAGTGAGAGCATGTGAAACCATCTTCCAGATTGCCATCCTAATGACGTATGATATATCCAAGACATCATTGAAATAACCTGCAAAACAAATAAGAAATGACATTAGAAAATGATAAATGATATCTGAACACCACAGATATCATTTGGGTAAAGTTTCTGTTGCTTTCAATAAATTGAGAAGATTGACAATGTTATCAGCATCAGTCAAAATCTATTGACAGAACTGACTCCATGACGATTGCTGTGCAAAGGCTCATAGAAAAGTATGACTTTGTGCTCTTTTAAATACAGTTCCAGGGATTCGCATAACTGACCCTATGGATCCACCAAAAAGGGCAAAGACACCATTCCCAGCTTCTCTTTGTCCATATGAGATGTTGAAAGCATTGTCAGGTTTAAAGCCAGCCAGGATGCAGCTGGGAATCACGGATTGTGCTTATCTCTTTATAAGAAAATGGCAATGGATTAAGCTAGGCTAGTTGATCAGAAAGCACAAGACCCAAAATGCTAGCTACAGTACAACTGCAACCTCAACTTTTAATCCCAGTCCCCGCACTCTAAAGGACATGCAGACAACATCCTCGTTACGGAGTGATCATTTTTTAACAAGAGGTGGGTCAGAATTTTTTCAACCCCTTGACCAGGGGGGTTCAAAATAATTTCACCTGTTTTCAGCGAAAAAGCCTGCGTGTTACAGGTTAACTCTTCCTATACCAGAGTATTTTAGTAAAATTTTGGGTTGTAGTGTGTGGCATGCCCTCTAACTGTTGAAATTATGTGAATATTCCAAATAGAAATGAAATGGCAATGGATTAAGCTAGGCTAGTTGATCAGAAAGCACAAGACCCAATTTTCTTTATCTACATTAATTACTGAGAAATGACATCATCAATGTGGGGTTCTTATGAGAAAAAGTGATCATTCAACCAAAATTCAAATTGTAATATCTCAGCATTCACTGTATGAATTGTGCTGAAATTAAGTGCATATTGTAGGATATATCAATCTTTTCTGGATTTTTTGAAAATATTCTTTTTGGTTACCATGATTTTTAGCATATATATTATGTTGCCATGGTAACCAGCCCAAATGACCAATAATGGATCAAAATACACTGAAAATTTTTATGTCATTTTGTTCAGCATGAAAAAACGTACAAAGTCAATTTTCATCGAAAAAATTATTATTTTTTGACATTTTTCATGATTTTTAGCCTAAATTTATACTGATTAAATCCATGGAAAACTTTCATGGTAATTCAAATTTCTATATCAAGTTTGGAAAACTGCCATATGAAAAGTATAAGAGGTAGAAACTAACCCTTTGGGCTCTGTGGAGGATCAAACTCCACCTGGGACCAGGCAAATATTTTAAGAGTTTCATGAGATTTTGAGGAAGTAACAGGCTACTCAAAATCGGTCAAACTATGCATTAATGCATAATCGGTAAAGGAATGTGACGCGTTTGCACACAATTTTCGGCTCCCGAGGGGGGGTCAAAAAAATGTTGACCCATCGAGAGGGGGGGCCCATAATTTTTTTCGCGCCTCCACACGCAAACCCACCAGCACCCCCCTGTTGTTAAAAATTGATCACTCACTTCATACCCCTACTCCACGGATCCAGACCCTAAAATACCCCCTATTTTAGTGAAAATCACAGATATTTAGGGCCTTACAAATACCCTTTTTTTTGCAAAAACGCGGATATTTTGATGTTATACAGACTTGGGAACATTTATGATAAGTGTGCAAAGATAACTTCTAACGATGAAACTATCTGGTTTCTGTACTAGTAAAATACCTCCTCAGCAAAGTTCCTTGAGAAGTGGCCTCCATTTGAAAATAAATACAGAGTCAGGGTGATTTACACCCCTTAGAAAATCCTTTAGAAAAGACCCCTTTTTTCAATTTTCACAGACATGCAAAGTAGGAGAAAATATACCCTAAACGTGGATGGTGTCCATTCCCATGCAGAAGTGCGGGAACTGGGCTTTCAATCACTATCATGTAACACTGCAGATTCCCCTTCGTAATCCCCTAACGATTGCACATTTACAATAAAAAAATATCCTTATCAACACGAACAAATCACCGCCTTAAAATACACCTAAGCACCACCCTTATCCAATAAAGCCCTTCCATAATTCACATTTCATCTCAGATGGCCCATTATAAGCTTAGATTGTAAATGGCGTTGTGGAATCGGGCTTCCCCTGGACGATGTTTTTTTATCATTTTATGAAATCGGCTGAGGAATCAGGGTAATTTCTCTTATGAAGGGCATAACCCCTTCACAATAGCGGTAGGACCAGAAGAATCAACCCATGTATGTACTATGATTATGATATGTTCGATATGAATAAATCAATAAAGTTAAATTAAACCAAAAAATAAATAAATAATAATGATAAAATTGATGATTTTTGTTTTTTGGAAAATGTCCCCGAGATTGGACGCAAAAAAACAGATAGGCCATGGGGAAAATGAACAAGGCGAAACTTTGCTAAACAATGAATGAATTCACTTATTTGAAAAAAAAAACTAACAAAAAAAACCCAACTCATGCATCCTATGTGGCTGTGATTCTTCAGGTACAACCATAATGTCTATGCAATTACCACTTTCAGGCTCTAGCCCATGCTCTGCCATGTTATTGATGGCAGTGGGTACATATGGCTATTGCCTCCCATCCATTCCCGTCTCTACTGATGAAAAAGCATCCCTCTCAAGGTAAGCCATATAACCAGCCTCACGGCATTCACAGTCCTCTTTTATGTTCCCCAACACACCTGAGCCACCCGCCAGGCGGCGCTGCAGACGGTGCCAAGTGCCAGGAGGGGAAGCATTATGTTCTTGTTGTGAACGGGAATAGGCTCACAAATATTTTGTAAATGACCGCTAAAGATAGAAACATAATATGGTGAGAGCTCATGGATATTCTGTACATTTTCTAATCTGCTAATATTTATTGCAAACGTGCTACTCTATGTTTACTCTGGTGGTACTCTTTGTTGTTGTACTCTTAATCTATATTTGATACAGCGCATTGAAAACTGTTTGGCCACTTTCTAAACACATTCAGTTTTTAACAAATCTTTAGAGCACATTGTAGCCCAATACCCCCATCCTACCACACACAAAGGCATACATAATGCATTTGTGGTACACCATTTTTAGGGACTTTGTGCGTTAGAAGTTAATGTGTTTTTTTTTTGCCCGGCTGTTCCATCATTTATCAATACTGACGTGCATATGTCAATTAGTTTAACAATGGTTTTATTTCCCCCAATGAAAAGTACAGTCGGTTGAATGATCCTTTTTTCAATAGATGGACTTTTCACATGTCTGACTATTAATGGCCATATCATCAACATTTGACATCGAGTTTGACAGATGTGTTTTTGCTTTTACAATCACTTGCAAATATTGGGAGGACCAGTCACGTACAGATAAGATAATAGAGTAGATATCATTATGTCATCACGATCATGCATCATGTACAATACTATGTAAGGCAATAGCTCATGACGGATATATTATGTCATTGGAGAAAGAATTAACAATGATCGATTTAAAAGGATATTTTCAGATAGGCAAATAGACCAGTGGTCGTGCCATTAGTACAATACCTAATCTCTAACCTTTACCTGCAGAGGGTAGCCAAAAGGTCAAGTGTCCATTCTTGAGCATTTGGCATTCACAATAATAACTAACTGATTTGATTCACGTGTAAATCTTTAAAAACATACAAAATAAACAGCGTGTCTCAAAAGTCATAACTATTTTCTGGCTGATAAATCTGATGATTACTATAATTGTTTTTGTCTACAACCCATGCTTGCTATACTGCTACTGGATATTGTACCATCCAGTTGGCGAATATTATATTCGTTTCTAGCATCACACCCAATTGTGTATTGATGCGAATGAACGACATCTCCGTTCATTAGTTGCGATGGCTTTCCCAGATGAGATTACGTCCTATCTATTACCCTGGATTTTGTGATAGATTCTACCTCAACTTCATTATCCATTCGTAATACTACCCCAGACCACATTCTATCAAGTCAATATTGCATGTGTCCACTAGGAGACAACTAAAGTTACGTGACTGAATCAGTGCAGAAGAGACCTCCTCCCATTCCAAGTAATTGCTGTGTGATCCTGACATTGCTTTTATCGATGATTTACTACAAGATCGACCAGCCCATCCATGCTGATGATATCCCTTTACCCACTAATGAATTGCAGGTCTTGACCTTCCGCAATAATTTATGTGAATAATTACATAAGGTTTGGTAGAGCAGTCGCACTGGTGCGGGCCATAGGGACCACTTGTCTGCATTGCTGTTATGACAGTATTGTAAGGCTTCTCACTACAATCTGAAGGCGGGCAGTCGTAGTGTGCTAAGAAATGGCCTACAGTGCCTGTTGCTGGACTAGGGGCACTAAAGTTCAAACTTAGGCATTATAGCTTAGCTGAAAGAAAGGCTGAGGGCCATCAGGAGCTTGTTTCAATAGTGTCTATGACAGTTTCAGGCCCCTACGACTTGAGAAGGGCCAAATCTTACCAGGTGATCTTAGGACTTTGGCCATAGTGACTAAATAGCTGGCTACATTACTGGGTGATCGTACTGCCTGCTGGCTAAATAGCCCCCAGAGCAGTGACTCAATAAGGGACCCTGGTATGACAACCCTCTATGTGAATGCATAGTGGGTAGTCGTAGCTGCTGCTATCTGCACTCCTCTGCTCAAATGCAGCCCACCTGTACTCTTTCCTCTGTAACCATGTATGTACTCTATACAGTCAAGTCTCGATATACCGGTCTTCAATAAGTCGGTTGATTCACTTATCAACCACCTATTCCGCCCAACAGATTTAATAACAGCCATTGAATTCTATTGTAATTATGATTCAGAAATCCAGCCAATTCAGGAACCAGCCAAATTTTCTCTCAAACAATGGTGGCCGGTTTATAGAGACATGACTGTATATAGACTAATGCCCTGATCTCAGGCCACTCATAGAGGTTGATGGGCCTTACTATATATATAGCAAGGTGTTGAGGAGGCTATGTATCTTCAACCTCACGTTGAAGGTAGAGGAACCTGCTGCCAAATAGAAGCTTTCTGTACAACTATGATATTTTTAGGTATATTTGACCACCTTTAACAATATAATCCATTTTCATGATAATTGACCATGTGTGCACCCTTGTTACCAGGTGGGATCACCTATATATAGATACTGTAGCTCTATACTCATTTGAACAGTAGAGTACAAACCATACTATGGGGAGGTACGACTGGGCACTATTTAGCCATTTAGTATGGGTGCCTGGCCTGTACGACTGGGTGCTATGACTTCATAGTGGTCTATATGAGGCCAGCAGTTGAATACATAGCAGGGCCTATTTTGAGGTCTGTACTGTAGCTCACTATGTAATCACTGCTATGGAGCCATTTCTTACACCTCCCACTACGATCTGTGGGTGTCCTGTCGTGGACACTATTGAAACAAGGTCCAGGACCCATGGCAGTGCCCGGTGGCAGTGTCACTTACTCGAAATTGAGAGTAAGCATGCCAAAATGATGGGCCTGTTGCTAGGGGTTAGAGGTGGGATTTTATGTGTGCACAGTATACCATGATTTCTACTCCATCATTTAACTATGGCAGGGTCTAAGCTATAATCCATGATTCATAGTTGTGTATGGGAGTGGGGTGCGTCTATACACTCATTGTCACCAAGCAGTATCGAATAAAGAGGTTACCATCAAATTACCAAACACCAAAAAGACAAAGTATAGAATAAACACAATATTTATGCCAGATAGGTGAGCTTCTTACCTCGCTGATATTTCACAGATAAATACATCATTCTACTATCCATAATGATTTCATTCGCTGAGTTTCTTTATGCAGACAACATTGATTTATTTCGCATTGCCAACAGCTTGTTGATCCAGCATAGCAGCCCTTGTCCTACCGACTGCAGGTTATGGGTTGGACCAGAAGAAAGCCTTTCACAGAGCCTGGCAACGAGCCAACGCCGTGCTGCCTTTATCCGACATAAAGATGCTTTACAAAGCCAAGAGTAACCCTTGCCAAATATCCATTACTTTATCTGATAAACCCTATACCTTGTATGTATTTATAAATGAACTATATCTTTGGTGTCTAATGCTGCCTATCATTCTATGGTGTAGACCCTGACATGGGTGCATCGACCAGATGTAATAGAAGAGTCAGACCATGGACCGCCGATGCCCAGGCCACATATCATAAACATATAGATTGATCAGAGACAGGAGAGCTGTCTTACTAATACAATATCCCTTAACATTCACGATATACACAAGATTCTGCCCTTCATCAGCTGGAACCAATCTGTTTAACAATATTGAGGAGTGCACATCCTACCTCATCTGAAATATGTATATTTGTGAATAAAGGTGACGGAGAAAATGTAGCACCTCTACGCCTATAGCATATATATATATATATATATATATATATATATATATATATATATATATATATATATATATATATATATATATATACTTATGGTTGTATATCTCTGCTTTAGATCCTATGACTACGGCCTTCCCCTGGTAATGGTGACTAACGACCTAGGGTGTATTCCTGTAGTGGGGGTTCTCACATTCCATGGTATCCCTTCTCCACTCATTGAGGTCACGTCTCGGTCTTGGTCTTTATCTTTTATTTTCATCACTTAAAAGTAATACATAACAAGCTTGCAAAAAAGTGAAGAAACAGTGTTATGTCATATAGAGTTGATACTGTATACTGGGGGTGTTGGAACAGACCCTCGGTGAGAAACCCACCCTCCTCCTACGCATAAAGATTAGTTTATGTGACAACATACATATATTGGACTCTCTGTGAGACCCCCCCCCTAAATTTAAAACTCATTTAGGCAGGTGCATAAACTTTTATTCAACTTTTCTAGTTTCTTGTGATTTAACCATCAGCTTGAATTTGCCATAAATGTAAAGATTTATACCTCACCAAAGTAGGTGTATCTAAAGCAAAATCAGGTATATTTTGCCATTTAGGAGGCTGCATAGATTTAGGGGCATGTATAAATTTATGTACAGCCATAAATATTAACAAATTGACTCTGCTTTTACCAGGATGGTACCTGTGTCAAAGTCATGTCCTCACTGGTACAAGCGGAATATCTCAGCAGGCCTGCAGGCTGTATGAGCAAATAATAGAAATGTTTATTAGACCCAACATTGAGGTTATGGTATGTGTGGGGTTGGGGTTGGGGATATTGTACATTAGACAAGCCTCCTTTTCTTCAATGGTGCTGGGCACCCATTCTAGGTAAGCTTACCAGTACGGATATTTGGGGTGAAAAAAACACACTCCTTTTTCTTCAAAAACACTGACTCTTTTGGACCTAAAATGTCCCCCTTTTTGTTGAAGACTATTGACACTTTTACCACAGCTCACCCTCTACTACCCGAAACCCATTGTTAGCATAATACATACATTAAATTCATTAGAAATCCCACCATATAGTAATCTCTATATAATTATCGCCCCCACATATTAACCACCCATATTTCACCTTTCTGTACAATTAGGCCCCATTAAAACAACTGTATGCAGACCATACTACTAATAGTCCAGAATACATAATACATAATAAAGAGTATACAAGGGATAACCATTAGGCAGGATATCCATTATACAGGATAGCCATTATGTATGATAACGATCATGTAGGGCTGTCCCATAGTGAGGCCCATTCCAGTATGAACCAGACCTAGCAAGCCCATGGGACAGGATATTCATATCCCTATTAGAAGAAACAGTAACAGTCGTGACTACCATCCAGCTCAGACGAAGGTTGTGCAGCGCCACCTTCTGGTGTATGACATCATAGCCATGCAGCATCATGGGCTGTACTTGATTATAGATTAATTTATCATACAGGCATGCCAATTCTGGAACCATAGATTTCCTATGCTAATATTGGAGTGCACGATGGAGATCATCACCACGGGACGGAAAGACTTATTTATTACATTGTAAGTATGATATCAATCTCTTTCAATAGAAATGTGTATCATCTCATTAGCCAAGCGAGAAGTATTGTTCATGATGAAACATCAATTGTTAAGTCTAGCGATAAAGACATATAGATTGTATCTACAGGTTCTTGAGTTATCTCTTCATCAATGTCATCGAGAATCACTATATTAAAAAAGAATGTCTCGTCGCAACACCATGCAGCTTACCCCTCGGCCCTGCTCCCCCACCCTAGTCCCCAGCTCATACGCCCCAGGGCCCGGCCTCCCCATCCCCATCCCCCGACGCTCCATGTGTCACCTACGTGGCCAACAGGCAACTGCGTGGCAACACAGGCCTGTGGACACACCTATGCGTTAGAGCATGATACAGTGATGCACAACCAGTGAGTTACTCGCCATCATGCCCACAAAAGAAGAGAGTATCAAAGGGAGGATAAACATTTCAGGTAGCTTCCATACAGATTTGTAAATTTATACATGACTTTAGGCAAAGCCATAAATTGCCTAAGCATGCCCTCTACCTTTGGATAGAAAAACTAAATTCATGACGTCACATAAGGGATCCCCTGGGGTTTCCCAGCAGTTTCTCTACTTTTACACTGGATTCCTGAGATTTAGGTAGAGAAGTTTTACGCAATGCCGTAAATATTTAGTAAGTTGCCTATATTTATGGAGAACTTATCAAACACGAAATTTAGCCCTAAAATTAGGAAAAATGTAAATTTCCCGTAAATATCTTGCCTAAACTGTTGCCCAGATCGGATTTAGCCAGAAACGCGGCCCTGTTAGTTCGAAAAAGTTATTTCATCATTCTGTCATAGAAATAATGCGATATTTCTGTTGGTATCCCATAAGCAGCACTTTTCAGACAGTTAAATGTCCATAAACATTGACCTTTCAACAAGACAATGTTATTTTCACACATGATTTCCTCAGCAACATCCAACAGATAAGTGGGCAGTGATTGGACTGTATTCCAATAACTGGCCTTTGTTTGGGGGCAGTCAAAAAGGTTAGCTATTCTTGACCAGTTGAATGTTTACAAAATTACCCAAATCGTTTTCATCATGAATTCATTCTTATAATAGTCCTCAGCTGCTCATTCCTGTTTATAATTGTTTTGTAAAAGCAAATGAAATTCTGGAGTCTGTTTTGGTTGACCTTGAGCAGAATCAGCATAAATTGCAATTTCAAATTCCCTTTGTGCACAGGCACTGCTGGTTCTGGCTATTCTACCATCATTATAACTATCATCTCTGAATTCAAAGACATGATACTGCATTGCTGGTATGATGCCACAGAGGAGGTTCCGGTGAGGTTCAGCCACATTTTTACTTTTTATTTTTGCTTTACGCAACCTCTACTCTTTCCTACGCTGTTAAATCCTAATCCTTTGTACTACTATGGTCAGTGTCCATCATGAGTCCAAAACCTGTTTACTCTCCTCTATTCATAAGAAGTTCTATTCCCATCACTTCTGGGTCTTGTGAGATGAAAATCAGGCGGGATAGGAAGGGGTTAGATTAATTTAACCTCCCTCTGAATACTGACTCTATCCTTTAATGGGACACCAGCCTCCACCTAAACATTATGTGAGGGTAAATGATCGGCTGTTATTTACCTCTGTTTATTACATGACTTCTGTGATTTTGGGTGCTTTTTCTGGATATTCCCATTCTGATACCTGTCGATACTGCATGCCATGATGCATGCATCATAACTTTGTATTGCGTGCCTGATATCCATGGATAACAGGCACTGAGTGCCTGATATCCATGGATATCAGGCATGCCTTACATGTCATATGTCACATGTTAAAACCTACGAGAATCCTATTGCCAAGGGCAGGGGTCGAACCCATACCCTACTGATCTGTAGACCAGCTCCCTATGCAGTGCACCACAGGGACTGACGAGAAATGGATGGTTAGAACCAGGTCTGTATAAGTCATTGATATGATACAAAGCCCAGGGAGGTCACTCACATATAACTAGTATACATTCAATGTGTGAATGTATACTACCTCTAATACATATATCCTGCAGTCTGGGTTGTGACCCCCCCCCCCCACCTCTGTGTCCGCTATGGTAGCTGCGACAACTCCCAGACACCTGTGACAATGGTTTAGTGGATAGCGCGTCGGGCTCCCAACCCCTGGTACAGCCTTTCACATCCCGGCCTGGTCCATCCTTTTGCCTCTATAGAATATATGGAGCAGTCAGTAGCTCATCAAGTCCCCGTCCCAGCATCAATTTTTTCCCCAAATTGAATTTATTGATATTCTATTGATTATTTATTGATAAGTCATTGATAAATAGTGTAATAAAACCAGTAAGGTATGGGCTAACAGGCCCCTCGTCGTATATCCTATGATACAAGCAATTCGGTGCCCATACATTACTCCCTTAATACAATCCCTTTCTTATGATCACAATGCCTTCTTCATCACCTAGGTCTATGTGTGAACCTAAACAATACCTTATACTTATAAATTGAGAGGCGGCTATAAGTATGGTATACAGTATCCTATGATAGAATTCTCCAGGAGGGCATTTTTCAATGATGTAGAATCCACATAGATGAGTCGATCTGGAGGTACTACGATCGCACATTGCAAATGCCCATGCTATTATTGGAAATGTTGACTAAAAGGGTACAGTTGTAATCTGTTAAGAAATAACCTACTTGTGTTTTGATATTATATATTCTTATATATGTGCTTAAAGGTTCTGATTCCATTTATTAAGTCAGCCTTTGTTGGCCCTGCCAAAAGATTGGAGACTATGTATTTCACAAAGCACTAAGCTATGGGGTGGTTGGAGAGACTGCTTAGACACCCTCCATATTTTATGTCTATTTATAGTTAGTGCTTAAAGTCTATGGGTCAATGCCCTGCTGCCACCAAGCACTATATAATTGCATTATAAAGCTGTGACTGATCCGATAAAGAACCCCTATATTACCAAACTTCCATTACCGTGCCCAATACTCTATACTTTTGGCATTAAGAGTAGCCTGGCATGCCACATGGACCGGCGCTACCCCCACTTTTCTTGGTTACTAACATAGAAAGATGTAGCATAAGGGCCTCACCAAGGGTAATACCCATTTGGAGCTTGGAGATGCGTTGTGAATTGCTGAGGTTGGAGCTATCTTGGAATGAATGGGAAGCCAAGGAGTCTGGGAGAATGTTAAGTGAAGCCAATATCCTTATTTATTTCCAGTCATTATTCCACACTAGGTGGTAATGAGTTTGGTGCATCATCGCAATATATCCCCCACCTGGCTGTATGTTTATGATGTGTAGGGCTTTTATCCTTGCATGGAGTGAAACACCTGTCAAAGGATTAAGGGACAGGCTATACATAAAATAACACGATTAAAAAAACACCAGAGGTTAAATATGCAGAGGGTTCCCAGCAAATTGTCGTTATCTGTCGCCATGATTGGTCATCAATGGTGACTCCTTTTTGTGTGATACCTCACTGCATCATCTTTCGCCACTATGTGTCAGTCTCACATGGCATGGCAATTTATCACAACAGTCACCAACATGATCTCACTCACTGCGTGAGTATGTGCCACCCCTTGTCATCCCTCACAAAGCATGGTGACTTATCACCACCATCGCCAACATGGATCTAACTCACTGCATGAGTATGTGCCACTGCCTGTCAACTCTCACTCAGAATGGCGGCTTATCACAAGCATCGCCAACATGGATCTGACTCACTGTGTGATTATGTACCACTCCTGGTCAGCTCTCACTCAGAATGGCAGCTTATCACCACCATCGCCAACATGGATCTCACTCACTTCGTCAATATGTGCCAGTGCCTGTCAACTCTCACTCAGAATGGCGGCTTATCATAAGCATCGCCAACATGGATCTGACTCACCTTGTGATTATGTACCACTCCCGTGCCACTGGCATCAACTCTCACACAAAATGGTGACTTATTACTACCATTGCCAACATTGGTCTCACTCAATTCGTGAACTTGTGTCACTCCATGTCAATGCTCTCTGAGGATTGCATCATCTGTCACTCACTCTCACTCAGAATGGCAACTTATCACCACCATTGCCAGCCTTTGTCTCACTCAATGCGTGAATTTGTGTCACTCCAAGTCAATGCTCTCTGAGGATTGCATCATCTGTCACTCACTCTCACTCAGAATGGCAACTTATCACCACCATTGTCAAAGTTGTTGAGACAGCACCACTGTTCAACATGTAGCCTATCTAGGAAGTGTGGGCATGAAGTATAAGTCCCATACTTATCAAATGTGCTTTGTTGCACACTGATTTCCATGTAATACTTCAGGGTTGAATTAAACAAGATTATATAGAGAAAATATCAATTGAATTTAGATAGAGGTATCTCTAAAATAAAAGCAACTATCCATAAACACCTTTTCTCTGGTTACAGGAAAAATACATAAGGAAGTATCTACATGAACACCTTGTCTGTGGTTAGAGGGAAGATACATATGGCAATACCTTCTCTGGCAAAACATACATTGATCTGGCAGATGTGAGGCTGCATGATTACCAATGTCGATGATCATGAGCTTTTCATCTAACAAGATGAGTGATCATCAGCATCGCAATCACTGGTGAGCCTGAGTGATCACCACTCTCGCCATCCATGGTGAACCTGCACTATGATGTGGTGCGCATTTCATCTAGCGAGGTGAGTGATCAACCGCCTTGCCATCCCTGGTGAGTGTGAGTCATCACGATCCTCGCCAACCATGGTGAACGTGCATTATGGCATGGTGTGCGTTTCATCTAGCGAGATGAATGATCACCTGAGTGACCATCCCCCAGGGAGTGTGAGTTATCACAATCCTTGCCATCTGTGGTGAATGTGCATTATGACGTGGTGTGCGTCTCTTCTAGCGAAGTGAGTGATTACTCATGTCGCCATCCCTGGTGAGGATGAGTGATCACTCATGTCGCCATCCATGGTGAGGATGAGTGATCACGATCCTCGCCATCCCTTGTGAACATGCACTATGACGAGATGCGTGTTTCATCTAGCGAGGTGAGTGATCACCTGCGTCGCCATCCCTGGTGAGTCTGAGTGATCACCATTCTCGCCATCTGAGGTGAGGCCATGTGATCACCACCATTGCTATTCCTGGTGATCTTGCGCTATAGCGACGTCGTGTTCCATCTAGCGACATGTGTGAGCCACTTCACACAGGTTGAAGAGGAATCACGACAATTTGCTGGGTTATATGACGTCCTTTCTTAGAAAAGTGTATGTACGTCGTGTATTTCAGAAACGAGAGGTAGGGATCGGCCGACTTCGTCATGTTCCCTTTGCATGGGTGTCTTAATGATTATTCTGGCTGGGATTGAACTCATATTGGATGAATTTGCAGATAGTGAGGGGGTTTCAAGAGGCCACTTCGATGAACGGCTGTTTTAGAATTGAAGGGATATAGGAGTCATGACTGAGGCTGAACACCAAATTTCACTGGAGTATGGGATACACATGAGTCATGATTATATCAAATGGTAAATCTTACAAACCCACCCCGGGGGATCTTAGTAGAGATGAATCAACAACCCTGGGATACTAGCGTTAAGACCCCACTGCCATATTGTCCTCTAATGCTCTATAATTTTCATTGAGAAGTTTGTTTGGCATGTTGAAGTAGCCAAATGTATATCCTAATCGATTTTGCATGAGTTCAGCTGACAAATTTTGGACCCTGGTTACAAGAACAGCATTCTATAAATACTCTGATTATCATCGAAGATCATGGACATGATAGCCACACATGGAATCAATGATAATACAATGTCATTAAAATTCTATGGGCTGAGGGATATATTAAGGGAGGCCCTCCTACTTCTCATTAACTTCAGTTGATGTGACAAGATTATATGGGGGTCCATCATCTTCTGGTGTTAGTGGAAAATGGAGGACTGGTGTTACAGCACAGAAGAATGACTCAGCCCCTCTCCATCCTGCCCAACACTGATTTGGCCTTCCCCAGTCAAATAAAAAAAAAACCTTGGTTCCAGCCTGTATGGAAGAGGCCTCCACATAGAAGTCATCTATATTCGATCAGATGCTGCACAAATCTATGTTCTATACAATGGTTGGCTCCATTCGTTGTCTATCATTCCTTTGGTTAATAGTATGTCCATGTCTTTCATTTCATGCATTGATTTCTTTCACTACAGAGAAGACAAATTATGCAGTATTACCATTTGCACAGTAGTATTCGTAGTATTCTCTTATTATCTGACCATGGAACATTCGCACCTGTATAATTGCCTCCTTACAATGCAACAGACCAGTGGGTCTGTGCACGTTCCAGTGGGTGACATTTGGTGCAGGACAGTCAAAAGGTCAGCTTTATTTTTGGCTAGTTGGATATTTACAAGCAAATTAGCTTCATTTTTATCATGGATTCTAATAATAGGTTCTGATACCCTTTTCTTTTTATATTGCTCATTAGGTACTATTAAGCTAATAGATGATGCATATCGGGGCCCTAGGGCTGTATATGCTGTATATACCTGAGCCGCGGAGCGGCGAGGGTATATACAGCATATACAGCCCGTGGGGCCCCGATATGCATCACCTAATAGGTTTATACCACCATTTCCTCCATTTTGTATTAATTTCTTACCTGATATCCAAAGATTATAGCCAGGAGAATACATTTTGTAAAAGCAAGCGACACGGCCCGGGTCAGCGCTCTGCGCGAAGCCATTGTTTTGGTTCCCTGCCGGGAGGGGTACCGCCGTGTTCACACTCATTTTTCGTATCGAATCCAACCATGACAAGTTTTCAAATTAAAACATACATATCCTTAGACATCCTAGATGAGTACTCCATGCTTGATATGTCGTATAAATTCAAAATAAATAAGAATCCATTGATTTTCCAAACGGGTCCGAAATTTTCGGCGTCTTTCTTGTACAACGAGCAGTTGACCTATATCTACATCCGGGCCACTGACACACTTTCGCCGGACAAGGAGGCGGGTGGGAATGGCCGGGCCGCGACTCGCTTACGATAGAAAAATCATTGGATTCTAATTTATATCGAAGAAAATGGAGAAAACTAGCACGCATTCCTCTTCTATGGATCAAAAACTTCTTAGGATTTCAATATAATAACATGACAAGCTTGGAATCAAGACGAAATCTGACTGCAAAAATACCACTAGGATGTCAGGTTAGAACTTATTTATTTTGGCATTGTGTTTCATCACCGTTCAGTGTGGCGCTATGGCTAAGGCCTTCGCCTACCACCACTGCGGCCGGGGTTCAATCCTGATACGAGTTGGGACGATTTTTCACCTTGAAACAATGGCGAGGCTAAATTTCTATGTCCGCCAGCGTCTCCAAAAATATTCTAAGTCCAACGTGACCTCGAAAAAGTATATACCAAAAATTTCAAAAATGCACAAGGGTGGTATATGCAGAATAATGCACGGCTAAACTGCATATAAACCCACCGGAAGTGCCGAAATCGTGGTATAACGTTTTATAGGCATGGTTCATTGAACTGCTTCATTGAACTGCTTATAATATTATGGAGCGTATCTGAGCCGATCATAAGGGTGATAACCCCTCATTTACAGCACATGGTGCACACTTTCGTTGTCAAACCCTCATTTCCATGTGCTACTATGGTCCTGTCCCATGGATCTCGCGCTCCCTCACTGTGCTGTAGACCATAGGATGTTATATTTTCATCACTTTGTAGTAGTGTGGGATTAGAAGGTGGCTCGACCTCCCCCTGAGAGCAGACTCTAGTGCTAATGAGGTATTGGTCTAAACCTCCGTGCAGGATGAGAACAAACAATGGTCGAGGTGGTCTATCTCTGTCCACAAATTCCTTAAGGTTCTACTCCATCGCTGAGGCCTTAGTGTCGTTATGTATGGAGCAAAGCAAGTGTTATATATTATTTGTGGATTTAGGGGATTGGATATTTAAACCTGGCTGCTTACAAAAAGGACAATATCATATTCTATTGTATATATATTTGTCTAAATCCTGAGACAATTTTAGAGTAGTCGCAGTTTGCTTTTGGAAACGGATATTTTGACCACCGAAACACCTCACTGGGAGGATGTTTAATTTAGAAACCATTGCGACAGACCTACTGCTTTCCAACAACCCATAAACTGCAGGCCACACCAGGGGTAAGTGGGGACTGGATGTCTTGTGGTCTGAGCACTGTGTAATGTCCTCTGGGCCCTACTTATACTGCCTGGTACAGATGTAGTCCATCAACCACAGTATACAATCTCCCAGACCCCCCAGAAGGCCGTTGCGAAAAGATTTGGATACGGTTCTGTCGGAGGTGCTATTCCCAAAATGGAACTCATTCATCTCAGGGAATTAATTCCCTCATGTGTTGCGAAAAGGGAATCTGTCAGAGGAGTGTTATAGGAGTGGTCAAGAGTTGGGGTGCAATTCTCAAGTAGGAACCAATTCTCTGGGGCAGTCGATTCTCAGGGTGGGGAAGAGCGGAGAATTGGAAGATCAAATAGCTACAGTGAAAATTCGTCTCCAATTCTTTTAGCAACAGCCTCCTGGTGGTGGCTGCCTCTCCCCATACAATCCTCATGTTTCCACTTGCATAGATAGACCAAGTTTGTCTATATTTGTATCAATATACATACATGCATGTACTGTGCTTGCAAGACACAGGTATCGAATCAATATAACTTGATAAGGATTTCTCTTCAGGATGCCAAGTGTAGATTCATCAGCTGTTCATCTAGATGTGATTCCTGCATAGAATGAGGAAAGTAGCACTTAGATCTTGAAGTATGCTTTTGAAGTGAGATAGCATGTGTTTCCAAGAAATACCTCTAATACATATAGCCTACCATTTATATTGAATTTGCTTTGGTATCGCTTTGGTAGGACATATGAATGTGAAGTATGTGTATATGATAAATCATATGAATTATATGTAGAGCATATAGATACAATGTATATAGACCCATGTAGCAAGAAAGGGTGACCTTATCGTGGATAACGTTGTTCTAGGTTAATTGTTTGTATTGGCTACATATGCAGACACCTTGTATCGTAAGTTTTACAAGACAATTATATATTTTCAAATGATGTGGCATGACTGCAAACGAATATTTTGCATTCTCACTAGCTTAACCTCAGAAATGTCTCTGAAAGGTCACCCTTCCTTGCCGTACTGATCTATAGTATGTCAATCTCTGGATTTTGTCAACAATTACTTTGTACTTGGTGTCAAATCGCCTAAATCACGGAGCCCTTGGCTGGAAATATATGGGCGGTGGTTTCATAATGATTTGAAGTGAATTATTTGTCCTACCAAATGACATTCTCGTGCCCTATAAATCAACTTGGGAAATAGTCTTTCCTAAATGAGCCTCTCAGCAAGCTCCACTCCTGCTGAAATGATCTCAATGAGCACTAAAAGTTTGGGTTTTGCAAACTAATCATTAATGGATCAACACGGAAAAAGGTACGCCCCCGCACAGCCTTGCGGGCGTACTTTCTACCATGTTGATCCTCCAGTATGTTATCTAATAATTGCCCCCAGGTGCCTGGTGACCTTCACTTAGGTTGTGTATTGCGTGTTTCGATGTGATATAAGGATGGGGGGTTAGCCCTTTGAAGACTGCATAGAACCTTGAAGTTCATGTTCTTTTGTCATCATGATCTGTCACTGGTGTGCTGACAAGTCATAATTATGGCATAATGATGCTGCACCTACTGGGGAGTATAAACTCAGTGGGGATAACACGATGCATGAAGAAAGCCCTGATTAGTTTCACACTAGAGCTGGATTTAAGCTTCATGACGACTTAAATGAGTAGTACATTGGAACACAATCATGTCCATTAAGGGATTAGACATACACATGTCTGCAGGCGGTCCCATATGTACGCTTGTCATAACCATGTGCCTGTGTATCTCTACCAGCACGCACCTCAGTAACTAGCTTATACAATTATGTACTTATCTGGAGGGTGTTTCCAAAATGAGGAAAGGCCGTTTTGTAGAAGCTGTTTCTACTATATAAGGAAAGGCACTATCTTTCTTTTGTTGACCTTTCTTTGCATTTCCAAAAGGTGATTCTCATGACATATCAGGTGAGTACTGAGTAAGTAACTTTTCATTAGTTAGTACTGTATGTTGAATAGGGTATAGTAGCCACCACTTTGTATAAGTGCATGAGTACCCCATGTCCATGTGTATAGTCTGGTTGTATAGTTTCTTCTCTGTTCACCAGTCGGCAACAAAGGGTGATGTACGTTCATTGTACATGACCCCCTCAGGACTATGCACAAATGGGAAAGGGCAGTTTTGCCTAAGAAGTGCCTCACCTGCCGCAGTCACTTTCTTTTCAGTCCTACCTTTTTCATGTTGCAGAGAAGTGCTCATGAGGGTGCTGCACATAGATGAAAACGTAGTTTTGTCTAAGAAGTGCCTCACCCGCAGCAATCACATTCTTTTCAGTTCTGACTTTTTTGTGTGTTGCACAGAAGTGCTCATGTCAGTCAAGTACAAGTATCTTTCAATGATAATAGCTACTCAAAACAAGATCACTAAAAAAGAGAATCACACAGCAATGCATCTGCTTGCGTAATACAGTCGGCCCTTGCTTCCTCGACACTTTGATTCATCAGAACCCTCATTACTTGAGACAGAAAATCTGGAACTACCTCTATGTATTTGGACTTGGCAATAAAGCATAAGCACACTAGTGATCACAATGAGTTCCTCATACATTGAAGTATCCAGGACAAGACACTGTCCACCATGAGGGGATTGTAACCTGGTGCCTAAATCCTTGGTCTGCTGATTATAGACGCTTTTACAGCTGGGTAAAGATCAATGTCTACACATTACACTGGGAATAGTGTTCCAAATTCCCATTCTGAAATACTTAGTATGGGCTCATTATATATCATAATTATTCCCAGGTCTATACAGGTTACATATCAATAAGAAGGCATTGTGTATCATTAATGCAGTTTATCCCACGGTTCTGGATTAGATCGTGCTTTTTTGGTCATAACCCAGTTCTATTATTGAACAAGTAATTAATGCATATGTCATGACACATGCCTGATATCAAACAGATATCAGGCACGCGTCATGACATATCCATTAACTACTTATTTTATTACACGATTGATCAATAGATAATCAATAGAATATCAATAAATTCAATTCTGCACCTCCCCATGGGACTCGAAGCCTGCCATAGTGTGTGCACACACAAGGTTTGACAGCTTGCACTGTGAAAAAGATGAACCAGCCCTGGAAGCGAACGCCTGTACCTAGGGTTAGGAGTGCGACTTGCTATCCATTATACCATAGCCACAGGCATCTGGAAGTTGTCGTGGTGTGATACTGATGTGATTGCCTCTATAATTACAATGCCATTCTCAACTTGCACACATGACAAGCTGGGGTTGCTACTGACCAGGAGCTTAATTCAAAACATCCTGGGATCACGACCCCAGCGATCTTAGGAATAAATCAGCCTTATCCTATTAAGCGATCTTAAGAGTTGACTGGGTTCACATATCCTAGCCAGCACTAAGATCGCATCGATCTTAGCCTCAGCCCTCCTACACTATTCCAAGAAGAACTGACTAGGCACAGGGGTAAGAGTCCCAAAATAAAGGAATAGCTGTGGAGTCACTCTTCTTCACAAGAGTGCATATACCATCGTTCCCCATCCCCATATGGGCTAACAAAAGAGCACAGGGTGCAGTTGACCCCCGTACAGTATTCAAGAGTTGTTCCCATGAATGTATGATTTATGCTTGCCTATTAAAAGCATTGTGCCCTCCCCCCAGGACAAAGAGAGAGAAGGAAAGAATTACCTTACAGTGCACTTAACGCATGAGTAGCCCTAAGAGCCTTCAAGGACACTCAGCAAACGTCCTCCCTCCCCTCTATATGTATGCAGCAGGCTATTCACTCTTTCGATCAGGAGTGTTCCCTGTAAGAGCTCTTGTACCACTATGCATTTCTTTCACTAAGATCGCAGTGATCTTAGTGGTGGAAATGGAATAGTGAAGTGATCCCAGGACTAGCTATTCTGGACAGGCCTGCAACCACTGCATTACATAGGGTAGACCAGGCAGGTCTTATGATATGTGCCTACACTAAGATCGCTGGGGTTGGGATCCCAGGATGTTTTGAATTAAGCTCCAGGCCAAACCTATGGCATTGTGTATATACAAACACACTGTTACTCATCAGCCCCTGTGGCACAATCCATAGGACACTGGTAAGATAGCAGTAGGGTATGGGTTCGACCCCTACCTGTGGCAATGAAATTCTTGTAGGTTTTAACATGTGACATGTAAGGTGTGCCTGTTATCCTTGTATAACAGCACTGGGTGCCTGTTATCCATGGATAACAGCACACCTTACAAAGCCATGGTGCACGCATCATGGCATGCAATGGCGACAGGTATATCCAGAAAAAGCACCCAAAATCACAGAAGTCTTGTAATAACAGGGTTTAACCGCACTCTGAGACCTTATATTTTTTTTCTAAGACAATGTTGGTCTGAACCTGGACATGTTAATAAAAATGGAGAAACATTCAAAGTCAACCTCTCCATACATTTCCAGTTAAAACTGTTCAGGTCCTATGGGGGCGCGAACCCTGGCCGCTGTGGCAATAGACAGAATTGCTATCCATTAAACCATGCCGAGCGGTAGTAGAAACCAATGCAGACATTCACTCACCAGTTCACCTATGCACCCACATTTTGAATGGAATCCAAGCTTGCAATGTCGAATTATTGAAATGTATACATCCTTAGATATGCTATATGAACACACCATGCCAGATTTCTCTATATTTTACAAAATAAAGAAGAATCCAATGAATTTTCCAACCTCCATCCTCACCGGCTGTGGCACCCGGCATAGCCTCTGCTCCGCCCTCCTGACCTGGTTCTAGACTCTGCAGGAGTGTCCCAGATGTACAACTAGGTTGGCCAGACGACAACATGGCCATGACTGGGGAGGATCACTGGCACTTGGAAAATGTCTTCTCCTGAATTTATTCTTGGGTAATAAGTTAAGAAATTAATACAAAGTGGAGGAATCATTGTGATAAACACATTAATCTATGTTATAACCCAAGACTTGGTGGGGTTAGCTGGGAATAACCCCTCCCGATACACGGTCGGGGTTATTCCCAGCAAAACCCACCACATCCTGGGTTAAACATAGATTAATAGCTTAATAATCCTACCCATTTCAATAAAATAATGTCATGTTGTCAAAGAATTGGCATGTAATGTTTCTGCATATATTATCATTGTGTTCCATTGAGTGACATGCAAGCAAACTACAGTTTAGTGGGTTTAACTCATTTCACAAAGTTGTACCATAAAGAGATGTCAGTGCATCAGTGGACCACCTTAAGGTGAAACAATGTTACTTTCGGGGATATCATTGTTCTTTTAATTATGGTGAATCACCCTGGAACTGTATGGCTTTTCCATACTAAATCTTGACTTGTCTTTTTAACAGTTTTTATCAACATTGATTGAACTAGTTGCAATATTGACTCGATACTGACATGTATTTTGATGTTCAGCTGGTGTAGGTTGTCAACTTGATTGAAGTGCACGGCCGACTAATGATAATGGGTTCCATACTCAAGACGCTATCATAAAAATGTCAGTGTGTCGTATCCACTGGTATCTGGCTATGGAAGTGGAAACTGAATGGAAGCATCACTTGGTTATTGCCTCATCTGACTTGTCATTGCTGGTTGGCAGACAATCAGATGATATAATATCATCGCACTAGAGACCTTACACTGCAGCCAAACATTACCATGACTGCCTACTTTGATATATTTTTTTCATCTTTTGTCTAGGCCTAGGATTTCATATTGCCATTGCAATTAACCTCAGCTAAGAAACCAATTAATGCAAGAAAGAATAAGGTAAAAAGAGGCCTTCGTTTCTTTGTTTCTTCCTTTCTGTTTTTCCTTCTTTCATTTCTTGCCCCTTTCCTTCCATTGTACTTAACATTAAATTTTATACCTGATCCTCTGCTATATAAGGCCCCCTCTCCCTTTCCCCCTCCCTTATTGATCTATGTTTGTACTTTTCCTCTTGATTGCTCTGGAGGCCATTTCTTAACACACTACGACTGCTGTCCCTTAAATCATAGTGAGAACCTAACAATTTGGCCTTAACAGTACCATGCACTATTAGTCCTTAATGTCTGCACCAGTACGACTGCCCTACTAAACCTTATGTAATTACTGCATAGCTGCTAATCGTAGTGAGCAGTCGTAGGGCAGTTCCTACGATAGCCTGGCTTATTCATTGCATTTTTAAATCGTAGTGGCTGTGTGTAGTCGTAGTACATTGAGAAATGGCCTCCTGACTCTCAGTCTCTACTGTTTTGCCTCTCTATCTTAGTGTCTACTCCCGGCCTCTCACCCTTTGTTCCTCACTCTCCCTCAATCCCTGGCTCTGGAGGCAATTTCTTAACAGACTACGACTGCCCACGTTCATGTCGTAGTGGGTACCCCTAATACTATGACAATACAACCCAATCGCATTGGTCGTGTAGTAGCTGCAGCACTATGACTGCCCTACCAAATGCCATGTGATTGCTACATAAGTGCTGATCGTACTGAGCAGTCGTAGAGGTTTATCTACGATCACTGGCACTAACTCTTTTGTTCTGAAGTCGTAGTGGCTGTATGCAGTCGTAGTGCCTTTAGAATTAGCCTCCTGGCTGCCTTTGAATTGTGTCTGACAATCTCTCTATCTCGTTCTCTCTCCTCGACCTCCTCAATCCCTTTCTCCTTTACGTCCCATGTATGGTGTTAACTTACCATGATTTGAACTAGTCCGTGTTAGTTCGTGAAAACACCTGCGTGGAACCACGTGGCTCGGCCCGACACACCTCTACCTCGGTATATCCATACATAAAGAGTAAATATGATAGTATCTGGGTTAACTACTCAAATTCTAGAGGTATCTTCAGAGACATGCTTGTATCATCTGGTCACACGGCTGTGACTTGCAATGACTCCTCATGTGTACCCGTCTACAGTCCATGTGTCTGTGTGTAGAGGCAAACAATCAGACTCTCCTATACCTCTTCTCACTGAGCTTTCACAGGAGCTGGCCGTGTCTATAAGGAGTGGCTCTGGTGCAGATAGGAACCAAGAGCTGCTCCCTCATACCTACTGACACGGTACTTAAAGACGGGATGTGAGATACAGTGAGTGGTCAGAAGTTGGGGGATTCTGATAATATAAGTGAAACCTGATTAGCTAGGAGTGAATTTCGACTTGCTACCACTATCTACCTGGCCCCAATGAACTGGGTTGTATCTGCTACATGTTGCCTTTTGTCACCATACAATGTTACTGACTGCGGGTGGTGTGGGCATATAGGTTAGATCTAAGATGCCCCTGACTCGACCAGTAGGCATGCTGGTATACCCTAAGTCGACCACCCAGGGTTAACTTCTGACAGATAGCATTGGGCTGCCAACAGTTGACTATACACTATTAACTTCCATGCACTCTACACAGTTATGTGACTACACGTCAATCAAGCTTACTTCCACTCCTTCCTCTCTCATGGCTCTCCAGTATGCACGGTTGCTACCTAGATTTTGTTAGGAGAGTAAAATACTAAAACCCATTTAACGAATTCTAAGGTCGAATCACACATGGCGGAAACTGCTTCAAATATCTTTGCGATTTTGAACCTGTTGCGATTCTGAGGTCTATCTCAAATTCGTAAGGAATACAGGTACGGCAGGGAGTATAACACAGGCACTCTTTTTGCGATTTTAGGACAGAGAATACATAATTCACAGAGAAGGTCGAATCCCACAGGACAAAATCGCAGAGATGTTTGAGCCTTAAATCGCCATGTGGGATTCGACCTAGACATAAACTTCAACAGAGGTAAAACATCCCAAAGAGTACATGAGCAAATGCAAGAGTGTCCTTGTGTTCTATTGTAGTTTTATTTTATGTGAATAACTTCTTCCCGTAGAGATAGCATTGCGCGGCCGATCCGCACACCCCCAGTGGCGTAACGTGTGCCGATCCACCACAGCGGCCGATCCACCACTGCAGCCTCGTTCTGGGTGCATGTAAACATTCAAAATAGCGGACCGGCGCTTTTACGGGGAACTACGGTACCGGATTTTGATCATTTTTCCTTATTTAAACCTCTAAAAACATAAAATAAATATAGAACTAAACTCCCCTGGTGTCCTCGGTGGCTGATCCACCCCTCGGGGGGGTCTCCCCCGAGGGCGTTAGCCCTCGGGGCAGACCTCCCCCTCGTGGTGGATCGGCCACCTCGTACACCACGGTCGTTTAGTTCTATCTATATATATACCTTGTGAATTTATGGTAGCCTTTAAAATCGCAACAGATTGAAGATATTTGAGCCCCTTTTAGCCATGTGGGATTTGGCCGATAGGTTAACGTGTAAAGTCGTCATCAGCCTGTGCGTACAACTAATGTCCTCAAAATAAGCAGTGTGGGTGAACTGTAACTGTTTATGGTTTGGGGGGGGGTGTTGTGGGACTGGAAAGAACTTATCTGATGGCGGTGTATTAAGTGCTTAATGCATAGTAATCGCAGCGTCCCTGTGAGTATTGAGATGTAAACAGCGTTGTATCCATATATCCTTAATTATAACATGGTTATCGAGTTTCGGCACTAAAAGTGCTAAAAGTGGATACAATGAGTTCTCATATATTGGGATAAAAGAATCCAAAATGACAGCGGACCGGACATACCTTGACAGTGGGTTGACACCAACGTTATTCCTCCATTTGTGAAGCATATATAGCAAATGAAACAATATGGTTTGGCCAGAACATCCTTAAAATATTATTCTAACTCCCTGTCGGGTAGATTCCTTGATATTATGGCTGAGTTTAATTGAATAGAATCATAAACTTTCGAAGCGAGCAACCAGCTGTGCGTCGTTGCCATTCCAGTTGTCAACATGACCTTTTATGCCATCTGGTGTATAGCCTATGAACTAGCCACGGGCATTAACTTAATAGAAGTGGAACCATAGCGGAGGAGTAAAAGCAATGCTACTACCTCTTCGGTATGTTCCCACTGTGAGTAAGTTGATGCCTGTGAAAGTGGCGTGGCCTGGTGTATAGTGATTGAACTAACTGTCTGCTCGGATTTGCTATGTGGTACCGGAACATGTCATCGTATTCTGGCTATTTTTGAGCAATTATAGGCTTCAAATCATCTATTGGAAGTTGGTAATATCAAATAAAATATATATTTTAATTGTTTTAATAACTTAAGAAGGCTACACATGCTCTATAACATGTGTAAATGGAGTGTTTTTCTCAGTGGTCCGCTTGGGAGGGACATCAACATAAAAACAAGATGGTGGAGGGCCATCTCGTCCACATGTAACAGAAAACAATGGATTCTATCAATTTTAAAGGTAAATACTAAGATTTAATGGTGGTACCATGTTATAAATGCAATGTGTAATGATTAGACTTGAACTCCTCAGGTGTGATGATACAAGCACTCGCCCATGGCTCGTGCTTGTATCATCCCCTGAAGCCAACTTGTTCAAGTCTAATCATTATGTATTACATTCTCAAGGGTAATGGTTTGATGCACTGCGGAGACAAAGGGTTTTTAAGGCAACTTTAACAACGCACTATTACCAAAATAGATAATCTTGGGTCCCAACTTTAAGTGAGAACTGGACAAGAGCATGTCCGTTTGGGAGCACCACAGGGTATATGGAAGCCTGTGGTCGGAGAGGGTATGGGTGTTCTAATTATAGAGAAGGGACGACACTCTTGTGGCATGGTCATCTCTGTGCCCTTTTAGTCTCCAGTCATCTCTGTGTCAACATTATGCAGTCCTGAAAACACATGGCTAATTTGCATAGGCACCTACATGCAGTAGGCAGGTGAGGGGTGATTGACCAGAGTTATGCTCAATAGTGAGTTCTTGTGACCTATGATTAGGGCAGCAAGCTAAGAGGCCCTACACTGAGGAGTAATGTAAGGTCATTGTGACTTGTTAGGCACACCTCAGCTATTGTGACATGTCCATACCATTTTCTTTTAAAGGGAGAGAAAAAAAATATAATACTACTGGAACCAAGTACAGCTAATTCATAGAGGATATATATTTGAATTGAAAGACACATCTCAGTGAAGCTAGATCTATATTTTTCAGCATGAATGCAGTGAATATGACCCCATACAACATAGACCAACCCCCACCCAACAACAATAAATATTAAATGGCTGACCACCCTGTGTTATACCTTTAGGAACTACCTCACACTGTCTCCCCACACAGGTTTAGTCCATTGAGTCTGTGAGGAGCACAGCTCAACTAGGAGGTGTGTTTTTACTGTGGTACTTTGTTGAGGAGGAGGAGGCAGAAGCAGGAAGAGGAGGTGCGCCCATAATAACGACGGCAATCCCCTAGTACACCTCCCTGTGGGACCTGTTACTTCAACCTCGCCATTGTTAAAGGCAAAGATCAATTCCAGCCTCTATAAGAAGTTTGGAATAAAGTCAGTTTTGGAATCTTTGTTTTTGAAGATCTCCATTTTGTTCAGTTCGTCTATAAAGTTTGTTAGAGCCTCTCTATATAGACAGTCATGCCTTTAAATTGAAAGGCTCAATATAGCAGCCATTCTAGCCCAGTGGATTACTTGTAGATTTCCTTTGAAATTGGCCATTTGTCCAGTAGAATCTTTGAAAATACATTACCCTATACCAAACTACTGGCCAGGGTGGTCAGTGGTCCAACATGTTAGTGTCTACCCCTGATATCAAAATCTATTATCCTCAGTAACTAAAATTAATGTGGATACATGATCTACAGCCGGTTTGGAAGTATTGTAAATTATTTTGGCAACGCTCACTCCCCAGTCCAGGTGTTGCTGTGGCACGAGCACGATGTGTACAGGCCGGACAACGGATGGTTTTTATAACAACCTCTCCTTATTTTGGCCACATCTCCAGCTCCTCTCACATCAATACAGCACCATTAACTCTTCCTTTACTAGGCTATTTCAGAGCAAACTTTGGGTTGAAACAGGGGTCGTAAACTTTTAAAAACTGTTGGAATCAAGTCATTATTCCAATTAGAAGGGAAGTTGTGATAAGGTTATTCGATCAGAAAGAGCAACACCCAAGGGTTCTCTACCTACATTAACTGGTGAGATATATCATCATAAAAAACGGTATTCATATAAAAAAAAAGTTGATCATCCGACCAAAATTAAAATTGTTATATTTCAGCACTCCCTGTGATGAACTTAAGTGCAATTTGTAGAAAAATTGCTGGAATTTCGGTAAATGGTGAATTTTGGCACATTATAAATTTCAGAAAATGTTAATTTTGGTTACCATGCAAACCAAATCTATGGAAAATCAGCATTTTCAGCATATCTGTTGCCATGGTAACCAGCCCAAATGACCAATAATGCATCAAAATAAACTGAAAATTTCAATGCCATTCTGTTGAGCATGGAAAAATATACAAAGTCAATTTTCACCCAAAAAAATTTTATTTGAGGTTTTTCATGATTTTTTTACTTAAACATCGATTAAATCTGTGGAGGTCGGCAAAAACGTACTTGGAAACACCGGGTTTCAAACCTGAGACCTCCCAACTTGCAAGTGAGTGCTCTACCACTGAGCTACATCCCTAGACCTGACGTTCTCTAGCTTCCACCTACAGCCGGATCAGTATGACACACACTAGGGGAGTAGTGAAGACCAGGTAACCGGCTCCTGAGAGTCGGTCTACCAGGTACAGGGATTTCCGGTCCCCTAAATATCTTTGGAAAACTTCTATGGCTATTCAACATTTTGTCTCCAGTTTGCCAGACTGCCACATAAAAACTGTAAGAGTTAGAGACTAGTGCTTTGGTCTATATGGAGAACCCAACTCAAGGTGGGGTGAGGGAAAACATTCTAGAGATTCAGTGGATTTTGAGGAAGTTATAGACTTCTCAAAATCCATCAAAAATCGGCCAAAATCGGCCCAAACTACGCATTAATGCGTATTCGGTAAAGGAAGAGGTAAATTACAGCAGATCTTGACCAGCAACAATCAGAGGCGATTATACACAGCAGCCTCTATCGTCTTTCTTAGTACACTAGCTGATTCTGTGATTCTATTGACTCTTTGATTACTTAATGGCGGCCAAAGTTTCACGTCCATTTTGTTTCGTCATAATTCACCATTGTTGGGGGAGAAACCTGTCAGCTCTTATGTGAATGGTTATCTATATGCTTCCTTGTAACTATTTGGAAACCAAAGCTATCGCTTGATTCCCTCTAGGCCACGTTTGCACAGGTACAGGGTGAAGCTAGAATGCAGATTTCACATGGTCCTGACTCTAACACAGAGATTTAAACACATTCTCACCTAATTTTATCCCTATTGTGCCTAAGGTATAGGGTGTTGACATTCCTATATTGTAAACATGAGATTCAAAATTGTAAACATGAGATTTCAGGGATTATTTAATGGGTGATCTTTCTCCTTGTGTGCCATATTTACCAACTAACCTGCACCTGCATAGACTCTGTGATTGGGTGGGACATCAATATATAAACATCAACACAGCAAAATATTAATAACAACACAGCAGTCACACAGATCGCAGGGTCTTGTACTGAAAAAATCAAACCTGTCTGATATTGTGTTGCAGAGAGACATCAGTGTGAAAGTCTGCAATATTTACATTAGGTCAACTTGATTTAATAAACAAAAACATCTTTTGGCAACAAAAATGTGCCTGAGACTGTACACAAAACTTTCCCCACATAAACAGAAAGCTCTCTCAATCTTCTATTTACATCTTGAAATAATAACAAATACCACTCTATAATCTGTGTTTGTGTCTGCTTTTGTGAGAATAGCTCCGATTTTCAGCAAAAATCGCGTAGTGGACCCTCACCTAATGGATTGCACCCAAGTAAATTGTTTTCCTACATTCAGGTGGATTCGACCATAACCTCTGTGTTCTTAGCCACCTCGATGCGGGTGAAGTCTATATAAAATGTAAGTTATATCAAGACTCATATGTGACCCATCAAGGGAGAACACCTCTCTGCGGGGGATTTTTAATTCCCCATTTGGCCACCAGGGGGCATTGGAGGGCAAAATTACTCAAAATTCATTATATAAGTACATTAAGCTAGTTTTTGATGCAGAATTCAATGGTTTCAAATAAAATGCACCATTTTCGGTAGAAATGGCCCATATTTGGATGGTAAAATGAACATTTTTCATGAGAGATCCACATATATGACTGTTCCTGGTTACCATGGCAACCATTCCAATAATCAAAATTTGTGGATTTCTATGCCAATTTTTAATGAAAACAGAAATTGAAAATTCCTTCTAGATCAAAATCTGTGATAAAAATCACCATATATTATTATGATTTTTTTTTAAAAAGGCTGACTTATCGTGTTTTTAGACATTATTATGGTTTATAATGTATTTAGAGCTTAATCATCGATTTCAGATATGAATAACGACCTATGTTCAAGGAGGGGTTCTGAAATAACTACTAGGAATATTTAACCCAATGATGTCTCATTTTAAAGACCTTGAGATGAACTTTGATAATGAATTTCCCTGCAGAGGGGTGTTTTTGCTTGACTGGTCACATATATCAATTTAAGAGAAATGTGATCTTCCTTTACAAATTCAGGATTGGTTAGTTCCTTCATCCATCATATATATCAGCTTAGAGCATACAATACGGAAAAATTATTCGACAAAAGTCTTATATTGCATTACCAACATTTCATAATTTAAATATAAAGAAAAGTATTCCAAATATATAAGTAATATACAGACCCGTCCCACAAATAATAAATGAACATCATCAGATCATGTAAACATATCATGTATCATGCCCATTGTGGGCGCTGACAGCAAAAAGATTAATGGCTATAGACAGCTCACAGCTCCCTCCCCGTACATGGACAAAGGCAAGAAATAATAGATATTATATTAGTATATGTGCTATCAACTTACCACATTGTTTTGCCAGTAACCTGACTGGATTAATGATTGAACAACAATTTCATGTCCCTAAGAAAGAGACTATGAGTTATATAGGACAATATATCACAATAGTAGTGCATTTAATGCCACTATGGAGCCTAGAAGAAAACTTGTGTATGGGACAGGTGCTACCTTGGAAGGAGGTGGTCAAGATGATGAAAGCTTTTGAACTATTGGTATGATGACCTTGACTGTAACTAACAGAAGCCCACAGTGAAGGAGGGGGGAGGGGGGGGGTAGCAATATTTCTCTCAGGTTTTTGGGGGTGGTTTAATATCCTTGATTTTATATTTAAAGGAGGCTGTGGATTCAATTTTCTGGACATCAGCTGACAGTCTGTCCCATGCTTTCACTCCTCTATACCCAAGGGCTCTTGTCAGTGCTAGCAAATCTATTGACATCAATTTTGAACTTGACTTTATGATCATTTCGTGTTTTCCTTTCTTCCAGTGGCCGTATGGTACCTTTATACTTTGATTGTTTATGCATCATTAGCAGTAGCCGTGTATATCTTCTATGGGCTAATGTTTTAATATTAAAGTGATTATCCAGTGCTGAGCTGAAGATTTCTCATACATATTATTAAAACAACATACTCTCAAGGCCCTATTTTGTAGACGTTGGAGTTTGATAGCCAGGTCATCAGTAGAACAGTCTGATAAAAAAATTGCGTAATCAAAGTAGGGTAGTATCATTTGAGGATAAATAAGCTTAGCCTGCTCTTCATCGAGATATTTCCATAGTCGACCAAGCATAAAGATCTTATGACTGACTGTTTTAATAACAGACGATACATGAGGTTTGAATGTAAAACAGTGAGCAACAGTGACACGAAGGTACCTATACTCTTTTACATCCTCCAGCATGTCATTATTAATAGATACCTCAAGAGGTGGGATAACACCCTGTACCTTATTTCTGGTGATCCTCACTTTGGTTTTCTTTTTATTTATTGTAAGACAATTTTGTGAACACCATAGATCTGTTATATTAACATCTGCAGCTAGTTTTAGCTGTGAGTCAGCATAAGAATCTCCACTGGTAACAAGCACCACATCATCTGCGTACATAAATACCTTACTATGTATAATGGTTTTCGGCAAATCCTTAATAAAAATCAGTAACATTAGGGGTCCCAGAGTACTCCACTGAGGGACACCAAATTCCAACAAGGTTTCCTTGGACTTGAAATTATTGATGGTGGTGACCTGTCAACTATTATGTAAATATGAGTCCAACCAAACATTTAATGAATTATGTAATTTTACAGAGTTACATTTCTTTAATAGGACACCATGATGGACACTGTCAAAAGCTTTACTTCCGTCTACAAAACATGTGCTGACAAACTTGCCTTATCCAGTTCCCTTTAAACATAGTTGTTGAAATCGAAAATAGCATCTCCAGTTCCTAGACCTGGTCTAAAACCATATTGAGCAGGTGATATAAGATTGTTAGTGCTAAGATGCTTAATAATATGGGCATGAACCAGTTTTTCTAATAGGCGACCAGGTACAGGGAGGAGGTTGATCGGCCTCCTGTTCCTATTTCCCTAAGGCAACCTGATTTAGGTATTGGAACTAGCTGGGACACAGCCCAGGCATCAGGGAATATACCAGTGCTTAATGAAACAGAAAATAAATGTGTAAGTTGCCTTGTAAGAACAAGTAATGAGTCCTTTAGAACTTTTGCATTAATCCCATATATTCCACTAGATTTAGAAACTTTAATGCCCTTTACTAATTTAAGAACCTCGGCCTGATCAACCTCCAATACAGGACTTTCAAAGTGTACAATTGTAGTCCACATTTGGATTGTTGTTAATGTTGAAGTTAAGACCAGTACACCTCTTCTTTCCAATGGTTGCAAAATTATCATTAAAATAGTCAGAACATTTATCAGGAGGTACCTTTTCTCCAGACTCATGATGCACAAAGTCCACATTGGTGCCATGTGTGTCAGCTTTAATCAACTCTTTAATTTCTTTTCCAAAAACCTTGGTGGCCCCTGGTATTGTTATGATAAGCTTCATTACTACCCCCCTTGGTTGCTTGTTTACATAAGGCATTAATGCACCTTCGACAGCTTTTAGCCTCTTCGAAATCAGCTTGATTACCGTAATATGTATATTGGAGAGTGTAGTGATTTCTCTCTGCTATAACTTCTTTTATTTCCCTTATCATCCATGGTTTATCAACAACTTTAATGGTGATGAGCTTCATGGAACATTTGTTGTCAAGATATTCAGTGACAGCATATATATATATATATATATATATATATATATATATATATATATATATATATATATATATATATATATTTCCAAAGGACATTGGGGTCACGTTCTTCATGGAACAAATCCCAATTAACTCGACCCAAACAATATTGCAGATTTGTGCATCATAATTCTTTTAAGTCCTGCCAACAAAACTGTGTTGCTCAGGGCGTTGTTTAGTCTTCTTTTTGACAGCCACTACAGGCAAATTGTCAGAAATGAATACCGTCCCGATACTGTTCCAGAGTGTATAATGTTGCTTGTGTTGGTTTAAATATCGTCTAATATTGAGAACCTAGTTCCACCTAAGCGTGTAGTGGTATCAATAAGTATATCTAGGTATATAGAGTTATGTGTATCGTCAAGACCAATTGTTTTGGTTGTTGCACTTTCGTCAGGGAGGCTAAATCAACGTAGAAGTCATCGCCAATCCATATATCCCTCATTATACAATCACTATTCTTGAGATAATTATCATTAAGATTAAGTTACAAAGAGAATTTATGAACAGTTCATAAATCCTCGTGAGTAACTCAATTAAGAAATTACGCCAGGAGGTCATATGTGAAACCACATCAATAAGACCGCCTCAGGTGGGATCGACACACGCCTATTTGATCTACTAGTATCTGGGTGTGGTGTGTTCTGAGTGGGGGGGGGGGGGCAAAGAGACACAAAGTGCTAACGTCTGTAGTTGTCCTAATAGGTGTGGTGTCTGAGTAGAGGGTTTGTATTTGATATCTAACCATTTAAGGGCGTGTGATGCCTCTTGGCTCATGTTCTATGGCCATCTCAATACAAAAATAAAATGTGGCGTGGGCAATGATGCTCGTCATCAAGATCTCATAGTATACTATCGCGAGATAACAGGTTACAATTCCTAACTGAATAAAACTGAGGGTTGCTGTTTTTACTAATTCAAAACAGCATAGTCGAAGCTTGTAATATCTTTAGTTTACAATATATAATTGATGGTTGTCTCCTTGCATACTCCTGTTGTGTATTGGATACACAATTCCTACTTGCAGTTAGTTATAGAATATTGACAAAACTGCTCAAATGTGAAAGAAGGAGGAAAATGTACACTGATGCTTTCCTAGCCCACCAGTTACATTGTGGTGCCACATATATAGTGCACTTGAATAGATAGGGCCTGATAAGCCTTACATGTAGCAAGAGGGTATAGAAACATCTTCCAACCCTAACAGGTTGACATGATTGTACATAATTCTACCTGTCTGCACTTTGAATGACTTTATGTACTTCATTGATACTTTGTACATGTGCAGATGAAGGTCCTGTCTATATACCCTTAAGCACAAAATGCATGTAAACATAAAGTCATATGCACGCAACCTAGGTCTATGTTAGGATAACTGCCTAGCATGTCAAGTTGACTTGAATGTCTACAGTCTTAAAGGTGTCTGTAATACTCTGTGTGCCTCTTACAACCTTGCTTTCAATCTCATGGAGTAAAAGACTATCAAGAGTTAAGAGAACCTTTGCAGCAGTCGTAACCGTGTCTTGTCGTAGTTCATACATTCTTTAAACTGGATTCAAATATCACCAAACATTAGAAAAACGGTACCAGTCAGATATATCCAAGGTACCAGGTAAAGCTCAAAATCACATAAAAACATGAGTGTGCAAAGGATAAATAAATTACCATAATTTCAGTAGTTCTTCATCAAATGAGACCTTACATTTGAAACCCCATCACATACAATTAGGTAGGTGAGGAAGTGAAATGAAAATATGTCAAATCTAGGCAAGCAAAAACACCCCTCTGCAAGGAAATAAATTATCAAAGTTCATCTCAAGATCTTTAAAATGAGATATCAATGGCTCAGATATTCCTAGCTGTTATGTCAGAACACCTCCTTGAACATAGATCGTTATTCATATCTGACATCGATGATTAAGTTCTTAATACATTATAAACCGTAATAACACAATAATTTCAGTTTTTGGTGTTTGGTGAGAAACCCCAAAATTGGCATAAAAATCTGCAAATTCAGATTATGGGAAAGGTTGCCATGACAACCAGGAACAGGCATATAGGCTGATTTTTCATGGGAAATGTTCATTTTACCTTCCAAATATAGGACATTTCTACCCAAAATGAAATGTTTTAAATGAGACAATGGAATCCTGCATCAAAAATTAGCTTAATTATTTTCATAATCATTGTAGAGTTATTTTGCCCCTCCAATGCCCCCTGGTGGCCAATTGGGGAATTAAAAATCCCCGCAGAGGGCAGTTCTCCCTTCTTGAGTCACTCATGTTTGAAATTTTTATCCACTTTTATTAGACAAGTCCCCCCCCCAAAAAAAAAAAACAACAACAAAACAAAAAAAAAACAAAAAAAAAAAACGATGAATAAAAAGGTATGGCCTCATCACCAGACATTTATTTCTGTGGAATACATACTTCATACGTTAACTAATGTGCAAAGTGGATAAAGCAAATCAAGCTGCCTTCATCATTAAATATTCTACTGGCTGTGGGAAGTGCCTCCCCATGCACTGCTATATAGTTTGTACCCAGCTTCAGGTAACTGAGGGGGATGCTGGTACGATAAGGGAGGATGGCCGTAATTGGCCTATGCATCACTGAGCTCGTTAACTAGTGTAGGTAGGGTGGTTGGTTACCTTGGGTGCTTAGATACACAGCGTTTGAAGCATTAAAGGGAGAGTGGCCTGGGACTTTCCAACACCAGGGGTTACAGAAACCACACCCAGTATTAGTTCAAATATTATTCAACAGAGGTCTCCAAAGTATGACTACCGTAAATCCTCGTGTATAAGACATGTCTTATACAGCAGATTCACTTCACCTGAGTCCTATAGGATTCACCCCAACTCAGGGTGCATCCTATAGGCGAGGATTTCCACTATACTAAAGTCACCAAAACTTGACTCTAGGGGTGTCCCATGGGCTTTAGCTTAATTCAGGGTACCTCCTATATGTGAGGGCGTCCTATACACGAGGATTTACGGTAAGTCATTCATGGGTAAGTAGGCAGAGCCTTGACCAATCTAGAATATGCCCTGTGCCTGAGCTACAGTTGTGTAACTTACAGTTTCAGTCATGGATGAGTGGAGGCACCCAGAGCCTGCTCCATTCTAGGAGCAGTCATGCAGACATATGGCAGTTAAAATTAGCAAGTGAGAATACAAATGATTGTTCTACATTGCATACAAACTTCCTCCCTGAACTTTTGTACAGTATTGGTATGGGGTTCTGGATGTGTGGATAAATCTTATAGCAATAAGGGTATTGTTAGTCTCTATATTTTTCCTACCTTTGTTAAAAACTAATAAAAAAGGGGTTGTTTGTTTCCCTCTAGATTATACTGGTGATAAAATATATTACTAATGGAGGACTCCCTTACATACCAACTATTCCTCATATCATAAATATAGTAAAACCTCCCTCAGAAGCCAACCTCCTAACCTGAGGGAATTACATGAGCTGAATTCTGATCTACTCCCACTAGAAGTCTTTGGGCCTCAATTCCAAATTTTGGCCGCCTACTAAGGGAGCTTAATCATTTTTCCACTGTGGGAACCAATATCTCTAATTGATGACACTTGTTACATAGCAGGTACAGATAATTAGTTGCCAGTAGGTCATAATGAATAAGCACTCTATGAGACACACATTTATTTATATAGCATTTGCTTTATTACTATTGACCTTTATTTTGATTTGACCGGTGTAAACAAGGGTATATCTGAAGGACAGCAACAACCCAGTGTGCATATGCCTATCTATAATATTACAGTGTCCTGTGCACCCCATGGAAACCTTAACCTGATATAGCCAGTATAGGTGTGTATAAGTGGATAAAGGCTGAGGTTATAGGTCAGGGGGCTCAATGAGAGAATTGTGATGTGGTAACACTTGAATACCTCAATAACTGTACCCTGTGAAAATGTACCCAGCCCAATAATGACCACTCCCAAGAAATCATTCTGTTGGGTTTTGCTCCTGGGCTCCACAGACCCCTGGCTAAATATAGCATGTGTCAGTAGGGTGGTATTTGCAGGCAATATCCCCTGCTAAATATATCCATGTGCACATACAATAAAACCTTTTTTTAAATAGGGCATTTTAGGCTCATACAACTCCTCCCTTCAGTCAAAGTGTCCTTATAAAAGTGGGTAGGTTAAGTAGCCCACTAAATACAATGCCATCTTAGCACAGAAAAACTCAGGGCAAGAAAATCTGCTATCTATTAGCAATACCTCCTAATGATAAAAATCCTTATTGAGGAGGTTTCACTGTACCCTTGGTGAATGCTGACCAAGACCTCACCTGAGGCAGCTCCAAGACCAGTGCCACCACCCTGCTAAATACAGATGCATAGAGTCCCTGAGTCAATGCATCTTAACCAGACTGTGACAAAGAGATCAGCTAAGTTTAACCTGTGCTACTCCTGGTGGCAGCTAAATATAACCTGGTGCTGCAGTGCTAACTTACAAATAAAGCCTATAGGTAAAGAATGTCAGGGGGTCCACTTCTTGTTGTTTTTTGTTCTATGCAGAAGTAATCCCTCTGATTATAACATACACTTATCAAGTGGGACCTACCAAACGCCATTAATCCAGAAGTGTTATTCAGAGTTATCATCTACGGACATGTTACACTACTATATACAGTCCTTGACAAACGGCCATCCATTTGCTGCTGCACACAAATGGATGGCCCAGACTGAAGTTTGCTCTGTATATTGTAAAGTTTGCTTCTCAGGTAAAAGTAAGATGGATATGAAATGTGTCCCTCCCCCTTCAAAAGTGTCTAAAAAGCACCCCTAGTCAAGGGCCCTGGAGTGACAATGCCCAGGGCCTATATTGGCCCTAGATAGGACCCCTTTCCCTTGTAGTCGTCATGTTTGCACATATTATCTGAATCTGAGGGAATGCCCCCCTTCTCAGGGAAAGTGTGTCCAAGGCCTGATCTGAGGCAACTACCGGACCCCAATAGTGTCACCACCCTGCTAAATATAACATACCTACACACTACAACTCTGTCTGACCCTCTGTCCCCAATACATGGCTCTCTGCATATCATTGACTTAAGTGACACATGGACGGGTTCTATTATGATAAACAGCAAGATGGGTCAGTTTTTACAGGTTTAGCCATAGCGACACTCTCCCTATAATGATACCCGTGTGCAATGTTAAACTTCTTGAAGACTTCAACCGTCATATCAAAACCTGCCTCATATCTTGACTACATCATGTGGGATAATGATAATGACATTGTATACCTCTTTATTCTACAAAATCCCTTATTTCCTTATAATTCATTTTACCTATTAGATACAAATGGACCTGATAACTATGTTACATATTGGGACCATTTGTCGAAGGGGTTTCACAGGAAATATTCTAGATCCCTCGTTTCAGCCAAAGGTGTATTATGGTGTTGATTGTGTGGAACGCCTCTATGTGGTGCTTGTACTAGGTGATTTAAGAGGCTTTCTTTAATACCCAAGCTTACTTACATACATATAGAAAAAAACACACTATCAGAGTACTTGATAACACGATAGTAGAACGTACATCAATACTGTAATTAGAATCTCTTTATATAAAAAAGTCTGTGTGTCATCATAAAATTGATTAGACGTATCCTTGATATGCTACGTGAGTAGGTCTATATGTAATATCTGCATGTTCCTTTGATTATAGGAGTATGTAGGTGCATGTAACATCGGATATTCTATTGACAACGCATAGCCCCTTACCTAATGAGGGATTATGTATGAAACCAAACCCTATGCATCTCTGTGTAGGCCTATATCATGGATATTGAGAAACCAAATGAGAAGGAGATCAATATTTATAGTTATACTTGTAATATGTGTTAAATACCTGGCGAATACTTTCTTCTACATTCAATAACTATGCTTCTTTAGGAATGACTATATTCACCCTGCATACCCATTGGCTACATGGTCTAGAAAGGCAGGAGCAAATTCCCTTGACTCCAACAGAGCATAGGGTATTACTATATAGCCTGTAAAATCTGACCGCACAATCCAAATTTACGAAATTAGCTATAGTGCTGATATCAAATGCCAAATGGATCTAAATAATCTATGTTTCCTAACTTGCTCTGGAGCTTAATTCAAAACATCCTGGGATCGCAACCCCAGCGATCTTAGTGTAGGCACATATCATCATAAGACCTGGCCAGGAGCTTAATTCAAAACATCCTGGGATCATGACCCCAGCGATCTTAGGAATAAATCAGCCTTATCCTATTAAGTGATCTTAAGAGTTGACTGGGTTCACATTTCCTAGCCAGCACTAAGATCGCATCGATCTTAGCCTCAGCCCTCCTACACTATTCCAAGAAGTACTGACTGGGCACAGGGGTAAGAGTCCCAAAATGAAGGAATAGCTGTGGAGTCACTCTTCTTCATAAGAGTGCTTATACCATCGTTCCCCATCCCCATATGGGCTAACAAAAGAGCACAGGGTGCAGTTGACCCCCATACAGTATTCAAGAGTTGTTCCCATTAATGTATGATTTATGCTTGCCTATTAGAAGCATTCTGCCCTCCCCCCCAGGACAAAGAGAGAGAAGGGAAGAATGACCTTACAGTGCACTTAACGCATGAGTAGCCCTAAGAGCCCTCAAGGACACTCAGCAAACATCTTCCCTCCCCTCTTTATGTATGCAGCAGGCTATTCACTCTTTCGATCAGGAGTGTTCCCTGTAAATATTTCAACCTTTCACATTTGGGAGTCTTCACAATCTGATATCAGACAGGCCCGGCAGACAGGTTTGATTTTTACAGGACTAGTTGTTGTTGGACTGTTCCATTGTTATTAATTATGGTACAGTGTTATTGTTTGTACAGCAGAAGGGCACCTAGCCCTAACTGATCAGTGTGACATCTCAGTCACAGGTTTTGAGTAAATATAAACATACCTATAGGTGAACACACTCCCTGTGATTACAAGTGACCCCTCAAATCCCATGTTTACAACTTGAGATCTCATGTTTACAGTTTAGGACTGTCAACAGCCTATACCTTAGACACTGACACATGAGAATGTTCCAAAAAATCGCGTAGTGGAACCTCCACTTAAAGAGCCTTGATTTGTAGAAATTACAATAGATTTAGAGCAAATGAAAAGAGATAAATCGAGGATTCCTGGTTTATTTCCTATATATATACTACTATTAAGTCTGGTAAAAATAGGCTGTGGCGCCCCAGGCTTGGCGCACTGCAGGAGCGTACATCCGATTCTCTGCAAAAATCGCGTAGTGGAGCCTCACCTTTATTCTGGCATGGAGAAAACTGGTGTGTACATCCTTTAGACAGAGGAGGATATCATCAACCACCTAAATCGGTATAGCTTTGTCTGCACTAATCGGTCGATTTGAGCCCTGTTGTTTTAAGTCCAAAACGTAGAGAATTGGAGGATAATTGTCTACACCTATTCTCAGTTTCTGTTGAGGAGAAATGTGAAAGCCATATATTAGAACCCTCCCTCACAGTTAACAGTCTGCATGCTCTCACATAGTCATTCTAGACCAGCCTTTACGTCCCCGTACCCAGACATAACTAACATTTAGACAACATCAATTTTTCAGTGCTATTCAGCTGGAAAGGTGGTGCTGACGGTGCTGCCCTCAGTGTCGCTCTAGTGCAAGAATAATGACATCAGGCGAGGCGTTCGGGCAGCGGTTTTCTAACCATATGCAGTGCATTGTGGGTGGGGGTGACCTCGAACGCTAACTACACAACCTTAGCTTGTTCCCTCCACCCCTGTCCACCCCAGCCATGTCTGGGTAGGTACAGTCCCTAACTATGCTTGGGAGTGTAGTAAGTTGACTCAGGGATCAACATTGACCCACATGGGCAGGACCAATGGGGGGTGGCCTTACAAACCAGCATTGATCCCTCGGCCGTACTCCGAACGCACCGTAGTTGAGGCTTGAGTGTTATAACTAACGTGGTTCATAACTGCTCCCCATGGTTTCCTAGCAATCTCTTCTGACGTCATGGGCGTGCTAGTGGCTGTGTACATGGAATAATTCTGTTCATGGGCATCTCCCATAAAAGGGAAGGGTCTATGTGGCTGTCATTGTTGGACTAATCAGACATTGTGAGGATGGAGGACATCGTATCAGGCCATAATGATAAATGATTTCCTACCAATTTAAATTATTCCTGCTCTACTCGTTGCTACTCCACCCCCTATATAGTCAGCTTCTGTCTTTATGCATCCTAGATGTGTGGATTGCCCTGAAAAAGTTTTTTTTAATCTAATCAATGGGTTTTCAAAGGGTTTAAGAGTCTTCCAGTGAGAATGCCAAATGCTAACTGTACCTTTCAATATTCACTGGCTTACAATAACCATGGACAACATTGGGGCCTGTTGAGTGAACTTCGTGATAATGGGGGGGTTGACTTCTTTGTCCTGGGTGGATGACCTTTTGTTAAGCAGAGGTCATCCTGTTACCTAGAATAGATACATTTATTTAACTGGTAAGATGCTGTCGTAGACCTGATTGGTAGTCTTTGAGACACCATCTGACAACATGGAATTCCCTACAGCGCCCATCAACTCAATACCCAAGCCTGTGTTTCTTTGGAAAAAGGATATCTCTTAACAAATACATTATATTGACGGAAATGCAAGAATATAAGTTTCCTAGATTCACCAATGAATCCTTTTTGATATAGCAGTTGTGAACAATAACCCACAATCAGTAAGGTAAGAGGGATCTCTGGAGGCTGCTCGGGTACTTGGCACTTCCTGTATATTTGGAATGCAAATGGAACATTTTGAATCCAAAACAAGGGTTTTCAGAGAAATGTGTTAATGTTGTGCCCAAATGTATGGAAAGGGATGGTCATTTTTTAATTGCTTATTTAAATCATTATGCTAATTAGATGCCTGATTTAATTAAAACAATGAATGATAGAGCTTATTGACTTTTTTGATACAGTCATGTCATTCTAGAAGGGCTATCTATAAGTGTTATACCTCATTTTAAACCTGATAACATCAATTTTCAATTTCATATTAAACCTCAGAGGACCCTTTCTCCTCATCTGTCCACATTTTCTTATAATTCTAGTGGCACTTATATATGAATAATGATAGATATCGTTGTAGGTGGGTCTGGGAATCTCCCAAAATCTAGAGGCAAAATGTGCATTCAGGTGCATTTTAACGGCAACACATTGTATACCAATATTACTAGATAATTATAAGTAGGGATGGATGGAGTTGGGGGTAGGGCCTTCCTAAAAAATGAAAATCTATACTCCAAATGTGCATTCTGATGCAACTTAGCAAACAATTTCATTCTTTTTCTCTCCCTCTCTCTCTCTCTCTCTCTCTCTCTCTCTCTCTCTCTCTCTCTCTCTCTCTCTCTCTCTTCTTTCTCTCTTTCTCGCTGTCTGGATGGATGGCCAGAGGCCCTAAAAGGGTTAAAGGCCTATCAAAGACATGCCTCCCTGACAACATAAATAACACTGTGTGGACACTGGGCAGCTACTCAGAAGGTGTCCGACATTTTCTAATTCCACCGACGATAAAAGCTAACGTCAAATCATACCTGTCATCTGCTGATGTTATCGCTGTGTGGACACACAGCTTAAAGGTCCCTTTTTGATATACTACTATTATATGGTGAAGGAACGTGTAATTGACCTGAATATAACGGTTAATACTTATGGAAAATGATACTATGTCACATAAAGGAGGCCGGTATATCAAAATTACACAGAAAGTGTGCCCCTATGGGCTTATGTTGTATGGAAGGTGGCCATTTTGATGGGCTGTTTCTAAGAACCCGTATATAGCAGCCCGTAAGGAGTTACTTAATTTGATATTCTGATGTAGCCTTTCTCGCTAAATCGATTACCTTAGAATTGCACTGAAATTGAATGATGGCTTTCTGAATAATCCACTATGAGACACTTACAGAAGCTGCAAAATAGGCATGCAAGACTAAGGTAAAAGAAAAAACGAAACGCAGGGGAATTGAGATACCATGTAAACATCATGTATACAGGGGTCTACATTTTTTCCCTCTCCTGTTGGGGTAATACAATTTTAACATGCATTGACAGTCCCTGCACTAAACGAGAGATCCCTTTTATATTGACACCAGATGGCAGTCAGGTGTGCTAGGTAGGCTTATATCGGTGTCTGCCTCTCTCTAGTATTAATTATAGGAACAGGAGAGGAATTTTAGAATCCATCTAAAAATTCCGATGTCAGAATGTTTGTTTGTCCATGCAAGCCATGGTCCAAATCAGTTTTTCTTTTGGTTTCAAGTTACCTAGAAGCTGAGAAAATCAAATTGGAAATAATGGATATGGGTGTTTTGGGAACACTAGTTTGTAGTGTGAATGGTGTCTGAAACTGTGATCTGGGAGTTAGTGTCTGCAGGTAGTCTGACAAGGTCAGTTCAGGCTGAGTAACAACTGGGCATGCACACTCCAGCTAAGAGTAGGCAGGGTTGTTAGCACACTAGGGTCTGTAAATAGATCATGTCCTGAAAGAGCAGTCTGCACAGGTGCTGAGGGCTGTCTGATCACACTGTAAATAGCACCAATTAAGACACATGTTTGAGTTTGCCTGTACCAAAATAAACTATAGAAGGGGACCCCTGGGAGTCCCCTCACAGAGGTCCCTTTTCCTGTGTTGATCCACATATGCACATTAAAATCCTCATTAGCTTGTAGGGGCTTGCATCAAATAACTTCTCCATAATATATGTGTTGTAGGTCATATTTAGATACACCCCTGTTATGCGAATAATATTGGATGGTAAATATTGGGTTCAGTATGCACCATGAAAGGTATACCAATTGGTAAATCACATTCAATAGACTCAATAGCTCAGTCTGATTTTTTTACAGATGGTTTGTTTGTGGCATCCAGTTCACTGTCCTTCAAATAAACCAGATAACACTCTTTAATCTAATAAGTTAAGGTCACTGTTAGACCAAATCAGGGGGTGTGTGGGAACTCCTCTGTGCACAAAATATAGAGGCCTCACCTGTTAGCCTGCCACCTAGTGCCCTCTCCTGTACTTAGTATTAAGTGATGTAGAAAGGCCTTATGGCACCCACAAATAAGCACTTGTATTTCAGTACTGAATTGATATAACCGATATTCTACCCTATGAGATATCACAGTTCAATAGAAAAAAAGAGATGCTACATCAGAGGCCATACACTTAAGTTTCTTAAAATAATGTACTGGGAGAAGGGGTCTTAGCACCCCCTGCACTAAGCCCCCTTTTCACAGATCGTGTCCCGCATCAAGTTAATATTGATTATTTTCATTGCAAGGGAGTGTTCATTACTTAACAACAGGGGTTTGTTGGGTTGGGAGGGGCCAAACATATTTACGACCTCTCAGAGGGCGGCTAAAAAGGTGTTGGCCCCTCAAGGCGGAGAGGGGACAATAAAAGGCATTTTTAAGAGGAAGAGCCCACAAATTATTGTAGAACAATTCAAGGGGCCGACCACAAAAATTCCGGCTGCTCCACAAAGGAGGGGTGCCAACAGATCTCTTCCTATTCCAGTGGGGTGTTTCAGAAGCCAGACATGATAATGAACATTAAATATCTGTTTCTAAAACTGTTAGATTCTAAACTTACAACTGCAACCAATATCATTTCTCACCAGTCATATAGTTATAGACACAGTAAGGTAATGGTAATGCTTTAGAAACACATGCAGGTATAAGCCTACAATCACTATTAAAACTGTTATCATATCCCCTTATGACCGGTTGTAAACATTACCTGCTTCTGAAACACCCCACAGGGGATGGGGGTGGGGTGACCAAGATTTCGCACGCCAGTGCGAAAAGCCATCATTCCCTTTTATAAAATAATGAGCATTCATTAAGAAAACCACGTCTGAATATTATCTCCATCTACCGGAGACAGAACTGCTACTACCTCAATACCTCTTCATGGAACCTCAATTAAGATTATGTTTGGTTTCATTGTCAACTTGATATATGCTATTTGCTCCAAGAGAGCATTTATTTTGAGACCATAGCACTTATTCACCGCTGAATCTACCATGAATCCCAAAGATGTACGGTTAATCACTGTATGTATTTGTGATACAGTGATACCGATAAAATCAGTACAGTGAAGCACTGTGGTAGAGTGAAAATAATGGTGACATCTTCTTTCCACAGTTGCTGGAGGACCATCATTATTTTGAGTCATATTGTTCTAATCCGGTATGTGTGTACATATGTATAATCTTTTGTGTAGGTGCTATCATTCCCTGCCTTACTATTATTCCACCTACATTACCCTGTTTTCTCAGGGCTACCAAAAATCATATATCTGACCTTATTACACGATTTCTTTGATTTTGGGTGCTTTTTCTGGATATTCCCATTTTGATACCTGTCGATATTGCATGGCATGATACGTGCATCATGATATTTGTAAGGTGTGTGGTTATCCATGAATAAGAGGCACCCAGTGCTGTTATCCATGGAGAACAGGCACACTTACAAATCTGGGAGAATACTTTTAAAACCGTACTTCGCCAGCCAGGAATCGAATCCGGATTGCCATATTTAAAAGCGAGAGTCCTACCTCTAGACCGTCGCAGCAATGGTAAAGAATGAGTTAAAAATTGTACTCACTCAGGGTGGCTTGATGAATGGTCATGAAACGCATGGGATTCTGAAGAATTGAGACGATAACAGCTCACATGGTTGAACTCCATAGAAGTACAGATCCCATAGATGATGTGAGTGTCCATATTTAAAGTCTTCATTGCTTAATTTCAATGTAAAATCCAATTTCCCAGCAGTGAATACAGCCCGGCATGCGTTTCTCCTTTGCCATAGCGCTCCATGAAGCAGCATCTTGTCGTGGCCTCCTTCTGGTTTGGTTAGGGAGCATACATTTTGTTTCAAATAGATTTGTTGGTGTTTGCCGCGCTCAATGTAAATATCTCTTCTAAGTGATAATGAGATAACTAAGCTATGTAAAGGTTTAATAATGATAGAATAACATATTAAAAGTGATTTCCTTCTAAGTATATATAGTATTGAGTCAGTAGTGAACAAGACGACTCGCATGGCTTTGCAAGCCAGGCCATTTAAGCAATGGAGACTTTAAATATGGACACTTACATCATGTATGGGATCTTAACTTGTATGGCTTTTAACAATGTGAGCTGTCTTCATCCCAATTCTTCAGAATCCTATGCGTTTCATTATAAATCATCGAACCACAACAATGGCGACAGCGCAGCTTGCGTCTTCTTCCCGCATGCTGACTTTGGGCTTGGATATCAGGTAAATCATACATTTTTAGGGTTTGTCATGTAATAAAATAAGTAGTTAATGGATATTCCATGACTTGTGGGTGTTATCAAATGATATCATTGGTTAACACCCACACGTCCCCTTTAAGGACAGAGCAACAATGGTCACCCTGGCCATGGGGACGGTCTCCTAGAGGATGAGCCTATTTTCAATTCCTATACAAATCCTATATAATGGGCATCGACAATAGTTGACGCTAGGCCTACCATCATGTCAACTATAGTCGATGCTAGGCCTACCTCGGTGTCGACTATAGTTGATGCTAGCCATCAATGGGTTAATTACTTGTTCACTACACCAACGTGAAGCACCCCAGTGAATAATAAGCATGAGAAGTGTGGGGTTAGTGAAGATGGCTTCTCCTGCACAAGTCAAGCACAGAACCGTACTTCGAATTGATCCCCACATCTATACTTATGCCGAACTTGTCTGTGGTTAATTAATTGATAATACACGGTGTGTTGTGTCAAATGCAATTAGGGTCTACCATATTGAGGATTCATCTACATGTATCATTGTGTAAAGATCCCTGTAACTCCACCTTTCTCCCACCTTTCTACCTCTATCTGCCCCTCCCTCTCTCTCCCTATTTCGCCCACACACATTTCGCAAATTCGCTAATTCCCTGAACTACATAAAACTACCATGATTAATTTTTTTGTATTAGGCCTACAGGTTTTGATATACAGAAGGTGGTCAACTGCTGTGCGAATGGTATAAAGAGAATATTATTCTAAAGCCAACCTGACAATTCTGATACAGACCATTTTGATGCAGACAAATTCCCTATCAATGACGCAAAGAAGTACGGCTGTGGATACCCTTGCCTGTGGTTTTGTGTGACCAATTCATCCCTGCCAGGGTATCTCCTGATTGCCTGCCAACGGGTGATGACAATTCATAGAAGGCAATAACCATGTGACATTTCTATTCCATCTCAGGCGACATAACCAGATACTACACAATGCATATTTCTGTTGGTGGTTTCTATGGTAAATGAACATTTTCATTACATAATTGTTATACTCAACTATTCACTTTTATGCTCTTGGATATACCATTCAGTTTGCAATACAGGCTTCTATATAAATACAGACTATGTTCACCTAACAAGAATGGCTGTTACCAGAATAGAAACATACTCTGTATACACAATCAAAGAAAGCACAGCTGATATATCAAGTGCCTGTTGGTTATACACAATATGGAAGTCAGAGCGTTGACGGTTGAGTGTATCAGTTAATTTTGTGTCAGATATCAGTATTTAAGTTAAACATACCATATCGTCATGTTTGAGCACCGGCATTTGAAAAAAAAAGCCTGTCTTGTATAAGCGCCTGGGTAAAGGGGTGCTAAAATATTTCTTAAGCACTAAAACTCAATCTTGTATAAGCGCCTGTCTTGTATAAGCGCCTGGTAATAGAGGCCGCCAAACCAAAGACCGCCAAACCAAAGACTGCCGGGGCACTTGAACATGACGATACAAAGGCACACGAGAATCGGTCAGCACTGAGGGTTATCACATGAGGTGAAGCCGACTGTGATAATCCTCAGTGCTGACCAATTCGAGTGCTCCTTTGTATTTATCTCAAGTTAATTTAGTCAGGTATGTATGAAATTCCACTTGTTTGGCATTAGAAATGATTTTATCATCAGTTATTCGACCATTTTGGATGTTTTCTCTGACAGTGTGATACTGGGTAGGGTTATCACACTGGGGGGTGTAATACAGAGGTCCTTGGTTAAACCTATGGGGCTGTCCTATTTAATTTGAGATAAATTACGGTATATCCCGCTATTTGGTGAATTCTAAACTACCAGAACCTTCTCCGGGTCATCTTAAGGCTTTATCATGATCTGTGCAATCATGATCAAATAATGAAACAGATTTGCCCGGAAATGGTCCTGCACAAATTAGTGGGGAAAGCAGAAATGAAAAAAAAATTGCTACATTAATTATTTTCTTACTACATAGACGCTGCCTATTTAGCCATTAATTATGGGATAGTAGCCTATAATTTGATATCAAAAGGCTGTACTACATAATGCTGTACATCACGATAGGCCTATAGGAGATTTTCAACCTACGCCGCCATGCATATTGTCGATTCAGATAAGAGATGAATTACTCCCAAGCAATTCCAGCTTTAGAAGAAAATTACATGTTTGGAGTCTCCACACAAATGTGGCTGGTGATTTCTGTACAGCAATCTCCATCAACGCTGCACTCAACAATGGTCACATGATATCCTTCATTCTCTTTGTAAATGTTGCATCATAACTTGCCATGTGGTTATGGTTGATAATGTATGCCTTACTCCATTACACTGCCACAGATGAATTCTCGTTCATACACTGTAAAAAATAACTGTTGAATCTATGAGGGATCCTTGTAAAACTGAATAGTGAACCACCATAATTTGATAACAGGGGGCCAGTGTAGTTTTTACAAGAAACTCCAGGTGGCAGCGCGGTGGTACAAGGAATCTCTAGGAAAATAATGACATCTCTGTGAAAACAACAATGGATCTCTGGCAACTTTGGGATGAGGAATCATTCGCTATTTCGGCAACATTTTTTTTACAGTATAGATAAACTTCCTTGTACTGAAGGTTTGATGTAGTGGATTCACTAATGGCTGTAAACAGTACCTGCTGCGTTTTTGGGATACTACACAATGCTAGAGTGATATTCTTTATATAGATTTCACCTTAAAGCTAAGATGAAAGGCTATGTGACTGATCAGGTGTCATGTCTGTGTTTTCAAAGTCATGTGACCAGTTGCCATGGAAACCATTCTCAAATTTTGCCGAAATCTTTTATTTTTCCCTGCCTTTCATCACTCAGACAGCCATTACAGAGACACTATTATCTCCATTTGCAAGGCAAGTATGCAGGAGTTGTAGAACTAAATTCTGCTTCTTTTAAGCCCAAGTTGATAGCTCTAGCATCTTTACTTTGGAAGAAATGGCCCTCTGAACAGGTTGACAAAATGTGGAAAATTGACAGGTTTTCACTGAGAACCTGAGATATCTGGGTTTGAAACATTAGGAGGAAGTGAGTCAGCTGTAAGTGAGCAGGATGGGTTTTGGATGTATCGTAAAAGAGTCCCCCTGTAAAACCATGGATTTTGCAGGCTAGACTGGACCCTAGGGTTGGCCCTGAGTGTGTTTGGAGAGTTGGGGACCAGTCGATTCATTGTGGAACACGGTAGTGATTCGGTTTCCAGGCAGCATAGGAATACAGGGTATATTTCCCAATTTTCAGTAGCTGATTGTGGATTAACCACTAGGCCTAGCTTATTATCGATTTGACAGACAGGTTTGCCCTACTACAGGCTTTCTCTCAGCATTAAAAGAATTCAAAAGGCAGCATCATTGGGCCTTCAAAAAATCATAATAGTTTTTTTCTTGAACTAGTTTTATTTCTGAAACCACTTATAATTTCTTTGTCAAACTTGGTATGCTTAAAGTAAACATCTATGCCCTATTTTTGGTGTCTTACCTGTGAATTTTGAATGAAAACACAAAGCTACAGAATTATTCTTGTAAAAATCTTCATTTTTTTGTAAGCATATTTTGAATGTTTGTGGCCCTATAACTCAGTCAGAAGTGCATCTGACAGCCTAGAAGGTAATTTGAGTTGAAAGCCAGTGAAATTCTGCAGGAAATTGACCCCTCACATATGCAAATTGGATAAGAACTCACGATTTGGCAGCCACAACAAAACTGCAGGCTGATTGAGAGACCATGGACGGTGGCAGAAATTGGCCTGTTCCAGCTTAAATAACCTCAGTTTTAGGCCATTTCGAGGGTCTTGTTATGACAAAAAGGTCTATAGAAAAAAAAAATTCTTGCCCTTTCCCACTGATTTTCCCCAGAGATGATGCTCATGCATCATAGTGTGTGAGCAAAAAAGGAATGGCTGGGTAGAACTCATTCAAGTTGCTACTGTGCAGCACCAAACATGCATAGGTGCAGATGTTGCAATATGGGTGCTGGATCTATAGGGATCAGTGATCACAAATTACCCAAGAGAAAAAGTGGAAACGAGAAGAATATTTCTCTGTCTAACCCACCCTAATTAGAATATACCTATCAATGGAACAGACAACAGTGAGAATAGTTATCTATTTTTTCGTATGATTAATGCATCCCTGCCAAGGTATCTACACTTTGCCTGCCAAGGAGAGATGCCAAATCACATGAGGCAATAAGGACATAACGTTTTCATCTCCAGGAAGCATAATCAGATACAGCACAATGCCTGTTGTTACTGATGGATTTATTTTGTTGGATACCTTGTGAAAGAACCTTATCCCTGGAGATTCTCGAAGCCCACGTGTGTTTGGTATATTACCACACAAATAACAACTGTGTGGATCTAGCTGGTATCTTAATCGTGGCTAAAGAAGAAAAAATCAAAATCAATGTTCCCAGGGATGTCAAAAAGGGGAAGTCGTCATATTTCATCCTCCCCTCCCTTGATCAAAATTGATACTGCGTTTTTACAATGCCTCCTGCCTCCAATAAGGACTCTTTGAGGTGGCTACTATCCTACACAGTGTTAGTAGTAGCCAAGGTTATTTTACAGCAAAAACCCTTGGCAAATTTGGTTCCAATACATTTTGCTGTAAATCTACAGGAGGTGAGTTGCTGTAATTCTGCAATACAATCCACAGTAATCATACAGTAACAACGACTGTAACCATACAGCAAGATTATTAAAATCTACAGAAACATAATATGTTGTAAATTAACAGGAAAATATGTTGTGGAATTACAAAAATATGTCTTGTAAAATAAAGTGATATTTTCTGTAAATGAACTGTAAGTTTTGCTGTAAATTAACAGCAGAAAATACTGTAAATTTACAGAAACCTTTGCTGGCAACTGCAGTTCCAGAAACAATTGCTGTAAATCTACAGAAACTATGAGTGTTGAATTACAGCTAGAGGTGCTATTAATCTACAAAAACTGTATTGTATAGTATGTATAGGCACTGCTATATACTCTACCAGTAAGGTGAGTCCATGACATAGTCCCCATAATATTTTTCATGTGTGCACTCTGTGCAGGCATTGCTATTATAAACCATTCATGCCTGATGAAGACAAAGAAAGTCTCCAATTCCAGTGAAGTGCCATCACTGAGAGTGAGAGAAGTAGACAATCGTCTCTCCCAAACCATTTCATGGTCAGTCAGTTTTAACAGTGGACTAACTGAAAGGCAGGTAGGCCTATGGTAGCTTCAAGTCCAGGCACTTGTATATACAATTTAGACACCGGTGTGGTGTCTTTGGTGTATATTACTGGTTGTTCCTAGTTTCTTCTCAGATAACTCTATACATTATCTATTGTGCACAATGTTAGATTTAACCCATTGAGGTTATTATTGTATTACAATTAATTGATAAGCTCTGGAAACATTATTGGATTGAGATGGCACTATAAGCATATATATATTTGTACATTCTTAACAAATGGTGGATACTGCTACCCCCCAGTAGCAGGACCTAGAGGTAAGGCTATTTTGGTGAAACCCTAATGGGTCCCTCTGTGGCAGAGTGACTGGCTGGCCTAGGGTATGCAAGAGTAATTATACAGGACAACTCACAGTGCATATGTGTCTACAGGTAGAAGCTTGTCACTAAACAGTGACAGTCAGTGTATTTGAGAATACTGCTCTTTCCCCTGTTGATTTACATAGAACAGCCCTGTTATATAACCCCAACTCTTTACAGTGCACTCTCAGGCGCAATTGTAAATGGGCTATGAATATCCCTGCACCGCCTACAGTAGAATGCACTTTGCGTCATTGCTTTTAGGACTACAGCAACTACAACTGTAGGCCTATTTCAGAATAATAAGTACTATATGTATACTGTATATACATGTGGCGGGCGGACAGTGCAATGTATATTTGTACATATGGGTACATTACAGGGTTTCTTGTTTACTGTATGTGTGTGGCCATCTTAGGTCTGATCTCGGAATCTCTCGTGAGATTATGTAGGTACCGTACTTGCGAGATCAGAAGCGGAAGTCACTGAGTCGGGAGTATATATGTTTCGTATGATGATTGAGGGATGAATGGCGTCCATTCCCACAGTATTTGTAAGAGGAACAATGTTCAATAAGTGATTTCATTGATAAAGATAATTAATATGCGTAGAGATTGTTAATATGCTTAGAGTGGTTCACTTGGGTGTCACATTCTTTAATTCTGAGCTATTGCTGAGTGATTTCAACATGATCTCACTCACTGTGTGAGTATGTGCCACCCCTTGTCATCCCTCACAAAGCATGGTGACCTATCACCACCATCACCACATGGATCTAACTCACTGCGTGAATATGTGCCACTGCCTGGCAACTCTCACTCAGAATGGTGGCTTATCACAACTAACGCCAACATGGATCTGACTCACTGTGTGATTATGTGCCACTCCCAGTCAGTTCTCACTCAGAATGGTGACTTATCACCTACATCGCTAATATGGATCTCACTCCCTGCGTGAGTATGCGCCACTCCCAGTCAACTCTCACTCATAATGGCAGTTTATCACCACCATCGCCAACATGGATCTCACTCACTCCGTCAATATGTGCCACTGTCTGTCAACTCTCACTCAGAATGACGACTTTTCACCTGCATTGCCACATGGCTCTCACTCACTGCATGAGTTTGTGTCACTCCTAGTTAATCTTCTCTCAAAATGGCAACTTATCACCACCATCGCTGACATGGATGTCACCCGCTGTGTCAGTGTGTGCCACTGTCATCAACTCTCACACAAAATGGCGACTTATCACCACCGTTGCCAACATTGGTCTCACTCAATGCATGAATTTGTGTCACTTCAAGTCAATGCTCTCTGAGGATTGCATCATCTGTCACTCACTCTCACTCAGAATGGCACTACCATTGCCAAAGTTGTTGAGACAGCACCACTGTTCAACATGTAGCCTATCTAGGAAGTGTGGGCATGAAGTATAAATCCCATATGTATCAAATGTGCTTTGTTTCACACTGATTTCCATGTAATACTTCAGAGTTCAATCAAACAAGATTATATAGAGAAAATATCAATTGAATTTAGATAGAGGTATCTCTGAAATGAAAGCAACTATCCATAAACACCTTTCCTCTGGTTACAGGAAAAATACATACTGAAATATCTACATGAACACCTTGTCTGTGGTTAGAGGGAAGATACATATGGCAATACCTTCTCTGGCAAAACATGCTTTGATCTGGCAGATGTGAGGCTGCATGATTACCAATGTCGATGATCATGAGCATTTCATCTAACAAGGTGAGTGATCACTAACGTCACCATCACTGGTGAGTCTGAGTGATCACCACTCTCGCCATCCATGGTGAACCTGCGCTATTACGTAGTGCGCGTTTCATCTAGCGAGGTGAGTGATCACCCAAGTGACCATCCCCCGTGAGTGTGAGTGTGAGTGATCCTTGCTATCCATGGTGAACGTGCATTATGACGTGGTGTGCGTCTCATCTAGCAAAGTGAGTGATCACTCATGCCACCATCCCTGGTGAGGATGAGTGATCACTCATGTCGCCATCCCTGGTGAGGACGAGTGATCATGATCCTCGCCATCCCTGGTGAACATGCGCTATGACGAGGTGCATGTTTCATCTAGCGAGGTGAGTGATCACCCACGTCGCCATCCCTGGTGAGTCTGAGTGATCACCATCCTCGCCATCTGAGGTGAGGTCATGTGATCACCACCATTGCTATTCCTGGTGATCTTGCACTATAGCGTTGTGTTCCATCTAGCGACATGTGTGAGCCACTTCACACAGGTTGACAAGGAGTCACGACAATTTGCTGGGAAAGAAAGTTAATATGCTGAGAGATTGTGCACACCTAGGAACCTGTTTACTTAGGTGTCACATTCCCTAATTCTGAGCTATTGCTTTTAACAATGGTCACCTGATATCTTTTTTTTCAGTGTAGAACCTAACTCCTTTTTCATGGACGTGATGGAAATCATAATATCCAAAAAAGTATACCGTACCGTCGTGTTCAAGCGCCCGGCAGTTTTTTGATTTGGAGGCCTTAATACCCCTGGCCCTTTTAAGAACAATCAGGTTTTCAAACTCCAGTTTTAGTGCTTAAGATATATTTCAGCCTCCCATCACCCCCACCGCTTATTTAGGACTGGCGCTTATTCAAATCCCAGCGCTTAAACATGACGATACGGTATTATATAAATGCAATAATGACAGAGACCCATGGCCTTGCTTCGTGGTTCTGGCCATAACATATTTTACCAGCTCAGCGCTTCAATTCGCTTTTTCATCTCAGAAGATAAATAGCCACATATATTTTAAAGAGAGATATGAACTTACTTTGTTAAATTGCCATTGAATATTCTACAACGTAAGAAGTGGTAAGATGCTGATAAAACGGCCAGACTTAACAAAAGAGGTCCACTTGCATTATTCATGGGTGGCTACTTTATCGATACTCCCTTGGGACTGTATTCAGCCACCATGAAAGGATATTGGTCTGACCTGATAACATACAATCTATCTTCCTCAATTACACATTGATCATTATATTCAAAATGATCACATTTCTTATCGGTTTCAAATACCTATCGCTACACGTTCAGCCTTAGTCATAGGTTGCTTAATAATGGTAACATGTACATAATATGAGGTATGGATAAGATATTATTGAAATGGAAGACGTCAAGGCTGAGATGCCATCGGTTGATGCAGGGAGTGCTCTGTAGAGATATGTAATTCTGATATGATGAAAGAAGGAAAAAGAAAAGAGCACCCCCATGTATATTTGTATCGTGTGCTCTTGCTATAAATGACTGCTGTACCTCCAGCTTTCCCGTCCTTATCTGTGATTGGGTACCAATAGTGCCCGACTCCCTAGCTACATACGTTTCCTTCATAGATTATTATTATATTGTCAGCCTTGTGTGTGGGAGAAACACAATGTTTGTGTGGGGTATTTGAGTTACAAGGGTATATTGTCCTCTGTGTAGTGTATGTAAATCGAAGATACTATACAGGTTGATGTTACGGAGTAGACTTGGTGATGTCGGTTATGGGTCTGTTTCCATGGGCAATATGTAATCTGAATTATCTTTATGATGCCAAGCATGGGGCTGTTCCTAAGGGGCAATTGTAATCTGGAGTGGAGTGATGTCATGGACCTTCTCTTGAAGGGTTTATGTATTCTAGAGTAGCCATGTTTATGTCATGGGCCTGTCTACAAAGGGCATGTGCAATCTGCAGTAGACTTGTGATGTCCTCGGTCTGATCCCTATAGGGTCTTGTATAGTGGAATACGCCCTCTTCATACAGGCCCAATTGTAACATCCTGCCAATGCTCCTTTAGGGACATTACAAACGTCAGGAGCGTGTTGCTCCTATGGTAAAAAGAGCTGTCAGTAGGTACCCTCTTTTCAAAAGAAGTCACGCTCTGCTTCACCATTCAACTTGCACTCACCACATTAGTCTGAAAAGTCACCTGCCTTGTTTAAAACAGAGAGAGCTGCACTATCAGGTACCTACTCATGTCACACACTCTATAGTATATTACACTGACTGACTTCTCCCAACTAGGTACCTATACTCAAATCCCCTTTTTGAGCACCGTACTTGAATGTCCACTTGTAAGCAACAAAAGGGACAAGTTATAGCTACATGAAAAGAAAGGACTGGAAACAAGGGCATTTTTAGCCAGCTCTTCCTTTTACTATAGGAGCAACACCCTCCAGCAGTAGCCTAGTTCAAGTGTATTTCCAAGTAGATGGTTAACTGCTGAGATCGGCAAATCAGCATTGATCACAGGTTTCCCCCTCCCACTCATGCCCAGTCCTGTCTTGCACGACACACACCAGAGACATTTCAGTTTATAATTGGAACCACAGACGCCTGATTGGAGAGGACCTTTTAAACTTTATATCTATGAATTCAGTTTACTTTCACATTGGTTAGGCACCTACAAAATACTCATTTATCTCTCCGCTTAATGTACTGCTCGATAGTATTGGAGTTCAATGTTTCCAATCATAGCGCCTACGGGAAGTGTGTGTGTGTGTGCGTGTGTGTGTGTGTGTGTGTGAGAGAGAGAGAGAGAGAGAGAGAGAGAGAGAGAGAGAGAGGGAGAGAGAGAGAGAGGGAGGGAGATTCATTCTCAAATGCTTCTCAAGCTCGTCTCCATAGTCTACAGACATACTACAATGTTGCATAAAATGATATATGTACACAGAACATAATCTAGTTAAAGGATTTAAGCTTTATTCATTAGCCGTTCTCAGATTGCTAGAATTCATTGAGCACCCCCAGTAAAGCGGAAAGATTGTTTCCTGTTCCATACCTCCTTTAGTGGAGATTGTCATCCCGTGTATAATTACATGCCTCCAGGGTGAGTCGTTAGCAGCTGGAGAAGGCAGCCATCACGGCCCATTACCCTCATTTACACAATAAGACAACTGCAGCAGCAAACCAAACCACTAATAGTGCCTATCTCTTCTTACTACATGTACAAATGCAGCGGTGGCCCAGATTGATTGCTTCCGCATTACGTACAAAAGGTCGCTGGTTCAAGCCCCCACTGAGGTCAGAGACATTGCCTAACTATCCTCGGCCTGACAGGATTCATCTTCACCATGATACAAAGGCCTTCTACTTCAGAATCATGCTTTTCGTTTCCCATTACTTTTCCCAGCATCACATTTAACCCTACCGTTAATTGTACAACATGTTTGATAAAAATGGTTCTGGTGTCTTGAAACGACCTCTTCACATGCATTGAATTCTTAATGGTGACTGGACATGTAGACAATAGAAGTAGCCAAAATACCAGCTACTGAGGGAAGAGGATAGGTGGACATTGGTCTAACTGACACTTAGTGGCCGTCGAGCCCTGCCCTTGGGATCAAGGGATCAATTATCTGTCCAGAACGCTCACCCAGCATTCCAACTGAAGAGTTGCTAAAGCAATTTACCCAGAAGACACCGCAGCTGATGGTAGCCAGCTACATTATGAATGAGGAAATATAACTATAGATGTATATGCCCTAGAAATAGCATAGCCTGACTAAAAATACCAAACCCGCCTACTATACGCTGCCAGCAGAGCTAATTTTAGAAAGAACACCATGTGAGTGGTTCAGTCGAAAAGGTGAGAAGCTTTACTCCGCAGATGCACTTTCTATGGGGAATCTTGGTTTATAGGTAAAATTCCCTTTTCATGGGTTTGGGTTGAGTTGGTGGGTGGAGGGCGGTGGATCTGAAACGCTAAATATGCACATCTGTTCCTGCCAGTGCTAGTAAATCGTGCGACCCCATCACTCTTTTTTCCCCAGTGAGTGCTGATTGAAAACAGTATCTATAGCAGAGAAAACCTTAGGGACTAACGGAACCCAAGATACTAAATTGCTTAGAGCTGAGCAAATGGGACGCGTGGAACATTCCTATGTCAGCAGCTTTGTGTACTACATAGAACCCCTAAGTAAGGCCTGTTGGCGAAAATAAAGTTTCAAAAAGAAAACTTGGTATTTTGGTGTCTGAAGCTGTATGTACTTTGAAGAGTTGTTCTGGGTCTGCCCTTATCCCCTAGGGTGTAGCAGCGACGGTAACATGAAAGATGCTGAAGGGGAGGCCAAGGTAAAAGGCAGGTGGGGAGGTGAGCAGTTCTCTGAGTATACTAGGGGTCGGTCACTCAAAGGTTATGTATAATTTAGTAAGAAAGTGTCTAGAGTACATCTAACTTGGATCTCTGTATAGGGATTTCTCTCATTCAAGTAGAGCTTATTATATCCATCCGTAGCTAGATAAGATAACCACTAGGCCTATTGACTTGACGTAGACTGTTGTTGTCAGACTTTGACTCAACGTGCCCAAAGGGACCAATATATTGCAGCACCCATACATTGAGTGTGGATGGTGTTTACGATACTATGAGTACAGATAAGTGTTCCACATGCTACCACCAGGACCTTTCCCTCTCCCTAGGTACCACTGTGTGAGAGCAGCTCACGCGGCTGTTACAACTCATGACGTGCGGCCGGAACACCTGCCGACCCATGCACCCCACCTTTACATGATGCTGCCTGCAAGCACAAAGCAGGGCAGGTATTCTCCAAACTAACACTCACCTATATAAATAGCTTATATAACCGTAGTTGCATTAAGTATCTGACAAAGGGACCCTCTCTCATGCACTAAGCAGACCCTTCAGTGCAGATAGGTGACAGTGCTGTGTGAATAGCCTAAATCAATCACCAGAGATAACATATTCCTAATGATATCACCCTGACCTGACATCTACCTACCAAGATGTGTAATGGATACTTATACTATTTCCTGGTTATGCGATTGATGAAGTTGTAGACATCTGCAACGTCTTGCTGCCAATCATTCAGCACTACTCCATAAATTGAACTGTCAAGATTGTCTCCCTGGCCTCAATTACGGTAAATGATAACCCATGGTTCTACTCCCTTGATGCGTACCTAAATTCTCATGCATTAAGCTCAGTCCCTTGGAAGCATAACCATATAGAGGTGGCATCGGGGAGTGTAGAATGCTGTCGAAGACAATATGCTTGGCGAGCAGAAGAACCATCAACTTTGGACATCTCACCTTCTCAGATCCTCTATCATGTAGATGGTATACTGCTGTAGAGGTCGGCAGAAAACGTCCTGGAGAAACCGGGAGTCGAACCCGGGACCCTCCAACCTGCAGGCGGAAGCTCTACCCCTGAGCTACTTCCCCGTCTGACATTCTCTACCTTCCACCTATATCTGGATCGGTATAATACACAAAGGGGGCAGCTTATACTGGCTGACCAGCCCCTGAGGGCTGGTGCAACCGGAATGGGGCAGATGGCCTACCGCCATGGACTTACAGCCAGAGCTGGCCCCTACACTGCTTACAGACTGCAGTCAGATTCTCAGATCTATCCTCTATCATGTAGATGGTATACTGCTTACAGACTGCAGTCACATTCTCAGATCTATCCTCTATCATATAGATGGTATACTGCTTACAGATTGCAATCACATTCTCAGATCTATCCTCTATCATATAGATGGTATGGTGCTTACAGACTGCAGTCACCTTCTCAGGTCATCCATTACATAGATGGTATGGAGCTTGCAATGTAGACTGCAACCACCTTCTCAGATCCTTTATCATATATATGTTATGGAGCTTACAGACTGAAGTCACCCTCCCAGGTGTCCTATTGTGGAGATGGTATGGAACTTGTAGACCGTATTCACCTTCCTTTATCACTATTCCAGATCCCCTACCATACTCCATAGAGGAGGTTTGAACCAGTAAATAGATTGCAACTACCTCCCCAAAGCTCTCGTCAGAAAGGTAAAGTACTAAGTTGGTAGTAGATTGCTGTCATTGACTATAGTATAAGGGTAGTATGGAGGTTATAGACAACAGCTACTGATCATGTCATAATCCATGCTGAACCCTACCATGGAGGTGGTATGAGGCAAGTATAGACTGTAATTATTGACCCTGTCACCCAACCCTTTATTCCTTATTGTTGCGGTGTTATGCAGGCTGCAAACCTGAATGTGCCCATTGAACTGCAGGTGAGACTGGAGGATGGGATGGGGTGGGTTAGAGAGGGGGGTTCCATGGCCTGCTCATATTGCAGCCGTCTGAGAGATGAAAACGGGGCACAGGGGATTACCTGCAGATCGCCTGTGAATGTCACCACCTGCCTCCTTACCACCAAGGTGCTCAACAACAAGTCACTCTCCAGGTATAGCAATTAATACACTGTTCTAGGATCACAGATGAGGATTTTTGACGTATTTATTGCAATAATCAATATCAGGAGAGATTCCCTGGAAAAGGTATCCCAGTACCAGACTAATAGTAATACACTTATTTTCTTGATTTGGTTTGATTCAACATACACTGTAAAACATGTTGTCGAGATAAAGACGTAATCCTCGTCCCAAAGTTGCCAGAGATTGTCATTATTTTCACAGATATGTCGCTATTTTCGGAGAGATTCCTTGTACCACCATACTGCCACCCGGGGCTTCTTGTAAAAACTACACTGGCTCCCTGCTATATAATTACTGAGGATCAATTAATGTTCAGTTTTACAAGGATCCCTGATATCAACTGATTCAACAGGTATTTTTAAAGTGTAGCTATGCATATAGGTGTTTTTGAAAAGAAATCGTCTATTTGCATCATGTCAACTACAAAAAAAAGTATAAAAGATAGTATAAGTATACATGATCATAGGGAATATCTTGACGTGTTTCATTCGAATTACTGTTAGTTTATCTAAAATAGAACTCTGAATTCGAGGGAAACTTTTCTAAGTAGGTGCTATAAGGCGCACCCCCCCCCCAACTTTGACCAATCCTCATATACGGGGTATTAGGAGGTTTGCAGAGATACTTTAACTACAAGAGATTCATATGCTGTAACGGTAGTTTCTCTGTAATAGGACGGCAAGGTAGGTAGAGGAAATAGAGACTGTGAGACTGTAGAGACTGTGAGACTGTAGAGGAAATAAGAGTAAGACTGTCAGGTGGAGTAGAGGTTGTTTAGCTGTGAGACAGCGAAGTGGGTAGAGGTATATTTTAGATATGAGATAGGTAAAGGCTAAGCTGTTACTTCTGCTTATGAGATAGGTGGGTAGAAGTAGTTGAACTATGAGATAGCCAGGTGGGTAGAAGCCCAGGTAGCAAGGATACATTGGGCCAATATCGGCTTATATTGGGCCAATGTTGGCTTATATTGGGCCAATGTCGGCTTATATTGGGCCAATGTCGGCTTATATTGGGCCAATGTCGGCTTATATTGGACCAAGCATGGACAAGCATGACCCAATGATCCATTGCTGATTGGGGTAGTTTAGCTATAAGACTGCCAGGTGGAGTAGAGGTAGCAGGGGCTAAGGCCATGCCACCATCAGATGCGATGGAGATACTATTATTCAGCAGGGTCTAAAATGAATGCCCGTCGTATAGGCCTATGGGCACAAGGGTACACCAAGGTAGATCAGTAGAAGTGGTAAGACCCAGGTGTAGCAATGGGAGTTTGGCTGGGAGACAGATGTGGTACCCTAAAGGTAAGCCATCATGGGGTAGAGATTGTTTGGTCTGGAGGTGAATCTGCTGGGTAAGTGTTGGATCAGGTGCGTCAGAGGTTGGTAGACAGGAGACATGGGGGGTAGGGGTGGGAAACATGAGGGGTGGGAGGTGGCGTGTCGCCGTTCTCTGTCTACAGTAACCCTATCCTCCAGGCTGTTTTCTGTAGGGTGCAAGACAACTCTAGAGCTACTCCCTGCTATCCTCCACCACCCACACTCCATGCATACTTTATTCAAAGTTAATGGTTAAACATATTTTAATTATGCACACCTGTGTACAGGTAACAAAATGATGACAGTTGGCTTTTCTGCCTTGGCTGCTGAGGCTATTAGTCGTGTCACTTAGATAGGACGGGGTTGGGTGGGTTACTATAAAATAGCACGGCATGTGCATATGTATAGAGGACCCAGTAGTAAACAAAAGAAAACATTCATAGAAGTTGCTGGTTTGGTTAAATGATAATCCATGGCTGAGGTACCGACTAGCAATGTTGTGTCCCCGTCCTGTTGAATTACACTGAAATGCTAGCCATTATGTTATTCTAATCTTACAAAAGGGATGCCACTGGTGGGGACAAAAGGGGAAAACACGGCCACCTCCCACCCCTCATGTTTCCCACACCTACCCCTCATGTCTCCTATCTACCAACCTCTGACGCACCTGATCCAACACTTACCCATCATGTACTTTGTTGTATAACTGTGGTGTTAGTGAGAGTACTCCTCCAGTCCTGTGTGTATACATCATAGTAACCTTAGTAACGTGATTAGCATTGACAAATGCTCTGGCTAGTATACAACAATCCACCACTTTCGCACTACAATTCATAGGTGTGGTGCTAGGGGGGTTAAATCCTATAGGTGTAAACTAGTATGTGGCTGATATATTGCATGAAATAACCCCAACTCCTCACCTTGGATCAAAATGCTTATGCTCAGGTGAGGGATGGATGGGTTAGTCTACGGTCTGATGTCCAATACTTTTTGGCTAGGACAAATATGAACAAGGCATATTTAAGAAATCTGAGATGTATACCAATCTTTCAATTCGTTTGATTTCGGGATATCTTTCTAAACGCCTATATTGCTTTCCTACATGACAATATGGCAAGCTTAATCATTGTTTCTCCTAACGTCAGGCATACAAATTCCATACAAATAGAAAAAGTTCTTCAGGCTAAGTTCCTCTCATTCATAGCTTAATGAGTTCAATCTGTATTGGCTCATGCAGTCACCACAGTTCCTTGCATTTACGACTTTCCTGACTGTGGCTTCACTAGATATGGAATAATGGCTTCTGGAGTCACGACTTCTCAAGTCTTCACTATGTTCGTGTGCCCTACCTGGGAAAGACTTCCCAGACCTGGCGTTACGATGTCAATGCCATGTTTAATAAATAGTTGAAACCCTTGGGTTCATGGCTATCCCAGTCAAGGCGTCATGCTGTCTTTAGTGGAAGCTCCACTACGCGATTTTTGGGACATTTTCACGAAATGTTATTCCTATAATCCCTAAGGTATAGGGTGTTGACATTGCTATAATTATTGTTAACTTGAGATTCAAAAATGTAAACATGAGATTTCAGGGGTGATTTCATGGGTGATCTCTCTCTTTGTGTGCCATATTTACAAACTAACCTGCACCTGCATAGACTCTTTGATTGGGTGGGAGTTCAATATATAAACATCAACACAGCAAAATATAAATAACAACACAGCAGTAACATAGATCGCAGGGTCTTGTACTGTAAACATCAAACCTGTCTGATATGGAATTGCAGACACACCCCAATGTGAAAGTCTGCAATATCTACATAACACCAGCTTGATTTAGTAAACAAAAACATCTTTTTGATAATACAAGCATGCCTGAGATCACACACAATAACACTCCCAGATAAACAAACAGCTCCCTAAATGTACAATTTCTACCTTGCAATGATAATAAACCCCACTTTTAGTTTGTGTTTGTGTCCCATTTTGTGAGAATAGCTGCGATTCTGAGCAAAAATCGGGTATTGGAGCCTCCCCTAATGAATCATGGCTTTCTCTTGGCAGTGGCCCCAGCTACAGGTGTTGCCCTTCTTTCAGAACACGGTCTGTAAGGGTGCCTTACAAATGGAGCATGGGTACAACAAGAACCTTTATCTATAACAAAAAAAGAAACACCAATACCGAAAGAACAGTGTTATATCTGCAACGTATGCAAAAGGATTTCCCATCATACTAATTGGCGCACAAGAACAGATAGGCACTTGTTACATACATTTCTCGCTAGGCAATTCCAGAAGAACTTAAGAAGTTCCTGTTTGAGTTTGGTCGTGATATAAATAGTTGCTCTGTGGGTGAAGATAAGGCAGCTAAGGTTTGACATTACCACTCACCTACCTACAGGTAGACACGCTGCCTGAGGGTGTTTTTCTTTATCAGGATCACCTGTGGAGGTGATACACACAGACTAGATAAGAACCCACATGATCTGAGTGCGAGGGCGGCAAATCCCAGGGTGAATTGACTGACTTTCTATATAACGTGGAGTAACTCCATGTGCACATATTCAAACAGAGATTAATTCCATACTCGGCAAACTGGTATGTGCCCTAGGGACCTAACGAATACACATGCTGACCTGATTCAATCATGACACACTAGAATACTAATATATCAAAAAAGTGATTCCTCTAAACGTGCTGCAGTAACATACCTGGAGGGTGTTGCTCCTATAGTAAAAGGAAGAGCTGGCTAAAAATGCCCTTGTTTCCAGTCCTTTCTTTTCTTGTAGCTATAACTTGTCCCTTTTGTTGCTCACAAGTGGACATTCAAGTAAGGTGCTAAAAAAGGGGGATTTGAGTAGGTACCTAGTTGAGAGAAGTCAGTCAATATAATATACTATAGAGTGTGTGACATGACTATAGGTACCTGATAGTGCAGCTCTCTCTGTTTTAAACAAGGCAGGTGACTTTTCAGACTAATGTGGTGAGTGCAAGTTGAATGGTGAAGCAGAGCATGACTTCTTTTGAAAAGAGGGTACCTACTGACAGCTCGTTTTACCATAGGAGCAACACACTCCTAGTCCACTACAATGTAGTGGTGTCCATGGTGAGAATCTTTTACATAGGAGGAAATCAGCGCTACCGTTTGACAAGTTTATGAATGCACCTTTCATATAGGCGTACATGCCTGTAAAATCTGGTCTCGGCTATTCTCCATTTATAACTCTTTTTCATCTGTTGAAGAAGTACCCTTTCCTGGTCGGGTACATGCCTGCAAATACATGTACTGGAAGCTTTCTAGGTATCTGAACCCAGCATCCGGCTGCTGGCACGCTAAGCATTAGGCTACCCCTGACCATGTGGCCCCGAACTAAGGTATGATAGAACAAAAAGACAAGTAGCCATAATTCTATAAAGGCAGGAGCAACAGAAACATAATACTGCTAAATGCCTGGAGTAAAACGCAGGTAGAGGTTAAACTGGGAACTGTTACCAATTAATTCTTGGCCAGGTTAACATTTTAAGGAGTTGTAGCTAGATTTGGGTGGCGTGCTCTCACTCCCGGTGTGGAACTGATTATAAAACCTCTATGGTTTCTTAAGAATCATAATAATTATTTAATTACAGTTATAGACAGAAAAAGTCACTTACGAATGTCAAGTATGCTATTATTGCAGAAGGTTAATTCAAAAACATCCTGGGATCGCAATCTCAGCAATCTTAGGAATTATTCTACCTTATTCTATTAAGCGATCTTAAGATTAGACTGCGTTCACATTGCCTAGCCAGCACTAAGATCGCATCGATCTTAGCCTCAGCCCTCCTACACTATTCCAAAAAGTACTGACTGGGCACAGGGGTAAGAGTCCTAAAATAAAGGAATAGCTCTGGAGCCACTCTTCTTCACAACAGTGTTTATACCATCGTTCCCCATCCCCATATGGGCTAACAAAAGAGCACAGGGTGCAGTTGACCCCCCTTACAGTATTCAAGAGTTGTTCCCATGAATCGATGATTTATGCTTGCCTATTAGAAGCATTGTGCCCTCCCCCCAGGACAAAGAGAGAGAAGGGAAGAATTACCTCACAGTGCATGAGTAGCCCTACAGTGCAAAAAAGGTGTGTGTTTATACCTACCACACTATCTACATGGTGTGTGATTCCAAAACATCTATGATATTCAAACACTTACAGCTAAACACCATAAGATTCTAAAAACTTATCCTGAAAACTACACACTTACTTCTAACACATTTAAACACCTACACACCATACACTGCAAAAAAGGTGTTTAAAGGTACACACCAAATTTTCTCAACACCAACATTTAAACATCTAAACACTTGAAGTGTTTAGGTGTTTAGCTTTTAAACACTTATTCCCAAACACCTAAACACTTAAGTGTTTAGCATTTAAACACTTGGTTAAACACTTCCTAGTTAAACGTGTTTAAAATTGAACGCGTTTAACCATTAAGAAGTGTTGAGAAAAGTGGGACAAATAAGTGATTAACCAAGTGTTAACTTCTAAACACTGGTGTTTAATCCCTAAACACTGTTTTTACAGTGTAGTGTTTAGGTGTTTGAGTTTAAACACATCCAGTCTCTATGTGTTTAGTCTTAAAAATGTATTTGAAAGATAAACATCGGGTGTTTAGCCATCTAATAGCCATAAGCAGATAAGATAAGTATAATATGTATGGAATGAGTAAAAGGATAGTATCCTCATTTTTATAGTTGTATATCACGCAGTTTCCTGACGACTCAGTAGTTTTTTGTGGTTTTTTTTCCTGTTTGTTGTTTTTTTACCTAAGGGGCATGATAAAGATTAAAATGATGAAAAGATGATGAAAAATAAAAATGATTCAGCCATAGCCCCCTCCCACCCTGGTGAACAACCCTATGGCCCAAAGCTAGTGCCTCCCTAAGCTAAACACCATGTATCTAAACGCCTCCTGAAGCTAAACACTATGTATCTAAACACCTCCTAAAGCTACACACTATGTATCTAAACACCTCCTAAAGCTAAACACTACCAATCTAAACATTTACTCATGCTGCACACCTTAAAGCTAAACACCTATCAAACTAAACACTTGTTAAATCAAACGCCTGATAGCTAAACACGTTTAAAGTTAAACACGTTTAGCCAACATGATGCATGATGCATGGGAGGAGGGGGTATAGGGAGGTATGGGTGGCCTACCCCTCCTCCCGTGTCCAAGCCTCCAGGGACCACCCCCACCTCCCTACCCACTCTTCCTACCTCTCCTTACATGTACAAGCCTCCAGGGACCTACCTCCCTACCCACTCCTGCTACCTCTTCTCTCGTGTACAAGCCTCCTGGGACCCTCCCTACCTCCCTACCCACTCCTCCTACCTCTCCTCATGTGTACAAGCCTCCAGGGACCACCCCTACCTTACTACCAACTCCTTTTGCCTCTTTTACACTTTTACTCCTATCTGTATTATGTGTATCATTTCTATCTTGCCGTTTGGAAAAATGAATATGGCGGTATCCAGCTACAGTAATAAAGATTGATTAAAATGATGAAAAGATGATGAAAAATAAATGATGGAAATAATAGAAATGAAATGATTCAGCCATAGCCCCCTCCCACCCTGGTGAACAACCCTATGGCCCAAAGCTAGTGCCTCCCTAAGCTAAACATGATGTATCTAAATGCCTCCTAGAGCTAAACACCATGTATCTAAACACCTCCTGAAGCTAAACACTATGTAGGGGGTGTGGATGGGGGGTCCCCCATGTCACATGTCAATTTTAAGAAATGGTTATGTCACATGTCACTTAAATTCCCATGTCCCATGTCACCTCTAAGAACCTCTCATGTCACATGTCGATTTTAAGAAATGGTTATGTCACATGTCACTTAAATCCCCATGTCCCATGTCACCTCTAAGAACCTCTCATGTCACATGTCGATTTTAAGAAATTGCCATGTCACCATGTCAAATTTAGTGGTCCACACCCATTATGTATCTAAACACCTCCTAAAGCTACACACTATGTATCTAAACACCTCCTAAAGCTAAACACTACCATTCTAAACATTTACTCATGCTGCACATCTTAAAGCTAAACACCTATCAAAACTAAACACTTGTTAAATCAAACACCTGATAGCTAAACATGTTTAAAGTTAAATGCGTTTAGCCAAAAAATGTGTTTAGAAAAGTGGGCCAAAAATGTGTTTACCTATGTGTTTAGATCCTAAACACTGGTGTTTGGTTGCTAAACACCAAATTAACAGTGTAAGAGCCCTCAAGGACACTCAGCAAATGTCCTCCCTCCCCTCTATATGTATGCAGCAGGCTATTCACTCTTTAAATCAGGAGTGTTCCCTGTAAGTGCTCTTGTACTCAAGTGAAACCACTATGCAATTCTTTCACTAAGATCGCAGTGATCTTAGTGCTGGAAAAGGAATAGTGAAGTGATCCCAGGACTTGCTATTCCTGAGAGGCCTGCAACCACTGCATTAGATAGGGTAGACCGGCCAGGAGCTTAATTCAAAACATCCTGGGATCGCAACCCCAGCAATCTTAGTGTAGGCACATATCATAAGACCTGAATAGTGTAGGAGGGCTGAGGCTAAGATTGATGCGATCTTAGTGCTGGCTAGGAAATGTGAACGCAGTCTAATCTTAAGATCGCTTAAGAGGATAAGGTAGAATAATTCCTAAGATTGCTCAGGTTGCGATCCCAGGATGTTTTGAGTTAACCTCCTAGTCTTATGATATGTGCCTACACTAAGATCGCTGGGGTTGCGATCCCAGGATGTTTTGAATTAAGCTCCAGATTATCCCATCTGTGAAAATACATCACAGATGGGATAATCACTATGAAATGACAACAAACCCAGACGCACATATGTACCAGAGTGCATGGAATATCACCACTGTGACACAGTGACTTTACCCCTTATCACTCTAGGTGGTGTGCTACTAGAGGTGCTATCAGTACTTGGGTTTGTCTTGCCTCGGGTTATACATGCTCCATTCTATCCTAGTAGCACACTTTGAAGTTTGATTATGCTGAAGTCTGTGATTTCCAACTGTGCTAATGCCCTCTCCCACTGACTCCTGTGTTTTCAAAAAAACCCTCAGCTGCCATCCTAGCCCAGCTTGGAAATCCCCCCTCTAGGGTCAAGCAACCATAGTGACCGTCATTTTATAGCATCAGTGCATGTAAATGGCGTCATAATTGCAGAGATGACCAAGGACCAGTGCAGTCTTCCGGCCAAATGGCCCTGCCTATAAAAGCTGCTGTCAGTCTCTGAACACAATGTTCATTGGCCACTTCTACCTAGGATGCTCTCTATATATCTTCTCAAATGTCAACTCATATCGGTTAGGGATGGCTTTTCTCAATTTTAGCATCACTTATTTAAAAAAAAAGAAAAAAAAGAAAAAGATAAATTTTCGATGGGTTTATAGCAGGCTTAAAACCAAGGTAGCTGCTAAAACTTTCTAGCCTTTGATATTGGGGCTGTGGGAATAAAGCTCATCTACATTTTGAAAGCTATCTTTATGAAATCCTTTTTCCGGAGATCACGGTTATCTTTTTTTTTCTGATGGTCCTTGCATCGGAACTTAATAGTATGGGGCAGGGAGGACAGTCATTAAACGACCCACTGACTCCTGGGTCCAAAGGATATAGGTTAAAGGGCAACTGACATGATTTTTGCGTTTTCTCTTGATTTATTGAACTTATTCTTTGTGCTTAAGTTGCTGTAGTTCACTGTTGGAAGTATACCGTTTAGTTGCAATGGTATTTTCACTCCTCTCCATAATTCTGAAAACAAATCCAGAGGCCTCCTGCTTTCTTAGGAATAATTGCCACTTGAATAGCACTGTATTCTAAAATATTCATCAATTAATTCAAATTGATAACAACATTAAGGAGGGAAAATGAGGTTGGAGTGTGCAATTTCAATGACGTGTTTTATCTAACCATCAATCGAAGGCTGCTTCAGTTTTCCCCCAAGGCGCATAGCAAAACTAGGAACCTATTCTTCATGGCTGTTTGCCTTTGTCTTTGTAGGATAGTGAATACTTAAAGACAAATGCTACCGGATGTCCAGAACGGGTTCTGCTGCTGATAATCTCAAATAACTCTGGATTATATTAGTTTGATGTACATACTATAAGAAAATGTAAAAAATCCCTATGTCACAGTGCTTACTTTTACAGTATGACAATTTAAGTATAAACTGCCTTAACTATAGAAACGAATGGTAAAAAATATTTTTATATTATGTCTCATACATACTGATCCTCTGCTGATTTTTCTACAGGACTCTCTGGATTGAAAGAGGGCATCTATACAAACATTTTGTAAAACGAAAAATGGGGGGGTCATGGTTGAAATGAAAAAGTTGTGAATTTTTAGAAAAAATATTAATTTTCCCTTAACTATAGAAGACCCTATGGGAATTCAAACGGTATATAGATATCTCTAATGTATCTATAGTGATCAAAAATAAACTGAAAAAAATATGTACAGGTAACGTGGTCCAGTTAAGATAAGAAATACCATTAAAATAGTATAACTGATGAGTTTTGATTGCTGCCACCAGGTGGCTTCTGTGTACCAGGCAGCGTTTGTCTTTAACTGACAAATTTGCTGTTTGTCCGGTATAGAGTATGAGAGTATCCGTAAAGATCGTATACATCCAGGCCAGCCTGTACATGTAAAGTGTTGAGTATATTTTCATGAAAATGATAACACAAATCACGTCTCTCAGATTGGATAAAAGTTAATACCGTAGTGAATTATTGGTCACCCTAATTGATGCTAGCTTTATAGCAACACACTGCAGGTCGTTCTAATTGAATTAATTTTGACACAAGACAGAGCAATTCTAGAGAATTATGTAATTGACTATAGTGGCTGAATGAAGGTTCAATGGGTTGGAAATGGCATCATAACTAGGGTAGATTAACCTAAAGATGACCACATACCTAGAGTCGACCACCTGTCAGCTTGTTTTTCTCACTTTCACATGTAGTACATTGGTCTTAAACCCTAATATTATTGAAATAGAGGTGTTATAGTGTAGCAGGGTAGGTTTGTCTGGTAAAACAGATGGAACCACTGTACTCTGTCTCTCTCCTACCCTGCCATGATCCACACGTATACCTCACCTTGGATGAAGCACCATCCCGATAGCTCAGCGGTAGAGCAGCAGTCTCAAGATCTGTGGGTCCCGGGTTAGATCCCCGGTTGGGATATGGACTTTTCCAATGGGGACGGTTACATTGGTATCCCAACCGTGAGTTCCTGTTGGAACCTGGTTAAAGTGTGTGGATCAGTTTGGGAACACTTCAAACCTAGTGCTGGGGGCCTTGGAAACAGGGGGCACCTCCAGGAGGTCCTGGGAACAGGACCCTATGGGCCCTGGATGTGACTCAGTACTAGGGAGTATGGTTGAAGCTGGTAGGGAGGAGTGTAGCAGGGTAGGTTCATCTGGTAAAACAGGTGGAACCACTGTACTCTGACTCTCTCCTACCCTGCCATGATCCACACATATATTTCACCTTGGATGAAGCACCGTCCCGATAGCTCAGAGGTAGAGCAGCAGTCTCGAGATCTGTGGGTCCCGGGTTCGATCCCCGGTTGGGATATGGACTTTTCCAATGGTGACGGTTACAATAGTACCCCATAGAATGATGTCCTGGAATATATGAAGTAATTGTCCCTACATGATAATTGATAATACTCTAAGGTTCCCATGTTTGAATGGTTTTTACCATGACCAGCTGGTGATTTCATCAGAATTCTCCAACTTTGGTTTGATAATTTGAAGATGACGAGTGCTCACATATACAACATTTTGACTCCAGGCATAGATAAATATCTTTGCTAAATGATAGCATAAGGAAAAGTGCAGAAATGTGAAATACTTTCTGTATAGAACATGCCAATTTCACCTTGAGATGACCACCATTTCACCTTGAGTCAACCACTCCTTATACACCTATTTGTGCATTTAATTGAATAGAAACCATTGACTATATAGGAATGCATCACAAGAGTCATGGCCAGAATAGTTTGGGATAGAAATCTTCACTGGATTGTGCTTATGGATATCATTCTTGGGAGAATGGCCATCCCTCACTATATTCCTACTGATATGACACTGACTTTCTGTGCATAGCCTTTTTGTGCAAAGATTTGATGGCAAGCTCTAAACTGAGATCCCTCTGTCCATATGGTGGTCTGCCTAATAATAAGAGAAGTCAGGTGGGCGATAATAGGCACTCTTAGATGCTTCGCTGCTGATGGCGCCCTCCGTGGGCCGGGGCTGACACAAGATGAGGGCAGGCAGAAAAGGCGTAAAGGTATCAAAAGAGGGGGGAACTACCACATTGGGTGTCCCATACTGAAAGGACAGCTTTTCAGGGGAGTCGTAGTGCAGGTAGCTTGCAGGAGGCAGTAGATCTTGTAGGGGCCGAATAAAGAAGCAAGGAAAAGGAGTACATGATAAGGACACAAGGGTGACGGAGATATGCATAAAACCTATGTAGATGAGCATTATAAGTGGCTGAGGACGCTGACGCTGAAGAAGCGGCAACAGCGCCAGCACACATACGTGGCCAGGTTGGGGAAAGTGTGCCTCCTGGGGGGAAATAGCTTTTTAAGGTTAAAGGCATGGGCTTTAAAATGAGATATCTTGCACTAAAATATCCCCGGTAGTTTTGCTGTAATTGCTTGTCAAACATAGGTTGGTGTGTACAACTGAAAATGGGAAATAAGCTCTAAATGCATTATATCCTATCGGGAACACTAATAATAATAACCAAATGTTTTTTGTCATAAAATTGGTTCTACAAGGAAATTTTTAGCTCTGTTTTCGGTTCTGGGTTCCTGAAGGAATTTCAAAAAAAGTTTCTGGGAGAAATTCCCAATTGGAATATGGAGTGGTTTTCCATGGCAACCAGAAATTGCCTTATCTACCAATTTTCCAAAAATGGAACATTTTTAGTGGAGATGGAATGATTTTAAGCATAGCACTGGATTCCTTATCAAAAATTGGTCTAAAGCTTTTTTTAGCATATCATATTTGTCAGTGTTTTACCCATATACTGCCCCCTGGTGGCCAAAACCAGTACTAAACATCCCCTGGAGGTGCATTCTCCCCCATTGGGCCACGTAATTATTATTTTTACAGTATTTTAGCCTAATGGTTAACAATTTTCCTATGGTTAACAATTTTCTCGGCTCTAGGGTGTGAAATATTGCCTAAGGCTCAACTGCTCGGAACAATGTTTAGTAAAAAAAAAAAAAAAGCCTGCACGCTACTATAGGTCAAAGAGGAGTGCAGAAAGTCTCCATGGCTCTGGCGAGTGGGGGGGGGGACGCAAAGAATTTTGACAGCCGTGGAGGGGGGGGCATAAAATAAATTCTGTGCATCTGTGTGAACCCCACACCCTCTGTTGATAAAAAAATGACCACTCACTTAGGTGAAGAAACTGGTGCTATTAAGACCTAACCCAACGGGGCAGGTGGGCCTTATCTGGACTAAGCGGTGTGTTCCCTGACAGTTTCAGGAACTACATTCTCATGGTCTTATGCTCTGTGTTCTATATAGACTGACAGTCTGAGCAGGTTGGCAGATATACGTGTTCATGACACGTGCCTAATGCTAAAACACGTGTTGTCATCGACGTCACGTCAGATCACTACCAAATGCGTCACAAGCACCAAATGTGAGCCCTTACATAAAATGGTTGTGGAGAATTCCATTTTATGAGTTGCACTGTCACCTGCACTACATAAAGGGACATAATTCAAAGGTTCAAAGGGCCTCTTTTTCCATATAGGCACTTGAAGCTGAAGGTAGTAGCCAGTGACAAACTTTACAAATACATTATCTGCCTGAACCTCCTAATGTGGCCCCTGTCGAAATATTCAAGATCATTCAAAACATGCTTCATGTACAGCTGTTGGTGAAGTTTAGTGGTAAAGAGATGTAAAAATGATTAACTGCAAACATCCATTAAAAATGATAATGGAAATCCTTAACATTACTCCCAATATCTACATGCAGAAAGTAGAGTTAGACCCAGCTTCTCGAGCTCTATATGACGTCACATTATTGTCTTTCAACCTAGATTCATTTCCTAACTTACCCACGACCTGAGGAGAAATTATCAGAAATTCCCCTCATAGTTTACGTGGATGCCAACAGTATACTTAAATCACGTCTGATAAACACGATTTATGAAATCCTATATTCATCTGGAGAGAAAAGTTACTAAATATGTGACCAAATGTTCTCACTACTGGTTAATAGTTGAGAGAAATGATGGCCCAATGGGACGTGGATTGGGAGTTACGTGAATCATTGATCTGAACTAGTCCATGTAATCGCCCACCTGGTCAGGTCAGCACGGGTAAACGTTCATGGGTCAAGTCGCCAGAAAGCAGTAGATTTTGTGTTTTTGGGCTATTTTGGACTTTTATGAGTCTGGAGAAAGAAGTTTTGAACCAATTTTTTCTTACATAGACTCATTTGATCGAGGACACCTAGGGCTCTCAGAAATATGTAAACGCTTAGACTTATAGCCTGTCGAAGTGGAAAAAAGGCCAAATTTGTTCTTTTTTTAATTTTTGTATTTTTTACAAGTGTCCTGTATTGAATAAAGAACATCTGGAGTATCCCAAAGTTATTTTTTTGTATTGTATAAGATCATAGGTATCATTTCCATGAGGTTTGGATACATTACTGAGTGAGAATTTTTCATTATGTGTCTTTGAAAATGGAAATCTGTAATTTGTAGCGTCCGGTACCTAAATCTAAATCAGTTATAAAACATGGAAAAAATTGAGCTTCAAACTCTTTGTTATTACCCATATGAAGATTACTATTGTCCCCTACTTTGATGAAAAAATTGTGTCTATCTGCATTTGTAGCCATGTGAGAGCAGCTTATGTGAAATAATTCTGATAAAAGTACCAGACGTTACGTAACATCCGGTACTTTTATCAACATGTAAGGGGCAGTCTACTTTGCATGCATAACTAAATTTTTTGTCCCATTTTATAATTGAAGTCAATTATAGACATATTGGCCTTGTTATTCCATGTGTTTGTTATTCATAATGGGACATTCCTATATTACTCAGAGCAACTTTAATTACCTCCATATTTCATCATTTTGGTACCGGACGTTACATGACACAAAACAAGCGCTATGAATGGAACAGAACATCCTAAGTCAGTATTTTTTGGTTTTCTGAGCTGAGGGGATGTCCCTTCACAACTTTGTTAAGGTTATATAAATCAATTAGAAAAACAATTTTTCAGGCCCTTCAAGGGCAAAATCTTACACTTTCTGACGACCTGACCCTCGAATGAATGAATGAATGAATGAATATATCTACTCCTTCTTGGAACTGCTAGAAATGGATATATATGCCCAGTGCAAGCAGCAATAGGCTTTGAGGCGTGGGTGATCGAATATATAGCATTTCGGAACAACAGACAATGAGATTTCCCTTTCCTCTTTTTTTCCTGAGTAAATTATGTGCTACCTAAATATCTGTGCAGTTACTATGGTTTTGCTAAATCCCCTATGGGCCCCAACCTATAGTTTTTCATGTCTGTATCACCGGACTCTGATCACTGATTTGATATTGATATTAAAAACGTACCCATCCTATATATGTCCCATGGTATAGCCATGCACTTTTATTTTATATAGCATTTATAAACACTGGGAATGACAATAAGAAAACTTCCTATAACCTAACTGCTTTGTATATTAGCAGGCTGTTACTGGCAGGATCCCACCTCCGTAATATGGCATAAGTTGGCTGGGTGGAGGGTAACTGCTTGGATGGAAGAGGCATACAGTGCATTGTGGAGGAGCATGGACAATAATGTTGTGAGTTGGTAAAGGTCACCTCTTAGTACACTAGAGAAGGGCTTTCACCGAACACACCAAATAACAGCATGGCAAGCTCCTCACCTGCTCCCTTCACATAGGTATCTTATCCAGACGTGTATGTATATGTGGCCAGGTGAGAGAAAACGTGCCTCCTGGGGGGAAATGGCTTTTTAAGCTTTAAGTCTTCGGCTTTAAAATGAGGTATCTTGAGCTAAAATATCCCCGGTAGTTTTGCTGTAATTGCTTGTCAAACACAGGTTGGTGTGTACAACTGAAAATAGGAAATAAGCTCTAAATGCATTATATGCAAAAAACACAGTTTTGTGGAAAATAACCAAAGAAATAAGATGTTTTTGGTTTTAGAGGGAATTTTTGAGCTCTGTTTTCAGTTCTGGGTTACTGAAGGAATTTCAAAAAAGGTTTGTGGCAAAAATTCCCAATTGGAATAGGGAAGTGGTTTCTATGGCAACCAGGAATTGCCTTATCCACCAATTTTCTATGTTTCCATGGCAACCGACGTTCCAAAAATGGAACATTTTCAGTGGAGATAGAATGAATTTAAGCATACAACTGGATTTCTTATCAAAAATTGGTCTAAAGCTATTTTTAGCATATTTTTTAGTGTTTTACCCATATACTGCCCCCTGGTGGCCAAAACCAGTACTTAAAATCCTCCCGGAGGTGCGTTCTCGCCTGTTGGGCCACATATATATATAAATAAATAAATATATATATATATATATAAATATATGGGTCATTCCAAGATCTACTGCACATGTGGTTCCTTGGGCATATAATAGCAAGGGAAACACTTCTAAACCACCAATAATATTTTCATTCCTTAGTGGGGGTCATAGCTAAGATTTCCATATGATTTGGGTGAGAGTACTTGGTGTATGTGAAGATACATTTTAGCACCAGATATGAATAGGGAACGTTACTGATGGCTACAAGCATTTTTGAGATGATTAGAGTTCTACTTTTATTGTACCAACCTATTATCTTGTATGGTGTTTCTATCATTTGTATTCAACTGTAGACATGTTTGAAAAGACTATATGGTGTATGGAAAGATATATTTTAGCACCATATGGGATGTGAGAGTAGTGACAAATGTACAAAAAGTTGTGATTTTTAATTTTCAAAGTGATATTAGACACCAAAGATGGGCCTTATGCATGTTTAAATGACTCTAGATATGCAGTACTGTTTTATCATTGTTTATGTGATGCCAATAGAATATGATGATGTATAGATGAGCTGTGGCCATTCTTTGAGAGGTTAATGAATAGGGAACGTCACTGATGGTACATGCGATATGGCCTCTACGCAGGTACTGACTATGCAGTACAAGAGGCTAACTGTAATTATTCTGTACAGTAGTTCCACTAGAAACAATGGACAGCTAATATAGACATTGTATGAAGGACTTTGAATGAACTAGGCTAAAGTTAAGAAATGGAAGAATAAATTCCCAAATTTTCAGAGTTTCCAATTTTCCGCCAATGGGTAACTTCCAGAGTTTTTGAGCCTCACTTTAACTTTTTGGTATACATAAAGTCATACATTGTACCAGTCTGGCTACAATATTAATTTTGGTGTTTCTAGGAGTCTTATTAGTGGTGTTATTCATGTTTGATTGATTAGATCAATAATGTTCCCCTTTTTTAGAAGGTTTTATGGCATCTGTGATAAAAACTGACATCTTAGGAGTTGAATCCTTAAATGAACCTTTTTTAATATGCCAAGATATAGGGCTATCAATAAAATGTAACGTTATTTAGAAATGCTGAGTTTGTCAATTCATGATCCAGGCCCCCCATGTGCAGTATTTCTTGGAATGAGCCATATATATATATATATATATATATATATATATATATATATATATATGGCAACCTATGCCCTACACATTATAGAAATATTACAGACATTATATAGCAATTTCATGACACCAAAATTAATGCCCTTAACTCAGTAATTTTATGAATACATATGGCAATTACTTTACACCACATGTACTACACATGATGATTTTACTACACACACATAATAATAATATTATAGCAATTGCATGCCTTTCACGTGATAACAAGGGATATACTTATCAAATTACATGACACCATATGCATTTAATATTTCAGACACATATCATAAGACACCTTAAAGTCTTCACTTTTGGACCTCACACACACAAACCAAATATATACAAAATTTGTATATATATATGGTTTAATTAATGATATTTAATATCATTATACTCTTTACATGGTAGTCTTACAGAAGTCTGTTTCAACCCATCTTCACAAGAGGGCTTTCCAGCAGCCTCTACAATAGAGATCTGATGAGAACTTGACAGCCCAAATAGCCTCTCTATTGAAACCCACACCCCTTCACATGAGGAACTTACAGTCCTAAATAGTGAAAGTGGCCTCTTATTTCACCTCACACAGCTTCCCATAGGGACCTCACAACCCTAAGTAGCCTCTGCAACCACATACATATGGTCAAATCTTTGAAAATGGTACTTTTAGCATTTTACAGGGTTTTTAAGCTTTAGCTACCAATAGGGTCAAAACCTATGCACTAGCCTGGTGTTTATCAGTTTCAATCAAGAGAAAACATCCTAAGCTTTCAAATGAGTGTAAACTTTAGCAGATCGGACCATAATTCTTTTGAGTTATGTGTCTACAGAGTTGAAAAAAGACCATATAAACCTCCTCAAAATATCAATGAAATATTCTGTTTCTACCGTCCATGCTACACTTGATTTTGAAGGACATTTGAGGGGTTATATGGTATAAAAATTTTACAGTCACACCCATTATCTTTTAGTCCTGGTCCTAAAGTGTATTGGCATACACATTTTGAGCAGGAAGTAACATTTAACATTTTGGTTAATGAATTAAATTCTACTGCTTCCATACAGTGCTTTGCATAGTGTATGGGCACCTCCTAATTAATCATGAACAAAATTGGTCCCATATTGACTCATTGTGCCGTTTATAGATAGACCATAAAATATGATAGGGTGTTACTCTCTGCTCAAAATTCTAAGTTCTTTGGCACTAAACCAGATGTCATCCCTCACACAGCGCATCCATATAGGTCTTTTCGAATCACAACAAGGACACTTCCGGGTATTGTTTGATGCATTTTTGTCCAATTTTACCGACAGTTGTTATTCTTACAGCAAAAAAAAAGGTAAGGGATCAGCCAAAATTTCGCCGTAATAAGATGTATGAAGGTCTAGGGCACATGCTGATGTACTTTGTTGGGGTCCAAATGCTTTTATTTTGACTTAAGTCGATGTTGTGCATCGCCGAGTGGTGGAATTTTGCCACTATTTCTAAATGACTGGGCGTTATATGGGGTTGAAGCCTGTCGACTGCCCAGACCCTATGTGTGTTACTCCCTGCTCAAAAATAGATTCTGCTGTTAAAACTCACTCTTCTGTCCCTCAGCTATCAAAATGTGTACTATATCCTGATGATAGATTATACACTCCTGCATCTTCCTGGAGTATTTGGTTATGATCCCAATACTTTAAGTGTCTGTTTGAGTGTGGAAATTCCAAAAATCTGCATCGGACCCAAAGATTTATCTCACTTTTTCAGATCTCTTGTCCCTAATATTGTAAAGATTACTGTTTTGTGGCTTTTAGGATAGAAGCACCTCTCATTTATTCAAAAAAAAATGTGTTATATGTTACCTAGATGCAGTTATTTAGTCCCACTAACCCAATCAATGGTGGAATTTGAATTTTGAGCAGACAGTAGCACCTGATAAGAAAATGTTGTAATTTCTTCGAGGAATATCCCTCAAACTCCACCTACTACTGTTCCATTTGCTTGTTATGGAGCCCCCCTAACCTATCTACTATGTAGATTTGTGTACATAATTTGCACTTTGTGCTATTTCGGGGGTAAAATTAATTTTGAGCAGGGAGTGCTGCATTACTTCCTGCTCAAAAAAGCCAAATTGTGGTCAAACCTGTGACCAGTTCTATCACAAACTACTGCTAGATATGGAACAGATCTGGTAGTTGCATATTAAAGTATGCATATTGAAGCTAATATAGATGAGCTTTGGTGATTATTTGACAACTTTTGACAAAGCTAGAAGAAAATTGGGGTTTTAAAAAAGATTTCTCAGAAAAATCTGTCAATGACAAAATTCAATATCTGATATCTCTTTTTAAAGGAACATATTTATTTTGAAATCATGATACATACTTACTAGTAGATGTTGTAAATGGGGTTAGGAGTCATTAGGATATTGTTAAGAGGTATGTCCAGTTGCTCTCTGAATTTCGAGCAGGGAGTAACACAAATTACAACAGATTATCTTTGAACGCTTATAAAAACGGACCCGCTAGGAGTTGCTGCGTATGTTAGGTGTGTTTATGGCGCCAAGACATTGCCCTTTGAATGTAATTAAGTTGTTTTAACTTATTTTGAGTTTCACTGTTTTTGCTTTGTCAGGGCCAAAAGTGCCACTTTAAAAAATATGTATAATCATGATCTATCATGTAGACCCTTCTCCAGGAAGATATTTCTCAATGTGGTACGGCTGGACACAGCCACAACGAATTGAATCCCTCAATGCTTACAACTGTTGTGAACCATCAGCGCTTTATTGATAATGTAGTAATATTACATAGGGTGTGGTAGGGCAGTCATACCAGTCCAATCATTTGTTACCAGTAGAGTGAGAGATCACACCAAGATTTGAGGGGATCTAGTCGTGCCATCTTGAGAAATGTCTCCCTGGGGAGATTACATCCCCTACTTGATCAGCTCCTATCATAACCCACACATCTTTATTTGAGGACTGTACTACAAACCTCATCTTCTCCACATGAGGACCTCACCTGCCCAGATAGCCTTTTTTAACTTCCCATGTTAAGAGTATGTGGGTTGTATACGGGTTGTATACAACCCACACCCCTTTCAGATTGGGAACGTACCACTTCACACAGCCTTCATGGACAATACAGCCTATATTTCCCAACATTTAATACCAGGTGTTGTCATAAATGCAATACCACCTGGTGTTCATCGGGTGTCGTTTGCCTTTTCATAACTCTCTGGCTTTCTCTAATCCATTCTCTCTGTACGGCTTATATAGATACGTGGAAAGGGGTCCAAGTTATGGCAATCTCCATAGATTTATAAACTCGTTCCACGATGTCTTAAATCTATCTATTCAGTCTGACAAGCATTTACGAGGTGCCGCCAGTAACTCTAGTATGGGGGAAAGGGTTTAGCCCTAACCAAGTAAAACAAGGTGAAGTGAGAATATTTCTTTAGCATTCCCCAGGTTTCTGTAGGCCAGGCAGGGCATGTTTTTACTGTATGTTCCTCCTGTGTTGGATCTGCCCTACCCCCTACCCTTAGTCCGCACCTCCTCCACGGCCTGCTCCCACCTGGAGTCCCAGGTGAGAGGGGTAAAGGTATTAGGCAGATGTGTGAGGGGGAGGCACTAAACTACCCATTCTACTACAAAGTAGCGAGTTGGTGCCACTACCACCTATGCCACCCTCTGCTGATGGGAGGGGTTGGATAGGGTAAGGGTATTAGGGGTTCAGATTAGACTACAACGGACATGGACTATATACATGTAGTAATGATTCATAATTATTCAATATGACTGCAACTAAACTGCAGGTACCTGTATGACATTTGGCAACGATGGTCATTCTTTAAATAATATCTTCAATGTTGGCGTTCAATTGTTTAACGTTGTGTTTTATATTCTATCGTTATGTGAGTTTTGTTTTACATCAATTTGTCCTTTGGATCCCAATAGGGGTAAAGGACTCATGTACGAGAGGGTGCAGGAGCAGGGTGGATCCGAAGGAGGTACAGAGTGCTTACCTATGCAGGTGAGACAGGCAGCAGTCCTGGAGAAGGCGGTCAACACCTGGTAGGTAGGCAGGGCCAGCAGGAGCAGGATCTACCCTCCTCCCTGCCTGTCCGGCCGCAGGTCCTCCCCCATACCTCGGGCTGCTGTGATGCTCCTAGTCTGAAGGGTTCGTTGATCTGTGGTTATTCCTCCGGTTTTTTCCTCCAGGGTGGGAGGCGGCGGCATAGTCAGAGCAACATGTGGAGGTCCTGCTGTAGCGCCGTGCTCCTCCTCCAGTGCCTCTCGCCGTGTGAGGTATCCGCCACACGCGGGGGTGGGTGCTGGATCCTCAAAGCTACAAGAGGGACTGTGTCTCTAGGTGTCCTATCATACAAGCATCACCTCTGTCCTCTTGGGTCCGATCTATAAGCAGCTTATAGCCTCCAGAATAGGGCACCAGACGTAAGACCAATGCCCTGTGTTTAACCTAAGTGACCAGATGTAGGGTCTGGCTAAACCCACGGGTCTTGGGATGGTGCCAGATGGATCCTTAGTGGAGAGTGTCTGGAGGTCTGATCCTTCCAGTGTCCTGACCATAAGGTCAGCAAAGACCTGTAGATCTATCTGCCTCTGGTCATTAAGACGGAATCAGTGGTGTTTAGTACTACCCTTCCGTCACTGTGGTTAAACACAAGCTTTGGAAAATATATTGCATCCTCCAAAGAACTTCAGTCTCTCTTCACCCATAGCAATTTCCATTACACATACAACCTTTGATTATGATAAATAAATCACGTAAAAGGGTAGAGTTATATGTGGCCTTTAAGTCCTCCTGTGTCTGTGCCATAAAGAGCACCTATATGTCATGTGCTGAACACATGGAGTAGGCTGGTGGCATTAGGGGTGTAGAGGAAGCTAGGTACCTGTGGTAGGTAGGTACCCGCCCATCCGCTGCCTCCTCCAATATGCAGCCTCCCTCCTGCATCACCACTGAGGCTCCTCCAGTTCCTGAACACTGGCACTCTGTACCACCTCAGAGACAGCCTTGTGTGTTTACGTACAGGAGACCACAGGTGGCAAGTGTAAAACTGCCATCTACAGGTGCTACTGCCACTCCACCTGCCTGCAGGGAGAAGAACTAGACTCTGTTCAACAAAGCAATTCTCCTCCTAGATGGTGCTTTTCTCAATGTTTATTTTCATCCATAATCAGGATGATAGATTGAAGTACAATACCTTCTGTTCCCAAGGTCTAACCGATGTTAGGACCCTATCTAAAGCATAACATAATCATATATATATATATATATATATATATATATATATATATATATATATATATATCATATAGACAGCGTTTGTATTATGGGACGTCCTCTAATAAACAGGGTCAGAGAGTTTTTGTATTATGGGACGTCCTCTAATAAACAGGGTCAGAGAGTGTTTCTAGAAATAACCTCTACTGACGCTACTGTTATAAGATTCACTACTTAAAGACCAGTGGTCTTTTTCACTGTGGGCAAAGATATCTTCAAAGGGTAACAATAGGTGAATGTCATTTCCAAACTGAACTGAAGATATCTTTGAATTATTGGAGATATCTTGAGAAATCCTATATCTAACCTGTCTTTTGACTGATATACTTGCATTTCTAACACATGTCTTTAGCTTCTGAAGATAGCCTGAAGACCTATCTTTAACCCCAAATATGTCATTTCACAAGGCCAGTCTATTGGGTGGATGGTGTCACCTCTAGACCTAAAAAGTCTTTAATATGCACCTCAGATAAGGCAATTAGTATCTGTTTCCAATGCACATACTCTTTCAAATGATTTTAATCATAAAAGATGATGTTATACATAGTTTTACAGCAAAATTATTAGTACAACAATGCAAGTTATCTTCACTTGTCTCTAAAAGTGAAGAGAGGCCGGGAAAGAGAGGTCATGGTTTCGTAAGAGCAGAAGGTGGATGGCAGCACGGGTGGGGGACATCATGAGACGGGCTGTTTTCACTCTCTTCAATGAGGTGATTGATTATATTCATTCTCTATACATTTTCTCCCTATTATTATGGTACATAAAAACCTGCTTGATAATGTTGGTTCTACCATAATAGTATGGAGCTGGGCAGTGTAATGCCATTGAAGCCTGTGTTAACCAAAATGAGACACTGGCCAGGTGATCTGGTAGATTGCCCACCCAGTGGTAGAATCATATAGAAATACTCTCAAACTAGAGTGCCTTGGGCAGAGTGCATGACTCGATACTGTGCATAGAAATAACGTTCTCAGTCCACTTCCATAATACCCACTACCATTAAGGTCGAATCCCACATGGTGAAAAATGGCTGAAATATCTCTGCAATTTTGTCCATTGCGTTCTAGGTGTGTTCCTGAGCCCCTAGATCGCAAGGATAGCTGCATATTTACTGTGGGATTCGGTCAAAGTTGAACAATCCTTGTGATCTAGGAGCTCAGGAACACCCCTAGAACGCAAAGGACAGAATCGCAGAGATATTTCAGCCATTTTTCGCCATGTGGGATTCGACCTTTACCATACTACCTCACATACAAGGCACAGGTTACATGTGAGGATGAACCCTTCTGTGCCTTATAGAATCAGCAAAAGTTAGGGGTACACCTTATAGGTGGGGATATTGCACCACAGAACAGTACTGAACTGCTCGAAATTAAGACCAAACTGTACCTTATAGTATTCCCTTCAATTCTGGATGTCCCATACTAATTACATCGATATTTACCCTTTTTCTGGTAGGGGCACTCTATTTAAACTGTGAAAATATAATTTTTTTCTAGCGTAATTTTGAATACATCAACAACCCTATAAATACTTGGAGTGCTCCTTATACATGAGGTATTACATTAGGCCCCTTCCCGAACTACCTACTCCATTCCCGACCCCCCTCGCCCATTTCTGACCTTTCTTGCCCATTCCCTATCTTCTCAGCCCCACTCACGATCTACCAGGCCCATTCATGAAGACCTGTCTTCAGACCTGTCTTCATGCAACTCTAAAAGTTATGATGATGTCACTGATGAATGGGACACCCCCGAGCACAGCTATTTATAGTAAGGAGACAGGTTCACTTTGGCATGAAAGTGGTGAGTGGCCCCCCAGTTTTGGTAAAAGATAACATGAACCAGAATAAAGAAAAGGGGAAGTAATAGCCTGAAGATATGCTTATTTGAAGATGACATATGCCAAGATCGATGACAAGTGAGTTATCCTCTGGATGTAAATCCATGACTAGTGAAGACAACTTATATAGAAACAGAATTCTGAAGATAACCACAAAACTATCTTCAGCATATCTTCATTTGTGCCTATCGTTAGTAACAATAACCCTCCACCAGTGAAAAAGACCACAGTAGCTACAATAAGGCCCCCTTTACCAGTATATGTCACATGATTATGATACAGGAGTTGGTCTGATGCAAGTGCAGACCCAGTGCAATTTCTAGTTGCAACAAGGTTTAGTCTCACAGTGGACTCACGACTTTAGCAATTAGATCACAGTATCATCACAATGATAAAGAAATTGTTGAATATTAATAGTGACTGACCTAAGTTAGTCAGTTGATGGTCTTATCTGCGGCTATCCTTTAATAGTAACATGCGACTAACCTATATGCAATAACATCCTATTATGGTCACTTATAATTGTTTTTAACTAAATGTCAACAGTGGCAACACATTTGCAACACGGGGCAAACGGCCTTCCTTACATATGTGGCAACCAAAAATGGCAACTACCAGTTTTAATACTCAGTGGTCTTTTGCATGGGCGGCGAGGTATCTTCACTAAATATAGACCAAAATGAAGATAACACAGAAGATATCTCCGTGGATATCTTCAAAATTTCATTTCTATAGAAGCTGGCATTATTTGTCATACATTTGCAATGATATCCTTGAAAAGATAGGTAAGAGATAAGAATTTTCAAGATATCTTAAAGTTTTCAAAGATATCTTCAGTTTCCTTAGGAAATGACATTGAGTTATCTTTACCATTTTTTTTTGGACTTGCTCATTGCATTAATGAACTGCTATGTTCATTTAAATAATGCTATAGAGCAGACCAAGCTTTATTGATTTTTCAAAGGAAAGTCACAAATGAAACAGTACAATAACTTCAAATGTCAATATGAACACTATCAGGAGATGGAAAAATAAGGACTGGCAATATTCACTCAATAGGTTATTAACATAGAAAGTACAGACAAACAAACTAAAAGCAAAAAGAGATAGATAGTAAATAATATGTCATACATAGAGATTTGTGTCTCTACACATTATTTCAGTACATCATGATTACAGCTAGATACACCTCTTCACCGTCCGTGCAAAGGACCACATGTCCGGTAGTCTATACACAGATTTTTCATTTCAGGATGACCAAAAAGCGAACAAAATATGATTATTGAGAATACATAACACACATAACCACACCATTAAACAAAGAGGGGAACTTGAGAACATAAAATCAATGAAGCATAATAGACAGGCCATTTTCTCTAAGTTACTCACCCAAATGGTTTGAGGATTCATTCCTATGCAGTTGTCTTTTTCCCAGAGAATCCAAATCTGCCAGGGTACTTTCTGTATTTTAAATATTAAGGCCTCTAATTTGCATATTCTAATTAGGTAGGAGAATTATCAGTTTGAATACACTAACATGATGTAAAATTACTTCGAATCTTCTAAACATGATAGAGTGGCTTCAGATATGGGTGATGATCAAAATTGCATCCCATCATGATTTTTCAATAAGCTCTTATTAGGACAATTTATGCAAAACAGAAAATATATATATGGCTAATTACACTGTCGAAATACTGGGTGAGTGAAACACATGATCCCATACAGGAAAAAATCCTAAACTACACACACACATTCCCCAGACCCTAGAAATGCATCACAAATAGAGGGCCATAGCATATTGATGTTGCAGCCCATCATGGCAGCCACATTTCAAGATGGCCGCCACTCAATATTTCTAGACTCTGTATATCCACTTCTAATCAACTTAGAAACAAAATTCCAAAAGCTAAATATATGTTCCCAAGGTCAAGGAATACAATGCTGTTATTTTCAAAAAGATTACTGGCAGCCATCTTCGATTTAAATGAGGTCATCTGTCAAAAACATGTTTTAGCTGACCTCTCTACTCAATTTCCATCTATAACAAAAGTTATCCTTTTGCAGTCACCTGTTATGATTTAAGCAATACCCTGAACCCCTCTATTACCCTAAATACATTGGAGAGGAATGCTGGGAATGCAAGACATACTTATACACGAAGATAAGGCCATGGTGCACCTTCTTGAATCAGCTTAAAGTTGAGGGTGTGCTTTATAGGTGAAGATATCTTACATTAGATTAACACTTAGCTGGACCAAATCATGGCCCAGATGTGCCCTCAAGTATTCCCTCAAGCCAGGTTTGCTTTATACATGGGGTGCGCCACAGACATGAGGCATTATGGTAGTATGTATTCAGCCTGGTAGATCATTCCTTACACCATAAAGGAGAGACTGTTAATGCTGATTGACCTCTCTGTTTTATATTGGAATTAGCAAAGTCTCATCCATAAGGGAAACAATATAGACAGAAGCAAACTAACACTACCAAACTAACCTTCTTGCCCAGCCTGATTGGGTTGTGGTCTGATGTATACCAAAAAACACCTACATATTTATTATCTATAAGCCACTGAGGTGAAGCTTATAGCATCAGCCTCACAAAGGGATTCAGGATCTAAGGGCCAGCAATGTTCAAACGAACTCCTCGTGCGTGGAGTGCCACTGTATGCACAAGAAAAAGGAGGTCACAGGACAACTGGGGGGGGGGTTACATGACACACAAGGAAGGGTGGTTACAGGACACACAAGGAATGATGGTTACAGGACATACAAGCAGGGAGGGTGGTTACAGGACACACAAGGAGGGGGTGGTTACAGGACACATAGAAGGGAAGGTACAGGACACATATGGAAGGGTGGTTACAGGACACCCATGGAGGGGTGGTTACAGGACACACAAATGGTGGGTGGTTACAGGACACACAAAGAGTGGGTGGTTATAGGACAAACAAGGAGGGGGTGGTTACAGGACACATAGAAGGGTGGTTAAGGGAGGTTAATTTGTTGTTTTCTCCTGTGATCACCCTTTCCTTGTGTTGTCCTGTGACCACCCCTCCCTTAGGTTGTCCTGTGACCACCCATTCCTTGTGCTGTCCTGTGACCACCCTTTCCTTGTACTGTCCTGTAACCACCCCATAAGGATGTAGTCCTGTGACCACCTTTTCCTCATGCTGTCCTGTGACCACCCTTTCCTCGTGCTGTCCTGTAACCACCCCATAAGGATGTAGTCCTGTGACCACCTTTTCCTCATGCTGTCCTGTGACCACCTGTTCCTCGTGCTGTCCTGTAACCACCCTATCGCCAGGTTGTCCTGTGATGCCTTTTCCTTGTGTAGTCCTGTGACCACCCCATCCTCGTGATGTCCCATGACGTCCTTTTCCTCATTCCTCTAGTGCCGCTATATGTACAGGCCTTCATTCATATATCATCGGCCGGATCTAAGTAGGTATTTGGCAAATTAGAACAGTGCTAGAATTGCAATCAAGCCACAAATGTTCTTTGTAGCCCAAAATTGAGGGTGTGTTTTTTTTATGTAGGTCCGGCTTATATACAGATATTAAAAGTACTTCTTGAATCTCTGAGGAAGCAGTCAAAAAGAATGAAGTTCATAGTTTCATTTCTTATGTTTCAATGGTATTCTTTATTTTAAAGAACAAATATCTAGTCTATTGCTATCTAGCTCTGAATGGAGAGTGCTGAACTGATTAGAGTCAAGTTTACAGCATTATGTATTAGCTATTATGTCTGTTGGCAGTAGATTTGCCATAAAGTTCAAAATAGAGGGAGACTTGTCTGGTACTAACCATAAATTCTTATGTATTGGCACTATGGAAAGGTAATAACTACCAATATTTAAGCCTTGGATGATAACCTTTTCCTAAAGTCAGGGAGGATCTTATATTAAGGAATGGCTTACATGCAGGCATTTATGGCACAAGACAGTTGTTGTATAGCATATGCCATGTCACTTGTAAGCAAACAGGTTTGACATTCTGTTTGATCTAATACAAAGTTTTTTTATTACTAACCCACCAACCTACTCTTTGGATCTTTCCATGTTATCTTATCAAGCAGGCTTCCCCAGCCCATTTTAGAAGGGTCCTTTACGACTTCTTTCTATTCCCTCTGTGTCAGCTGCATATGTGTCTTGAGACTAACACAAAATGTCTTTCTATCAACAATGCCAAATTATCACTCACTCACTATGTTATTAAGGAATTATGTACCCATGAGCTTTGTTCAGATTTACCAGCTCTTAGCTATTCATACTATACAAAGTTTTGAGTTAGTACCAATTGGTGAAACTCTCCCATGTATGCATCCATCCCATAAGTTTTATTGAAGGGAGGGGGACAAGAAGACCTCCCCATGGATAAGTATCCACTTTAAGCAATTAGAAATTTGCCCAAATCCTGACAGTTATGCACTGTTTGTCATTATTTTCTACCTAACCAGCTATCTATTACTACCCAGGTGCTTATTCCACAGCTTCTCTTTCATTTCCATCACATTTCATTTCTCCAAGGAGTAGGTAATAGTTGGGTGCTTAAACCCATTTAAACCAAAGCACATATTACATTCATGAATGAATACCTGTGTTTATACCACGATTTCTGGGTTACACAGTGCTTTTTGGTGTCTATTCCCATCCACATATCTGTCGATATTGCACACCCTGTATACTTTAACATCAATATTCTAAGGCGTGCGGTTATCCATGGATAACCCGCACCCCGTGCGGTTATCCAGGATAACCGCACGCCTCTCATGTCCTTACATGTCATATGTTACATGTTAAAACCAACAGGCTATTTCATTGCCATGGTAGGGGTCGAACCTGCAAACTCAGGTCCTTAGTCCAACACCCTATGCAGTGCGCCACAGGGACTGATGAGAAATGCTCGGTTCGAACCACTTCTGGATATGATACTAAGCCGTGTGCACTATCGCTGTCCGCTGCTGGGCGACGAGGTGTATTATACACAAACATAACAGCGAGAGGCATCTTTTTTCGCCGTGTGCGCTGTCGCTGTCCGCTGCCGGGCGACGAGGTGTATTATACACAAACATAACAGCGAGAGGTGTCTTTTTTCACCGTGTGCGCTGTCGCTGTCCGCTGCCGGGCGACGAGGTGTATTATGCACAAACATAACAGCGAGACGCATTGAATGGAGGAGACGCGGTGGTCTAGCGGTTAGCATGTTGCGCTCAGCCGTGAGAGGTCCGCGGATCGAATCCCGGCAGGGAAGCGTCTTTTTTCGCCGTGTGCGCTGTCGCTGTCCGCTGCCGGGCGAGGAGGTGTTTTTAGTACACAAACATAACCGCGAGACTGCCGCTGCCGGGCGACGAGCTGTATGTACCAATCGTGTACAAACACTATTTTTCGCCGTGTGCTGCTGCTAAGCCTAGCCGAGACGGGCGCTGTCGCTGTCCGCTGCCGGGCACCGAGGTGTATGTACCTGTGTACACACACAATGGCTGGCATCGAGTCCCGGGGAGGGGGAATAATTTTTGTTTTCAACTTGAATTTATTGGTATTTTATTGATTATTTATTGGTTTCGTGGTATAAAATAAGTACTCGTGTGTGTTAGCAAAGGCTAATAACACCCGGCCTACGGCCTCGTGTCATTATCCTTCACTAACACACACTCGTCATGAATTATCCATTGGTTACTTGTTCACTATGCCTGCATGTATGGCCACCAGGCATATGAAAATTGAGGACAGAAAGTATGAGAAAGACATCATAAACTGGTAATATTGACATAAATGCATAATGAATCACATCTAATGATAGACCAACAGTGCCATTAAGCCATGTGCTTTCATGCTCTTTTATACATATGTGCAGACATCATTTTTATTGTAAACAGGCTAGGTTATCTGTTAGAATGTCATTGCTGAGAAAAAGGAGAGCCGATGGGTATGTCGTTGGTAAATCCACCTTAGCTAAGGATAAACATTGTTACAGAGTGAGGCAGTCTGTGGACCATCTATGTCAAATCATCCCAGGTCCTGGGTGGATGCAACATGCACTTGATGATATTCCAATTTTAGCGATATTAACTGCCAAACCAATTTTGATACATCCTAATATTCTAAAATAATTTGATTTCTGGGCAATAAATCTATCAAGGACATAGGCTTGGAACCTAACAAAGTAATGAATAGTTTCTGTAGCAAAGGACTTGAGAACCTATATATCATCTATTGCTCTCTGGAAATTCTGCAGCATATATAATCAGCATGGATGTTTATAATTTATAGTGCTGTGAGAAACGACTAATGATCATCTCAAAACTCCGGATTGAGAGTTAGGTTGCACTATTTTGTTACACAACACAATATGTGACATGATCTGCAAAAGTGGGCTCAGTGCAGGGGGTTGTAAGACCCCTTCTCCCAGTACATGTCACATATACAGTTCATAAAAAATTAAATGGAATTTCTGACTAGCATATTCATTCATTTTTTCAGAGACTGAAGTTGGCATTGTATATCAGGCCAAAACTTGATCAGGCAGGGCAAGAAGGGTATATAGTATGAGTATGCTAGGGGAAGAGATTGAGAGTAGCAAGGGAGGTCAATCATTAAAATCAAAGATATATTTAGATTTTTGAATTTTGTTTCTAAGTTGATTCGAAGTGGAGATACAGGGTCTAGAAATATTGAGTGGCGGCCATCTTGAAATGTGGCTGCTATGATGGGCTGCAGCATCAATATGCAATAGCCCTCTATTTTTAGGGTCTGCGGAATGTGTGTGTGTGTAGTTTTGGATTTTCTCCTGTATGGAATCATGTGTTTCACTTGCCAAGTATTTAGACAGTGTAATTAGGCATATATTTCCCATTTCGCATAAAGTATGCTATAATTAGGGCGTAATGAAACATTATGATGGGATGCAATTTTGATCATCACCTATATCTGAAGCCACTCTATCATCTTTAGAAGATTTGAAGTAATTTTACATCACATTAGCTTATTCAAACTGATAATTCTCCTACCTAATTAGAATATGCAAATTAGCGGCCTTAATATTCAAAATACAGAATGTCCCCTGGCAGATTTGGATTCTCTGGAAAAAAAAAACCTGTATAGGAATCAACCCTCAAAAGTTGGTTAACTATTTGGGTGAGTAACTTAGAGAGAATGACCTGTCTATAACATTTTGAATCCTATTTCCGAGGTTATACTCCACCTGGCTCTCGCCCCCCCCCCTCATTGTTCCTACTGTAGGTTTATTTCCACTTTCTACAGTTGGGGGGCCAGCAGGAGGTATTATGAATTAGGTCAGTTCTGGCAGGACGTTTTATAAATTAGGTCATTTTTGAACTGCAGACGGAATTCTTGGGAAAATTTTGTTCCATATGGGATTCATACCTACACACCACACAGTGCTAGGATCCAGAGTCTCATGTGCTAACCATTACACCATGAGTCCTCAGCTGATACATCTACTGAATAGTGATATGCTACTACTATGACTGAGTAATCAATTGTAGATAAAGAGGGTAATTTCACTTTGAAAGTATGACTGGTCAAAGTAGTGTAGTAGTTAAGGCATGGGACTAGAAACCTAGATCACACAGGTTCAAACCCCTGGTGTGATTTTGTTTTTATTCTCAGTTGGCCACTGTTATTTTTGCAACAAATTCTAAAAATAATGTGTTGTAATGAACATCCTCTGAATACCAATAGGATAAAAGGGGCATCAGGGAGGCCTTTTATGAAGAATCCTTTTACCTTGAATGTGTATGTTAAAAAGGGTGTCTCCATGCAGTCTTGAACCCACATTCTGTGATTCAAAGTCAAACCTGCTAACCATTATACTATTGAGATTGCTGTTATTGTAGCCTAGAACACCAAATATTTATCATAGTTTTGTATCACAGCCAGTGTACTAGATTCAAATCCTCTTCTGTGCCTCTACAATTTATGTCAAAATAATTATGCTTATATTCACGGTTTTACTGTTATATAAACTTCTGTGGATGGAGTATAAGTAAAAAAAAACCTCCTTGGAGCTGGAGCAGCTGGAGAATTTGCCACAAAACCTCCCCAGCTTCGCCTCAGAGGTTTTGTGGCAAATCCTTCAGCTCCACAGAGGTTTTCCATTACACACACTCCTGTCACATCATGAATTTGTGTGCTCTATAGTCAGAGTGGCTACCTCTTTCTCTCTTTTATTTTTCCTACTAAAATGTAACTAATGTATATAGTCATCTGACCTTTTGGGGCAAAAATAACCATGAAGAAATGGTCACCACTGACTCTAGGTTTTATCGGTGTACAGAGAGTACTTGGCAAAATGTCACATCAGCTTTCTACAACATAATCACTTTCTACATCAAGGAATTTCTTTCAGGCCTAGTAGCCTGTACATTTTATACTTCTGCATTGGATCTTAAAAGCATGATTTGCCACTCAAGCCTGTAGATCAATAAACCTCAAGATGGCATAAGCATGCACAACCTACATTTACACGATGTTAAACACAGAGGTGGGAATGTACCTACTTGAAGTGGTTTTCTTGGAAACTGTGGAGCATTCAATTTTAAATCCTATATGGGCAATTTTCATTTTAGGGGTCTCAACTTTCAGGCAAATCAGATGCATCAAAATAATGTAAAAACAACCTCTTTTTGTTCCCTCATCCTAACAAAAATATCTGAGCTATATTAATCGATTTTTGCATAATGGCTGAATATGACCTGAAAATGACATGAACCATATGATCTAATACATAGGTTATATCATAGTTTTTTTGTGAGACATTTAATGAAGGTCTTTTAGGTGTAAGATCCAGCAAGTCCATTGTCCACAGCATTTTTTGAGCTATGTATTGCACCATACAAAGCAAGGTAATAGGGATAGCTCTTTGAAAATTAAAATGGACAAAGTGTCCATGAATATTTAATTACTGGTGATTTTACAAGTTTACACTAATATTGAAGGAATTATGGCCATGTTGCTGGATCTTAGATTGCCCTAAATTTATAGATATGTGTGATAATCATCAAAAATCTAAATAAATGTTTTCAGTCCCATTTTATATATTTTGTCTGTGTCATCTAACAGCATAATATGATTAACTAAAACAAGTACTGGGGTCTAAACTTGAATGTGTATTGATTCAAGGTAGATCAAACGTGAAATTTGGGGGGTGTGACATAGTGAAAAGTCCAAATTTTAGTGATTTTTTAAGGATAAAACCACTAAAAATCATTCAAATCTGTAAATTAAAAAAAGCATTTGTAGATCTCGATGTCTACTGTACACCTATGACTTCTGAATTGATTAATTTCAGCAAAACACAGGAAAACACAATGCCTAATAAGGGTTTGTAGCATGTAGAAAAGAGTATTCCTGATATCTAACGGCATGTGGTATCAGCAGTGAGCAGCTTAGAGTGGATACTCCCCCTGGTAGATGCAACTCTAACTAGAATAATTGGCATAGGCCATTGATATTACTGTGTAGAGGTACACTTTACTAAACCATAGGAGTTGGGTACCGTCTGACGTGGCGGGTGAGTCGAGTCGTCGGACGTTCCTCAGGTTCCGGATAGGTGGCAGCACCGATCCGGGTCTGTGGGGACATCTGACGACGAACACCTGGGTCCGTATATAAAGCCCAGGGCTCAGCCGCTACGTCAGAGGCCCTTCTGGCCTCCACACCATGTAAACCACTGTCTTTTAATATTAGCTGCCTCTTTGATATCATCCGGCAGCCGTGAGTGTGCATTAAGTAATAAACCTAACCGTTGGCATACACTTGGAATACTGTCTTACTCTTTCTTTCCGAACCGTAAGACCCGAACCCCCCAGGTCCGTAAGGCCACAAACCCTTACACTGGTGCCGTGACCAGTTAATTCTGGTGTATAGCCCGGACGTTATAACGTCCGAACGGCTAGTACATGGGTTAGACACCCTTAGGGAAGCTAACCCAGCAGGGCAATCACTTGCCCAAGAGAATGGAAATGGATCGCTAATGCTCCAAGCCCATTCGGACTCGCAAGATGCGGAATCAGCATCTTGGAGAGATCCCGGACCCCACTATAATGATAGTGAGGAGAATCTGCCAGACTCTGTACGACGCGAACAGTCCATACAGAGACATAGTAACTTAATAGGCCAGCAATCAATTGTTGACGAATTAAGTGATTCGATGTTCGAAGTCGGTGGTAGTACTAACCCAGAACATCCGGCACCAATGCGAAAAAGGGTAACATTCGGAGAACTACCTTATAGGTTACCCAGGCCCGAATTACCAATATTAGATTATAGCGCTATAGATGGCGACTTAACCTATGCGGTACCGGAAGGTGAAGAATTAAAACGACCGGATGTCCTGTTGTTGAATGAAACTTATGTAACTTTGAACGAGAATTTAAATACCTTGGTCAAAGCTAAGGATGAAGTATTCCATGAAAAACTTCAGATGGAAGAGGACCTAACTGGCATGCGAAAGGAATTCGAAGCCAGAAGGAGCGAGTACATGAAAGAACTCGAGAATGAAGAACTAAAACTTCAATCTATGAGAGAATCATTCAATAAAGAATATGATAATAGGCACATTCGTATCCAAACATACATAGATACGAACGACCAACTAAACCTTGATAAGACAAAATTCGAATCCGAAATTCGCCATTATCAGGATGAGTTGGATAAATTGAAACTTCAGTGCAGTAAACAAGCTGAAGACAATGAAACCATCCGGGTAGGCATCATAGCTTACAACAAACAACTGGAGGAGGATAGACAGAAACTCACAAACGAGCTTCAGGAATTGCAGGCTACTGCAATAACTCTAGATAAATATGTAGAAGCAGCCCAGTTAACTATAGGTAATATAGATCCAGCTGTGGTATCTACAATGTTGGGAAAGACATCTAAAGATGCAACCCCAATTAGATACAGCCCATTCGTTGATGATGGGGCTGACAAGAATGTGGTATCCGGAATCTATAAGAAACCGGATAATGCTGCAGTAAATGGAACCGCATCTAAACCAGTAATTCCAATGCTGGATACGATAGGTCCGGCACCACCCATACCAGATTTGAGTCACAAAATCAAAGCGACTCACGATGGTGCTACATGGAATACTAACAATACACCCGTGGCACAACCAAGAGCACCCGGACCAATGAGGCATATGTTGACACCACCTTCATATTTCCCCCAACCCGGCCACAGTACACCAGCAGTACCAAGATTACCGAATCCAACCCCAGGTTCTGGTAATGGTCCTACTGATGGACGTTTTCCGAGACCAAATCCGCCACAAAACAATATTAATGGCGGTACGTTTCAACCGAGAACATCGTCCTATGGATATAGAAATAATTATAATCCATCGGGAAGTGGCAATTATCAGAATGGTAATAGCTATAATCAGGGATGGAATCAAAATGATTCTTACCCTAGATACGCTTCTTCTGGAAACACCGGTCACAATAGTGGATGCCCTGGTGGTTCATCTGGAAGCTATAATAATAATGGTCCACCAGGAGGAAACCCTCCAGGCGGCCCAGGAGGATCCGGATCCGGAGGATCAGGATCAGGAGGAGATGGCAGGAAACCTAACAGGAGAACTTCTATGCCTGCAGGGATGCAAACCATCTTTGATAGAAGCCAATGTATACAAAACCTTGGCATTGACTGCTACCGAAAGGGAGCGGACGGCATGGAAGTCATGAACTGGAGCATGCGAGAAGCAGATAGACTACGCGGATGTAATAATCCGGCACGTAGGCAGGCACGGATACCCCCTCCATATGATTCTAATGATCCATGGAAGGACAGGTACCAAGCTTTTGTCGACGAAGTCAATTGTAGTGGATGGACAAAAGAAGAAGCTCTGCCATATTTGATTTGTTGGTTAAATAAAGGCGGAAAAGTAGCTCTCAACCAATGGAGAGCAGCTTACGGAATATACGGTACCTATGATCAATTGGTCGAATGTGCCGCATACCTATTCGGATCAATCGTTAGAGAAGATCCGTGGGTAAGCTTTAAGAAGAGAACACAAAAACCTAAAGAATCACACAAAGTCTTTGGTTTGGAGCTACAGGACTTGCTTTCGAAAGCACGTCCAAATTGGGCTCATGACGATGATTGTTATCTACAAGAATTGTTCATACAATTCTATAGTGGATTACGAGATCCGGATCATAAGCAAGTGGTGTGGGACTCCTGGAAAGATGACACTTCATTCAGTGATCTGTTCATAGCAATTGATGGACATGACATGAAGAAACGTTTGGTAGGTCTTGGACCTAATCCAGTAAGAGCAGCTCCTTTCCAATACGGGGGTACACCTGCTCCAGTATATGATACTTCCCAATTAGCTCCGGTTGAATCGAATGAAGTTAATGAGGAAGATGAATATGTCTCCGATGAAAACGGAGAATATATTGGTTCAGTCCATGTGGCTGGAAAGTATTACCGACAAAAGCGGTATAGGAAAGTACATTCGAGAGGGAGAGGAGGATCTGTTGCTGGTAAAACAGCTTCCGGATCAACTCAACATGGCAGTGTAGCCTCTACGGCGAACTCAACTGTAGCAGCCACTGTTGCTCCGACTAACATGATGGAAACATTAATAGCCGGATTAACAGAAGCTCTAAGGAGACCAAGAGTTGATAAATCTCAAAGGAGATGTTTCAGATGTCAGAAACTGGGGCATTTTGCTCCCGAATGTATGGCTGAAAAGCCTGTTCCACGTAAACAGGAGAGTGTCTCTGGGATAAGTACAGAGGAAAACTAGAAAGGGATCTCCCGAGGGGCAAAGAAGGGGATCCCAGTGACAAATCTTGCCATAATATCACCATCCGTGACGATAGTTCGCATTTAGTAACAAGATCGCCTAACACCGAGGTGGTTGTAGACACCCGGAAGGTTAGGGAAGCTGATATAACAGGTGCCACGGGCGCACTGGGGAAACCCAATATCAGTAACGAGGCAGGCGGCTATGAATTAGCCAAGGTCTGTGGTGCCCACCTGCCCCCGGGTCATCCTTGTCTTGAATTCTTGAAAAGATGTGGATCGACTCCTGGTGTGAAAAATGATGTTCCGATTGTCACGGACATACCCTCTGTTCTAAACGGAAGGCGGTGGTATGTTTGCCTCACTGTTAACGGAAGATCTGCCGAATTCCTTGTGGATACGGGAGCTAGCCACTCTTGTATCTCCAGGGGGTTCTACGATCTTATACCGGATGAACATGAGACTCTCAAATCGGGAGGAAGTGCTCAGACGGCCGACGGCAGTACCTTGCAAACGTATGGTAGAACTTGTGTGAAACTACAGTTGGATGGTATCCATGACTATGTCATGAGCACCACCGTTGCGGATATAGCAGATGAGGGTATACTCGGGTTGGATTTCGCATCCCTGTATGGTGCCATGTTAGAACCCCAAACAGGAGTGTTGAGTGTGAGATACCCGTATCCCGTGAAAGTTAGATGTGTACTGAGACAAGTGCTGTGATGTGCTTGTAAGAAGTGATCCTGCAATGCGTAATAAGCCTGCAGTGATAGAACCGGATGTAGTTACGTTATCAAGTATCGGATTAAATTCTGTAGACACGATAGTAGCGAATGCATCCTGGTCGGTAGTACCTGTCTCCAATACTGGAAACACTACTATCTACTTGAAAAAGGGACAAGTTTTTGGAAATGTGACCCTTTCGGAAACTGTCACGGATAGTAAGCTAAGCTTACAGAAGGTAACAGGGGATGATGAAATTTCGGAAGACTTACTTAAGTTGTATGAAGAAACTTCATTAGAGGATCCGGAACACCGGAAAGAGTTCTATGATATGCTCTGTCAGTATCATACTGCCTTTGCCAAACCTGGTGAAAAACTAGGTACAACAAATAAGGTATTACATAAAATAGATACTGGAGATGCCGAACCCTTTAAGATACCGTATAGACGGTTACCCTTAGCAAAAAAGAGAGTAGCTGAGGATGAAATAAATAAGATGTTGGAACAGGATGTAATAGTCCCTTCCAATAGTCCATGGAGTAGTCCTGTGTGTATGGTAACAAAAAAAGACGGTACTATCCGTTTCTGCATAGACTACAGGAAGTTGAATGGAATAACGAAAAAGAATTCGTATCCATTACCGAGAATAGATGAAACCATTGACTCCTTAGGGGGAAACAGCTGGTTTTGTACCCTAGACTTGCAATCAGGCTACTGGCAAGTGGGAATGAACCCTCCAGATATGGAGAAAACTGCATTTTCGAGTCATATTGGATTATTCCAATATAATGTAATGCCGTTTGGACTGTGCAATGCACCTGCAACATTTGAAGCAATGATGGAAACAATTCTAAGTGATTTATTGTGGAAAAGATGTCTTGTATATCTAGACGATGTCATTGTCTTCGGAAAAACATTCGAAGAATGTTCTAATAACCTGAAAATGGTACTAGAACGTATTATTTCTAATGGTCTCAAATTGAAACCTAAGAAATGCCACATGTTTAGAAAGTCCATAAATTATTTGGGCCGCATCATCAGTGATGAAGGAATAAAGGCTGATCCGGGAAAAATCGAATCAGTTACGAATTGGAATAGACCTAAAACACCCAAGGAAGTGAGGTCCTTTTTAGGATTCTGTTCCTATTACAGGGAATTTATTCCGAATTATTCTAGAGTCAGTTACCCATTACAAGCAATAGCTAACTGGACTCCAGGAAGTACCAAGGAAAAATTTCCTTGGACACATGAACAGGAAAACGCTTTTCAAAAGCTAAAAGACCTGTTCACGAGTACTCCCGTATTGCAATATCCGAATGAAACGGATCATTTCATACTGGATACTGATGCTAGTAATGATAGCATTGGTGCAGCTCTCTCGCAAGTCCAAAATGGGAGAGAAGTACCAATTGCCTTTGCCAGCAACACACTGAGCAAGACTCAGCGCAATTACTGCACAACCAAAAGAGAGTTGTTAGCAGTAGTCGTATATACCAAGAAGTTCAAACATTTTCTATGGGGAACGAACTTTACTTTGCGTACGGATCATTCCTCTTTAAGGTGGCTACTGAACTTCCGAGATGCTGAAGGCATGTTAGGCCGATGGCTAGCCCATTTATCCGAATATGGGCTTGAACATCAACAGATTTAGCATAGACCCGGAGTTAAGCATTTAAATGCTGATGCTTTGTCTCGAATACCAATCCGGAAATGTGATAATCCGGATTGTACTGATTGTGGAGCTCATAGGGCAGTGTTAGCAGGGATTCGAAGACCATTCGTACCCCTAGTTGCCAGTATACTGGATTGGTCTATGGATCACATACGACATTTCCAGGAAGCTGACTCGATAACTGCGCAGCTACTGCAATTAGTACCAAAGGGTATACGTCCAGTTAGACCAGAGGTCTCTCTGGAAAATCGAGAAATGAGAAGGTTTCTTGCTCAATGGACCAAGCTTGAAGTCCGGAAAGGCGTGTTATACCGTTGGAAGCCATGTAATAATGGTGATAGAATCATGCAAGTGGTGATACCACATGCCATGAGACATGACATTATGTACTTCTGTCATGGACATCGGACCAGTGGTCATTTCGGAAGGAAACGCTCGCTAGCACGACTTTCCAAGAAATACTATTGGCCTGGCATGACACGGGACTTGCAAAGATGGGTAACCACCTGTCCGGATTGTTGTAAAAACAAACCCGGACCCGGGATGGGCAAACTTCCCCTATCCCAAGAACTTTTCGGAGTTAGATTCGCAAGAGTCGGGGTAGATATTATTAGTGGATTTAATACAACCGCTAATGATAATACCTGTATGATGGTAGTGTGTGATTATTATACGAAATACACTAAAGTATTTCCACTACCGGACCACAAAGCAATTACTTGTGCCGAAGCTTTTGTAAAAGGTTGGGTACTGAGCTTCGGTGTACCATTAATGTTACACAGTGACCAAGGCAGAGAATTCGAATCAAATCTCTGGCAGGGTATGTGCGAATACTTAGCTATTTGCAAGACTAGAACCAATCCGTATAGGCCACAAAGCGACGGATTGGTGGAAAGGTTCAATAGAACCCTCATCCAAGTCCTAAAGTCACTCGTTAATGAACATATGGATGACTGGGATGAGCAATGTCATTTTGTGACACATGCTTATAATAGTACGGTACATTCAAGTACAAATTGTTCTCCGAACCTTTTAGTATTCGGAGAGGATTTGATAATGCCTGCCGACCTAGTTTTTGGAGTCGTAGGAATGGACCCTGAACTACCTTGCCATGTAGTTTTTGTGGAATGTTTAAGAGACAGATTTAGAAAAGCATATGAGTCTGTCCGAATTGATTTGGAGAAAAGTGCAAAATGGCAGAAAGTAGGATACGATACCGATCTAAAGCATCGGAAATTCCAATCCGGAGACAGAGTCCTCAGATTACATGAACCGCTTAGACACATAAAATTAGCGTCTAATTGGGACGGTCCCTTTACTATAACACAAGTTATCAGTGATTGTACCGTAATTATTAAATCTGACCTTGGTCGACTTTATAAGTCAAATGTGGCTAGATTAAGGAAATGGTCTGGGAGGGAGACCTCCACAGAAATGTATGGTGAAGGTTCCGGAAAGATCCTGAACCAGAATCGCATAATAGACCAGGTAGAGAACACTACAGTGAAGCGCGGCCGTGGTAGACCCAAGAAGTGTTCCGAATCAGTGACACCCACGCCAACACCGATTAAGCGTGGGGGAGTTAAAAAAGTCTCGGCAGGTGAAGACAAAAAGAGGAGGAAAGGTGTTTCTAAGGCTAAGAAGCACCTAGAGAAAGCTCTTCAGACTGTCAGGTCCGATAAAGAACTATCCGAGAAGGGGAGATACGTTCGCCGCAGCCCCCGAATTGCCCAGAGGACTGCAGTGACCTAACCTGTATACACAACGAGTGTAATGTTTACATTTAGAGGAACGGATGACAACTGACCCTAAAGGCTTATTTGTCGCCCCCGCATGATGTACCAATGGGTAGTGGACGGATAATCCGGTGGATTTGCTTAAGCTTTCCATAATCTCCACTTAAATCCCCAGTCGAGTCATCGGGGTGAGCGATAATTACCTAAAAACAATCAGTTTGTTGATGTACCGCCTGTAGCACGTGCGTTTCCGCATGACGTCACCGTGTCCAGTCTCGGCTGACCTCTCGTGACCTCGCGGGCTGCGGGGAAATGACGTCACGAAAGCTGGCCTGTCGCCATATTTGTTTTCGGTAACGTTCAAGACGGTCGAGCTCGCTCCCTTCTTGGATTTTACCGGCTAAGCAAACCCCCCGCTGCTCCTCCAGAGTCTGTCTCCTGGTAGACAGACTCCGTTTGTGTCGGCCCCTGCGCCGTAAAAGCCGGAAAAAGGAGTAGTTTACTCCCGTGGGCGATTCCCCAGTCATGGCTGAGGAATCCGTAGCTGCAGCCAAGCTATCCGGTGACCCGGATAAGCTGACTCCGTCCGCAGAAGCTTTTCCGGAAGCTTTGTCGCCTGTTACACAGGAAGAGAGCGAGATGATGGACGTGGAGGAACCCACGGATCGCTCGTTCGAGGAGAAGCTGGCTTCATTCTCACTAAATGAGCCAGAGAAACTATTATCTCCACTCCCGGCCGAGGGATCCGGAGCGACTGCGAGTGCTGAACCCGCAGCGACAGAGTCCGAAACTACCCAAGTTGACGGACAGAAGGATGAGTGGAAGCCAGCAGTGGCGGAGCCTTTTCCAGCTAGCTATGATGGTCGCTACCTGTATGTCCACCCGGAACTGCAGGCACAAGTGACCTACGCGGACGGGACACCAGTCAGGATGGACCCGAAAGTCAGGATAGCTATCGAGGGCGTCATGGCTCCCGAACAGCTGACCAGGATGCCTCCCGAGTGGCTTCGAGACTGGCCGTGGTTCCAACGGGGACTTATGGTGGACGCTGGTTTCCGTGAAACCGTGTATGCAGCTAACCGAGCCTTCGAGCTCGGAGCGTATCCGAAGCCTGACAAGTCCCTGTGGAACGTCAAGGCTACGAACATCAACTGGGTAGGCTGTGTCTGGGATACCGATGGCCAGACCTACCCACGCCCTAGTGCTATCCGGACGCCGTGCCGGACCACTAAGGAATTCCGGGAGGCCGCTGCTAACTTCGAGCAGTGGGATGACGGTTACTACATAACCGAACAGGAATTGGTGAATGAATTCACTAATCGGATTGGACCGAGCTGCAGCCCTTCGGACGGTTATTGTCCGCCGTATGACTGCCGAACAGGAGGCACAGGAAGAGGCTAAGAGGGCCGCGGAAGCACCCGCACCTCCTATCCCCGACCTGAAGCTTGCCACCAGAAGCTCCGCCAGTGCTACATCAGCTACCGGCAGCACTACTACCCCAGTAGAAGCCACGACCTCCAGCACATCCGGAACCCAGGAACCGGAGGAAGACTGGAAGGTCAGTAAGAACCGACGATCCGCTGCTCGGAAGCTCAAGAATCTCCCGGATTCTGCGAGAGCCGAGCCGAAACCCAGCACCTCAACCACTGGTAGTACTGCCATGGAGGTTGAGTCGTCTGACGAGGAGTCGGTGCACGAATCCTCGGTTGAGTATGATGAGAAGGCCACTCCATCAACTCAAACCGAGGCCGAACGTTGGGCTAACGCCAAATCCGGATTCAAAACCCGGATTCCGACGTGTTTCTCCGACTGTGCGTACGGAGTTAAGAAGGACGGCTCTACCCTCTATGCCTGTCCAGACTCAATCAATAAGAACGATGAGTCGGATGATGAAGATTGGATGCGTCTTTCGGACGAGGACCCCAATCCGAGCAAAGCCTATCGAAAGATGTGGCTTATGCTAAACCACACCGAAGGGTATTACACTTATACCCAGAGGAGGAAGCTGCGTTGGGCTTTAGAGAAGTGGTACGGCGACGATCAAAAGTCCTGTCCCTTCTCTATCTGCCAGGATGCGAGTGATGTCTCGATCCGGACCTGGAGTACTCCAGCCCGGTTCCAAAGGCATCTGGTAGAGGCCCACTTCCACCATCACCCGGTTTACATTTGTGATCCGAGTTATGGTAAGAAGGGCAAGAAGTGTACTACGAAGGTGCAATACAACCGACGTAGTGATCTGGCTAGACACCAGAAGAAATGCCACGCAGAAGGTTTGGACGGGGCACGGAAGCGCATCATGGAGCTTCATCAGGAACTCATGAAGGAGTTCGATAGCCTGAGCGAGGATGCTTGGTCTAAGATCCGACCAGGGGACCAAGTCCTCTGCGAAGTTCCGAAGACCAAGGATTCGAAACTCCGAGCAAAGATAGTCCTGACTCCTGGAAAGGGTAAACTGGACATGCACGAGTCTCTCTGGCAGAAATGCGAGGAATCCGGAAAGGATGCAAAGAGAGCTCGTGAAAGGAGCAGGAGAGATCAGAACCGTGGCGGCAACGGTAATGGTCAGAGCACGACTAAATCGAAAGTCAGAGCAGAGGACCGTTCCAGGTCCCCTCTGGCAAGGCACCTTGCAGAGCAGGCTCAGGGCACTCCGGTGTTCAAGAAGCCCGAACCTGCCGGATACGCTGAAGCCGTATCTAAACCTGGGAAAGTGAGTTCTCGAAACTTTCCGTCCTTAAACCAGGGACCTGGACCTGAGAGCCAGACCTTGGTGGTAGGAAAGGATGGTCGCCTTATGCCAAAGAAGACCACCGCATCTGCTGCCGCCGGATCTGCATCCGCTCCAGCCGCCCCACCAGTTACCTTTACCCAGGAGCAGTTAAACATGTACCTGCAAATGGGACTGAAACAGAATGTACCACCTGCCTTCTGTGTACCAACGACAGGTGTGTCCGGAAGTCCTAAACCCGGAAGTGGTCCACAGGCCGCCTTGACTCCTCCCAAGGCTGTCGCTGCACCTGAGAAACCAAAGGACGCTATTACCATTAAAACCGGTAATGCGGAAGTTTGGTTCGAGAAGTCTCGCCAAGGGGAGGCAGATGTCCAGAAGGCCATCTACACCCATTGGGAGAAGAGCGTTCGTGAGAAAGCGATCGAGTTTCATCAGGGTCTCCTAAACGAAACTCTGTTGTGTATGAAACAGGTGGGCGACGCTGAAAAGCAACGTCTCGAGACCCTCATCCGGGACGATGTGAAGGCCCAGGAGGAGGCTGCCGCAGCTGCCCAAGAAAAGGCAGCTATGGATGTACACGTGTTGGAAAAGCGTGTAAAGGAGGAGATCACTCGGAACACCAATCTGAACACTAAGTTCATGAGGGTGTTCGGAGTCGACTTGGACGAGTGGGACGGCACTCCCGAGTCGGCTTTAGCTCTTCTGAAGAAGAAGCATGCTAAGAAATCTGTTTAAGCATGCTAGGGTTATTTCTTCCATAATTTTTTTTCCAACACCAAATGACCAGATATAGTCTTTGCGGAACCCTATAGGTCTGCGAATGTTTTATTCACTAGTGCATGAACACCTATGGTATGTGTTCCGGGTTCCTTTGACCAGTCTATTATATAATTCAGGTTGTATAACATTTATTGCACCCTGAATAGCCTATTCGGATTTATAACTTCATCCATGAACAATCCGATAGTAGACTTGCTGCTGTGAGACGTATCCGGATGCCAGTTCCAGACTCCTGCTGTTACCCGTGCTAACCAATTACTAGGATGGACTTTACGATTTACCTCTACAACTCATCTGTACTCCCGAATGGACTTATATCAATACTACTATTACTTCCGGATCAACCTATATCGGACTATTATTTTACTTATGTCAACTAAGCTTAAAAAGGATTACGTTCTCTACATAGTTGACACATCCGGACTATTATTCTACAAATCTACACCATTCGGATACACTACAAACTTTAGCACTACTAGAGGATTGTGGGTAGCTGCCCCAAATCAACTACCGTGTTCACTCTGCATAAGGAAACTATAAACTTTAGCACGTCCATCCCGTGGTTAGCTGACCACACCTACCTACTAGTACCCGGAGGATACAGCAGAAGACTTCAGCAGCATTTATAATTCCTGTATATTGTGTATAATGTCATATTTCTATTTTTCTATAACATTACATGTATGTACATATCCACTAGATACATATTATGATACGGGTACATAGATATTTTCTTGAAACGGATCTCTGATTATTATTAGTATTCATAGTATAAGATCCGTTAAATCTCACCAGAAAACACATATTATTGTCCTGCGAGACAAAATTATATAATAAGTATATTGATCTGGTGCTATAAAGATTGTTAGATACACGGTGATAATATATCATCATCATATTCATTACCACACCGTGAATTTTTTCTTTTTTTCTAAGTGTATGGTATATATATCCCTATTCGTACTACTCACGGAATCTTTAACGGATTCGTATAATATTAATATACGACATGTCATTAGATAGTGATGTTACTATAACAGTCTTCTTTAAGACTACATATTCAAATGTGGTGTCAATACTACAAACACACATACGGATGTTATTATGTGATATATTTTATTATCGACAGTTCCGTTACACATAGCTGTCATCATCACATATATACGATTCATATTACTTGTCTTATTAATTATACCTGAAATATAATACAATATTATGTGGTATAATAATTAAATAGACAGTTCCGTTTCACATAACTGTCTCTTCCTCAAGTAATTCGTATAATATTTCAACATCCTAATCGTTATATGTAACTACATTTCACTATCGAATATATATATATATGACATCCGGTTCACAATTTATTTGGTGTTAATGTTATACCTATGGTTGTACCTCTATTACTAAAGGTTTAGACATGTAGAAATGTTATCCTAGTAATATTATATGTATAACACCCTCCTAAATGTCTGGGGGAGTGGTGTAGAGGTACACTTTACTAAACCATAGGAGTTGGGTACCGTCTGACGTGGCGGGTGAGTCGAGTCGTCGGACGTTCCTCAGGTTCCGGATAGGTGGCAGCACCGATCCGGGTCTGTGGGGACATCTGACGACGAACACCTGGGTCCGTATATAAAGCCCAGGGCTCAGCCGCTACGTCAGAGGCCCTTCTGGCCTCCACACCATGTAAACCACTGTCTTTTAATATTAGCTGCCTCTTTGATATCATCCGGCAGCCGTGAGTGTGCATTAAGTAATAAACCTAACCGTTGGCATACACTTGGAATACTGTCTTACTCTTTCTTTCCGAACCGTAAGACCCGAACCCCCCAGGTCCGTAAGGCCACAAACCCTTACAACTGTAAGTGCTGCTACCTAGTGGTTAAACCTGAAGGATTTCAAGCATCAGCTACGTTCAGAGTCAGTGAATTACTCACTGATGCATGGCGGCAGCACAATATTGAGCGTTGAGCTTTGAGGAATTATGCTAGATATTCTTGCATTCAATCACAATGGCTGTATGCACGTACAATTATATCCTATTACTGGTTCTGTGAGGCAACTGATGAATAAGACAGCAAAGGATTAGCTGACAAGCTACAGACTTACTAACCATTTGCATTTTGCCAATAGTTTGGGGGTATTTAGACTAAAGCGACATTCACATGGACACAGACTAATCAAACAAAAGCTGCATAAATATGAATTGAAAAGTGAAATTAATAATTAAAATTGAAATTTGAGAATCGGTGCTGTCAGTCTGTCAACACATGCAAAACAACTTGTGACTGGTATCTTTTAGCCTGGGACTTGGGAAATTTGCACAGTTCAAATTGATATGCTAAGTGACTCATGAAAAAGACCACTGACAGGTATCTTTAAGTCTTCTTTGGAAAGTAAGTGGAGGGTGTGGAAGAAGGGGAATTATATAGGGGTGTGCAATATCAAATTTCGCATGAATGTTCTTTTTGTTAGAAATTGTATTCAGTTTATTTTTTGTTTTTTTTGTTTTGTTTTTTTTTTTACAAAAAAGGTCGAATTTCCGGAAAGGGTTAGATAAACATACAATACGGGACTATGCATTTTCTGGAGAAGAAAAAAAACACTCTTTCTGAAAATTTGCATTTGTGGAGTCAAGATGTGAATTATCTGCAAACCTGACCTTTTTCTGAATAAACTAAACAATACACTATCACAAAAAGACCCCAAATTTGATTTGGCATGCATGATGAGTTTTTGAGTACCTACGCCTAGTACCCTAATATCAATTTTTCAGCTTTAAGCAGATTAAAATTCTTAATGACATCTACAAATAGATATGTCGGATGTCGTTGGTTTATGTATGCCTTTCTTTAAGGATGATCTTGACCGTTTCGAGTCTTCACTTCGGTGGCCAAATTTTATGCAGGTTTAGTAACCTGCTTGGTCTTAATTTGTGCAGGTTTAGTAACCTGCTTGGTCTTAATTTGTGCAGGTTTAGTAACCTGCTTGGTCTTGATTTTCTATGATATTATAAAGTTACCAAACCTATAAATGGTCTCTTTCACATTTAGTTGGTCCGTGCTACAGTCACTGTATAGAAGGGCAGGTGTTTTGTTTTTGTCCATTTCTGTCAGTTACTTCATAATGTGTTAGCCTTGTGTACTATGAGTATCAATACAAGTATTTTCTCTGATAGCGATCAATATCTGTATAATCATTATAAACATATCATAGCCTTTATGATGTCTAGTATAGGTCAGTTATGCACATGGATATGTCTGCAGATTCGTTTCAAAGGGGATCATTAATCTTGTACAATGTACATCCCCTTTTGTATACAAGCCATGTACCATGAACTTATTACACGACTTGTGTGACTCACTTTGCTTTTTCGGGATATCAGCACACTTTGGGGTGGATATCAGCACTGTTTAGTGTGGATATCAGCACTCTTCTTTGGACATACGTATTTAAAACCGTTCACCCACAACGGAACGCCCACTTGTAGTAGACGTTCTCTTTTCCACGTGTATTTATTGATATCCTATTGATTACTTATTGACAATTTATTGATAAATCGTGTAATAAACTTAGTTAGGCATTGCTATCAAGGCACTCATGCATGGTTTGGGGGGATATCACATGAGGGCCGAAGGCTTTGCTAGCAATGCATTAGGCCTACTTAGTTACAAGACCAACTATCATTGTCCTTAGAAAGTGCCAGTTGTATCCATGGCCTTTTTGCACGGAATGTCTCGGGCTACAAAATAGTCAAGGCAGGCCTGCCTTCATTTTCCAACATAATTATGTTGGGGAAAGAACAGAAGGGCACCCACCCACGAGCGGGAAGCCATTAAGGAGTATTATGCAGCTGCTAGTAGGCGGACAGAAGGTTTCTGTACTGACAGCACGTCATTCGATGAGGTACTACGGACAGCAGGCGGTAATGATTAGACAGATGATGCACTATAAACATAGAGAGACATAGGGTAATTCATCCCTGACTCGACCGCTAGACATGTTGGTAAACTTTAGGTCGGCCACTCAGCTATCAAAGATTATTTTCGCAATCATGAGAAATGCTTGGTCCATGTGCAAGGTCTACATATTGTAGTTAATAAGGTGCAATCAATTAGCAATTTTTTGTTATAGCTGAAAGAAGTTACCCTAGGGTGGTCGACATAGGGTATCAAAATACCTAGTGGGAGAGTCAGGGGCAAATTACCCACATTTCACCCATGGGTGTCTTGGAGAAGGCAATGTGGATAGCCCTTGACCTTTACTGCATTTGCTAATGGCCATATACACATACATAAAAGGGACATTGGCATCTTCTGAGATAGACCTCTTATCACATTCTTGTCTTGGGTGTCTGCCCGTGATGTGTTGGTGATCCATGCCCATGGCTCGACCACTCTAGGTTACATGGACGTAAATGCTGCCCTCTCGTGAGTCATATGGTATTCAGGCCTGCACTGAAGGTGATCTGGGTGCTGATTGGCTTAGAAATCATATGCAAGAAATATTGGTAAAATTATGAAAAAAATCACAAGTGACCCCAAATAGTTCCTAAATGGAACAATAGATGAGTTTTTATATTATGCCAAGGTTTGGGGATTTTATCAGGTATGCAAATGTTCATCTGGCCAATGGAGGTTTTACAGCCCAAAATAGGGTAGAATGGCACTTGCTGTACGTATCGCTCCCTTAGTTAAGATTTTCAGGGTTAAGCCAATTCTATATTCTAACACATTGTGTGTGAGAGATGGTTTAATCTTGCTACGGTCGAAAATATTACCAACGAACATTACGGGGGGCTGTTTTTGTGTGTTATGCTATATAGAAACATAGAGGAAATGGAATTAGTTCCACGTAACCTCTAGCTGGTGGGTACCGACAGCTGACCACTCGACATTCAGACATGTGATTTTCACAAACTATGGCTATGGTTTGAAATATGAGAAAGTTCTCCTCGTGTAAAGCTAGTGAGGTATTGTGTTGTCTGTTACGCTAGGAGTAGACTCAGGGTAGCAGCAAACCCGGGTGGCCGATCCATGGTTGAACTACCCTACTTTAGTATAGCGTTGACATATTCTTTTCAAATAATAAATTCAAAATCCTCCCCAGGGACCCCATTTGATCATTTCAATGTCACAATTTACTGGCAATTTCGAGATTCACATTCAAACAAGTACAGGAATAACTAGACGCAATGTTCAAAATACCATAATTTATTCTTCATTTGCACATACCATAAGGCAGATAAGGAATGATTATGATGGTAATTATATACTATCAGCTTAGAAAGGACCTTCAACAGTCACATCATACCAAGATAAGAGGTACAACAGTAGCTGGTCCAGGCTCTCCTATCACGGTCTCATAGGGTATGGTCTTTTCACAATAGCACTTCAGGACGCACATCATTCAGAATTTGAACGTACAATACAGAATCTACACATAAGATTATTGGTAATAATTAGCACTTAGTGACATATAGCATATAAATCAGGCATACGGGTATATGTACAGGAAGTCGGTGAGATCATAATCAAATCATATTTGACTATTCAATTACGTCCGGAACCCTCAGGTATTACTGGTGTTTAACCTTGTCTCTGGGTCATTTGGTGGCTCATCCTATCCCATCCTAGTAATATTGTTGGAATGGTTGCTAATATCCCCCATCCATTCCCTTATAGTACATCTATTAGTTCACTACACATCGTATCCATGGATACACAACATGTTGGTCACACGTACTACTTCATTATCGCTGATTTACATTCAACCATACCATCTTATCAAGTATATCCTGTCTTCAAATAGACAGACTATGAAACCCCAACATACACGCATTTATATTTGCACATCTTTGACTATTTTATCATATATCTCAGTAAAGTATAATTATGCCACATATTCACTGAGACCCGAGGGATTGTGTAACAAAATATAATTAGATTTTACAAGCAGCTTCTTTTTCTATGGCTGTGAAAATTCCAGTTGTATAATTGTCTGGAAAGTGTGTGAAGTATGATGTCCTGTCGATGGGCTTGCCTAAATATAGGTATAACACTGTCTCTAATTGGTCAGCACATCAATCAACCACCCGCACTCGCCGATGTAACCATACAAAACTTACACTGTGCAACTGTATCACTGCCGATATTACAAATCAGGTGAAGCACACCTCTTTCCTTTAGAAGTACAGTTCTAATTCAACCACTTGATGCCCAGGGCATTAGCACATTAGGCTATGGAGGCCGCCATTAGACCCCGACTGCACTATGACTAACACCTTCAGCCCCCGTCTCCACAGTAAATGCCAGGGATGCTTCCCATTGGTCAATAATACAATAGCCATGTGCCGTTAAACGCTACCCTGCTGCTGCCCTGGGGCCTTTTGAGGTTATCGTCAGGGTGCCAGGAGGGTGTTGCTCCTATAGTAAAAGGAAGAGCTGGCTAAAAATGCCCTTGTTTCCAGTCCTTTCTTTTCATGTAGCTATAACTTGTCCCTTTTGTTGCTCACAAGTGGACATTCAAGTACGGTGCTAAAAAAGGGGGATTTGAGTAGGTACCTAGTTGGGAGAAGTCAGTCAGTATAATATACTATAGAGTGTGTGACATGAGTAGGTACCTGGTAATGCAGCTCTCTCTGTTTTAAACAATTAAGGCAGGTGACTTTTCAGACTAATGTGGTGAGTGCATGTTGAATAGTGAAGCAGAGCGTGACTTCTTTTGAAAAGAGGGTACCTACTGACAGCTCTTTTTACCATAGGAGCAACACGCTCCAGACACTCATGGAGAGTGTGCATGAGAAAAGCAGGTACCTGCTATAGATCTGTATTTGATAATCGCTGCTACAGGTGACTTCCCAAAAACATACTTTGCTCACCGCTTGTGCCCACCCCTGTCTGTGTGTAGGCCTATGGAACTCCCGGTGGGGAAATAACGTCTGAAGACCTGGATCGTGTTTCAATAGTTTCCACAACTGGACACCCTCAAATCGTAGTGGGAGGTGTAAGAAATGACTCCATACTAGTGACTACATAATGAGCTCCAGTAGAGGCCTCAAAATAGCAGCTGCTATTTATTCAACTACTAGCTCAATACACACCACTATGAAGTCATAGCACCCAGTCGTAAGGGCCACTATTGGCTACATAGTGACCAGTCATACCTCCTTCATGGTCTAGTATGCACTCCTGTGTTCAAATGAGCATAGGGCTGCAGTAACTACCTTAATGTCTATAGGAGCCGTGCCTTGAATAGCAGCCTCCCTTGAATAGGGGCCGGGGTAGGAGGGCTGTCAAATCAATAGGGGCCGGGCCTTGAATAGGGGCCTGGTGGGGCCAGTTTTAGGTGGTTTTGGGAAGACAACCGAGACCCCCAACCCAAATGATGTATAATTGTTTTAGAAAATTCCCTTTCAAATCAGATATGATAGATCTATATCTAATGCCCTAATTGTATCGAAAATGCTATGTTATTCTTTCTTAATAGTAGGGCTGAGGTGTCAGCTAGGTGTGATATCCTTTGTAATTTTATTAGAAAGCCATGGTGGGTGAGGGTTGGGTATGACTTATATTCTTTTATACGTTAATGACTTAAATAAGGTAGTTGTATGTTTATTTCTGAAATAGGCCTACATCCAGAGCTTTCCTTATACGATGGAAAATGCGAAACTGATGAAGGATCACCCAATCAATCATGCAGTATCTACCAAGTCTGGATATGATATTGAAGTCTTTCTAAATCACCTGCCATCCATTATACTGAGGTCTGCCTTCACCCTGCTGACTATGTTCGCTATCTTACTTACATATTGGCCTGGGCCCTCATGCTGCTTTTGCAAGACAGGCAGATATCTACCCTACAAGCATGGTGTATAGCCTATATAGACTGTGGCTGCAGCTCTACTCCCTCATCAGTCATGCACTGTGACATCTGCCTAATACCCTCTCCAACATACTACCATTAGCACCACTCTCCGTCCAGGTATTAGCCAGTGCAGTATTTCACCTGCCTCTCTCTACTCTCTCCCTATCTGCCCTTTCTCTGTAATGGCTTAGTAGTTAGTCATGCAACCACTCTGCTCATGTACCTTAGAGTTCAGGGAAATATCTCTCTCCAGCATACTATTTTATCAGTATTCCTTCTGTACTTTAGCCGTCATATACAGTTTGTGATTGGCATTTCGGCTAGCCAGCCTCTCCCCTTCCAGGGTATAACATGAAATCATTTCGGCTAAAGCTTGTTCTCTAAGCTTTATTAACCATAATAATGGTGTTTTGATGACCATCTTTCTGTTTCCTCAGAGCTGCATGCAGCACTGCTTCTCTCGCCTATGTAATGCTCTACCCTTAATCAGATTTCTAACCATACTTTCTGCCATATATAGGCCTAACAGTGTACTGATTGTGCCATTTCTTTTTATACCAATAAGTTGCCAGTGCCCTATCACTCCATATAGGTTTACTTCCAGTAACATCTGCCTGCTGCCAGTTAACAACTAAAGTGTTTTCGCCCTCCTGGAAGAATCAACCGCTACTCTCACATAGGACAATTGCCAGTGCTATCTTTTTGAGGCCTTGAAGAGACTGAAGTGAGTCTGTGTATTACTACGCCGTGCAGAGGACTCTCTCCGCGAGTCTCTCCGCTTGGACTCCTCTCGGAGACTTAGGCGCATACCACTGTCTTGGTTATTGTTCTGCCGTGCCATCTTGCGGCGACTCGATTGAGACATGCGGGTGTGGTATAATATGATGTAGACAACACCCAGCATGGCGGCCACACCACCCACAACCCCAGTCACCAAGAAGGCCATCTGCATCCCAGATAGCCCCCACCAAGTGGCCTCCTCTGATCCATCTCCATGCATGGAAGACGCCTGCGTCAGGTTCACTGACAGTGATGATGGTACAGACGGCATCTTGGATTTCGCCCCACAGCTCAGCGCTTGTAGAACTTGTAACTGAAGGACAGAAGCTCTGCTATTGGATCAGCCATGTTATATAGCATACCATACATATGTATTCTGGGCAAAGATGATTCCTTCAATCTTCAGGTCTCAGTGATAGTGATGTTGAGCAAGCATGTGGGTGCCAGCTTGCCGCTAACAGACGTCCCTTATCCTGACATTTAAGGTAGAGTCATCTGAAAGAAGAGAATAACAAAAGGATTAGTTTTACTTGATAAGTGATTGTTAATTGATTTAAGTTAGGCCTATTGCTTTTAAGGTAACTGCCATTTGGCGCCCCTGTATAAAACCCAAAATGTGAGAGAAGATAATTATGAATATTTGCCATCAGATCGACATTCATAGTGTTCAGTGAGTATCTAATGTGCATTCATCCTATGTAACAGAAAATATAATAAAGTTATAGCACATCGTGGTGTTATCCTTAACTCTATCTGGTGTGTGATACTGCCTTGGTCGCGGCAATAGGATGGGATAGCAATAACCTTGATTAACCGCAGGTGCAAGTTTTATGGTATGTAAATAAAAGCACGAGTAAAACCGAACCCCAATGTCCCTCCTCCCAATCCATATCAGCAGTGGCTTCCAATAACACTAATGCATCCACAACGAGCAAAACAAACAAACCACTCAAAAACAATTTTCCCCTGTCAGTTTGTCATGGTAACATGAGTCTATATGGGTCTATTTATAGGTCTAACCACCCGACATGCACGGTGAGTCTAGCATGTTGTCCTTCACCTGCCATACCACCACCGTTGGCATGTGAGGTTTATATGATATGAGCGCCATCTTTCCAATCACCAATCAACATGTGGTGACACTGTTAATAAATTCTTTCGATCTCTTGTTATGTGGAACAGGCTCACATGTGGTTGCAGCTAACAGCCAACCTTTGGATTGGACACAACAAGAATAGAATGACATCACCTCCAAAGGGAATTGCCTGCAAAATGGCCATGCAGTACTCCGTACCATCTCTATATTATGTGGGAGATAAACTGTCATGAACTGTGCTACATGCAGGTCGGTGGCGTGATGGACCCCATTCAGAGGTCGGGTCCAGACCTGGTCCGTCCTCCCACACAGGAAAACAGAAATAGAACAAATATAGGTTACACGTTTTAGCTTTTGTAAATTCCACATTATAATTACCACTATCTCATGTACATGAATTTGGTGAACCCACAAGTAACAACATATTTGGCAATGCACTTAACATTTTGGCTTGGTAAATTCTGTAAAGTTCTCATGAAAACAATCGCGTTTTAAATAATAAAATATGTAAGTAGTAGCATATAATATTATGGGCAGAGATACATGAATTGACATTGGGAACTTGGTACAACCCATCATTGATTGAAAATTGAATTCAAGTGCGTACCAGCTGCATACAAGCGAGGTGGCTGTTTAATATGCGTTGAATAGGTTACTTGTAAGTTGTATATGGAAACTTTTGATTGTCCCTGGCACCCAAATATTTATGAGTAGTATATAGAAAGGTGTGTTTGCGTCAGATACTACAGAATTAACGCACACTCAAACGTATCGATATGGCGTGTAATGTAGTAGTTAAATTATATGACTGTAGTATTTTGAAGCAATACAATATATGTTGCGGGGAGTTCTGTTACATATTGTAAATATTGCATTTCCTTGATGCACCTTTAGCCTGGTAACAGCATTGTCCACATCTAAAAGATAACTTACATCTAAGGCAATAACATTATGAGGATTGGTGCAAATACACGTGTATAACACATCTAAGTCTAACAGATGGCAAACCTGTGAATCAGGCACTTCACTTCAATATAATTATGTACACAGGAGGCTATACTTATAATTTATATCATGCCAAAGGCAAACCCTGCACCTTACATAGTACATGCATCAAACAGACCCAAAGGCAAAGGGTCAATATCGGCCTATACTCTAGGTACTTACCACATGATGGAATAGCGGCACATGTACCCTGCACTTGCCTCTGATTGTTTGATGTTTGCTGATAAATGTATCTCAGCAATGTAGCCTGCATAGTTATATAGATACAATCATTCTCAATTAACAGTGTTATATATCTTCTGTTTTATCCTGCTTTGTGGCACATTCTTCACATGCTCCTTACTCTGCAGCCATTTTGCCCACCCCCTCAAGTCCACAGGTGGCCACTCCTTAACGAGAAGATACATTACTGAAGATGGCAGCCGTTTGACTATAGGATAGGCCTATACATGGCGATGAAGGACGGATCTATTGTGTTCTTTATAGGTTCATACTAAATAATTCATAGACGCCATCGAAAATTCCTACTATAGAGGATGGCCCACGGTTGTAACGGACACCTGTTTACAGGGAGTTTAAGATGACGAAAATCTGAATTCTCTTATACCGTCCAGTTATCCATCAAGGTCAGGTATTAGTATCTGTTCAGAGACCCGTTAAATAAAGATCGTATTTTCACAAGAGGTAAATTGGTATTACGAGAAGTAATTTACGATATGCTATGGCAGCTTTTTACCCATTGTTAAATAAAGAAGATACCGTAAATGTTCCTTACAATTCCTCGTAAAGCCATTAGTATGAGAAGCCTTTATTTAACGATGATTTTAAGGGTATTGTAGAGGGAAAATTGGTCATTTAGAAGGGGTATTGTAATTTTTTTACAAGAAGAAGGATCTTGTAAAATAAACATGACAAAGAGGGAACAAAAAGTATGTACGAGAAGCATGAAAAATTCTATGTCCAAAAATGACCTAAAACCTTCATATAAATCATAATATTCAATATATATAGATCTACACCATTTGGTGAATACGATGACCATTTAATACCCCAAACACCTCCAGTGTCCTCTCTGTTTGATATATATTTTTTATCATTTATGTTTTTCATTTTTAGGGGATATATATTTTGTTTATTTAACATGTTTTAGCCTCTCGTAAGTTCAAAAAATTTACAAGAAGTGGGTACTGTATTTCTTTATTTAAGATGTTGGAAAAGGGTCTCGTAATATACTATACCATATTTACAAGAAGCAAAAGTTATGGAGCACTTACGGTACCTAAATTACGAGAGGTTTTTTATTTAACACTTTGACAGTTTACCTATCATAATCTCTTCTTATTTAACGGGTCTCTGATGGAAAAAATTATCATGATCCAGCATTTGTCAATTTTACCGGCTATAATTATATAACATTATTTACAGTAATTTGTTAGGGTATGGAGTACATTTATTGTGTGTCATCACATGCCATGAGCTATCTCCCCCCTCATTGTTATATATATATATATATATATATATATATATATATATATATATATATATATATATATATATATATATATATATATATAGTGCAGTGCCACGGGAGTTTTCCTTTTTAGCACTATACACCGTAATCCGCCGGAGGGTTCCTACTTATACAAATAAAAAACATTGACTATGATCAGAAATAATCAATTTCCAGAGTGACCATCCGAAAGTCTAAAACAGAATTACACCGGCAGCCTGTCTTCCCACATACCTTTGTTAGGTAAGATAATCTTGAGACTCTAAGGGTATGAATAATGTGTTGATATTTTCTTGCTCATCAGCAATATATTGCCTCGGTGGAATCCGGCGTTTATATATAGAATGCTGCACGGTATACTTGTTGCCTCCCCTCCCCCCCAGGCTCCCCTTATCCTTGTTAGAAATGAGACTACCTCGTGGGGTATATACCTCTCATTATAGCTAGCACATGATAAGTGGGATGCTACACCTACCCATGTATCACCTCAGGGCGAGATGGTTAAGGTGGCACAGGTTAAAGAGCTATTATACCCTACCATGCCAGCGCCGCAATGGTGCCTTTCTAATCTAACATGATATTCTCTAGTCCCAAGGTACCCTCTGATAGGGAGTGATGCTCTCTGCATTCTAGGTGAAAGGTGTACTCATTTTCTCAGGGGCAAATCTTTCCCAAGGCATGAAATCTTCACATACTTCTCGTCCACTGCAGCACTGCATAGATACAGTATCGGCGCTGCATTTACAGATAACACCAATCACATTTGGTTGATACATCCTGAAGGGTCAGTATAATGATGATGTACAAAAACATGGGACTGTCAGCTTTATGGTATCTTTACACACGGAAAAGTATATCAGTCATACCTCAATAAAAACTCCCATTCTTCACCACAAATAAAAAGTATAACATTTAGCCCCTCCATCTGTGTGCGCCCCCATCCCTAACTTTACAGACAACACACTCATCCCCCGTCAGTGCCATCCATATTTCAAGCCATGTGTGTCCTAGCAGAGCGCCAGTTGTAAGCTAAAACTAACGGTCTGTCCTTAACGATCAATATGTGTGGGAAGTGACGCCAACCATTCCTGCAGGCGCATTTGTATTACCCTGCAAACTTTTTGTTTGCGATATCGTCTACAGCGTTTTAAACTGTTAAAATGCTAGCTAAATGTGGTGGTAGGTTTACCATATGAGAGCTACATGGTGCCTTTTTCATAAAAGTGGCGTACAAAAGAAGGAGTCAAGAAAAACAATTTAAGCGTTGCATAAAGCATACTTCCCCTTTGTCAGCATAATGTATGAATGCAGCCTTCCTGAATCAGAAGACAGCATTCGGTTTATGACTATTCCCAGCCCTACAGGATAGATAGATGCAACTACCTGATACGATATTGTGTATTTAGAATGAATAGGTGAGGCTCCACTACGCGATCTTTGCTGAAAATCGGAGCTATTCTCACAAAAGCAGACACAAATACAGATTATGAGAGGCATTTGTTATTATTTCAAGGTGTAAATAGAAGATTGAGAGAGCTTTCTGTTTATGCGGGGAAGGCTTTGTGTACAATCTCCAGAATCACAGACATTTCAGACCCATTTTTCACGGAGTGGGATTCGCCCTTAACAGTTCTCTCGGTAACATCTACAGTCGTCAATATCCCACCATACACTTCCAAGCTCCTCAAACGATCAGTGGGCCTATCCACTCATGAAGATACATCTGCTCATTTATTTCATGCAGCACTCCTATTAACAGGTAGGTTAATGATTGCATTACAACTGGGACTTACTTATCAATGGACGTATAGAGGACCAAGTTGGTATGAATAGCATCACCAAGTGATTGGGTAAACACATCTGCAGGCTAGATAGTAGTATAGGCAGCCGTCTTTGGTGTACGTTAACACAATATGCCCCAATGCAGTAGCGGCGTTTTTAGACCTGTAAGCCTAGAGCAGCATTTGTGTGGAGACTCTACTATAAAGGGTTATAAAACAGAACTAACAAGGTAAAAGCTGAAGCAGTAACAGGGGACAACAACAACTGTCTCCCTCACATCCTATCCTGCCTTACCCACCGGAAGTGTCTGTGATTTACAGCGTCCCATTCTCCCGCCATTGTAAGGAGGTATCCTAGCAACATCGGTACCCCCTGTTAGACTGGCAAATTAGGCACCGTCCAACAAAAGTGGTGATTGTTTACTGAGCGATAATACAGGTGCGTGCACTGTCACCATAACTACACATGTATTCCTGCTTACAGTCACCTCTTGTTCGGAGCTCCATATCAAGGTGGTATCATCATTTATAAAGGGACTACAAGATATGCCACTTTTTGTTGGGGATTCCACTTTGGAATGGGGTTTAATTTTGTGCAACACATAGCTGATGTCAATATCCAATTACTTTTTTTACGGTATTCAAGATGGATGGATTGGATTGGATACGATTTGAATTGAACAAATTACCGGATTTACATTACAACATTTCATGAACTTTGGAAGGGAGAGCAGCGCCTAATCATTATTGGAAACTATAATATTATATCTTTTAGGTCACTTTTGGCGAAAATCCTTCTCACCAAGGGTAAGGGTTCTTATGGGTCGAGACGCACATCCAACGTCAGTAGAAAATCAAGTGTCCCCCAGACTTACGATGATCGAATGGATATCAAATTTTTGCATGAGAGTTTGTTTGATGGCTATGCATGTTTGGTTTAAATCTGCAATTTGATGCACGGTGTCAGATAGCAATCAGCACTGGGCAGGTGATCTGCTGGATCACCGCCTAGTTCTAGGCCTACTCTCAAAGTCTAGCCTCCCTGTTTAGTGTATAAATGAAACTTATCTTATATCTAATTCTAAAAGTAGCTAGGCCCACAGTAAAGAATATAAACGGGGAATGGAACATAATAGCCTAGCCCTAGAATATTACTACTAGTAGTACTACTACTTGCAGGAGTGCAGGTAAACAATCCCATACCAGGCCTGGAGGCTGTTGCGAAAAGAAGTGGAATTCAATTCTCACTGTAACTAATGCATCTTCCAGTTCCTCCCGACTCTCCACCCAGGGAGACCAATTCCCACCTTATACTGTAATGGAATTGACATACTCTGAATTAGACTGCATTGCAAAAAGTTGAGGAACTGGTTCCATGATTAATTCCACCTGAATGCTTCCCATAGTCGAAAGGCCAGGGAATTGGAGAAAGGAACTGCCTGGGAATTGGTACTCAATTAGGAAGCATTCACCAGTTCCTTACCACTCCTAAACTACTTCTATGACCAATTATCTTTTGGCAACCCAACAGGGAATTGATTCCCTGAGGTCAGTCAGTTCCATTTTGGGAATACCACCTCCGACAAAACCGTTTCCCAATCTTTTTGCAACAGCCTGCAGCCTTACACTTGACTCAGTATTGGGTCACTAGTTTGTCAGACTACCTGACCCTTGTGATTTTGTACGGTTTTTTAACAAGGGGGGGGGGGTAATCTTGGAAGGCTATGGTAGAACACACGGTAGTGATCAGTTAGAATGATGTTCGCTATTTGGGGATCACATTACAGACTTCACATGACCGTCCCATTGATCGGCCCACGATGCATGCAAGCTGATGCCTTAACCAAGGAAAGAAATGGGAGAAACTCAGCCTTCCAACCTGATGCCTTGTATGCCATGCTGATATCATTCTCAATATGAACCATCTGATAGCTAGTTATGGGTGGTTGGCGAGAATAGTTGGCGAGAATTCGCCGTGACCTATTATTTAGGATAAAGATATCAAATCTAAAGCTAAGCAACACGATAATTCATGAGATGCTATGATATATAAAGGCAAAATTGTAAAGAGCATTTGCCACTCTATGATTTCAACGACAAGTAGAAATGTACCATGTGTGTATAGGGAAGCTAACAACACATGTAAATATACATCTGATAGGTAGCTGCGTAAAGCATGATCACAAATTTAGGCATGGCTGCTGAATGGTAGGATCTTTTTAATTCACCCTCAATCCCGAATTCCACTAACTGCTATCCCTATAGTGCCTAAGCTATAGGGTGTTGACATTTGTATTTTGTAAACACAAGATTCAAAGATGTAAAAACATGAGATTTCAGGGGTCATTTTATGGGTGATCTCTCTCCTTGTGTGCCATATTTACAAACTAACTTGCACCTGCATAGACTCTGTGATTGGGTGGGAGTTCAATATATAAACATTAATACAGCAAAATATAAATAACAACACAGCAGTCACACAGGTCGTAAGGTCTTGTACTGTAAAAATCAAACCTGTCTGATATTGAGTAGCAGAGACTCTGCAATGTGAATTCTGCAATGTTTACATAACATCAGCCTGGTTTAGTAAACAAAAGCATCTCTTTGACAAAACAAGCATGCTTGAGATCACACACAATCACATCCCCAAATAAACAAATAGCTCCCTCAACATATTACCTTGTAACGGTAAAAAATACTACTCTTTAACCCATGTTTGTCTCCCATTTTCTGAGAATTGCTGCAATTCTCTGCAAAAATCGCATAGTAGAGCCTCACCTAATTGCATATGTACTATGGGCCCATCGGACGATAGAGGAGCCATAGCGGGTGGTGGAAAATGGGCCTTAATGTTGATAGTCCACTTGGCCTCTGTCGCCCGATTGAGCCGTACATTTCCTATATGAATTCCTGAGTACAAGGTCTGTCTACCATCGTCCCTAGCCCCAGGGTCTTAGGAACTATTCTCACGCTTACCTCCCAAACAACCAATTAAGCTGAGGAGCTGTTACAGCCAGATTAAAAAGACTGAAACATTTTAGTTGTTTCAGGAGTTACCAGGCTAAGCAGAAGTTACACGCACGAGACCCGGGTTCTACCAATTAGGTGATGCGTAATGAGTTTTAGTTTGAACAATGGACCTCGGCCCCCATCTTGCTGAAGACCATTTCAGCGGCAATCATTTATGAAAGAATGGTTGTTTTGTTGGATGTATTGGCTCATCTCTCTCTGTACTTAACCATCAATCATGGTGTGTTCTCTCATGATACAAATGTGAAGTGTCGCGATGAGACATTAGCTCAAGTATCAAATCCATTGGTTCATTGTGTCGAATCTTGATAAATTAATGAGCGTCTGTTAATGCCTAACCAAAAGCATACTCTTGGTAGTAAAAATGTGTTGATTTTGTTTATCCACGTCTTCTTAAAAATTTTTCCAAAGATACAAAGGTCCCCTGTGGGGACCAGGGCTGAATCACACGATAAGTACAATGGTAAAGGTGAACGATGAGCAGTTTGAGCTGACTGCTTCTTCACGAGCATGTCCTGCCTGCTCCGCACGAGGCCGGTAGGCCGAGTGCGGAGTGAAGAAACAGGAAGCTCAAACTGATCAGAGTTCATCTTTACATTTATGTCAAGGTGTTTGAGTGGAAAATCAATCAATATTTCATCAATTAGATTGAAATTAAACCATTATTCACCTACCACCAATGCGCAATGCTGACCGCCGCCATCTTGAATGTTTACGTTTCAAAAAGGCTGCGCATGCATGGTGGGCGTATGACGTCAACGTGCGGAATTCCCGCGGGTTATTTAATGCAGGGGTGCAATACGGAGGTTTAGTGCTTTGTCAATAGGTCAACGATATTCACCTTGACATAAAAAATATACCCCACTTTCGAGGCAAAAATATCCCACTCTCATAGAACATATTCAATTCAAATACTCAAGGGTGGATTGGTAAAGAAACATCGGTACTGATAGAACCATTTTTACGGGTGATGTCACAGTTATAAGGGATGAAGCTAGATGGCTCCATAGGAGTATCCAAAAGTTGCTATTTGTGTATTGAACGCTGGTGGTGAGGTGCCTGCCGGGGGTGCCTGGAAGGATCGACCACCCAGTCAGACCCAGGTCCTCCTATTTCCTCTTTCTTAGGTGTTGGCAATGTGCTGATCATATGTGACGTAAGTAGGTCAGAAGAGCCACCAGGTTACCAAGGGTGTGCCATTTAAGCCGCTATCAGTGACAAATATACTGCTCTAAGCCTCTCTGACTCAAACTTTCTCCCCTCTACTTGTAAAGAGGTAGTAGCTATAGTGGTAGTCAACTAGTATTTAAGGACCCAGCAAATCATGAAACTACCGGAGAATTTTTATTTCAGGCAAAATATTTCTAGATCCATGCATATTTCATATTGTTGTATTCACAGATAAGCCGCTATTAAATTCATTCCACTATTTAACATTCTGGCGACTGACGATTTGAATGATACCATAGTAATTGAACAGCTAAACCTGTAAAAACACTTAGAAGCTAGGAATAGTCATTGATTGCCCACAACGCGTTGTTTCGTGTATCCATCTATCTAAAGAAATTACCTGATATTGTACAAAAGTGTTACAGTTTGTTTTTTTCTGGATTAGGCTCTTTTGGTATAAGAGAATTGACACAGGGTACGTTTGCAATATGGCTACATTCTTGTATGTAACCAACTTTCCACATGCTAGTCCACCGCAGAAGAAGCCACTTGAATTATTCCGCACCCCACTCTGGTTTGTGCCCGCCTTCTAAGGAGTAATTTTCTGCCGATGTCAGCAACTTTTACTAAGGCTTCTGTATTGACGCTTCCTGTCTCCTCAACAAGGTTCTTCTGTGGTTTAAGAGTGTGGTGTATAAAAGTAAGATGGGGTTAAGGAGTCTGTATGGCGGAGACAGAAGGAGGAATCTACGGAGCCCTGGAGGTGACATTTCTTATCTATATAACACCTGAGTGCCTTACATATAACCTATGCTAATTAGTTCATTCTTTTATAATATGTCAAAATATTATCTATATAATATTTCTAAAGACTTTGGTTACCTAGAATGATTATTTCTAGTCCTGTTAATATTGACCAATCAGAAGCCAGCACCACCTATATGCTGCAGAGAGTTGTTTGTCCTTGACCACACACTGAATACACTGTCATGGCCGACCAGTCTAGATCCCAGACCTGTGTTGTAGTTTCTATCTAAATACCTGACTCCCAAGTTATGTATAACTACCCATCTTATATACATAACACAATTGGTGCTCATGGTGGTTTTTTTTATATATATATATATATATATATATATATATATATATATATATATATATATATATATATATATATAGACCCTATTTAAGCATAAGCAGACTCTCTGTGTTGGCTTGATGTGGGCCTTATGTATAACCAGAAGGTTGTATATGCAAAGTCATGACAGACATCAAAATGTTATTATAAATAACCTCCTTGGGAGTGCTAGTTGCTATGGTCAAGAGTTTCCATAGTAACAGGACATGATCAACTACAGTGTGGACCAGCACCTGCACCACAAGAAAGACGTCTGACCCCCTGTACGAGCCCTGGATTATTGCACAATCCTGTACAAATTATGATCCTGTACAACCTGCCCACCCCTGTGCTATCCCTGTATGACCATGACTGTATAGTCCATCGTGTGTCATGCCCTATGTTCCATAGAGCTTCTTGGTGCTCCATGTTCTATGGTGTTCCAAGTTCCCTGATGATTCATGGTGCCCCATGCTCCACAGTTCCATAGAGGTCTATGCTGCTTCATGCGCCAAGCCCTGCGGTGCTTTATGTTCCATGTTCCATATAGAGAGAGTGAGAGAGAGAGAGAGAGAGAGAGAGAGAGAGAGAGAGGGAAACAGACAGACAGATAGAGAGTTAGATCCAGACAGAGACAGAGAGGGTGGATTAGGGCGCCGTCAACAAATTGAAACACTTCCATATATATACACAGGCTTGCCCTCACCCAATATCTGCCTATATTAGGGTGTTATAATCCTCGAGTGTTAGTGTGTCCCACAGAGCAGTGGGGACAAAATATCAGTCACTTTTTCAACGTTGAACAGCTTTCAAGGATTCCCTATAGAAAATATCATCATTCTGTTTTTGACTATGCAGTAGTACATGTGTTTTCTATCAGATTCACTATTTGGATAATATGTGAGACTGTTGGTTAATTTTCGATGTAACATGCTACCTATATCTTGGAGATTGTCACCTCGGAGGAGGAGGCGGGGATTCCCCAAGAAAACCAGAACAGCCCTAAAGTAGAGGTTCGGGTACTATTGAGATGAAATGTATTCTGGAAACCTAGCGACTGAGGTCAAATGAAGGTGACCTAAAGGGTTATCATATTTTCAGAGTGACCTTGGGGGTTATCAATATCCGGGTTCTGGACGCTTCATTGGTCAGTAATGGGGAATTCATGCTCTGCTAAGCCTGTTAGCATTAGGGCCATACCCACCAATAAGACCACATCTGCGAGAATGACAATGTCAGGCATTTCAATTTCTACAGTTGTCAGCAAGATTCTGTTGAGTTCCAGGAAATTGCCAAGTATTGTGCTATCAAGAGGAAGGGGACAAAAATTTTCACAAAGGCGCTGTCCATATGCATCACTGTAGACAACAGGGCCTATCGGAAAGAGGGTCTCCAGTTAGCAAAGGACTTTTCCATCAAAGTTAGTTTTAGAATAAGTTTCTATAGATAGATTAAATATCCACTCAAAACCAGGCAAGTTCAATTCAAATTCATATTTACAATTTTATTGTGGTATCATAACACTGAGAGTAGGGGGGGGCGGTTTTTATTTGAATGAAACGTTTTGTTTGTGTTTAATAAACCTCTTCAAGCAATGAGACGTTTTGTACGGAAATCACTTTGAACCAATGCATTGACTCACCTTCCATATTATATTGTTTCGTAATTAGCATCTAAAGGTGCACAAATTGCCTGAAGTGATCTTTGTTTTTAAATGCATTCAGATTTTTAGGGTCTGTCTTAGTTTCGAGTCGCGTAATCTGAAAGTTATTGAAATGGGGGTTTTGGCCTTTAGCAGGTACTATACACTTAACGACATGTCATCTTTACATATATTGAACATGAGCCTAAACATGAAACACCTTGATATCATTACTTATGACAGGTAGCAGCGGTAATCTGATTTACCTAATAAAAATTGATGCTGAATGGTTGGCAGGGACGAGCTCTTCTAACACACTCTGCTGGTGTGCTATTAGCTTTGGTGACAGAGTAAACCACCATACATCCCTGATTACACTGGGTTTCTGTGGTGTGATCCTGCCACTAGTAAATGCATGCCTATCCACTGGTATTCAGTATGGTCGATGTTATAGTCATTTGTTTGTCCAAACTTGATTTAATATTAATGCAATATAGCATAAATATGACAGCCCACGGTTTGTTTATTGACGATATTGCACTCACCTTCAGCTCATGCAATATTAAGCTATTAATGCATTGATATTCTAGGATGAGGTGAGGTTTGCTTGAAATATTCGCCCGACCGTGGAGCAGGAGGGCGAATATTTCAAGCTTACCTCACTGAGTCCTAGAATATCAATGCATTAATGCGTTTATCACACTTATTCATCCATTATGTATGCATTTCTTACCTTATAACCCCAGAATTAATCCAGGAGAAGACATTTTCTAAGTGTATGCAATCCACACGGTTTACCAAGCCACTGTAGCCATTGTTTTTACTCCACCCATCATACTCTCATCTTTCCAAACACTTTTCGGGTAGAATCCAAGCATGCCAGCTCCTGTACTTCTAATGCAAGCAAAAATACAATCTCTAGTTGGTGTTCGCCTACATTTTGTCTCCATATCTTCGAAATAAATGAGAATCCAATGATTTTACATAGCGATCCAATGCACACAGCCCACACACGGCCCACACACGGCTTGTTTACGAAGCGGGGAGGTGCCTGGATGTAAGAACTAGGTCAGATACGCATCGAACAAGGTATGGACGGACAGGGCGGGTGCCGAACCATATCACTATGGAAAATCAATAGATTCTTATTTATTTCGAACAAAATGGAGAAATTAGGCATGGCATGTTCATATAGGATATCTAAGGATGTTTCTCTGCTAATAACTTCACCTGGCACCATTGGATTCTATGCTAACGAGGTGTGTAAACATCAGATATGTTGGAAAACTTTTTCAAATCCTTCATGTTCATTTTTTCTAGCACCGGTCGGCTTGGTATAGTGGACAGCGAGCTTGTCTCCTGCCACAGCATCCGGGGATCGATTCCCCATAGAGTCTTGAACAGTTTTAACTGGAAATTATGGAGAGGGTGACGTTGTATACTTCTCTCATTTATTAACTTGCTCAGGTTCTAACCAAGATGGTCTGAGAAAAATAAATGAAGTCTCAAAGTGTGGTTATACCCTGATAATGGAACGGGGTTATGACCAAAAAAGCACGCTGATGGCCCTGAATCGTGAGATAATAATGCAATATAGCATAAATATGATAGCAAAGGTTTGTATATTTAAGATTATCTTGTCTGCTGAAGAAGATGCCGTGCACATAAGGTCGAATCCCACATGGCGATCTAGGGCTCAAATATCACTGCAATTTATCCCTTTCAAGAGGAACTAAATCGGCCTAGATCACTGAGATTGTTGATATTCCTACTGTTGAATTTGGATTGAGCTGAACAGCCTTACGTTCTAGAGGCTCTCCAATGTGATAGACCAATATCGCAGAGATATTGACAGCTGATTGAAGCCCTAGATCGTCATGTGTGATTCGACCTTCATCCCCTAAAACGGTCTTGCATTATGTTTCTCTATGTTGCCATTATCTGAACAATTCATACGATACCCTCAAGGGACCAGAATATAGCTCTGCTGCAGGACCCTGTAAATACACACACTGGTATCCTTGGATACAACTGGACGCCATTTGTAAAAGCCACCACCCACATGATGGTTGAGTGTACAATATGTATATACATATATGGGGGGACTGGAGGAGCACCATTCTACCATCACGCGTGCGGCCTGTATGCTGAGTAAACACTGTATTAATGCTGTAGCCAGGTTGTTGTAGCCAGGTTATTACTGACACCGCAGGGGTAGGGGACTCCCTCAGTTTTTCTGTCCATTGGATTGAGACGATTATATTTTGGAGGAAGTAGTAGGGGATTTTTATACAAAAGTGAGCGAGATACACGTTGGAAGTAGGGTTGAGAAGATTACCATCCTAAATGGCTTCTCTGGTAAAATATTTGAGCACTGTCGAGCGGTCTGGATTTGGCATGGAATACAACCTATAGGTCGAATCCAACATGGCGAAAAATGGCTGAAATATCTCTGCGTTTTTGTGGGGGCCATAAAACGCAAGGATTGACCAACTCATTCCGAATCCCACAGTGGTTTAGGGACAAGTTTGCAGTAGTCCTTGCATTTTATGGCCTCAACAAGGGCCATACAACGCAAGGGACAAAATCACAGAGATATTTCAGCCATTTTTCGCCATGTGGGATTCGACCTTTTCACCCATGTATTCCCACTTATACATTCAAAAAATAAATTTTTGTTGCTCTAGCAAACATAGTTGGCATTAGGGATTGCTACCTGTTAAGACAGTTTACCTTTCCATTAAAATGCTTCCCTTCATATGTGCAAACTACTACGAAAGCTCCAGCAGTATAGAGAGAGATAAGTGTAACCAATAATTTAAAAAGAGAAAAAGGACAAATTTATAGGAAATAAGGTAAATAAGAAATAGAGCCTCCGTGTACCACGTAAGCCATGACCTGGTGACAAAAAAAAAACTAATAACATTGGTAGCAGTAATGGGTCATGACTTGTAGTAAAATATTGCGGGTGTAAACTGTTTTCTATCCTCTCATACCTTGTAGGGGGAATACATTTTATGAATACTGGAAACTGGAAATATAGGCTCTTCCTAATCCCTTTATGCCTTGTGGGATTAGAGCTTTTGAATCTAGGAGAAGTCATATGGTCGAATCCCACATGGCGATTATGGGCTGAAATATCTCTGCGATTTTGTCCCTTGCCCTCTTGGGGTCTTCCTGAGTCCTGGATCCGGTATAAGTTGAACAATCTTTGCGATCTAAGAGCCCAGGAAGACCCCAAAATCGCAAGGGACAAAATCAATTTATTTGAGCCCTAAATCGCCATGTGGGATTCGACCTATAGCATACAATACTGTTTCATGTATACACATAATGTATATTATATTATATATGTCTGATCCCTGTTAGGGTCAGACAGTCCCTGGGCATTTTTTATATTTCAAGCTTAGATTGCCTCTGATCTCGTTCCTTATTTGACTGGGGCTCATGGGGGTGTAGAATTACGGTTTACTTATGACTGATCCGTTTATGTCTTAAAGGGTGCAAGGGTGCATTAATAGATCCAAACTGATATACATACAATCATGACAAGCAGTGTAATTGATAATGGCAGAGCAAAAGGGTAATATATTTTAGCTGGCGATCAACGGCGGTTTCCATTATGAATATCAATTCATCTAGTTTATGACCTGCCTCCTGATGTGCTTGCCCTGATAGAATCTACATTGCTTTGATCAATAATAGTGCACATCAGTATCTATATAGCGATATCCAGACAGGTAGCTGTCCATGGTTGTCAGTGGCAGGCTGTGGTGATGTGGTTTTGTCATAATGGTGACTTAGTGTTAGCAAGGCCCCCCAGTAACCACAGACCAGCACTGACACGCACTTTGGGAATTGGGAGCTATGCCCACTCTCATTACCCTTTAGTTTGTACAGTCTAGCCTGCTGGCAATGGCCTCAGGACACACAACCCTTTACAGGACTGCTTGCACTTGATCATCATGACGACCTGTGGTCATACTCCCAGAGGGCCATCATAATTCAGGCTTGTCCTCTAACTAAGCCCTGCGACAATAGAACATGTTAACGAATCGTTTACCCTACACATCACTGTCACTGTCTCCCTCACGCTCGTAAGTGTGAGTGAGAAACACCAACTTAAGACGTAACACTATACTGTATACTGATTACTTATATGTGATGTTAAAACCTATGCCTTACATCAGGTAAAATGATGCTGTCCACCCAAAATATACAGAGCTATAGCTGAATGAGTGGTGTTTAAAAACGCAACCTCATCTTGCCATGTGGCTCTCAAATACAGGTTTATGCAGTGAGCCTCATGAGTAGATGGAGATATCTGCCTAGCAATGCTAGCAGAGACTTATATAGTAGTGTATAAGAAAAACTTAAATTGAAAGACTTGTATATTATGTGCAAGCACCTGAAAATACTGTAATGTTTGGGTTATATGGGTTAGAACTTGTATTGCTGTATTTGTGGTTTTGGCAGCAATAGAGGAACAGTATTTCTAAAGGGAATCAATATGGCCCCCTCCCCTGCATCAAGACATTTTCAGAACTTATGCTAGATCTAGAGATATTCTGCTTCTCATGCAGTACCGGGTAGGTAAGTGGTAAAATTGTCCCTTAGAAGGTTGAATCCCACTTGGCGAAAAATGGCTGAAATATCTCTGCGATTTTGTCCCTTGCGTTGTATGGCCCTTGTGGGGGCCATAAAACGCAAGGATTGATCAACTAATTCCGAATCCCACAGTGGTTTAGGTTTAAGTTTGCAGTAGTCCTTGCATTTTATGGGCTGAACAAGGGGCCATAAAACGCAAGGGACGAATTCGCAGAGATATTTCAGCCATATTTCGCCATGTGGGATTCGACCTTTAGCTGATTAAAGCCCACACTTGAAACAAAAATATCTTACAAATACCGAGCTACTAAGCGCCTACCAGTGGAGTAGACGCGGAGGTTTTGAAAGCCATCCTTCTTAGGGGGGAAGAGGTAGGATCACCATGGGTAATAGCCATATATAAAGTTATATTACTGCGGCTGATGGTTACTCTAGATATATAGCTAGTTCCCTTTCAAATGTCCGCCTTACGATAGACTGAGTGTAGCTCATGAGCTCATGTTCATATTCGCAATATCATTACAGTAAAATTTAATGGTACTTTCAGGTTTGAATGTTGCCTAATGTCATCCCGTTTATATCACAATTTTCCTATCTTAGCCTATTAGCTGCTCCATTCTTGTAAATGAAACACAAGGTCTTCAGGTAAGTTCATTTAGCACATTATTGCACCTACTTTTGTGTGTCTGTACAGTTTTTCTCAGCTTCCTCATGGAGCACAGTATGGCAGAAATGACTAACATGGAAGGTAACATGACATTGGAGTTCTCTCGCTTTTCTTACATGTGTCTAGCCAAGATATAAAGTTCACAGACCACCGTCTCATGACAGCAGGGCAGCGACTAATGCCTGTGAACAAGGCACTTTGCCTATACTACTCACAGTCAGAGTGAGGATGGCAGTGCCTAATGCCTGTGGGACAAGGCACTTTGCCTATACTACTCACAGTCAGAGTAAGGATGGCAGTGCCTGATGCCTGTGGGACAAGGCACTTTGCCTATACTACTCACAGTCAGAGTGAGGATGGCAGTGCCCTGATGCCTGTGAGACAAGGCACTGGACAAGGCACTATGCCTATACTACTCACAGTCAGAGTAATGGAAACCCAGTGAGTTTAACTCACTGGTGCAGTATGCATGCAAGTCAAGGAATAATATATCTAAAACCAGATTGGAACCTTGGACTGAGGAGAGACCAGATACAGTATGCCCTGACTGCATAGTTAGCCTCCTATAGTGGCTGGGCACGGTGTGATGACCTGGCCACTTAAACAGTGCTAGGCGCACCGTGGTTGGGCTGTGAAAGATGAAGTTCTGCCTGGTCTACTTCTACAAACTGACAAAGGGTCCTGACAGTGTAAGTTGTGTAAAGCAGGATTGAATAAGTGAGGGTCATGTCTAGCTTAGCTCAGTATTCAATATGGCTAGCAGTGGTTAACCCCTAGGTGCCCAGTGGCGGAGGATGGCGGAAAATGGCCATTTTTATGCATACATAAATGGGCCATTGATTTGACATATAAATATTAGGTCCATAACACTCTATCCTATACCAAGGTTTGTGAATTGCAATGAGCTTTTTGTCGGTGTCCTCATATTTTATATTCAGGGAATAGAAGGGATTTCAGAGTAATTTGAATCAAGCAATGAAAATAATCATCTGACAATTTTTGCAAACTAGTGTCGGAGGCAGGTATTGGCCATAATCCAGAACTAGGAGGAAGGAGCCCTTTTTCTGGTATAATTTTTTGAAGATGATATAACAGGTGGAAAACCCCAGATGGACTATGCTTCATATGACATTTCCTTGAAGCTACTTTGTTGGCCTTTATGACAAAGTAGGTACCAACATTCTATTAGTGAACTCTTGTGGTTACCATGGCAACGGAATCAACAAACCCAACAGAAAAAACAGACATTTTTCACTTTTCTCACACATCAGTTGCCTGTTTCTAACATCTATTTGATAAAAAATGATACCTATTACAGCATACAATGTTGATAATATGATGGGTTCCAGTCATTAAGAGTCAGAGTTTCCATGGCAACATACCCTATCATCAGAATCTAGGGGTGTATCTAGGTAGGATGTATAATAGATGTCATTTCCTGTTGAATACATGTTAGAATTGGACCAATAAAGTGAGAAAATGGGGGAAAATGTGTCTTTCTTTCTGATTTTGTTGATTCCGTTGCCATAGTTACCAATATCTTCCCAAAACTAAAAATGTCAACAAAAGCCCTGACCATACTCTTGTGGTATGTCGTGATATTATCCGATGAAGCATCAAAGAAGGGGCAAGATTCAATCAAACAAACTGACATTTGCAAGAATTACATGAACAAGTCTTCACTCAAATTCACCTAGAGAGATGTTTGTTGATTCTGTTGCCATGGCAACCACAACAGTTCACTAATAGAATGTTGCTACCCACTTTATTCCAAAGCCCACCACAATAGCTTCAAGGATATATGATATGAAGCATATCCCATGTGGAGTTATCCACCTGGTGCATCATCTTCAAAAATAGTAATATCACACAGAAAAAAGTGGGTCCTTCCTAATAGTTCTGGGCATGTAAGGGTTAAATTCAAAGTTGTGGTTTATGTGATTTATGTGGTGACAGTTTTGGTACAATATGTTTAGTTTGCATTGCTGATGTGGTCTGTCACGTTGTTGGATGCAACAAACACGTTCGATAGACACTGGTGTTTGTAACTTTTGTAAACTCACATTCAACCCATGATTAGTAAGGAAATGGTAACTAACGTACTTTGGTGCATGCATAGGAATTATATCTCACATGCCCAAACCAGTGATGAATCATATTATGGGGCACCCTCAGCCTGTAGGGTACAGACGGGTACATACACTGGCAGAGCTACACATGTCATGCTAATATAGAGGTGATCCTAGTGTATTTGATTGACACACGGTTAATAACACTGCATGAATAATGCATTATAAGGATGCGTTTATAGCATGTTTTCCACCATTAATTCTATTTATTTACCTTTAAAATTGATAGAATCCATTGATTTCTGTTGCGAGTCGACGAGAAAGCTCTCCACCATCTTGGTTTCAGGTAACACGGTTATTTCAATCACTATACACCAGGCCACGCAACTTTCACGGGCACCAACTTACTTGCAATGGGAACGTACCAAAGGGGTAGTAGTAGCATTGCTTTAAGGCCTATGTTATGGCTCAACTTCTCTTAAGTTAATGCCCGTAGCTAGTTGATGGGCTATTCAACAGATGGCACGAGAGGTCATTTTGACAAACGTAATGGCGAAGACGCACGGTCAGTCGCCCGCTTCGAAAGTTTACAACTTTTTTATATTAAATACAGCCATAATATAAGGGAATCTAGTCGACAGGGAGGTAGAATAAGGTTTCAAGGATGTTCTGTCCAAAGTATATTCTTTCATTCGGTATATATGCTTCACAAATGGAGAAAATATGTTGGTGTCAACTCGTAGTCAAGGTATGTCCAGTCCACTGTCAATTTTTGGGTTCTTTATCCAGATATATGGGAACTCGTTTTATCCACTTTTAGCACTCAAATCAGTAACCATGCTATAACTCCATCTATTCAGGCAACCATAGTAATGCCCGCTATACTCTATCTAAAGTAGTACAACAGCTGGCACAGAGTTTAGAGGGGCCTGCATATTCCACTCAGCAGAGGAGAAAGTGTTCTTATCTTCGGGGGGTTTTACTTCTGAATAAAAGTAATAGAACGGGGTAATTTATATTCATGGGATACTGATCTAGATAAACTGACTTGGCTAGCACTTTGAAAGAACAAGGAATGCAGCTATGTTGGATTTTTTTTACCCATTTTTCCCCCAGCACATAGATTAGGTCTGGAGCCTCGCCCTCTAAAAGGGCATCGACCTGCTGTATTTCTATACCCTTATGGCTTGGCCCTCACCTCATCACTATGTATATCACATTGGCAGGCTGCAATACTCTATGTCAGACCCAGCTCATCATATAAGTATAATTATTTGCTTGTTTTGTTGTTCTTTTATAATAAAAGCTGTAGATGCATATTCCAAACAAAGAAGAACACCCCTCAGCACAGACTGATGAGGAAGAAGCAATTGTAACTGATGAGTGAAGTTCATCGCAAGTGAACCTCTTATGGAGTGCTTCTTGCAATGACAACAAGACTGTAAATTGAATAACTTGGATTTTATCCTGTGAAAAGTTCATATACATGTATTCATCAACATGTGATAAGTATACAGGATAAATGTTAAACCATGTACCAGTAGGTACCCCAAAGTTAAACTGTCTATGTGTGATAACAGTATTACTTAGAATATATATGTACGCTTGGGTGCCTAACTAACTTTAACCAGAACACGAACAGCTTATAGTAGTATATATCTATATGTGTATATATGTGTAGTCCAACAAGCAAGAGGCAAATAGTGTAGGCATGTTATGAGCTACACATTTAGATTTGTTGGATGGAACATAATTATGGGTGCATCCCATTGATAGAGGACCAGGTACCATGGTAGGCTACATCAGTTTCCCCTGAACCAGCCTGCACTGCCGCCAGCGAACAACCCCTTCTCAACGAGTGACCTGAGAACATGTGACCATATGGTGAGATTGTGAGATTGTGTGGTCCCGACCAGAGTGTCATTGTGGTTGACAATAAATTTGACACTCTGAGGAAAGCAAAATACCATTGGTGAGAGCAGCCCAAAGTGGTAATCCATTAGGTGCTCTCACCAGGTACTCACACACTTTGACGAAGTCTGGAGGTGTCAGAGCAGGCGCTGGTGTTGGAGTGTGTGGATTTAGGTTTACAGCTCCTTTGGCTACTGACATAGATTCATATGATGCTAGGCTAGAAGCATCACCACCTCATGCTTCTATCCATAGCCTAGCACTGGTAATATGATTTCTTCTAGATGCTGGAGACTTTAAAGAGTTGACCAAATATTGCTGATAAAGTGTGGCATCCAGTATCGAGGGAGAAAGGATATTCACCCCATAGTACACACAAAATGTTAGATAATAGGTGGCCTGGTGCCTTTTATTTACAGCTGTTGCATCAGTGTTAGCAGCCTTGAATGATGTAATCATATGGGATTCAACATGGGGATTGACTGTGCCGGATCCACCTTTAAAAGACCACGTCTGGCGACCTCCTGGTCTGCATATTTTCTTCTGTGCTCAATGTGCAGCCTGCTGATTGCATCAGCCAGAGGGAGGTCTTTTCATCTCTTGTGTCTGATCTCTATGGTATGGTTGTGGTTCACTGCCTCCAGCCAGAATGTACAATCAGCGGGTAGTCCTGTTTCTGTTCCTCTGTATACGGAGTAGTAGTGGGAGTTTGAGTTTCCCCCCCCCTCCAACCTTTGTTGAGTCCAGTTCAAACACCTCACCTCTAGTCTGGAGTAGACAGATGCCATTCGTGGTATGAGCGTACTGGAGGAACCATAGGACATCCATTTTGAAAGCCTTCGATACATAAATTGTACCGGTATCAGGGGCCTTCCTTATGGTCTCAAGGATCCTCCTCATGAATTCTCTGGCGGCTGGTATACACTTTGACATATGATTTATTTTACCCGCTAAGGACAGAACTCTCTTTTTGGTAGAGTAAGGTGCTTTAAGCCACTGAGTACACTCCTTCTCTATTTCAGCGAGTTTATCCTTGGGAACTGTTATTGTCATTTGCACTGTGCCAAAGAGGAACCCCAGCCACTCCATTCTGGTTGTTGGCGGTTTTAATTTGCTGTCTGCTAATTGAAGCCCCAAGTCTGCTGCTAGGACTTTGAAGGCTTCATAATCTACATTGGCCCCTTCTAAGGTAATATTGGCCCCTCAGAAGTCGTCAAGGTAGGCGAGGGGCCAGTGGCCATTTTTAGTAGGAGGTGTACCACCACATTGGTTGTCCTTTGGCAGGCTGTGGAAGAGAGCCGAGCACCAAATGAGGGGCATATGTCCACGTAGTATTTTCCTTCATGTAGCATGCATAATAAGGAGAGTCTGTTATTTCTATCCTCAACTGTATGTGGACCCTGGAGAGGTCTGATTTCCAGAGGTAGGAGGCAGGGCCCAGTATTTGTATTTTTGTAGCCAGGTCATTGACAGAGGGCAGGGTATAAGGGCAGAGGTGTCCCTCCATACAGTTCTTTGTTACTCCACTGTTCATGCCCCTAACCTCCGGATAGAAGACGTCTAAGACGACCCTCTTTTCTAAAGAGTCCTTTTTAGCCCTGGTCATTAATGGGGCCATGTTGGAAGGGCTTATCACTGAAAGGACCTATGATAGCTCCCATTTCCAACTTCTTTTGAAGGAACTTATCTTTGTGAGATGGGTGTCTTGTAGCAGAAGAGTGGTTTTTCTCTGTGGACTCGATGTGGGACAGTGTCTTTATCATGGTAATCTTTGAGTAGAGTCTCCCAGCGGTTTACTTTCAATCCTGATGGCATGACAATGCGGGCCTGACAGTGATTGGGTAGTTTGGTGTCTCTCACCGCCGGGTAAATTAGTGCATGCTGTGGGAATTCATCTCAGAGACCTGGAGTGAGGTGTGGCCAGAACTTATCCCTGATTGGTGCAAATTCTTCAGGGGTTGGACCTGGAGGTGGGTTACCATCAACCTCAGGGTCTCGTGAAATGTCAAAGTTTGGCTCATTATCATTATTACTGATCCTATGTAACTCACCAATCTCAGATAGGATGGGCTCTTCATTAGAGGGAAGTGCATCAATAAGTCCTAGAGCCTCTTTTTCAGTGAGGGGAGCATAGAATTCATTGTCTGTCATGGAGTTTTCATTTTTACTGTAGTTTACCACCAGATTAGACTTATCCAATTCATTTACAACCCTGAAATCCTGAGGAGTGGGACTTCTAGGAAAGGTCCATTTGTGCGACACAGTCAGACTACTCGTGGAAGTCGGTGGAGTCTTGGGAGCCCTATGCACATAAGTGGCCTTGAGCATACTCGTTAACTACTGGTACATTGGCAGTAACGGGGAGGCCTATCTTAATTGTAAGGTTTGGTGTGTCATGGATATTAGTTCCAACATGGCAGCCAGGTAGAGCCGGCCTATCCTCGAAAGGGAGTTGTATTTCCTGGGTTATTCTTTATATTGCACATATTATGTGTGTGGAAGTGGATGAGGTTGATGTTGGACGTACACCAACTGCAATGGTGGCCATGTTGTACTCCATCTTCCACATGTCCATCTTGCTTCAGGCATCCAGTATCTGAGACTACATCTGTGCGATTAGCAGTGGGCTTAGCACGCCTTCTACCATTAGGCTTATTGTTATTACTGGCACCACCTGAGCTAGCATTATTATTGTTGCTGTTGTTGTAGGCCTGTTGGTTGTTATTTCCAGTGGTGTTAACACTCTGCTGCAGTGGCTGAGGCTGCTGTGGGGAATAATTTACCCGTCTGGACCCTGGAGATCTCAGACCTCATAGCGGTTATATCTGGGTGTAAGGCAGGCTTTATCTGAGTGATATCATTCCAAGTGATGTCCCCAGAGGCAATAGCAGTGAGCACATCTTCAGACCAGGATCTAACCTGTCGCCAGTCGTAGTCTTTCGCATCTTGGATCACATGGAAGAAATGGGCCATTATATACTTCTTATCATTTACTGGGGTCTTTGCATCATTGGCTAAACTGTGAAGGCCGTACAAGCATTCACCCAGTTGTAGCAGATTTAATGCAGGTTTAACCCTTGCAGTATGTAATCGTGTGCATGCGTGGGCCTACCTTTAATTGTAGTGATGTGTTGAGCTGTATCCAGAAGGGTCTGAACTCAGAGTGCCACATTTTGGTCTGCGACATCCTTCATGGACATGGCCAATACCTAGGACTGGAAGTTAGGCTGGTATAATGGTTGTACTCCCGGTATGATGGCGGGTACCGGCTGTGCATTGACAACTGAAGGCTGTAGGCCTGTAATGGGGGCCTGCTGAAGGCCCGGGGTAGCTGTCACGGCCTGAGGAGCACCCATGGTGACCACGCCAGGCTGGAAGTTGTTATAAGCAGACAACCCACCGTGTAGTGAATTCACAGAGTTGATGACTTGTGTAGAGACTGCAGGTAGAGTGGCCGGCTGTGTAGGAGCAAGGCCAGCAAGCAGGTTGTTGGGAAGGTTATAGGCTGACGGTGGTGTTGGAGTAGGCTGAGGTTGGATGAACACCGCCTGAGTCACTGACACCACGCCGTCAGTAGCTGTCGTAGTCGGGTTGACAGCACTGTCAATAGTAATGACAGGCTGGCCTCTGGGCTGAGCAGCAGGCACTGGAGTATTGTAAGGAACATTACGAGTAGTTTTTGACCTTGTTGTCATCTTTCCCCCACCTACAGGCTGGCATCCAGGCTGAGCAGCAGGCACTGGAGTAGTGTAAGGAGCATTACGAGTAGTTTTTGACCTTGTTGTCATCTTTCCCCCACCTACTGGCTGAGCTGTAAGAGTAGGGGCCGCTGTAGGAGCAGTTGTGACAGCAATCGTTGCAGCCGGTGTATCTGGGACAAGCATCTTGAGCTTATCCAGTATAGTGTTTGGAGGTGTCAACGACTCGTCCAAGTTCAGTCTCTACTGTGCCAACTCTGCCGGCCAGTCCAGCGAGTGTAAGGCATGGTTGCTTGCTCTTATTAGCTCCGGGGTTCTTATCCTTCCTTGAGGCCATCTTTAGGGCACGTGGACTGTTACTAACTTAGCAAAAATAAAAAAAAGTTTAAAATGTCCATCTGCACCTTGATGGATTATAAGATGAAGAGGGGGCAAACGCCGTGTTGTGTTGTGACGTCACCAATAGTAGGTGCCACAAGGGGCGTCTAGGTGTTTCCGGCCCTGTCTCCATTACCCGGCAATTTCTCAATTATCGACAATTGTTCTCGGTGAAGTATTTGTCGCTAAAGGCAGGTACGGTCTGGTGGTTATTTTAAAATAATGTTTATTTGTCACTCTACTTAAATACCTTTCTGTTATAACATGCTACCAATGTGAGACAGTCTCCCCTATATCATACACAATGGTATAAAACTGCCATATCAAACAGTCACAGGATGTATGAATACTGTATGATGTATAGGTACATCTTCACCGTGAATATGCACATGATACTAAGCTAATAGATCATGGATATTGCAGCCCTAGGGCCGTACATGCTGGATATACCCGAGCCGCGCAGTGGCGAGGGTATATCCAGCATGTTAGGCCCGTGGGCTGCAATATCCATGACCTAATAGGTTTATACCACGATTTCCTCCATTTTGTATTAACTTCTTACCTGATATGCACAGAATATAGCCACAAGAAGACATTTTGTAAAAGCAAGTGATACGGCCCGGGTCACCGCTCTACGCGAAGCCATTGTTTTTCTTCCTTGCTGGGAGAGGTACTGCCGTGTATACAGTCACTTTTCGTATTGAATCCAACCATGACAAGTTTTCAAATTAAAACTTACATATCCTTAGACATTCTAGATGAGTACTCCATGCTTGATATGTCCGCTATATTCAAAATAAATAAGAATCCATTGATTTTCCAAAATGGTCCGAAATTTTCGGCGTCTTCCTCATACGACGAGCAGTTGACCTATATCTACATCCGGGCCACTGACACACTTTCGCCGGACAAGGAGGCAGGTGGCCGGGGTTCAATTCTCCTACGAGTTGGGACGATTTTTCACATTGAAACAATGGCGAGACTGAATTTGTATGTCCGCCAGCGTCTCCCAAAATATTCTAAGTCCAACTTGACCCCGAAAAAGTATATACCAAAAATTTCAAAAATGCACATGAGTGGTATATGCAGAATATACCATGTATATATCGCATATAAAACCACCGGAAGTGCCAGAATTGTGGTATAAATTATTGACATAATGTATGATATTGGGAAGTAGATTATACAACTGCCGGTATAAGGCATATGCTTGGATGGATGAATCTTGTACAAACATGCCTGGCCTAAATTGAAGATCTCCCAAAAATAAACATGATAGTTTGTTAAACCTTCCAGTAAGAACTCGTGAAATTGCTTATGCAGTATTTATATTGGATCCTGGTGAGTGAAGTGGCGATCAATCTGGAGAAAATTGCAATGTCTCCATACCCATAATGTTTTATGTGGATTTCTGATCACCACTATTTTTGACCATTCTTTGTTTGCATTTCACCTGCAGATGGTGGCAGTTTGCTCTCCCTACAATGCCATGGCTGTTAAATGTTTAACACCTAGAAATCACCTTTTGATGGATTTTGAGGTTCAGTTGATTTTCACTTGTCTCTCCATTGATCGGAGACAAGGCGACAGGGAAGAGAGTGACCTCTAAGTTTAGTTCAGGTGAGCTATACGACCACACGCTTTTATACGGCCGATGATATTGACACGACGACCTAATGAATATAGCATGTCCTATATACACATACATGGTCGTGTATATAAGAGACCTTATATACACGACCAAAGGTTGGTCAGAGGACAGGTGTGTATATAAGACACCTTATATACACAACCAAAGGTTGGTCAGAGGACAGGTATGTATATAAGACTTCTTATATACATAACCAAAGGTTGGTCAGAGGACAGGAGGACAGGAGGAGTTTAGGGTTAGTCACAGGACATCTGTTTAGGGTTGGTCAGGGGACATATAGAGGACAGGAGGGGGAGGTGTGCTTAGGGTGTTTAGGGCTTGTCAGAGGACATGTGTTTAGGGTTGGTCAGGGGACATATCAATTAAGTGTCAGTCAGAGGACCTTTTTTAAGGTTGGTCAGGGGATATGTCTTGTTAGGGTTGGTCACAGGACCTTTTTAAAGTTGGTCAGAGGACATGTCTAGTTAAGGTTGGTCACAGGACCTTTTGAAGGTTGGTCACAGGACATATGTTCAACATGTATTTAGGGTTGGTCAGAGGACCTTTTTAAGGTTGGTCACAGGACATGTCTAGTTAGGGTTGGTCAGAGGACTTTTTGAAGGTTGGCCACAGGACATGGATTGGTCAGAGGACATATTTATTTTCTTTAGGGTTGGTCAGAGGAATTCTGTAAAAATGTATACTGATAATACAGTAAGGGATGTGCGTACGGCCTGTCCTAACACACGCGACCTGGTCATACATATAAGACCTACAAATATGCACAACCTATTCCTTGTGTGTATAAACACACCTTATGTGCACATCTGCAGATGGTCTTGTGTATAATGGGTAGTTATACACATGACCAGGTTGTGCGTATAAGACATACAAATATGCACTACCTGGTCATGTGTATATCATCGGCCTGCCCTAACATATGTGGATTATCTTCTCTACAACCCCACTGACCATCCCTGGTTTGGTGTCCTCTGATGAACCCTAAAAAAGTATATGAGTGTCCTCTGACCAACCCTGAAAAACAATCCTCTGACCAACCCTGATTTGATGTCCTCTGACCAACCCTTAAAAAAGGTGTGGGGGAGGGGAAAAGTAGGTTGGGATGAGGGTTCGAACCTGCGATGGCCAGATATGAAGTCTGACGCCTTATCCATTAGGCCACCAGCCCTTGTGTAGTGGGCTATGGCATTGGATGTTATATAGATATGCTTGTCCTGTGACCAACCCTGAAAACATATGTCCCCTAACTTACCTTGTAATGTTGTCCTGTGACCAACCCTGATTTGATGTCCTCTGACCAACCCTAAACACACTGGGGTATGTCCTCTGACCAACCCTAAACACACGCTGGGGTATGTCCTCTGACCAACCCTAAACACATGCTGGGGTATGTCTCTGACCAACCTTGTAATGTTGTCCTGTAACCAACCCTAACTGTGTGTAAATAAGACCGCTTATATACACATCATCTGTGTGTGTGAATAAGAACCGCTATATACATGTCAATCTCATGTATATATCGCCAGCGTTTTTATACCTGTTCAACTGAGGTCTTTTTTGTTAACAGTTCCATAGAATCTATGCACACAATGGCAAGCATATATTAAACTTGATTGGTGTTACCATCTGACAATTTGAAAGATAAAAATGTACTTCAACAAAATTAAAATACCTATAAATGATTTGAATTACTCATGTTATTTCAATCATTTCAGTGCAGTTGAAAAGTAAATAATTTGGGTTGTGACATGCATGAGGATCGACTCAGCGTCTGAAATAAATTAGATTTAGCAGATTTATCTTCATTTATCTTCACAGTAAGAAATCTGATACAGTGAAAAAGGGCCTCCCCCAGTGGGCATGGAACATAGCATAGACGTTGACAAATGGTGGATATTGTGTTGATAGTGCTGGTCAACCTGTCTTCAACACTTTTTCAATGATTCCATTTCCATTTTGTCAACCGTCACCATTTCAACATCAGATCAAGAGTTGACATATCAACATTAAAATATTGTTCTCAATTCAATGTTCATTCAATTGATTTCAATGTTGATTCAATATTGCCATGCCAACAAAGAATCATCTATGACTATCAATGTTGTCTCAATGTTGATTTGATCATGTTGTGTCAACTTTCTAGTTCAAACACATTTCTACCCTGAATCAACTGTTGACATGCAAATATTGCAAACATTGATTCAATGCTGAATCAACATTGATGTGCCAACTGGGTTACAGTAGAAACCCCTCCACAGCAACTCCCTGGTACATCCAGTGGGTCATGGGAAGTCGACATAATCAGTATAGTACAGATTGTATTGAAACGTTACTACCGTAATCTCCCGCGTAGAAGACGCGCTGCGCGTATAAGACGCACCCCAAACTCAGCAAATGCATTTTCGCATATAAGACGCACATTTTAAGGCTCAATTTTGTAAATCCAGTACTGTTCTATAGTAAAAATACCCCTCGTATAAGAGGCACCCCCAACTTGAGGAAATCCTATATTACCCAGTAGGGATTTGTTTGGCGTAGAGGACGCGTCTTATACACGGGAGTTTACGGTATATCCATAAATCAAAGAGTGATCTAAAACCAAAGATGATGTCTCTATTGCATAGATTAATCAATCAGCATTATATCGAAAAGCATTTAATCAGGCTAATGTATTCATATCAAAACACACCTTCCCCACAGCCAGGGGGAACAGAGCATTGAATCATTGTTGACAATTGGTTGATATACCATACTATGTGTTGACACTGTTTTTAACATGTTTTGGGTGGTGCCATTTCAGGGGGAACAGAGCATTGAATCATTGTTGACAATTGGTTGATATATCATACTATGTGTGGACACTGTTTTTAACATGTTTTATATGGTGCCTTTCCAATGCTGTCGCTATCAGCTAGGCCCCTATTTCACCATCTTATTTCATGCTGAGATAGCAATCACCACATAACTGTCAACATTGAAACACTATCATATCAACAGTGAATCAACATTGATCACATAATACGTTAATCAGCACTAACACATCTGTAGACTTTAAATCATGGATGACTTGATTATGTTGTGAAAGCCTTCAAATCCAACTATGCGATTCTTAACCTTGCATCAACTGCTGAAAAACAAACTTTAGAGACATCATATCAACATTGATTTAATGCAAGTGTACACCCAGTGGACAACGTGTTTGGTATCGGAGTCTATACTAAGCTCGAGACAGTAGGATCCATAGGTCCTACTGTTAAATGGGAGATAATTCCCTATACATGTGGCTTGCTATAATGGAGCTTTCTTAACAACTGCGGGCCGACAGATGAGATAAGACTTTATCAAAGGGGGTGTTCCATTGGGCTGTTTCCCAAATGAGCCCTATGGAACTTCTCCCTTTAGGAGAGAAGACAAAAGCAACTTATCTCATTTGTCAGTTAATATGTCCCTTCGTATGCCCCTTGAGTATCATAGTCTTGGTCAAAGGTTCAAATCACGTCCTATGGAATCCAATCTAAGGCGAAATATTCAACGTGCACCTTTTCCTTCTTCTTGTTTTACTCAACCATGCAACAAAGAGATATAAATTAAAATTCATAAAAGTCACCCCAGACGATCCCCTATTATGCACTGGTCAATGTGTTAGCAGTTTATGACTTGTAACAGCAGCAACCACTAGGAGTATAGTTTCATTCTTTCTTCTCTCATATTTCTGCATGATGAGGAAACTACTGTTAGCAATGTGAATTTCTGCATAATCAGGGCGGATGATTTAAGCACATAGCAAATAGCAGAGATGGACTGCAGTAATATCCCGCATGTAAGACACAGCTTTTATAGACCCCTAGTGTACTTGTATAATCAGCAAAAGTTGCTGACAAAACTGCGAGATACTGACAAAAATGTATAGGTTTGTTAGCATCTCGTAACCATCAGGCTAGATACCGACAAAACTGCAAGATGGTGACAAGAGCCACTTTTGTCACCATCTGGACATGTTTTGTCAGTATCTTGCAGTTTTGTCGGTATCTAGCCTGATGGTTACGAGATGCTAACAAACCTATACATTTTTGTCAGTATCTCGCAGTATTGTTACCATCTAGCTTAACAATGCGCCTGCTAGCTTTTTCTTAAGTTTGGCGTACATCTTATATCTTATGGGTGCGCCTTATATATGAGGTATTACAGTAATGTGATTCCACACACCTCCATTTATAGCCTCCCTGAGACTGATTTAGATTGCATCAATACTACCACCACCCTCCTCTCTGTACACCTCCTGCAGACACAATCAGCAACCTGCAAAGTTTGCTCTGTCTGTTTGGTAAGTAGGAAGACAAGCACACCGACAATGATAAAAAAAACTCTGTGGCAATAACTATGGCACTCCTGTAACTATGATACTGAGAATTTGAGGTATCTAAAGACCACGTTTTCTATGGTTATTGCCTTTCGAATTGGCTACTTCCCTTGTCCAGTTAAGTATCATCTAAACTTGGGTAATAAAATTTAATTGTGATAGCATATTCATGATACAACTACCAATTCTAACATAGCCTGAATATCTGAAATTCCTACTGAATTCAATATTGTACGGTGTACTGCCAGTATACAGAACGCTGCACTGACCGATTGCTAATCACCAGCCCTTCCTCCCTCCACCCCATCTCACCAGTCTCCGGGTCCTGCCCTGCAACAGTGGATACTGTCCATACTAACCAAATCACAGTGCCCCGCCTTTTGTGTCTCTTGTCTGTTCATTGCATCAATCACAGTTATAGGCACAGTTACTAGGCATATTCTATGGTACAGGTAGATGTTTGTTGACCCTGACTATCCAATCTGATGCTAATCTCTCTATGCTAAAATATAAGTTGTTTGTGTCGTATACCAGAAGCTTACTGGAGCTTATTTCAATATCCCTGACGAAAACATAGGCCTCATATCGTCAATAAAGCCGCTCATATGTGCTTACAGATATAGTGCATCAAGTGTTAAAAAAAAGAAAGAAAGGGAAAATGAACTAATTATCCTTCCCCCCATCGGCACATCATGCACTACCAATTGCTACATTGTAGCAGACCATCACTAACCTGGACCTTGAACTGGACCTGACTACCTGACTCGATGAATAAGTACCAGTAAACCCACCTTCCTCCATCTGGACCCACCAATCTTACATGATTTACCTCGTACAGATTCATTCTTTAAGGGCCGCATAATGCAATGCATTGAGGCATCATGCCAGCCTTTCGGTAGTGCAGTAACGCCTTGGGGTCGGCCTGATGCGTTAAATCACCGTGATAATTCATTAGATTCCAATCGCTAATAGGCCCACAAAAGCATGACAATGTTTGGTAGACATTATTCCACCATCTCCTTCAACAGTCAGGCCACATTGCCCAATTAGCACCTAATGCATGGGGTCTGGATTCCATCAATTACACACAGAATGGTGTGGCACCACTATAAAGATATTAGCTGCTGGCACCAGTATAACAATGTTCTCACTCACAAGAGCATTCACAATTCATAATGCTGAAATCTCTGCCAGTATAATACCAGCTTTAGAGTATGACACTGCAGAGCTACTCATTTCAGAAATTCATATTTCAGTAAGGCTCAAAGCTGCGATCTGCAGTTCCAGTGTTTTAGTATAAACCGATGGGCATTAGTCCCAAGACCATATATGGTACCTCATTCCTCAATATTTAACTGCACATTGAGACCTGGAATAATGGCTTTACGTCAGCAGAAGCCTATCACCAGTCTGGCTTTATTTCCAGACAAAGCAATCAATGACAAGGCTGCAGACAAAAATTCTGATCTCTAGATGTTTTGGCAAACATGAGAAAGCAGAGACAATTGGAAACTGGTTTTGGAATGTCAGCTAAACTGGCTGGTTGGTAGGTTGAGTTTGAAGTGTAAGGGTACTACACTTGACAGTTCATTTATTTTCCTCTCAGTACTGATTACACAAGGTGTCAAATATACTCAGAGGCAAATCCCACTGGATTGGAGGGTAAAGGTGTATTGGTGAGTTCATGATATGGACTGCATTCAGATCCTGACAGCTTGTGTGAGATACCAATCTATATTGGTTGCTATGTTATCAAGACAACCTCATTCTGTTAGACAGTGTGATTGCACCTGATACCAGCCCTGTCCCTTTTCCATGGTCGCTAATATCTGCCACGATATGTAGTAATGTTAAGGTCGAATCCCATGATGCTATTGTAGTGGTTCGTCTTTTTTAGATGTCAAATCATAACGAACAGAGAATAAGTTTCTGGGTAGGCAACCAAGCTTTTATTTTAATCTTAGTTACATATGATCACAGCCTATAGAGATTACATGCCGTATGGCATTTGGTTACCTGTAGGTAACAGTAGAAGTGTGCTGAGCAGTGGTAGGACCACTACTGCTGAACTACCGTAGGAACTGCCCTTATATAAGGGAAAAGCCCGCGAAACTCAGACCTGTCACCTGACGTGTGACAGACGAGTGAAAGGCCTCCTGGTGTAATGGATACGAATCCAGAGGCAGGTGCTGCCACCTGCCATCCAGACTCTCCCATCACACCCGGAGTCCCATGGGTACATGAACGTTACGAGTGTAATATTATATTATAAATATACCATACCCCTACACTGCCCCACTTAGACAATAACTTGGGGGTAATTAAACTGCAGTGTATTAATAATATAATCTATTTAAACATTAATAACAAGTAGGATACGCAGATCCAGTATACTTATAGATGAGTAACACTTATATACCTTATATACAGTAAAATAAATTCTTAAGGGCATGGAGCAGTAGAGCTAGGCAACACAGCAGTCAATTGTATGAAGCACTTTATCAGTACGTCCCAATTGTTCACCTGGTGCTGCAAAAGCTTTTCTGTCAGTTAAGGCTTCATGTTGCACATCCGTTTCGACATGACTTTTAGCTATTAATGGGGGGGGGGCTATCCCAGTGGGCACAGAACGTTGCATCAACGTTGACAACCTGCTGATATTATGTTGATGATGTTGATCAACCTGTCTTCAACACCTTTTCAATGATTCTATTTCAATGTTGTCAACCAACACCATTTCAACATCCAATCAACAGTTGACATATCAATGTTGAAATATTGTTTTCAATTCAATGTTGACTCAACATTGATTTGTCAATGTTGAATCAACAATATTGATTTCAATGTTGATTCAACATTGACATGTCAACAAAGAATGCCCTAACAAATATCAACGTTGTTTCAACATCATATCAATGTTGTGTCAATGTTGAATAAACATAGAAATACAAAAGTTGAATCAGCGCTGATGGTTAGATGTTGAATCACAGTTGATTTTGATTATGTTGTGTCAACTTTCAAATTCAACTATATTTCAAGCCTTTATCAACTGTTGATATGCCAACATTGCAAACGTTGTTTCAATGCTGAATCAATGTTGATGTGCCCAGTCGGTAATCCATAAAATGAGGATCTCGCATAATAACTGGAGGCGAGTATCAAGTCCTATCCACTTATAAGTCACTTCAGGTTACAATATTAGATGTTCGCCATTTTTAAGACCAAACATTTACAAAGTTAGAAGCTGGCAGGTAATCTAAGCCTCGGGATTTAGGTTATTAACTATATTTGGAGACAAACATGGTGAAATACAGTACATCGTCATGGAGACCACCTTTTCATAAAAATGTCTCTGACGTCATTTACTCAGAAATATTAAAGTGGTTTGTATTTGCTTTTTGATCGTTTCTCTATTTATATTGGCGCCCTGCAGCTGGTCAACACAAACACCTGACAGAATATCCTGCTGTGTAATGGGAATTAAACATACAATATCCAGTAGTTGTGCTGATCTAGCGTGACTTATTTTAATCATGTAGCTTGCCAATATTTACTGAGATTAGTTGATTAATGATCATGTATGGCATTCTAATCTTTAAAAAGGGATCTAATATTCAATGCGAGGGACAGAAATAGACAGTTTGATAATGTTCCAAAAAGCTGCATGTCGACCGGCGGTTATTATGGGTATGAGGCCATTGTGCATGACTGTGTAAATTGTCGTCTGGTGCAGGCTGAACTAATTAAAAGGCGGGAACCAGCAGCTTATTCCAACACAATCGGCACTCACACACACAAAAAAAAGACAAACATGTATTTAAGACTCTGCTCAACATTAGAAATCTCTTATAGAAGGGAGAATAAACGTGGTCAATATACTTATCTCCCAACGTTTTATAATCGAGGAGGGTTATATTGACATTAGTTTGAAAAGCACCCCTCGTTTTCCTGTCAATAAAATAAATAAATCAATCAATAAAAGAACAATTTCCCCTTCATTATACAACACTCATAGCATCAAAATGATCTCTAGGAGGGCAACCAATTTATTGATCATTTACTTTTCCTTTGCATCAAGCGTTAAATATCATTTTGCTTTGATCACGTTCGGGGTTTCACCAATTGACAAAAACTGTTACACCATATATATATATATATATATATATATATATATATATATATATATATATATATATATATATATATATATATATATACCAAAAGATGTCTTTTTACAGAGAAGGGTTTCAAGACCTATACCTTGAATACCTGGTATCTGGCAAGAAGCAAAATTGAGTCAGATGACTATCTAGGGGAATAGATCGTGCAGAAAGGTCATTTTACACCTATATCGGAATTTTATATCAAGGTGTCGTAAATAATAATAGACAAAGGTGCACGGGAATTGGTCCCAATTTGACCAATTTGAGTGCTCCTTTGTATTTATCTTAAGTTATTCTTGTCAGAAATGTTCAAAAAAATCATTTATTTGGCATTAGTAATTATTTCATCATTAGTTATGTGACCATTTGCAATGATCTACCTGGGAGTGTGATACAGGGAAGGGTTATCACACTGGGGGGGTGTTAAACAGAGGTTCTTGGTTAAACCTATGGGGCTGCCGTATCCGTATGAGATAAAAAACATTACGCACTACATCCAATGAGGTATTGAATTCCAAATCACTCTTCTAAGGGGCAAATAAAGTAGACTAGACAGGCAACATGTTACCTGGACAGGATAATTCTAATACCAATTCTGTATTCACATATTACAGCCCTTTTTAGCAGAGATTTTGGAATCCTAAAATGTCACCCAATACCATGTACCTTTGATCACGCTCAGTAAACCACATGTGCCCTCAGTATGGCTTTCCTGTTACCAACTATAGAGTTAAATCAAATCACTTATGTTCTTTTTCACTTACATATAATTATTTATACGCTCTATGATCATTGGGCACTTGACTTATCGAGAACAAGGGGGAAGGCATGTGTGATTCATCGTTGTATGGACTAAGGATATTGTAATTCAGTTTGCATTCTAATAGGGTTAATGCCATTTTCTCGTGCCATTCACAGAGTACAAAGAACATAGTCTCCCGTGTATTATTGTGTACTGGTACAGCAGTACACATTACCACTTAGGCTCATCATCATGACTCTCAGAGATCCATGCCTGCTCGTGCTACAAAGACTTCCACACAGGTAACTACAAATACAGAATCATGAACCCAGGTTGGTAATCAGGCTTGAGGCCACTCGCTTTGCTAACCACAGTCTGTCATTGGAAGGCAACATTTATGGTAGTCTGTTCATTACCAGTGGTAGGGGGATACCGTCGGAATCCATTGTGTCTCCAAATAGGCCCATCCAGGGTTGACTTTTTCTTCTTAAGTAGCCGCTGACATTCAAAACAAATCAGTGTAGTTTTATGCCTGGTTAATCAGTCTTCTAGGTCTGCCATGTGAGGTTGTAAACTTCTACACTACTTATGTGGTGCTGATATTTAATATGGGTTTTCACCACCTGTCAGATTCATTATCCAACAACGCAATATTATTACAGTGGTTCACTCTTCGGTTTTATGAGGATACCTGTTAGATCCAACAGTCAATTTTAACAGTGTACATAGGCAGGAATCTGAATAAGGCTTATATGACGACAACATGCCCTTCCAATATATATGATTGCCAAATCGCCAGCAGATCGTAAGGTATATTGAAATAAGCCTTAGGTATTGACGCAAGTATTATGCATACATTCGGACTTATTGATTTCTTTTGTCAACTTGTAGCACTTGACATAGCTGATATTCAAATAATACCACATACAGTAATTACCCAGCAAACATATTATTACCCACATTTTGCGTCAGAGTCAGTTTATGTTCTGCCATGAATGAACACGATTTGTACCATAGAATCACTCACCCCCCACCCCTGCAAAACATGTTCACTTATGCCTATTGTCATGCTAAGGGGATGAAAGGAACACGCGAGTAGGCCTCTTATGAGCATTGTTTAGCTTCTACGTCAGGACGACAGATGATGCCTTACTAGCTTTCATATAAAAGCATTTACTGCATTTGATTTGATTCTCCGGCCCATGTTCACCCCCGGGAGGTTATTTTCAAGGTGCACTTCTGGGGCGAGGTCGTACCCATGCAACACTCATAAACTTAGCATAAGTCTCAGTAGTAATAGAATTGGTGATCAGTCGTAGTATCTGTGATATAGTGATAAAGAGCAAGAACATGGGTGTAAACTGCACCAAGAAGGGTCAGGAGGGCATTTCAAAACCATGCCCTGCAGGTGAGCGTTGGCCTTTTTAGTAGAGTAGAATTGAGGAGTCTCAAGTAAACAGTGGGTGTTCTAGGGTATAGATCTAGGGGATATACACTCTGCTAGAGGATTGTGCTCGGTTAGCAATTTACCTAAATCATATAATACAGAGTTAGATAAGTACAGTACCATCAGTGCTAGATAACATCAACTCAATACTGATTGTTGCTTTACATTGTATAAATAATCTTTTAGTTTACACTGCACTGTAAAAAGTAACTATTAAATCTACCAGGAATCCTCGTAAAACTGAGCAGTAAATCACCATGATTGTATTGCAGTAAACCAGTGTAGTTTCTACAAGAAAACCCAGGTGGCAGAATACAGTGGTACAAGCATTCTCTGAAAATAACGACGGATCTTGCAACTTTGGGCAAGGATTGCGCCATTATTTCGATGATGTGTTTTTTTTTTTTCGTTACAATTCTTCTATATACAAAAAGACGTCATTGCAGGGGACAGTAAGGTCCCTCGTTCTACTGTATGTTTAGTACATTTGACATTACACATTATGGTTAATTTCTGCATAGTATGCTTACATCAGGATCACAGAGAGATACCCGCTTCAGAGTGAGGCTGTCATGTATGTAAAAAAACAAAACAAAAAAACAGTCCTCCCATATTACATAGGTATATTATATATAGCGAGGTCCGATGGGACTAGCTCCTGCTAACAGGGGAGTGCTAACAGGGCAGTGCTAACAGGGCAGCGCCATGTTCATCCATAATGGTCATGGTCAGCCACCCCAGTACTGCTGGATTGTCACCTAGCAAGACATTGGAGGCAGAATGGTGACAGTTACTACCCTCATACATGTAGTCCAAACTATGCTATGGCCTATTCATTCTTCTATCCTATATCATATCTCTGCACGAAGCTGTATTATTTCAACATTTATACTAATCGAACATCCACTGTGGGCAATAGCTAACTATCATGCGTTTAGGCTAATCACCTTAACATCTTTACCGTTAAATTATGGGTTTTGAAGAGATTATCTAGGATACCCATGTAGCCTGATGGCAAGTCACAATTAATAGGTATGATTAAAGTAATGCTATGATGTCAACTACAAGATGGTGATCATTTATTGATTCCTGAAAACATGTAGATGGAGGACATTACAAAGAGAAATTCGAGGAGCCTTGAATTGCACTTTACAATAGGTGTTATTCCTTATCATGTTCTCTCTAAAATCTTACAGGGAAGCCTCTACTTGAAGTGCGTTATGGATCACCCTGGGCTAAATATATCCAGACCTGTATAGGCTATACCAAGTGCATTGATACTATACCATCAGTAGAGGATAATGAGGGCATTCATGTGACACTGATGGATGTGATAAACTCACTGGTGCATTAAATGATTTAACGCTCACCATCTGGTGCATCCTGGCACACACAAACTGACCACTACTAGATCAGATCACATGCCACCCCCTGTGTCAGCTTCTTTGTAAAATTGTTGAAATGATTCTAACAGCCGGGCATTAATTTTATATTAGGATATGAAGGCTCTAGTCAATGATGAAAATGGGAATAAGAGCGATTTTTCGAACTCTTAAAGTTATTTTTACAGTCACCTTTTTTACACACGCATCCATAATATCGCAATAAAAACCCCTAACTGGGCTTAGAAATAAGTCTAAAAAGAGTTTGGAAAAACAAAATATCTAAAGTCTAATCTTTACAATGTTCTAACTCTGTGTCTATCTATATAAGGTTGGATAAAATGTGTTATATCCAAACCACCGTCCGCCTGCAACTTCCATTTACGTCGGTTTTCTTCCTGTAAAAATAACCTGGAGTTATCGTTTGTAAATGGATCACAGGACAATCTATAGATAAAGTTCCTGAGATTGCTTCCAACCGGGATAACAATGGAAAATGCTGGTATACTGTAGTGCCCTCGTATCCACAGTGCTGCCTGGAGATGAAACCTAACGTTCCTCAATGTGTCCTGAGGTGGTGTCAGGTACAGGTAAGGTATCTCATTGTGGGAAAAACAAGTAACAGGAACCGGCCGCAACACATACCCCCCCCCCCCTCACAATGAATGGAAGATAGCCAATAACAGCCCTTCCTACTTTGGACAATGGCAACTTTCGATTCTCAGAAAGAAAAATGATGAGAAGCCTGTTACACAAATTCTGGATGTTCAGCAGGATAGCTCAACGCTTCAAAGACGGTGTCAGGTCTCTGTACACTTTTTACATCAGATCATTTACAGATACAGGGACCCCTCACGGAATATAGTCATTGCATTGTGCACTAAACATCATCAGTAATAATATAAGTTACTTGCCTGTGCTTAAGATGCCGTCTTTGGACCGCTGAAAGAAAAGAGAAATGCGTGATAAATGTTTTCAGGTGCATTGCCACTTTGAAGAATAATTAACACCTATACATGTAGTTAAAATTATGCTTGAATTACGACTAATTTCAACCAGGAAACTTACTTAGTACACTATCATCTTTGTATTGGATACAGACTGGATGTACTCTTCTTCACCTGAAGAACCTACGATCGTAGTGGTTGACCTCTGCCTCATCTCTATGTTGCCGCTCCCAAAGCTGAGTTTCTCCTACCCAATAGGTCCCAACCCACATGGTGATTTAGAGCTCTGATATCTCTGCGATTTTTTTCAGTCTACCCCATTATAATATCTATCTTTCTAATTCTATCAGGTGACCCCCTCACTTTCATGGAACAAATTACGTGGTGTTCCCAGAAAGGCACATCTCCCACTACTATTGGGGCATCTGGGTGACTTCTGGGGATTTGTACCTGGCCAGAAGTAGAATGACCTCACACTGGAGACAAACATTCACGCCGCCTCTGTTCCTCAAGCTCGAATCCCACTTGGCGAAAAATGGCTGAAATATCTCTGTGATTTTGAATCTGTTGCGTTTATAGTACCTACCCCAAATTCACAAGGGTTATAACTACAGCAGGGAACATAGAACACAAGGTCACTGTTGTGTTTTACCATCCACCCCTTGGGATGTTTTGCCTTTGTTGATGTTTATATCTTTGTAAATTATATATTTTCTGGCCTAAAATCGCAAGAGAGTGCTTTTGTTCTATGCTCCCTGCTGCACTTATGACTCTTGCGAATTTGGGATAGATCCCACAAACGCAACAGATTTAAAATCGCAGAGATATTTCAGCTATTTTTCGCCAAGTGGGATTCAACCTTAAGGGACGTGGTGGGACCTATAGGTCGAATCCCACATGGCGATTTAGAGCTCATATATCTCTGCGATTTTGTCCCTTGCAATTTTGGGGTCTTTCTGGGCTCTTAGACCGCAAGGATTGTTCAACTTATACCGAATCCAACAGTGAATTGAGACCAATTAAGCAGTTATCCTTGCGATATAGGAGCTCAGGAAGGCCCCAAGAGTGCAAGGGACAAAATCGCAGAGATATTTGAGTCCTAAATCGCCATGTGGGATTCAACCTATACTCTGAATAATAATCTTCCATTTAAGTTTCCATAAGTTTCAGATGATCTCATCTGAATGTAATTCAAATTCAGATGAGCTCTGGCATATATACGGCGTCAACATTCGTCTCCACAGAGGGCCAGGTACATTCTCCAAACATAGACCCTTTTGCACTGTTGGGGCAGCCACATTTTATAGATGAATAGTTTTGACTTGTCTCACCGGCCTAGGGGATATAGTACAATATGTACACTACATGCCAAGTGTCTGGCCATTTTACCTGATACAGTTCTCTGCTGGTGGGGGCAAGGTTAAGGTCGAATCCCACATGACGATAAATGGATAAAATATCTCTGCGATTTTGAATCTGTTGTGTTTATGGGACCTACTCCAAATTCGCAAGGGTTACCACTACAGGAGAGTGTATAGAACACAAGGACACTGTTGCGTTTATTCATGTACTCTTTAGGATATTTTGCCTTTATTGATGTTTATATCTCTGTGAATTAAACATTTTCTGGCATATAATCGCAAAAGAGAGCTTGTGTTCTATACACCCTCCTGTAGTTGGGTGTATAAAACTCTCTTGCGACTCTCTTGCGATTTTAGGCCAGATAATATATAATGCACAGACATAGAAACATGAATAAAGAGAAAATACCCCAAGGAGTACATGAAAAAGTGCAGCAGTGTCCGTGTGTTCTATAGGTGGAATCCCACATGGCGAAAAGTGCCTCAAATATCTCTGCGATTTTGGTAGTTGTGTTTTATGGGCTTCCTGGTGCCCTCAATCACAAGGAGTGCTATTTACATTGTGTAATATCAAAGTACCAATGCACACTGTTCTATTGTTTTATATCCTTGCGATTTTAGGATATCAAACATGTCAGACACAGATAAACCCATTAACCAGGACAATAAATCACAAATTCTTCTCAATAAAGCATAACAGTATCCTTGTGTTCTATGTACTCTACTGCACTCAAATTCCTTGCGAATTTGGGATAGACCCCAAAATCGCAACAGGTTCAAAACCGCAGAGATGTTTGGAGCATTTTTCGCCATGTGGGATTCGACCTTATACACCCTACTGAAGTTATATCCTTGTGAATTTGGAGTAAGTACCAAAAACGCTACAGATTCAAAATCACAGAGATATTTGAGTCATTTTTCGCCATGTGAGATTCGACCTAGCCCAGCTATCTAACACTGTGAGCGATAATAGTCCTGAGTAAACCTAATCATTGGGTACGATGTGACTAGCCTATTGAGACGTCGCCTGTACACCCACGAGGATTCCTGCATAATATTATACTGACCCTACCACCCAGCACTCTGGCTCTCTGTGAACAGAGCTAGAAGGACTCAGTCAACTTTGAAACTGGAAGACCAAAGTCTACCCATGAAACACAAATTATGAAGACTCGCTAACTAAGCTGCCTTATAACACACTAAATTACCCTTTCATATGGAAAAGGTTTGATGTGTCAATTAACCAATGCCTTCATTCTTATGGACAAAATGGAGAAAATAAAGTTCCAGATCATGAATAATGTACTGATCTAAGCAATATGACAAGGACATCTCACTGTATTGGCACCTTCTGGTGATTCCGGAATTGCACACTGACACAGCTATAACTCTGAAAATTTGGTATTCCACTAGTGCAGTGGTCTACCACTTTTTCCCAAACTCTGCTCTGAAATATGTTTTGGATGGCACAAATATCAGTATCTCTTTACTTCCAGAGAGCGGGAAATGTGGTTACAAAATGGAAAATCAAGAAAGGGATTACATTCATCCCCTCACATATAATGCTTTGCCAACTACCGATAATCGGGAACAGGACTCACACAAAGAATCAAAAGGGCATTTCTCAAAAATGTTGATCAGCATGAGGGAGAACAAATCTCCTGACAAGACAACAGAACCTCGGGTGCACATGGTGGTCAGTGAAGGACTGTCAGCTCCAGATGGCCCGTGTTTCCGCTCATGCCTCTCTCATGGGATGTACATGTACATGAAGGCCACTGATAGCCCATGGGTAGTGAATCTTAGAGACAATCAAGGCAATCTTTATCCATCAAACCCCCTGCAACTCCCAAATTCCTCTCCTAAAGGTCGAATCCAACATGGTGATTTAGTGCTCAACTCTCTCTGCAGTTTTGTCCTTTGCGTTCTAGGGACATTCCCGAGCCTCTAGATCGAAATGATTGTTCAACTTATATCTAAATTGTCATATGGGATTGGACCTATAGATTCTGAAATGGTCGAATCCCACAATGCGATTTCGGCTAAAAAGTTTCTGCAATTTAGTCATCTGTTGCAATTTTGGCTCTCTCCTTATATTGCAAGCCCTATAATGGCTACGGGGGGCTTTAAGGTCGAATCCCACAATGCAATTTTGGCTGAAAAGTTTCTGCAATTTAGTCACCTGTTGCAATTTGGGGCTCTCTCATTATATTGCAAGACCTATAATGGCTACGTGAGGCATTAATGGCAAGGAATCCCTTGTAGATTTGCACTGAAGTTAAGATCTTTATATTTAGATATTTTGCCTTGCTTAAGTGAAAAGTTTCTGCAATTTACAGAATCCACTTGCAATTTACAGAAATGTGGATAAAGTCATTGACAAATAAGGATGTGTGTTCACTTTAACTTGCAAACCAAGTCCCACTATGCAATCTAAACTTGCCCCATTCCCTGCAATTCGTATGCAACATGTCTATACATGAATTACACACAGAGTTCAATTCTGGTCTCATTCTGCACTGTGCTTACATACAACAGCTTGCAAATTCAATATCAAGCAGAATGGCATTGCAATTTAACGTATCTAAAGATCTACATTGCAAGGGTGAGGGGTCAGTTTAATTGCAACAGTCAGATTTGTAAAATGCAATGGCATGTTTAAAGCCTTGCAATTTGCAGTAAAGGCAAGTCCCCCTATCTGCAAGAGTTCCCAATTTGCAAGAACTTTCCAGGGTTAGATTGCATTGTGGGATTCGACCTTCAATGGCACTGAATCCCTTGTAGATTTGCACTGAAGATAAGATCTTTATATTTAGATATTTTCCCTTGCTTAAGTGTAAGGTTTCTGCCATTTACATAATTTACAAAGTCATTGACAAATATGGATGTGTGTTAACTTCAACTTACAACCCAAGTCCCACTATGTGATCTAGATTTGCCCCATACCCTGCAATTCATATGCAAAATGTCTGCATAAATTATACACAAAGTGTAATTTCAGTCTCATTCTGCACTGTGCTTACCTACAACAGCTTGCAAATTCAATATCAAGGAGAATGGCATTGCAATTTAGCACAGTTTACAGATCTACATTGCAAGGGTGAGAGGTCAGTTTAATTGCAACACTCGGATTTGTAAAATGCCATGGCATGTTAGAAGCCTTGCAATTTGCAGTAAAGGCAAGTCCCCCTATCTGCAAAAGTTCCCAAATTGCAAGAACTTTCCAGGGTAAGATTGCATTGTGGGATTCGACCTATAGATTCTGACACACCATTGTACTTCCCAAATCCCACTGTAGCAGTCAAAGTGACCTCTCAGCCTTGCAATATAAACCCAACAAGATATGTGAGCTGTTTTATGCTATTTATTTGGATATGGAAA